>CM042151.1:63525221-63585221 GCA_023376005.1 Doryteuthis pealeii | reverse complement strand
ATTTGTTCATTCTTTTTTGTCTTTCCTGATTTCTCTGTATTCTGTTTCCTTTACTTTCTTTCTGTCGGTCTCTGCATATATATTAGGCGTATACAAACGTTCCTGGAGTCGTAGGGTCCCACCTATGGATTAAATGAAAAAATGAGTTTAAAAATGTTTTTTCTAAATTGCGTACCTATCAAGAAGGAATAAAGTTTAATATCCCACAAGAATAAATAAAACAAAAATATATTTGGCGTAAAATAACCCAATGGGTCGACATGCCGTAAAATCAAACCAGCCAACCAACCAGCCAACTAACCAGCCAAGCAACGTGCCTATCGCTTTTTTTAAAACTAGAGAATGAATACAGATTTTAACATCGCCTTTCTGCTGGAAACTTTTACATACACATATACATGTTTGTATGCATTCATGTGTGTCATTTCTTCAACGTATTTTTCTTTTTTTTTTTTTTTCAATTTGCTAACGCATTTCTTCTTACTTCGAAAAAAAAACTTCCACAAGAATGAATAAAACAAAAATATATTGGGCATAAAATAACCCAACAAGGGTTGTCGGGCCGTAAAATCCAACCAACCAACTCTCTCTCTCTCTCTCTCTCTCTCTCTCTCTCTCTCTCTCTCTCTCTCTCTCTCTCTTCTCTCTCTCTCTCTCTCTCTCTCTCCTAACAAAGATGAAATAAAACAAAAATGTATTCGGTATAAAAAACCAATGGGTTGACATGCTCTAAAACCCAACTAATAAACCCACCACCAACCGCCCCCCCTCTCTCTCTCTCTCTCTCTCTCTCTCTCTCTCTCTCTCTCTCTCTCTCTCTCTCTCTCTCTCTCTAACAAAGATTAAATAAAACGTAATATAGATAAAATAAAAAGTATTCGGCATAAAATAACCAATGAATTGACATGCCGTAAAATCCAACCAGCCAACCAACATTCCTATTCCTCTAGGTATTTTCTTTTCTTTTCTTTTTTCCCCCTTTTTCTTTTCATCTTTCTAACCCACTTCCTTAGCAGTGATGTGGGTTTTTTTTCTTCCTTGGAATACTTTTAAAAGTAGTGTGAGATGGAATTCCTTGATGTTGAAATCGGTCTCCTCACTCTGGCGATGTCTTATCTGGAGAGACACACTCGGCCAAGCCGAAATACTGTCCATTATTTCATCATTACTCCAAGAAGTGTCACAGTCAAAGAAAGCTGACAGCCCAACAGACGCCGATGGAATCTCCGGCTTTCCCGCCCCTACTGTAACCATCATTACCCGCTTGTTGCCAAGATAGTGTCACTTGGCCGCCATGACAGTTCTATTCGGAAGGAAGGAAAGAATGAAGGAAGGAAGGAAGGGACTGAAGGAAGGGGGGACAGTTGGGAAGAGGTAAGAAAGAGAGATTGTGAAAGAAATAGGGATATAAAGAAATTAGGAATGTTTAATGAATGAAGGAAAGATAGAAGAAGAAAAGAAAGAAAGAAAAAGGAATGAACAGAAGAAAGAAAAAGAAAGAAAGAAAGAAAGAAAGAGTGAATGCACGAGCAAAAGAAAAAAAAGAAATGAACGAACAAACTAACGAATGAAGAAACGAGCGAAAGAAAGATAAAAGAAAAAGGAATGAATAGAAGAAAGAAAGAAAGAAAGAAAGAAAGAATGAATGAACGCTCGAACAAAAAAAAAGAAATGAACAAACAAACTAACGAATGAAGAAACGAGTGAAAGAAAGAAAAAAGTAAAAAGAATTAAGAGAAGAAAGAAAGAAGAAAGAAAAGAGTGAACGCACGAACAACAACAAAAAATAAGTGAACAAACAAAATAATGAATGAAGAAACGAGCGAAGAAAAAAGAAAGAAAAAAGGATGAACAGAAGAAGAAAGAAAGAAAGAAAGAAAGAAAGAAGAAAGAATGAGTGAACGCTCGAACAGCAAAAAAAAAGAAAGATATGAACGAACAAATTAACGATTGAAGAAACGAACGAAAGAAAGAAAAAAAAAAGAAAAAGAGAAAGAAGAAAAAGAAGAAAGAAAAAAGAAAGAAGAAAGAAAAAAAGAAAAGAAGACAGAGATCAACAAGAAAGAAAGAAAAACAAATTAGAAAAAAATCAACCTAAAAAAAGAAATAAACAAAAAAAAGGACTGACACATTCGTGGCAAAAAAAAACAATCTATGGCGATAATGTTGGAGTGATTTGAATAAATATACGAATGCAAATGACACAGCACAGAAAGGTTCACGTCATCAAACAGATTGCATTAATATGAGAATCTTTGATTAGGAAAAGAACAGACAGAAAGACTTTGAAAGCTTCAGATTTGCACCACGTGATTCTTCTATTGCACCAGTAGAGATAAATGGAACAACAATGGAAGAATGAGCAAGAATATGCACCCACCGGGTGTAAGTATTTAAGTTTTAATATAAGGAAATATATTAAATTAGAAAGACTAACGAAATTAAACAAGAACGCATATAAAAAAAGTACACTTATTTTAATTACATTTTAATTTGTTTCTATATAAAATCATCTATAGGATTGATTTTAATATGTTGGAGAATAAAACAATAATATTAGAGACCAATAACACTAAGTAATTATCTATTAAACCCGACTTTGTTAAAACCAGTATGCAAATTAACCGCACCATATATTATATAAACCTTTATGTCTTAGTGATATATAAGACACACTGCAGGATTTTAAATGCACTAATAGCATGGGCTGTTTTGAGCAAAATCTAATTCAGATTTTCATAACATTGTTAATAAATAAGATTTATTTTACGTATGAATGCTTTTGACAATAAATTAAATACTCATTGATAAACTTACCCAATTCCTGAGGATTTTGTGACGTAACCAGTGACGTAGTTCGGTTACTAACATACTGACACCGAATCTCCACTATAATAAGATATAGTTAGCTGGTAGTACTAAGTTCCGGCCTTGTGCCAGACATGGAGATGAACGTGCATATAGTCCTAGGGCTTGAAGTGACATGCTGATTGATCAGAAGGAGCCTCTCCGACCGCCCGTCTAGTCTACGTAAAAGCCAAATGGGATTGTTACATGTCATGGACATGCAACAATCACTTTGAATTCCATCCTTAAGCATTACGGGTCACCACACACGGACAACAGCTGATTTTTCCCCCTCTGCAGAGGTGCAGTCGGTGTATTCTACAGCACCAGTCGACAGGGTGGACAGTATTCAGAGCAAAGGCAAGGACAAACTTTTGGCGAAAATGAGTTCACAATAGGAAAGCAAAGTTGACTGAGTGGCCTATTGTCGATATCAGCCGAACAGCAAGGGAGTCTATCCTCTTTTAACTAGTTCTAGGCCAAGGAAATTGTTTTTGCTGAGATGAGCGCCACACCTACCGACAGCTCATCAGTTTACCACACAGATCAGATTACTCAATCTGTTCTACCTATGCGCTGAGTTGGCGGGGACCGGTATTGAAACACGAACCTTGCGACTCGTAAGCGGGTGCTCTAGCAACTGAACAAAACCGACCACTTCACAATAGAAGAAACAAATTATAAACAAACACACATTACAATGGCCATTTCTCTGTAGCAGTATAAAACAGAAGTTTTTATTAGAAATTAATTAGTTTGGACCATAGCTTTAACTTACATTCAGTTATGATGTCTTGAATATGGCAATACACATGACCCTAAAAAAGGTAAAATTTTAGTGTTTGTTACACATTAGTTCGTTTGGGCCATTAATATACATATTTACCAATCCCTCTGCACCAGTAGGATGTGACACAAGGTCAATTTCTTAAGGGGAGTTTTAAGACGTCTGAATTAAGAGTTTTCCTTCTCTTTGATTGGTTGCCTAACCAAGGTGAAAGATACCAGCCTGCCTTGTAATTTACCCATGGTTAGAGGGAAAATATTTGGATGCATACTTTTCCCAAGGGTATCAGCGCTAGTACGCTGATTTGAAACCAATGGTAATAATCGCCTTTTAATTGAATTATATATATAATATATATATATTATATATATATATATATATAATATATATATATATATAGTGTGTGTGTGTGTGTGTGTATGTGTGTGTATGATACAATTAAAAGGCGATTATTACCATTTGAAACCAATGGTAATAATCGCCTTTTAATTGTATTCTACATATATATATATATTATATATATATAGAGAGAGAGAGACAGAGACAGAGACAGAGACAGAGGGGGGAGAGAAAGAGAAAGAGAGAGAGTGTGTGCAATACAATTAAAAGGTGATTATTACCATTGGTTTCAATATATTATATATAATATTATATACTATATATATATATATCCGTGTGTGTGTGTATGTGTGTAATCCAGCTATGCAAACATTCTTTTGCTCTAGTGCAACAATTATGTGCAGTTAGTAGGTCCTAGAGCCAATTTATTTTGTAAAAGTAGAAAATATTTACTCCCCACTATCCCCCTACTCTACTGCAGTCATTTCTTTTTTTTCTTTTCTTTTTTTTTTTTTTGAATTGTGAAAAGAATATTCAATATCTATTAGTTTTTCTTCGTCCATTTTAGAGATTGACATGAGGAATTCACATATATATATATATAATATATATATATATATATAACATATATATGTATCTGTCAGCCATCCCACTTGGTAGATCCTCTAGATTGCTCCAATTTACACACAGAATATATGAATGTAAGTTTTGGATGATCAGCCAACATATGAGTGTGTGTGTCGATGATTAACGAACACACACAAACATACCACAACACCTACATACACCTACACACACACACACACACACACACACACACACACACATGTGGATGACTTATATATATATATATATATATATATATATATAATATATATATATATATATATATACTTACACAGAGTGAGAGACACACAAGCACTCAGATGGCTCATTTATGAGTTACCAACCGAAATAAATTCATAATAGCAAAATGACGGTTTGTTGAGTCTTTCTTTCTTATTGAATATATATTTGTGTGTGTGTGTGTGTGTGTGTCCTTTAAGAACTAACGATGGCCCAATCGCATGACAATATCTTTTGAAAGATTTTAGTCCTAACTCTTTGTGTGTGTGTGTGTGTGTGTGTGTGTGTGTGGTACTCAGTATTGAAATTACAGCCCATATTTCCTTTCCGTACAAAACTCCTGACTCCATTTCTTGACACCCCAGATTAATTTACCCAGAATCCATGTCATGATCGATGGCTTTTTATTTTTCTCTGGGAAAATGAAGAAAAAATATCATAAATGAGAATTTAAATTTTTTTCTCGTTGCTAAAGAGGAAGAAAATAAATTTTTCGCGAAGAAAGCCGGCGGCCATATTTGTCAATTGACAGCGCCATCTTCTTCTTCTTCTTCTTCTTCTTCTTCTTCTTCTTCTTCTAGTTTTGTCATTGATATATTTTATGGTGGCGTCTATAATTTTGAAAAGAATTGTTCAGGCTATTGAACTCATAGCTGACCCTGCTTTCGCTGTTACCATAGCGTTTCGGCCCATCTATTCTACGACCTTCTTTAGGTTCAAGAAATTATAATTCTAGCACTTATTCAAATTACTGAACCTGGCAGCGAGTTTTAGAATGCGCTTACTTCGTCCCCCCATTTCCTCGAATTGACGCATCTAATCTACATACTCCTTAATGCTGGCTAGTCATCTTCCGCCTTCTTTTCTTGTTACATATGGTCTGTTTATGTTACCCCTCTAGAGTAATGATTGTGTATTGTCAACAATTTCATGGGCTTTTTAAAGAGTTGTCCAGAGTATTTTAGATGGGGGACAGCTCAGATGTATTTGTTACATAATTTATGATCAGTATTAATTTATGAACGTACCTGTTGTTAGAAATTCAAATTAGGGCCGTTAACTTAAAATCATGGGTCATGGAAAATTACCGACAGTTATGGACAGTTAATAACCTTTGACCCCTTAAAAAGGTGTCATTATAGATGCGTAAGAATAAGTTAGGTTAGTTAGATCCGACGCGGCTTTCAAGGACCATAGACGTATTGTCAGCTCCTGGGGTTGGTCTCCCCGCAGCGGAATCAAATAGGCTGGGGAAATACAACTTGATCAAGAACACCAAGTCTTGTTGTTAATTGAATGTTAAGACAATAACCAGACCAGACCAGTAAGAAGAATTAACAAAGAAAAGCAGCTGCAGTTTAGTGCCATACACTGGATACCTCTTTTTTGTAGAGTCTGAGATCATGCTTTAAATGCTTTAAGTCGACCTGGGAGTAATGGCAACGAAGATATACTCCTCACAACCCAGATCTCCCGAACTGGAGTCTCACCATCAGCTGCAGTTCAGTACCATACCCTGAATACCTATTTTTTGTAGAGTCTGAGATCATACTTAAATTGCTTTAAGACGACCTGGGAGTAATGGCAATAAGGTATATTCCACACAACCCAGATCTTCAGAACTGGAGCCTCACTATTAGAGGCAGTTTAGTATCATATACATGACATACCTTTTATGATCTCCAGAACTAGAGAACATTAACAAAGAAAATCAACCCCTAGAAGATAGAAGTCATCAGGTTTCTTGTTTGGTAATATTTTAATGCGGGTGTGTTTGAGGCTGTTACAATTTAGGAGAATATGTTTGGTTGTAAGTTTTACTTTGCACACTGGGGCGTCCTTCCCCTTTTGATTATTGTCAATTACTTGAAACCATATTACAGTGCGTGAAAAGTATTTTTATTAGATGTGAATACTTGATATCCCATAACCATGTTCAAAATTAACCATGTTCTATTAATATCAATTTATCTATCTATTAATGTTGATCTATATATCTATCTATGTCAGTCGGTCTATCTAGGAGTGAGGAAGGTGTACCTTGAATACGGAAACCGTGGTAGAGAGAAAAAACTTTTCCACACACACACACACACACAGACACATATATATTATATATATATATATATATATATATATATATATATATATATATTCGTCAAAAAGTTACTACCACGTTTTCATTGCAGTAGCATAAGTAGTTAATCCAAAAGGGTTCAATATATCGCGTAAAATATAGAGCATTTAATATATATATATATATATATATATATATATATATATATAATATATATATATATGAGGTATAGAAATATAAAAACACTATTAAATATTGTACTAACAGATATCTGTTTCAACCTGTGGGGTTTGTAAAGTATAATTCAATTGAAATTATTTTAAAATTAAAATTGAATTACGCCTTATATAACCCACAGGTTGAAATAGATATGTTAGCACAATATTTAATATTGTTTTTATATTTCTATACCTCATACTATCGGATTTATTCCATCTTTTATATACTTTTCATACATATATATATATATAATATATATATTATATGTATATATATATATGTGTGTGTGTGGTGTGTGTGTGTGTGTGTGTGTGGGAGAGAGAGAGGAGTGAATGTGTATCTGAGAGATAATGAGACAGAAAGAGTCAATGAGACAGAGAGAGAGACAGAGAGAGATAGAGGTGAAGAGAGAGAGAGAAGAGAGAGAGAGAGGGAGAGAGAGGGAGAGAGAGAAAGGGGGTGGAGATAGATAGAAAGATAGAGATCAATGAACGTTCCCGGAATTCCTAAAGAGTCATTATTCAAAATGACTGCCGACTATCGGTATAAAAATGAAATCGGTTCTTCATCTTCTTGGCACTCTTCTCCTTTAGATCTTTTAGAGAAAAGAGGAAAAATATATTGGTTGTCACAGAAAACGGGCGAATTCCTTGATGTCTTAATAGCAATTGAGGAGGACGCAAGTGACACGGACTAGAATTCAAGCGAGGAAATCCTGATTCGGACATTAAATCCTCCTATCTACGCGCCTGTCCACACATTTCATGCTGAGAATTTCAGGTTGAAAGGAAAGCTATCACTAAATACGAATTGAACTCACGATTCTATCCATTAATGTTGATCTATCTATCTATCTAACTATCTGTCTAATTAATGTTGATCTATATATATATCTATGTCGGTCGATCGGTCTATCTCTCTATCTATCTACATCTATTTATTTATTTATCTACCTATTCACCAAATGAGAGTTGAATTCACATTCTATCTATTGATATTGATCTATCTATCTATCTATGTCGGTCGGTCTATCAATCCATCTATCGATTTAAAAGTTCATCTATCTATCTATCTATCTATCTATCTATCTATCAAATTAATGTTGATCTATATATATCTATCTCGCTCTATCTATCTATATAGTATCTATCTATCTATCTATCTATCTAAATAAATCGGTATATCTATCAATCAATTAATCAATCAATCAATCAATATATATATATATATATATATATATATATATATATATATAATATATAATTCTTTTTTCACTGTCAATCTATCTAACCATAGATCTATCTCATTCTATTTCTATCTATATACCTACGTAATTTACTCAATATACTTTATTTTATTGTATGCAACAATTACTATATATTTGCTCCACACTCTCAGTTATTTACTAAGCTTAAATTTTGGCGTTCCATCGTGGTATAATGGTTAGCAAGCTAGTCTAGCAGATCAATTATAATAGCGAGTTTCATCCACACTGGATGCCCTAAACTTACGACCTTATGTAACATTCTATCCGGGGTGGATAAATACTCAATATGGTTCAGTGTCCTGAGTATGTCTGTAAACTGGATAATGTGGGAGGTTCCGATTCTGGAGGTTTGGGGAGTGTGGAGTACCCTTTCCTCGCCATTAATAACAGTTCCACTCTGCCCCGCAGTAATAGTACCAGTTAGGATCGTATCTATGGGTTAAAACTAATTATAAATGGAGATGTGTGTGTGTCCTGTTGTAAGTGAAACTATATCACTACTCAAGTCACAATTCCCTTAGTTATTTACATTACATTCTCCATGAATTTATTTTTATTTAAACCTCAATTATTAATAAAAAATGGTTTTACATTATTAATACTGTTGGCCATATCTACATACTAGGATATTTACCATGTACCCCACGTTAGGCACAAGGCCATATTAATGTGGGACTACCCACAAGCCGTGACTCATGAGTGGCGGATGCAAAAAATGCGTTGATCTCGTCGACATAAAACCCAGCCCTGTCCCTTTAAATCAAGGGGACAGGAGTTGCTTAGGGGATAGCCCCCTGGGATCAACGATGTTGACTTCTACGGTCCTGGGCCGAAGCCACAGAAGAGTAAGTTTCAGTTTGTTCTATTTTTCGATTATACTCCTCCCTGTTTCAAATCTTTTTATCTGCATTCTTATTTAGTTTCATTAGCCTTTCTAATTTAATATAATATTTTATTAAATTAAAACTTAAATACTTGAACCCGGAGAGTGCATGTATTTGCAAGTAAATTTTGAAATAGTTTTTAAAAATGTGTCTAAAGATGAAAAAAAAAAAGAACCTAACAAGAAGGAATTTTAACAAAAGTTTCTTCGGCATAAAATAAACGCTAATGGCTGACGTGTCATAAACCCAACCAATCATTATGGTTCATTTTAAAAAAAGTAAAAAGTAAAAAAAAAATACTTAAAAAATAATGGTAAAATAATAAAGATAAAAAACAAAATAAAAGAATTAAAAAAACAAAACAAAAAGAAAAAAAAGAATTATAAAATTAAAATAATTGTGTAAATACAAAAAAAATATTAGAAATTCCATAATATTTCTGGTGAAAAGTAAAACTAAAATAAAAAAAAAAAATAAAAAAAAGAAGGAGAATTATAAAAAATTAAATCCTTAAATAAGAAAAAATAACAAACATGGAGCATAAAAAAAAGTAAGAGAGTAATTTATAGAAACTAAAAAAATAAAGAAAAATAATGCGTATAAAAGCACCCCTTGGTAAAGAAAGAAGGAAAAATAAAAAGAGAAGAAAAATAAAAAGCGGGAATATCAAGAAACATCAAATGAAATAAAATAAATGATTAAAGAAGAAATGATAAGAAACATACCACAACAAAAAATTCAGAAGAGAAATAAGGAGTGGATAGATAAGCTTAAAACGAGGAAAATAATTCTAAATTCACCACCGATAAAAAAAATATATAAAAAAAAACGATAGAAGAAGGAAGGTTTAAAGAAAAAAAATAATAAATAAATAATAAGAAAAGATAAAAAAGAAAAAGGGATAAGAAAAAAAAAAACACCAAGGGGGAAACAAAGAAAAACGATAGGGTATTATATTCGAAAATGAGAGATTAATATAAAAAAAAACGAAAAATATCATTTTTTTAGAAGGCAAATAATAGAATGCCATTAAGGAACCATAAAGTCAAAGTTCATGTAGTAGAACAAGAGAAGTTACAAGAACATATACTGGAAACAAAATATCCAAATACCAACCTTATCTATAAATTAATACTTGTGTTCCTTAATTGTTCAACCGCATCTGGTTAGAAAGGAAACAGTCCAAATCGTAACAAGATGAAATGCAAAATATAGATTATCTGGTGTTGCTTATCTGCCGAATTCTTATTTCTTATGATGTCCGTCACGCTCAGCTAAATAATGGACCATCCGTTTTTAAGTGCTACACAGAAAATCATATAGAAGAAGGAATGACACAGGGAAGCGATAACGCTAAATTGAACATAATGAAAATATGAAATTAAATCCTACTATACTTATTTTTTAACTATTGATAAAGCTCTTAAGTAAACATATTCAAACGTAGTAATAATTAAATATCTACAATGGTATAGTCCACAGGTCTTGCTAAGTAAGTCGCGGAGTGGCCTAATGTCGTATCAGCTAGACAGCGGGGAGTCTATCCTCTTTTCACTAGCGCTAGACCAAGAAGATTGTTTTGGCCTCTGAGATGACAAGCTATATCTACCATCAGCTCCTGACTTTACCGCAGAGATCGCTGTGCTACTTATACACTGAGTTGGCGAGGGCCGGTATCGAACCAGGGACCTTGAGGCTCCCAGCTTGAGATTCATGGGTTTGGTTTGATTGGTTTGCTTTGTTTTACGCCATATCAACCTCGGTGGATTATTTAATGTCTTTTTGAAATAAATTCATTCTTAATGGATAATCAAATTTTGTTTATAAACTCATGTTTTTTCTGTTTAACCCATAGATGGGACACTAACAGGTACTACCACTCCGGGTCAGAGTGGACCACGGGGCAATGAAGGTGATGAAGGGGTGCTCCATATGTTCCAAACCTCAAAAACTGGAACTTCACCATCAGATAGAGTTTAATGTCATTCCCAGGACATGTAGACGCTCATCCACCGCCTTCTAGCACCCACATGTTAAAGATAGTTGGGGCTTGCCATACGGGCAATAGGGGTGGGGAAATCATATAGTTGCTAGGGTTTGACGTGACCAGCCGGTGGATCGGAGGGGACTCTCCGACTTCTGAGATTCTACCGACTGAGAACAAACCAAACCAAACCAAAAACATTTCTTTAGAAGAATTAGTTGTTTAATTAGCTGTTAAATTTAATTTGATGAGGGCCGGTATCGAACCCTGAACCATGAGGTTCGTAGTCGTGCGCACTACTGTTACAGGTCCTGCTAGCCTTTTATTAACCTTTTAGGAACAATCCGAATATTTCCAGACGCTTGTGATAAATGAATATAAAAACCAAACTTAATGAATTCTTTTTATAGACGTAATGCCCTTCTCTTATTAGTAGACACAGAAATTAACGAACGTTAATGAGGTAATAGCAACCTGAGCAAACACTGTCGTCATGACATTTGTTGTCAACGTATTGATTGAAGGTATCACGTCACGGGTTTTGCTTACTAATGATTGGCAAGTTTAAATGACACGCACCAGATAAGCAGCGTAATTTATTGATTGAGAATTTACAAAACAACATTTAGCTAATATTAGATTACTTCCATATGTGACAAAATCTCTCTCTCTCTCTCTCTCTCTCTCTCTCTCTCTCACACACACACACACACACCACACACACACACACACATATGTATATATATATATATATAATGTATGTAAAAATGGAAAAAACTCAAGTTTCATTAACGAATGATGTTTATTAAGCCTACGCTGCAGTATTTCGGTCTGTTTCGATTGACCTTCATCAGAGCTTTCGTTGGCTTAAGGAAAAATAAATGATTAATGTAATAAATATATTACTATTAAATAGATATATTAATGTAATAAATATATTTCTTTAAACCAATGAAAGTCCTGATGAAAGTCTATCGAAACAGACCGAAACACTGCAGCGTAGGCTTAATAAACATCAGGATGATAAACATCGGATTTAATTCCACTTTTTCTTCACCACACACACACCACACACACACACACACATACACAACACACACACACACACAACACATATATATATATATATATATATATATAGTCGTGGGAATTGGACTTCAATTGGAGTTCAAATAATGGACGAAACT
The DNA here is from genome assembly GCA_023376005.1 of Doryteuthis pealeii. Classification (NCBI taxonomy): domain Eukaryota; kingdom Metazoa; phylum Mollusca; class Cephalopoda; order Myopsida; family Loliginidae; genus Doryteuthis; species Doryteuthis pealeii. The sequence continues at coordinate 63,572,784 of CM042151.1, read as the reverse complement.
GTTTGTATTTCATAGCGCTAATACTCTTAGGAAAGGTATACATCCAACTACTTTCCCTCCACCTCTGGGTAAATAGTAGGGCAGACTGGGCTCTTTAACCTTAGTCTGAAAACCTGTCTAGGAGTAGAAAACTCATACCTGAATTCATACCTGTTAAACTCCGCTTAGGAAATTGGCCTTGTGTCGCATCCTGCTCGTATGAAGGGGTTGTCAAATTATATATATATATATATATATATATATAAATATATATATATATATTTGTGTGTGTGTGTGTGTGTGTGTGTGTGTGTGTGTGTTTGTTGTGGTGCGTGCGTTTCATTCTTTTTTATCTATCAATCTATATGTCAATCCATCTATTTAGATTCATATCTGCACTTATATCTGTCGAGAATATGCTTTTTTTTTCTCATCAGTCTCTATGTGTTTTTTAAACTTGACTGTTCATATCTATCTAATCTATCTATCTATCTATCTATTAGATTTATATCTCTGTACTTATATCACTATCTAGAACCTGTGTGTTCTGGACGCTTCCCCCCCTCTGCTCACTCCGTCTCCCTATTCTCTCTCTTCTCTCTCTCTCTCTCTCTCTCCTCTCTCTCTCTCTCTCTCTCTCTCTCTCTTCTCTCTCTCTACTCACACACACACACTCTTCTACACAATCTTTTAGTTTATATCTTATATCTATCGGTTCATTATCTATTTATCGATCTATCTATATCTATCTAGTCTATTCTGTGCTCTCTCTCTCTCTCTCTCTCTCTCTCTCTCCTCTCTCTCTCCTCCTCTCTCTCTCTCTCTCTTCTCTTATAACATATATACACTCTCTCTCCCCTCTTTCTGTCCCGTCTGTTTCTGTTCTGCTTGCTGTCTGTCTGTCTGTCTGTCTCTCTCTCTCTCTCTGTCTGGGTAATGTCTGTCTCTCTTTATATAATATATAATATATATATATATAATATATATAATAATCACGATGCAACCAGTTCAATAATACACTTCGAAACCACGAATTATGCCCATCTCATAATTTTAAAGCAGTTGAATTGTTAGAAGCTTCAACAAATATTTATCATATTAATTCATTAATGAATATGTCGAGCGGCTTGCCAGAATTTACCCCATTTAATATCCGCTTCCTAAAAAGGGATCAATACTCTCACATACAACATAGTCTTCATTTGTTTGGGGTTTGGATAAGAGTGAGGTACTGTATAATTTGGATGGTTAGTAGGCCGTATACACATTATTCTTTGGGGTGGACCAAACAATTGTCCAGGACATGGGTCGTGGGACTTTTTCAATCTTTAAAGACATCATTGAAATTTATTGTTTACTTATAATATCGCACTAAATTAATTCTTTGTGTGTTTACGACAAAATCTAATATTTGAATTTTAGTTTATAACAGTCTGAGTGACATGAATTGTTTGGTTTAAAAGAAGAAGAATTTTATTTGAGTTTTGGTTTGGTTTATTTGTTTAACGGTATATATATTTCCCAACCCCCTCCGAGCGAGCAGGATGAGATAATCAGACGTCAAGAGTCCGAATTGCAAATGGCTGCTTCTATGATTGTATTTATACTGTATTCTGGTCAAGGGCAGATAACCCTGTTCAGCCTAGACACAGGAAAAGATCACTCTATTATACTTATACTGTGTTTTTCCTTCCCCTAGACTGTTACCTAGCCGAGACTGCTCCACGATTTACCCATAGCTGGAAGGAGAGTAGTTGGATACATAATTTTCCCAAGGGTATTAGTGCTATGTAAAATGGCAAACAGCTTCGTCCAGGATTTGAACTCGGGTCGACGAGTTCATTTCCTACGACTCTAACCGTTGCACCACATGCCTCCATCTGTCTGCCAACTCCTCTAATAACACCCTCGCCAAATTAAAATATCATACTGTGGTATATCCACAGGTCCTGCTAGTTGATATAATTGCGCATAAAATATTAGTATCAGATACATTCTTAAAGCATGCAAACATACAAATTATTTTTATGAGATAGTATTATTTGATATCGTATAACTCTGTGCAAAAAGTTATATCAGTTCGTATCTATGTTTGTTGAAGGAAGTTAGTCTGATGCGAAAAAAATCGCAACCCTTTATTTGTATATCTACGAGGTGGTCTTTCGAAATTTCTTGTCCGTGTACGCTTATATTGGCGCTGGCACATCTAAGCCTGGCTTAGTAAATAACTACGCTTATATTGGCGCGGTATTGAGGGTGGGGGAGTCAACAGGGAGCAGGGGGGGGGAGAAGGTGGAAGGATTGTTTCGCTATCAATTTCTTTTCTTTTTTTTTTCATTTTCTTGTTATCTTTCAAATTAACGGATAAATTTCACTGTTAAATGATCAAAGAAGCCGAACGACGCCGACACAAATTATTTCAATATGGCCACCAAAATCGTCGTCTGTTCCATCCAATCAGAAGGATTTCTCTTCTTATGTCTTTCTCTTCTCTCACAATCGCAATTTTCGGAGCGCCTGTCTTTCTCAAAGACTCATGCTTCTCATTCCACTTTATTTTCAAATACACCAGTTCATATGCAACATCCTCCTCCTCCTCCAGCTACTCATGCAGACCACGTCTACCCATCCATCTCCCAGGAAAATGGTGATTCAGCCATTCACGAACAACAATAGCAAAATGTGGAGGAGCACCATCTTGCATAAAAATCAAGTCTTCAATATTCTCCCAAGTATTGATATGCAACTGCATATAAAAAAATTATATTTTATAAAAAAAGAAGGTCCACAAAAAGGATTTTTTTTTTTTATTATTATCTTAGATTTGCGACACGTGTTTCAGATCTTCTGATATTTTCTTCAGGCATTAATTAAACATATTCAGGCATTAATTAAAAAATTATAAATAGTTTAAAACGGGGAGTTACATTTTATAACTAACCAAGTAGAGACCAGCGTATGAGCAGGAGCATCTCCTACCTACGATTTAGTCTTTGGTCCGAGTCAATTATAAGGTGAGATCCTATTGTCCAGCCTTTATTATTCACTGACCTGGTCACCTAATCCGTTTGGTCGGATTAGCTGTCTGGTCGGATTAGTGGATGTCATAAGTCACTCGCGTTCTGAGGTTAGATTACGCCGTTACCGCAAAACACACAATTATTATACACTTACTGTGTCGTTTAAATACTATGGATGAATAGAAAGACAAATAATGGGTTGAAAAAACAAAGATTAAGGAAAAAGGGAAAATAAATAGGAGAATGATTGAGAGGAAAAAAAGGAAGGGGAAAAAAGGATAACAATAGAAAGTAAGAAAGAAGGAAAAAAAATTTAAAAAATAGGGAAGAAAACAGAAATAGAATAAAAGAAAATAGGAAAAGGAAATATAATAAAGAGAAGGGCATTGAATATCAAAAAGAAAGAAAGAAAGAAAGAAGAAAGAAAGAAAGAAAGAAAGAAAGAATAGCAAAAAATAAAAGATAATAGATAAGAAATACAAAAAAGAATTAAAAAAGAAAGATAGAAATAAAGAAATTAAGAAAAAAGAAAAAAAAGAAAAAAAAAAAAAAAAAGAAAGAACGAACGAATGACAAAAAATAGAGTAAAAAGAGAAAGAGAAAATAGAATTTAAAAAAAAAAGAAAAAGAAAGAAAGAAAAAGAAAGAAAGAAAGAAGAATAACAAAAATAGAGAATAAATGAGAAAGACAAAAAGAATAAAGGAAAATAATGAAAAGAAAGATAAACAGAAAGAAAAGAAGAAAGAAAGAAAGAAAGAAAGAGAAAATAGAATATAAGAAAAGAGGAAAGGGAAAGAGGTAGAAAATGGGAAAGAGAAAGAGAAAATAGAAACAAAAAGAAGAAGAAGGAAGGAAATCAAAGAAGAGAAATCTATAAGAAGGAAAGAAAGAAAGAAATTGAAAAAAAAAACAAAGATAGAGAAGAAAATTGAAAGAGAGAGGGGTTAAAGTTAGAGAGGAGACATCAGAAATATATAAAAGAAAGAAAGAAAGAACGAAAGAAAGAAAGAAAGAAAGAAAGAAAGAAAGAAAGAAAGAAAGAAAGAAAGAAAAAATTACAAAAAGAGAAAGAAAGAAAACAGAGTTAGGGAAGAAAGAGAAAATCAAAAAAGAAAGAAAGATATAATTTAAAAAAAACAGAAATAGGGGAAAAAATTGAAAGAGAAGGTGTGTCAAGGGAGAGAGAAGGCAACAGAAATAAATAAATAAATGAAGAAAGAAAAAGAAAAAAAAGAAAGAAAGAAAGAAAGAAAGAATTACAAAGAGTGACCGTGAAAAAGAAAAGGTGATAAAAAGAGAGGGAAATACAAATGAATGAAAAATAATTGTAGGCAAAAAGAGAACAAGAATAGTATAGAGAGAAACGGAGAAAATATTAAAATGAATAAAGAGAGAGAGAGAGAGAGAGAGAGAGAGAGAGAGAGAGAGAGAGAAGAGTAGAAAGAAAAAAAAATGCAAATAAGGAAATATCAACTATAAGACTAAATGAGGAAATAAGCTAAAAAGAGAGAGAGAGAGAGAGAGAGAGAGAGAGAGAGAGAGAGAGAGAGAGAGAGAGAGAGAGGCTATCTGATCTAATGTAAAAGAGAGAGAAAAAGAGATACGAGCCAATGACATAGCGAAAAGCGACCACAAAACCCACAGCGATACATTCAACGTTTCCTCAACGATTTTTACCCTCCTCCCTGCCGGCCCCATTACGACCCTTTCCCACCTTCGTTTACACAGCATCAACCCCTGTCGACTGAAATCAAACAAACATCAGTCACACAAAGCCGCGTTCCCATCTCCATTTGCAAGCTTCGTCTCGTCTCGTCAAATCTCGCTCTATCTCGTTTCTCCGTTGATGTCTCGAAAAGCATCTAAAGAATTGCTTACATACATAGATACGTACCGTGCTTGTACGTATCGGTGTATGTATGTATTTTGTGTTAAATATGCACGGGAAGGTGATCTCTCATTCTTCTGAAGAACGGTAACTTAATACCGTTGAACTTATCCGTGCCCACTGGTCGTATCAGCCACAGTATGTATATTAGGTATGTGCAAAAGTCTCCGGCGCTTGCTTTTTGAAAAATTAGAAACTTATTACCCTGTTAAAAATATGATTGCCTAACCTGGCTTCAGATCGGCTTCTGGAGCGACTAAGTAAAATTAACAGCATTGATCCCAGGGGGCTATCCCCCCAGGCAATACCTGCCCCCTTGATTTAAATGGACACGGCTGGGTTTATTGCCCAGTGCTTGAGGCGCCCCCTTGAGTGAGAATGCCGACGGGATCAACGTATTTTTTGTGCCTATCAACGATGAGCTTCGGCTTGTGGGTGGGCTCATATAAAAATGTCCTTGTGTCACGCTCTCATAAGTGGGATGAGAGGGAACCTGTTAAAAATCTCACCCTTTCGGCGAGTCATAGGGTGACTGTATGCCATGCTTAGGAATAAGAGTTGGTTAAAAAGTGGAGTTGGCTGGTTGGTTGGATTTTATGGCATGTCAACCGTTGTTGGGTTATTTTATGCCGAAGACGTGTAGTTTTATTCTTTCTTGATGAGTGCTCTTTTTTTTCTTTTTAAACTCAATTTTTCAAACATATTTTTTAAACTTATTTTTTCTGTTCAATCCATAGATGGGACCCTAACAGGTACTACCACTCCGGGTCAGAGTGGATTAAGACCATCAGCCACTGCCTTCTAGCCCATATATGATTTTTAAAAGCGTTGCAGCTTGGTTTAAGGGCAATAGGGTTGGAAAAATTATAGAGTTGATAGGACTTGATGCAACCAGTCGATTGATCGAAGGGGGGTGCCTCTCCGATCGCCCGTCTAGACTAACTAAGCGCCAAAATTAAGTGTAATCATGGACCAAGGTTCAATCCTTAAGCATGACGGGTTGCCACCCACGACCAACATGTGGCCCCCATGGGGGGTCTTACCACTCTGCAGAGGTGCAGTCAGTGTATTTTAAAACCCCAGCTGACAGGGTTCAACAAGATGTGTCTTGTGTGGGACACTAAACTGTATCTGAAGGTGAGAGTTCAGTTCTCAAGATCTAGAGGTGTGAAATAACCCTTCATTGCCATTACTCCCTGGTCTACTTTCAACCGGAGCTGTAGTACCTATCTATGGTTCAAATAGATCTGTTTGAAAATTATTCGCCTTGGATAGAAATACGTAATACCATATCTATCAAATAATGGAGATTCGCTTCCGGTTTTTGTCTGTAACAAAAACTACGTCACTGTTTACGTCACACTACCTAAAATCGTCATAACATAGAATAGATACACTCAAAATTTGAGCATGCAATGTTAGACACTCCTCATTGGTTTTTTTAAACAAGTTTTGATAAATACATACCTGGTATTATCTATCTATATATAGTTTGTTTTATTTTAATATATATTTAAAGTTATCAGAACTAATTTCCATTTCAGATTTTTTTTTACTCCTTTAATAAATTTATTTGATTTTTTACTCCTTTAATAAATTTGATGATTTTACTTTACTTATGATACAAACTCTCTGATATTAAATTTTCAACTCCCATACCCTCAGGCAATATTTATTTTACGCGCCCAGAGGGCGTTTTTTTATTTGCTAGTAATAATAATTATTATTATTTATCTAAAAATAATACTTGAAGCTATAATTATCTACTACGGATTATTATTAGTTACTTGAAAACAAACGACAATAATAGAAATAATCACTTGAAACCAATATTAAGGAATAATTGAAACCCTACAACTGTGTGCAAAATATTTGTATTAGATAGGAATACTTGATATTATATAATTGTGAGTAAGAACTGTTACAATCTTATGGTCCATCCTGTAGGCTTTAAGCAAGAGCGCTTGTCCAGTGGAATTGGATCCTTGGTAATCCTCTGATAAAGAATCCTTTGGTTCTTCTGGTAAAGAGTCTTCAGTTCTTCATTAATGGTCGTAAGTTCCTCCTCAATGATTGCAAGGGAACTGTGGCAAGTATCAGTGTTTAAGTAGTGAATCAGCCACGCATTACCACGTGACCTCGGCCAATCTATAAATTCAGTGTGGGAATTGGAGCACACCTTATATCAGAAATATTCCAACAAGAACCTTTAAGAAACAACTAAACAAAAAACAACGTCTTCGGGGTGGCCAAAAGTCAGTATCAGCCGGACAGCGAGGGATTCTATCCCCTTGTCATTAGCGCTAGACAAAGGAGGTTGTTTATTCGCATCTGAGACGGAGCGCCACACCTACCATTAGCCCCTCACTTTGCCGAACAGATCCCTGTGCAACTCATACGCTGAGTTGGCAAGGGCCGGTATCGAACCAGGAACTTTAAAGTTCCCAACCCGGACACTCTACCGACTAAGCTTCTACCGACTACCGACTAAACCCGCCATAAAATGTAATTGTATATGTACAATGAATGCAATTCCCTAACTTCAAGGCATAAAATAACCCTAAACTGGTTGACATGCCGTTAAAACTGATCAATCAATCAGCCCTGTTGAAAACCACTTTTTACTGGAAACCTTTTTTATAGACATGGAAATGGACATGACGAGTTCAAATCCTGGACGAGGCTGTTTGCATTTTACTTGACATTAATATACTTGGGGAAGGTATGAATCGAACTATTCTCCCTCCAGCTATGGGTAAATGGTAGTGTAGACTGGACTCTTTAACCTTGGTTAGGCAACCAGTCAAGGAGAAGGAAAACTCTGAATTAAAACCTGTTAAACTCCGCTTAAAAACTGACCACGTGTCACATCCTTCACGTGTGGATGGGGTTGGTGTATATATATATATATAATATTATATATAGGAGTAAATATGAAAATAAATCCGACAATATGAAGAAATTTGAAAAACGAAGTGTTCCAAAAATAAGATGAATTTATTTATCGACTCTTAAACGTTTCGATTTATTATAAACCTTCTTCAGGATTGCTTTTGGGATGAAGAAATTAATGGATGATTTATGAATGACAGGAGTTAGAAAAATGTTTATAAAAAGTTTGTAACTCTTTGTTCAGCGTTATATTCTTTCAAAAAATATAACACTGAAAAATACAGATTACAAACTTTTTATAAATATTTTCTAACTCCTGTCATTTACAAAAACATCCATTAATTTCTTCATCCACAAGCAATCCTGAAGAAGGTTTATAATAAATCGAAACGTTAAGCGTCGATAAATAAATTCATCTTATTTTTGGAACACTTCGTTTTCAAATTTCTCCATATATATATATATATATATATGTGTGTGTGTGTGTGTGTGTGTGTGTGTGTGTGTGTGTGTGTGGTGTGTAATGCTGTAAAATGAAAGAAAAGAAAACCGTTGTGCCACTAACAAAGACTTCATATGATATGCTTTTGTGGCCTGGCATTGTTTCGGGGCCAAAGCATCATTACTACTAACTTAGAGAATTGTGGGAATGAAAGCTGCAAATAGCGTTGTGAATTCTTTTGTTGTAGCCTCGGCTTTTCAGTAAATGTAAATATGTCCAGCAAAAAAAGAGTTAATTCTCTGACTACGGATGACCAGTATCACTACAGAAAAACCCCGCATGGAATGATCCTCAATACCAAGAATATATATATATATATATATATATATATATATATATATGTGTGTGTGTGTGTGTGTGTGTGTTGTGTGTGTGTTTATATATGTATATACATTCGTCTATTTGTGCTATAGATGTTTTGTTTGGCTTTAGTGTGAAGCATTATATATATAATTATTCGCACTAAAGCCCAAACAAAATATATATACTACAAATAGACGGATATATATACATATATAAACACACATATATCAACGAGAAGCATACGTAGGTCCCTTAACAACATATATATATATATATATATATATATATATATATATATATAGAGAGAGAGAGAGAGAGAGAGAGAGAGAGGGAAGAGAGAGAGAGAGTAAAAAGTTGGAAATAAAAAGAAAGTCAGTACTTATCGCCAATCGACCTAGCATCATATAAAAACGGAACATATATATATAATATATTATATAATATAATATATATATATTATGTGTGTGTGTGTGTGTGTGTGTGTGTGTGTGTGTGTGTGTGTGGCATTAGCCCGATGTGCAAAAATAAATATGCTACATAGCCAATATTGAGAAGTCTTTATTTATGAATTTACGAAAATATTTTATTAATATATATAGTGAGAGACGAAGAGAAAGGATATTGCACTCTGTTCACTGTAATTCGAGTTCTATGGGGTTACACAATAATCAGACAGTGAAAAGGCGTGAACCAAAGGCGGTTCGGACTGCCCTTTTTTCGCTGTCTGATGATTGCGTAACCCAATGAACTCAAATTTCAGTGAACCGAGTGCAATAGCCTCTCTTTTTCTCTCTCACATATATATATATATATATATATATATATATATATATATATATATATATATATATTCCGTTTTTATCGTGTCGATTGGGCGATGAGTACTGACATTTCTTTTTATTCCAACTTTTTATTATCTCTCTCTCTCTTTCTTTCTCTTTCTCTCTCTCTCTCTCTCTCTTTCTTTCTCTCTCTCTCTCTCTCTCTCTCTCTCTCTCTTTCTTTCCCTCTCACCCCTCTCTCTCTATATATCTATATAAAGAGAGAGAAAGAGAGAGAGAGAGAGAGAGAGAGAGAGAGAGAAAATGTGGATTCAACAATATCACCTAAGCATTCTAGCAGTTCACAAGAACCTTAACTCTCTCTCTCTCTCTCTCTCTATATATATATATATATATATATATATATGTATATAGTGAGAGAGTAAGTGAGAGAGAGAGAGACTGACAGACAGACAGACAGACAGAGGGAGAGATTGGGGGAGGTTAAAGGTTCTTGTGAGTTGCTAGAGTGTTTAGGTGATATTGGTGAAGCAACATTTTTAGTTATAAAAACAGAACAATGTTGCTTCAATGTGCCACAGATTCAGCGAACAATACTCGTCAGGATTTGAATCTAAACTCTTTCTCTCTCGCTTAGAATGGTTGCCTTACAAAGGTTAAAGATCTGTCTGCCTTATTATTTACTTATAGCGGCGAAAAGAAAAGAGACGAATTTATGCCTTTTCTAAAGGCATTTTATACAGACACAAAAATAAATAGATAAAATATACTAGTTAAGATTATATATAACTGTGGATATACCAAAGTTACAACGTATCATTACAACGTATTAGCTCAGTCGGTGAAGCGTCCGGCTAGGAATCACCAGGTTCCTGGTTCGATACCGGCTCTCGCCTACTCAGCATATGAGTAGCACAGGAATCTGTGCAGTAAAGTGATGAGCTGATGGTATGTGTGGCACTCCACCTCAGACGCTAAAATAATCTCCTATGGTCTAGCGCTTGTGAAACGGGGATATACTCCCTCGCTGTTTGACTGATACCGACATTAGGCCGACCGACGACTTACTTAAGAGTAATTGCAAATTTTCAACATGTAAAAAGTATTATAATCTCTCTCTCTCTCTCTCTCTCTCTCTCTCTCTCTCTCTCTCTCTCTCTCTCTCTCTCTCTCTCTCTCTTCTTTCCTTTTCATGAGGTTTGATTGGAACATATTAGCGTTATCGCTTTCGCGCTCTCACCTCTTTCTCAATCTTTCCCCGACTTGTTCATTCTTTCTTTCTTTCTTATTATATTTTTTCTGTATCGCATGTCCTTTTTCTCTCTTTTCTTTATAATAAAAACGGAATGGTCCGTTATTTATCTGAGGTGACGATACTCATAAAAAATAAGAACCCAGTGGATTTACATTTTTGCATTTCATCATGGACGATTTGGACGGTTTCTTTTTCAACCAGAGGGTGTTGCAAGATGATAACCATATCATATAATGATATATATATATATATATATATATATATAGCGGTTTTTGTCTCAAATAAACTTCTGGCGAAGCCTCATTAACACACCGAGACGAAATATCATTTGAATGACGTTGTTTGTGTTTTATCTGTTATTCCTCAATTTTTAATTACATTTTGTTAGATTTTACCCAAATATATATATATATATATATATATATAATATATAGTGGGGTACAGTGCGTCCGTGTATCTGCGTGCGTGCGTACGTGCGTGCGTGCGTACGTGCGTGCGTGCGATCCTGGTGGTTGACAGTGATAACATGCAAGTGACTCGGACCGCGCGGCGTCTGTTACCTGATCGATTGCAAGTTGATGAAGTTGATGGAGGTCGGCCACTTTCTTTTTCTATGTGCAATCTCCGGAATGAGCATTCAGGCGAATGCGTCAAATGGACGAGTTCACCATCCGCCATGATGCTTTCCATTCGCCGCGGGAAGCCCGTTGGACAGGCAACGATTCACCTTCATTCCCTCCCCCTCTTCACCCCCTCTCTCTCTCTCTCTCTCTCTCTCTCTCTCTCTCTCTCTCTCTCTCTCTATCCTCTTTCACGTGGGTCTCTTCTTTTGGGGTCGAGCACACATTCTCTAACCTGCCGCCTTCATTTTCCACTTAAAGTTTCCTTACGATGAAAAGAAGCAGAAAGGTCATAAAGCAAGCTAGCAATATATATATATATATAATATATATATATATATATATATATATATATGATAGATAGATAGATAGATAGATAGATTAAAAACGTCTTACAATACCACAAAAAGCTGTTGGTTTTACGATGTAACGAAAAACCAACAAAGTCTAGTGGTTTGAAAAGTACTGCTGTGAGGCGTTCTGGGTTAGTGGTAATGATGCCTTTGCCCCGAAACCAACCTTGATCACATAGACTTATTCTGATGGAGGCTATATTGGCTCAACAGACTTTTTTTTAATGCAGTATAACCAAGCGAATGGACAGAAACGATAGAGGGGGCATGTGAAGCGGGTTTAAAGAATAGATGGATAGACAGATAGATAGATGTAAACAAGTCAACAGAGATAGACAGGGAGATAACATTAAGATAGATAGATAGATAGATAGATAGATTGACACATGTGAACACACACACACATACACACACACACACACACACACACACACACATATATATATATATATATATATATATATATATATATATATATATATATATATATATATCGCAGTTACCATCAAATCCACCAAGCAAATAAGTATACAATCTTATTTACTTCGGGATTTTTTTTCACTAAAACCGATTAAAAAGTGCTCAATATAAAGAACTAAATAGACGATTAAAATCGAATGGTTTAAAAACCACCTACTTAAGTTTCTCGCAGTTGCGCGAATCTTCAGAGTGTTTTTTCCTACCATCGTTATGTATTTTATAGCCGGATAGTGCCCATTTTCAAAACAGCGCCCATTTAGCATGTGTAACACCACACCCTGTATTGAAAATGGGCACTACCCGGCAATAAAATACATAATGATGGTAGGAAAAAAACCCTGAAGATCCGTGCTACCGTGAAAAATTTAAGTAATTGGTTTTTAAACCATTCGATTTTAATCGTATATATATATATATATATATATATATATATATATATATATTCGATACAGCTGAACAGAGATCGAGGGATATATATTTAGAACGATAATTTTTGTATTAAATATGATAAAATATGAATACTCTCTTTTATTGTTATACTCCTCGCAAGTTATTTATAACGGTTTTAACAGGTGTTTTTTTTTGGGGGGGTTTCATTAAAGTCAGAATTACAGCAATTCTAATGATATTATATCTTGCGTGCTATTGTGCCTTAGCATCAATGCAAAATAGCACACAAGAGATAATATCATTAGAATCGCATTTTACGTATAAATATCATTAGATGTCGGAAACTCCCGAAGTAGCCTAAACCTAACTCTAACACTAAACCTTACCCTAACCCTAGCGTCTCAAATGCTTCGGGTATTTCCGTGAAATATAATGAAATGTAATACTTTTGATAGGTAATCTTATGATATTATATCTTGCGCGATATTGTGCATTAGTACCAGTAAGTATTCTCAGGTCTCCATGATTTTTCCAAGTATTTTAGCTGATTTTAACAGATTGGTGGGTTCGATTCTTCTTCTGATCTCCAGTTCCCCAGTTTCTTTTCCAGTGGTTTGGGACCGTTTCAAGGACTCCAGCTATAATTGGTACCACTGTCACTTTTATGTTCCACAGCTTTTTCATACCTTCTGTAAGATCTAGGTATTTGTCTATCTTTTCGATTATTCTTCACTCTATGGTCCGCTAGAAAGGTAACATTCGCTAGATTACAAGTTATTTTCTTCTTGTTAATACAAGGTCTGGCCTTCTGGTTGGGATTATGTGATCCGTTTTTATCACTTATGTGAGATCCAGAGAATTTCGTACGTCTCATTTTATAGGGCAGATGATAGTCCATATACCTCTTGTTAGCATGGCCACATTTTATTTTTTTGCACAATTCCCAGTGGATTACCTTTCCAAGCCAGTTGTGTCTAGTTTTGTATTCCAAATAATTAGAGATCATAATTGTTAAATTGACTTTGGTTGGTTGGTTGGTTGGTTGGTTGGTTGGATTTTACGGCCTGTCAACCCTTGTTGGGTTATGTTATACCGAAGATGTTTTTGTTTTATTCATTCTTGTGGGATTTTTTTTTTCGAAGTAAGAAGAAAAAAAAATCACTGCTAAGGAAGTGGGTTAGAAAAATGAAGAAAAGAAAGGGAAATACGTAGGAGAATGACACACATGGATGCATACAAAGATGTCTATGTATGTGCAAAAGTTTCCAGCAGAAAGGCGATGCAAAAATCTGTAAATCTGTAAAATTCATTCTCTAGTCTAAAAAAGAGCGAAGGAACGTTGGCTGATTGGTTGGTTGGATTTTACGACAGGTCGACCCATCGGGTTATTTTATGCGCAAGATGTTTTTGTTTTATTCATTCTTGTGGGATATTAACCCATAGATAGGACCCCTAACAGGTACTCCCTCTCCGGCTAAGTGTGGACTCCGAAGTAATGGCAATGAAGGAATACTCCACATTTCCCAGAGCTCCAGGACTGGAACTTCACCCTTAGATGAATTGCCTTTGGTATTAAATAACCAAAGAAGCATTAACATGCCTGATTCAAATTTAAAGTTTTTTTTCTCCTTAACTGGTTGCCATATTAAGGCTAAAGAGCGATTTTAATGTATCATAAAGCAGTTTCACTTACCCAGCATCAAGTTTTTAAATATGAAGCATTCTCCAGTCCAAAATTCTAATGATAGTCTAAACTCAGCGGGGGCATTTGTGTGTAACGGTTATCGTCGTTGGAAATATAGACGGTGAACCGAGTTCAAATCCTGGACGTGGCTGTTTGCATTTCATATAGTACTAAACACCCGTGTGAAGGTATTGGTTAAATACATATAGTAAACCCAGTTCAGCATTTGAGAGTTGAACTATCTGTCTTGAGGCCAGCATTCCATTCTAACCACTTGGACGCTATTCTTCTTCCTCTTACTGTTAGCATCAAACAATTACTTCGGTACAAATGCAGAATAGCGCACAAGTGATATCATTAGAATCACATTTTACGTATTAATAGGCATAGAAATTCCTGAAGTAGATTGACCCTAACCCTAACACTAACGTCTCAAAGATTTCGGGTATGTCCGTGAAATGTAATGCTTTTTATACGTAAAGTAAAGTAAAGTCGTCGGAGTGGCCTAAAGTCGGTATCAGCTAGACAGCGAGGGAGTCTATCCCCTTTTCACTAGCGCTAAACAAGGGAGATTGTTTTTGCATCTGAGGTGGAGCGCCACGCCTACCATCAGCTCCCCACTTTACCGCACAGATCCCTGTTACTCATATATTGAGTTGGCGAGGGCCGGTATTGAACCCGGAACATTGTGGTTCCGAGCCGGATGCGCTACCGACTGAGCTAAGCCGGCCCTAATCTAATGGTATCATCACTTGCGCACTATTCTGCATTAGTACCATTACTTCTATATAGCAGTTCTGACCATAGAAGGTCAGGTGTCAAATGTCAGGTAACACCCTTCTTCTCTGATTATGCTTCATAAAGAGGGAGAAAAAGTGAGTAAGCTCTAATGTTTTCCCGCCTTTTCCATCATTCGGGCGCCAAATGGACGGCCATTTTGTGAATAGAGAATCAAGAAAAGAAGACAGATTTCGTTTGGCTTTTTGGTTAGATTTCGCTTTTTGGAAAGATCCCCTTCCACTTCTTTGTTTTTCCATGTTCTATCTGATACTGGCTGTCTCATCTCTCATTTAAAAGCTGACGTGTTCGAAACAAATGCGAAACGAATTTGGCACTGATAAAAAAGAACAAGGTAAATTAATGAACACAAACGAAATATGGCTGAGCAATGAACTGATCACGTGGTGATAAGATGCCTCCGAAAATGAATATTAACGATCAAATTAAATGAGTCGAGTTGGAAGATAAATTATTCTGGAAAAACCAGATTAACATATTTCGCTAGGGTCTAGCGTCATCGGAATGCAAATGAATATGTAAGAAGAATCTGGTCTACACCTACGCATAAATAGTAAGGCAGTTATATATATATATATATATATATATATATATATATATATATATATATATATATATATATACAGGGTGTCCCAAAATAATGTATACACTCTTTGAATCGTTATAACTTATTAAATTTATGTATTTTGACTCGTAAATAAGATTGATACAAAGAAAGAATACACATTTAAAGAATTTGAGAATAAAATATACAAAAAACATAGCAAATGAACTTTTATAAAATAAATCAGAAATAGAAAATAACGTATTATTAACTATTAATATTTAAAGAGTGTATACATTATTTTGGGACACCTTATATATATATATATATATACATATATATAAATCGTCATCCACAGACACCGTGTTTCGACGTTTCACGTCTCATCAGTGTGGCTAGACACAACAACTAACTCCGACCAGAAGCGAACCCCGACTGACTTTACTCCTGTCCAATCCGTTAACCTCTAGGCCATTGCCAGCTGCCGTTTAAGGAACAGTGTTTCAACTGTTTTAAATACATACATTTGTGTATACTTTACAATCACCAGAGAGATCAAATCTGTAAATAGATGGTCATTGCGTTATGCTGGCAGTGAAAGTTTATTAAAGTCACACTTAAAGAGCTCTACCGGGTTACGGGAGCATATATATATATATATATATATATATATATATATATATATATATATATAAGTTATCCACATACACGTGTTTCGAAGTTTACTTCTCATCAGTGTGGCTTTACTTTTAACAGCTACTTCTAGCCGGGATCGAAACCTGACTAAATTTTTCTCTGCCAAGTCTCTTACCTATGTGTCTATTAGCGGCTGTCTGTTTTAAGTGAACAATCAATTGATACATTCCTACGCGGAATGATTGTATTAACAACAGAGGCATCCAGAATTTTGTAAACAAGTTGAGGTTCAGCTATACACCAAGCGGTGAAATTTCAATTAATGTCCCTTCTACAGAGCTCTACCGAGTTGGGAGCATATACATATATAAATACGTTATCCACATATACGTGTTTCGAAGTTTACTTCTCATCAGTGTGGCTTTACTTTTAACAGCTACCTCTAGCCGGGATCGAAACCTGACTGAATTTTCGTTTGCCAAGTCTCTTACCCATGCGGCTAATATATATATATATATATATATATATATATATATGTGTGTGTGTGTGTGTGTGTGTGTGTGTGTGAGTGAGAAAAAATGGAAAGGTATCCGGTAAGATATGTTGACAAGATAATTGGAAGAAAAATATATCTACCTTGGTATGAAGGAAATTTATTATCTTTACTAGCAAATATATGCACCCTCCGGGTGCTAGTATTTAAGTTTAAATGTAATAAAATATTAGATTAAATCAGAAAGGTTAATGAAACAAATTAAGAATTCAAATAAAAAGATTTGAAACGGAGGGTATAATCGAAAAATAGAACAACGAAACTTACTCTTTCATCACTTCCGTTTTTCAATGCTAAATTTTCCTAATTCAACTATTGAGTTAAAATAGAAGTAAAGAATAAAATTACAGTTATTTCTTCTTGTTAATGAATTTCTTTTAGGATTTATTGAAGAGATTTTACTCATATTCATTAAGATAAAACCAAACAATTAGAAATCAATAATACCAAGCACATTTTTATTAAAATCAGTTTTTTTAATATCAATATGCAAATTAGCTTTACGTTTACACTGAAAACTGGTATTTTGTTGTATATATAAATACAATTGCATGTTGTTAGTATTTAGGTAAGGCCAACAGTATTAATAATGTCAAACAGTTTTATTATTAATTGAGGTTTAAATAGAAATAGAATCATGGAGAATGTGACGTAAATAACTAAGGGAATTGTGACTTGAGTAGTAATATAGTTTCGGTTACAGACAGAAAAACACACAATCTCCATTATAATAAGATTTGACCACAAAATTCGCTTACATACACCGTATTCTATTCAAAATCATATTAGATATAAAAATAGAATAAAATGATAGTAATAGAAGACAAAATTAAGCATGTAAACAGTAGGTCATCATCAGGGCAGATGATGATCTGCATATATATATATATATATATATATATTATTATTATTATTATTATTTACTCCTTTTGAGTTTTCACATCAGTGTTAGCTGATGGTCTTTCACTGGAGTCTGAGTGACAGCAAGTCTCCTCAGGTCTCCAGGACTCTTCTGAGTATTCTGGCAGATTGCAGCAGTGCAGTGTTCTGAATGGTTTGAATCCTTCCTCTGATATCCAAACTTTCCAAGCCTTTTTCTAATCTTGTTGGGACTGTTCCAAGTGCACCAACTACAATCGGTATCACTTTGACTTTCATATTCCATAACTTTTTCAGTTCTCTGGCAAGGTCCAGATATTTGTCTATTTTTTCATTTTCCTTTAACTTCACCCTGTGCTCTGCTGGAACTGCAAAATCCACCAGTTGACAAGTTCTTTCTTTTTTGTTTATCAACACTAGGTCTGGCCTTCTTGCTGGGATAAGGTGATCCGTTTTTATCTCAAAGTCCCAGAGAATTTTGTGCGTTTCGTTCTCAAGAACAGATTCTGGTTTATGCATATACCATTTTGTTGTGTGGTCAAAATTTAATTTTTTGCATAATTCCCAGTGGATCACTTTCCCAACCCAGTCGTGTCTAGTTTTGTATTTTCGTTGTGCTAGTTTGCTACATTCGCAGAGTATATGGTTAACAGTCTCATCTCTATTACCGCAAAATCTACATTTACTATTTTGTTGGGTCTTATCAATTTTCGCTTTGATGTAGTTTGTCCTTATGGCATTATTTTGTGCAGCAATTATAAGCGATTCTGTTTCTCTTTTGAGGTTTCCATTTCTTAACCATGTCCAAGTCTTTTCATGTGCAACCTCTTCTATTTGTCGTTTGAAGCGTCCGTATAATTGTTTTTCTTCCCATTTTTGTTTTCTAGTCTTTGTCGTTTTTCTGTTTGTCCATCTGCCGTTTCTACTATTGTTGGCCGCCATAAGTAGTTTGTCTTTGCTCTTCCTTGTGTAATCTTCAAGTTGCTGGATTGTGGTTTCTACGCATTCCTCTATGTTGGCAAGACCTCTTCCCCTTCCTTTCTTGACACATACAATCTATCTCTATCATCTCTAGGGTGGAGAGCCTTGTGCATGGTCATTAATTTTCTCGTCCTTTGGTCTATCTGTCTGAGTTCTTCTTTTGTCCATTTTAAGAATGGTCCTGAGTATCTTATAATGGGGACAGCCCAGGTATTAATTCCTTTGATCAGATTTCTGCTGTTAAGTTTCGTTTCTAGAAGTTTTCTAGTTCTCCTTTTTTAACTTTTCCTTTCATTTCTGCTTGCATGATATTGTCCGCTTCTAAAATTATTATTATTATTATTATTATTATTATTATTATACTAATGCCGAGCGAATCAATATTTGTCTCTTAAAGGCTTTCTTATTGTTAAGTTTAATGACACGAAAATTATACTCAATTGGTTCTTAGTTTTAGGTTTCAGTTATGTTTGAAAAAAATCCATTATAATTGGTTCTAATTAGTCGTAATTTGCACATTCTGCCTATCATTTTCCCCTCTCTATGTATATCTTGATTACCTCCTAGTTATATATGTTATTTCTCAGAGAGAGAGAGAGAGAGAGAGAGAGAGAGAGAGAGAGAGAGAGAGAGAGAGAGAGATATGCGAGAGTTATGAAACGTATTTGCATGTTAAGTCAGCCCGGTCAACATCTTGGCTCTTAATAAATTTAAATTAGGTTAAACGTTCCCATTTCTTAGAAACCTTACAAATGAATTTAATGTCTTCTTTTAATTCCCGAGGAAAATTTGCCTTTAGATTTAATTCCGCTTGAAAACTCACTTTTCCCTAATCCCAATTATCTACCCAGATCTCAATGTGTGACCCAACGGGTCACGCTTTGTCAAATATATATATATATATTATATATATATATATATATGTGTGTGTGTGTGTGTGTGTGTGTGTGTGTGTGAGAGAGAGAGAGAGAGAGAGAGAGAGAGAGAGAGAGAGTGTGTGTGTGTGTGTATGTATTATGTATATGTATATGTATATTCATATGTATGTCTGTATATATACGTAAATATATATATATATATATATATATATATATATATATATATATATATATATATGTATATATATGTGTGTGTGTGTGTGTGTGTGTGTGTGTGTGTTTGAAGCAATGAGATCTCATAGCAGAATAATGATGCAAAATCCATTGTTATATCACAACGCATTATCTTATAGATTCTTTGGGTGATGCAAAAAATAGAATTTTGATAAATAAAATTTCCCCGATTATTATGATTCTAAAACTAAAAATAACAAAAACATCTGTGTAAATACCAAGAAAAAAACTCCAGTAACGACACACTATTTTAACTAAAAACATAATCAGTGATATAACGTGTCGAAAAGGCAACGGCATTTTATCTACAGCCAAAATATTTGCCACGACTGAAAACCATTCAAGATTATTTGGCATTAGAACAACGAAGATGATTGACGCCGAGTCACTCAAAATAACATTTCGTTTTCAGAAAAACCGCCATTAAAATGAGGAATAAAAAGTTTCACACTCACCAATCACGACTATAAAACCTATTTCTAGTACGATAACAGACTCGATTTTGATAGTAAATGATGGGAAACGGTTGAAATAGTTTTATTTTCGTTATTTTCATGGCGGATTAGACACTTATCGAACGTAGATAATCATTAATATATATATATATATATATATATATATATATATAAGCGAGTTTTATAATTTGCTTGAAGCATTGTGTATATATTGGTTAGGAGGTTGATTTAGAAGGCTATCACAATGTAGGCGTAAAGTAAAAATATAATAATACGGTAACAATGTTACCATATTATCATTTTTCTCTTTACACCTGCATTGTGATAGCCTTCTAAATCAACCTCCTAACCAATATATATATATATATATATATATATATATATATATATATATATATATATATATATATATATAAATGAGGAGTTAAGAATTTGAATAAATCCGACAAAATATGGTTGAGAATAGAAGAAAATGTGGATATAACGACACAAACAGCTACATTCAATTGTTGAGAAAGCTTCAGCTAATAATGAGGCGAAATATCAATTGAATTTAGCTGTTTGTGTTGTTATATCCACATTTTCCTCTATTTTCAACCATATATATATATATATATATATATATATGTGTGTGTGTGTGTGTGTGTGTGTGTGTGTTTATGTATATATAGTGATACACAGAAAATGTGTTTCGACGTATCTCGTCTCTTCAGTGCGGCTAGACTTAGCAGACTACCTCCAGCCTTGATCGAAAACCGACCAATTTTTCATCAGTCAGGCGTCTTATCCAATCGGCAATCAGCACCTACGAGCAAGAAACGGAATTTTAACTGATAAATACATGCATAGGTATATATGTAAAGCTTACTAGAGGGGTCATATCCGTTAAGAAGCGAACCTTGCCTAAGCGTATACAGTGACCGTCTGCAAAATTATCTCCAAAGAGCTCTACCATGTTTGGGAGTATATATATATATATATATATATATATATATATTATATATATATATATATATATGTTATCGAAACAGTTTTTTTCTCTACCACGGTTTCGGTGTTAAAGGTACACCTTCGTCAGGTGCTCCCGGAGATGTAGCTTGAACACAGAAACCGTGGTAGAGAGAAAAGCTTTTTTTCTACAACTCTTAATGCTCTATATTTTACGAAATATAGTGAAGACTTTTTATAAGAATCTATCCGGTGTCGTCTGGGTAGAGGAGGGATTTTTGTAAAAAGTTAGTCTTGCAGGTCTATTATTGCTGAATCGGGAGTTGGATCCACACAGGATGCCCCATTAAAATCCCCACGTAAAAATACTTTGCGTTGATGCAGCCTCTTTGAAAGGAAAAATTCATGTCTACTATTACAATATTTAATGCAAAAAAAAATCTAACTGTTATCATTTAGATTTTACCTTTTAATTATCTTCACGAATATAAATCAAATCTTCATTATTTTTGTTCAAAAAGCAAGATCTGGTGATAGTGAACGTGTGCCTATATTTACTTTGACGTTAATTGTTTTATTTTCGTAGTTTCCTCCGGACATACATACACAGACACAGACATACATACACACAACTGCTCTTTATATATGCATACAAGGTGTTTCATAAAAATGTCGAAATTGAAGCTGTATTTACCAAGATAGAAATGAACAATGAATGGAACGTTAATTGTTTGAGAATACAAGGTGTGTCCAAAAGTACCGAGTTTAAAACTGTATTTAACAAGACAGGAATGAACAATGAATAGAACGTTATTTTTTCCGAATACAACGTGTGTCAATAAAGTACAAAAAATTTCGATACTTTTTTGACACACCTTATATATATATATATATATATATATATATATATATATATATATGCATCTATTTCATTAAGTTTTCAATTTTCTAATTGAAAATTGTACCTGTGGACTTAAACTAAGTTAAAGCTTAGGAAAAAGCTAAGAATTTTTTTTTCGGTGTGGTAGACCCATAGATCTCAACAGATCATACACATGCGCTCTCCAAATACTCTCAGTCATCTTGCCTCGGTTTGTTACTGATTCCAGTCTTCGGGGAAGGAGAGCATGTTGAGCGTGTCGCACAAGCGCACAACATGTCAACATGTGCAGATATTTCTACATGCGTGGCGAGGTTGATAGTGACCGAGTAGCCCCTGGGTAGTACTGCCCAACCAGATATCTGGGAAGGGTATAGAAAAGGTGACCTAAGCAAATATCAAGCCGGTAGCGTGTGGCTGGTGGCTGTTCACATTAACAGAATGAAAACAAGAAAACATTACAACAAACCTAGGCTAACAATAGCCACCTGAAATATTCGAACTTCTTTCGGGCCCTGGACAATGAACTGGTACCGTGGCAAATAACTCTCGATATGGGACAGACATTTTGAGCCTTGCGGAAGTCCGCTTCAGCGAGGAGGATCAATTGACAGAGGTGGGGTCCGGGTACACATTCTTTTGTAAAAGCAAGCTCATGGTAGCTGTATGGAATTGAGGTAAGGCAGCTCGAGCACCCCATCCTAAAGCGGCCTCTGCGTAAGCGGCACATGACGGACGGCATGGACACATCTCCTACATCTGGGACTGACCACATGTGTGACCTGTGACCTCGAGGGTTGGGCTTCTCGGTCACATACGGTCGCATGCAAGTGGAAACCTAGAAAGGGGTTCATGTGTGACAGGAAACAAACAAACTGAATCAGGGGACCCTCGGCGTGCTCACATCCGAACTACTTGTAGAAATGGCCTTATTCTGTGAAGAAGTGGCAATCACCATATATATATATATATGACAAAGAGATGACTTATCGGTGAAATTGAAATTTACTATTCCTACCAAACCGAACCAATAAAAAAATAACACGTGACAACAAGTCTATTTATATTTCCCCAACTTACTGTTCTTGGTAATTTTCACCTTTAGTTGACTAGATTCCTAGCAAATAAGGAAATTAGAGTAACCTCCCTTGACTTTCACTTTGAAACAAGCCAGTTGCTATTTTGAAAGTCTCCGTGCGAAATAAACAAATCTTAGAAACTTTTTCGAAAACAATACAACTGCGTGCTTTAACACAAAATCTCATAAAATGTGTTCTTATAACAATTAAGTTCATTTCAGATAATGCGCACGCACAATTTTATGCTAGGAATTTAGCCAATTAAAGGTGAAAATTACCCTTTTCTTTGTACTTCTTAACGAAAAACAATAACACACCTTATCTTATTTTATTATAACACAATAATTTAACAATAATCATAAAAGATCATATTAATGAATAAATATATCAGTATAAAGTAAGGTCATATTAATGAATAAATATATCAGTATAAATACACACATTCTACTATATTAAAAAACAAACTTTAATCATATATTAACAAAATCTTATCTTTCTTTGCACAAACCAATAATAATTCTTATGAATTGAAAATTAAAAATTTAAAGAGGATTTCTCATAATGTTTATATTTGATCTTTTAAAAAAGAAATGTGACGTAAAAAACATTTTTTAAAACAACGTTTCAGCGTTCATTTATTGTGAATCTGTTTTTAACGGTCATAACTAGAACATAAACTCCAGCAGTTAGCTGTGATTATTCAATATCTTGATTAATTCATTGGATTTAACACTGAAGATCCTTATGGTGAAACTCGAGTAGGTTATTTCTGTACAAACACACACACACACACACACACACACACACATATATATATATATATATATATATATATATATATATATATATGTGCAGCATTTCTTCTTTTAGGCATATATTATTGAACAATGCAGATATCATTAGAACAATCTGACAATTTGAAAGGACAAAGGACAAAATTTGTAGACAAAAAATGGCTGCATTGTTCAATAGTATATATATATATATATATATAATATATATATATATATATATATATAAAGAAGCACAGTGCGGAAAACTCCGAAGAAAAATCCAGGAAAAGATTAAAATAAAAAGGGTGGAATGTTTTATCTTTTCCTTATTGTTTACGTTTTCACATATGTAGTTTTTTTTATTCATTCTGACGGAGTCTTTGATGAAATAAAGATGAAATATTAGGTTTTAGCCACGAATTGAATTTGTTGTTTGTGTTTGTTTATCCACTGTTTTCATTCATATATATATATATATATATATATATATATATATATATATAAAGTACTATTGATATCTTTTTAACTGGCGGACGCTTTTTAGAAGATGGTCGTAAATCTTTACAAAACGGTGGTTTCTTCGAATAGTTCCCTTCCGAAGGTATTCGTGCATCCCTCTAAAGACGAATGCTTCGATCTCGGATTGATCCCGGATTGTTGTCTTTAAATTAGTTCCAAGCCATAAGCACGACCTCTTCCCGCCAAACCCACGGCGGCACCCACCAGTCAGCGCAGCAGCGGCTTTCGCTTGACGCACTCTTCGCGTCTGCCCGAATGCATTTCAATATGACGTCGATCAAGAATTACGCGAGGGTTTTAGGAGACACGGGGGTGTGAATAATTATGATAGAGTGGCTTTGGGAAACGAATACACTCATGCGCTTATATATATATATATATATATATATATATATATATATATATATATATATATATATATATATATATATATATATATATAGTTCTAGCAAAGAATTCAGGGAACTTTAGGCGTGGAACGGCTTCCTCAAAGAATGAAGAAAACAAAAAAACAAACAAAAAATTCAAGGTTATTTATAACCCAATGCGGTGATATCGACAAATGATGGCGAGACGCGGGAAACACTCACTAATGGGATAGATTTATCATTTGTTGCAAATACACCGATATTTTCAATAACGTAGTATATATATATATATATATATATATATATATATATATATATATATATATATATATCTTTGAAAGGAAGGAAAAACTCAGCACCGTTATTCTATAATAAATTTATTTTGACCAAAATTGGGGCTTTTATAAATCTAAGTTGATTTAATAAAGCTCCCCAAAATCAAGTCTCATCAGATCGGAAATCAAAATAATTTGAATTGCATAACAGGAAAATTTACTCCTCAAAAATTTTTTTTTTTCCTTGGGATAACGGTGTTGAGTTTTTCCTTCCTTTCAAAGATAAATATTGCTCTGTATATAATCTAAAAAGATTATTATACATTGAGCTTTCTGTAGTGATTTAAAGATTCACTGTATTTATACATACTGGATCATACAATAATAATACAATGTGTCTTAGAAATCACATATAGAATCATCCCTTACTACCAAGTTTTGGATACCTCACATCTCTCTCTCTCTCTCTATATATATATATATATATATATATATATAAAGAGAGAGAGAGAGAGATTGATAGATAGATATGGTCAGTCGGTAGAGAAAAAGTTCCGGGTTCAATGAGTATCACGGGGATCTGTTCGATAAAGAGGGGGGCTGATGGCATGTGCGGCGCTCAGACGCAAAAAATCTCCCTTGTTTGGTGCTAGTGAAAAGGTGATAGACTCCCTCGCTGTCTGACAGATACCGACAATAGGACACTCCGTCGACTTTACTTAATATATATATTAGCAACGGCTACCCGGAGAAGCCCGTGTAGAAAAGAAAAAAACACGGTTTAATAATCGTTTGCAGATCTATTACTACTGAATAGCGAGTTCGATCCTCGCAGGACGACTCATAAAAATCACCACGTAAAAAAAATCTTAATTTAATCCGGCCTGGTGGGAAGTCAGGGAATTTTTTTCCGTCAGAGTAGAGGGAATGACATCACATAATTATATAGTAAGAAATTTTAATTCAATGATTAACTATATTTTAAAAATAAAATGTAAGTGACGCGATTTGCTAAATTTCAAATTAGTATTTCAAATAAAAAAAAATTAAATAAATTAATCAAATTAATGTAAAACGATGAATAATCTTTAAAAAAAATATCATTATGAATCCAAAGCGTAGCCGATCGAATGTCAAATTATACTATAATAATTTGCTAAAAATAATATGCTATACTAAGAATAGCCTAATTCTAACCCACTTACTCAAATGTCTCAAAGTTTTCAGGTATTTCCGTAAAATGTAATGCATTTTATACGTAATCTAATGGTATTATCTCTTGCGCGCTATTCTGCATTGGTATCATTTTCGTGAAAATCTGACGATTAATTGATTTTTCATAGAATTTTTTAAAAATCCTCTTGTTGTAACTTGTTTTAGGCTACGTTAAATTTCAGTTGATTTGACGGTGCAAAAATTAAAAACATTGTTTTTCAATCATAATTTTCATTATTTCCGTAAGCTGAAAAATTTTTTTTAATCATCAGGAGTTTGTTTAATGTTTCTTCTTTCGAATGGACAAAAATTTCTCAAGATAATATTAACCTTTATGCAAGTTTCTTTGTGTTAAATATGGGGGAGGGTAAATTTCAGAGGGAAAATTGGTGGTACCTAATGTTTGTTTACGTTGACGAACGACGGACACCAGTACATAAATATGTAAATTTTAATTTTTAAATAAAAAAGTGCACAGCCATGAAACGTCTGTGAAAAATTAATTTCTTTTATTTAAGATATTAAATGCAAAATTTTTTTTTTAAATCTAAACTAATCTTAGAATTAATTTTGTATTTCATCGTAATAATTACGATATCAAAAGTGTAACTAAGTGATTAATTCTTAAACTGTCCTTGAAAATTGTATAATTAAAAAAAAGGAAAAAAGATTAAATAAACGATTGTTTATCCTGTACAGTGAAATATTTTCTACAACTTTGAATCAGTAAAAATGAAAAGAAAAAATTGATCGAGCTTCCGTTATTCATGTTTACTTTTTAGCGAGAAACGCCAAAAAATGGCAGTGTATAATTTTAGCGTATAATGCTATTTGATTTTTAATTTTTAGATGTATTCGAAAATAATTCAAATCATCAATATTTATGCTCAAAAACCGAGCGCTGGTGATATTTAATGTGTATACATATTTACTTTGTCGTCAATTGTTTTATTTTCGAAGTCCTTTATATATATATATATATATATATATATATATATATATATATATATATATGTGTGTGTGTGTGTGTGTGTGTGTGTGTGTGTGTGTGTGTTTGCTTATTTGTTTAAAAAAACGCTTACAATTCATGGCCAATTTTTAAGCCTTTTTCTTTACCAATTATATTGTTCTGTTCGATTACATTGAACATTGAGCTCTCAAAATGGACCTAAACTATTTAACATTCCGCCGTTATAAGAAAGGGCCAATTTAGAATCATTCTAACACCACCTTACCTGGTAACCCATCTGCGGATATATATATATATATATATATGTGTGTGTGTGTGTGTGTGTGTGTGTGTGTGTGTGTGTGCGTGTGTGTGTGTATTGTGTGTGTGTGTGTGTGTGTTTTCGCGATAAACGGTTGATCAACAGTTTATCGCAAAAAAACACACACGTGAAATCGACTGCAATTAATTGATATCTTGATTAATCCAGTGGATTCCACCCTGAAGATCCTTATGGTGAAACTCGAGTAGGTTATTACCGTGTACCTTTATGATAATGAATCTGCTCTACTAACGTATTGAGCACTTTATATTTGTTATATTGCTGCTTTATCATTGTGAAACTTGAATCAACTAACCACTGTGACTATTTTCACCGGTAAGTCACTTTTTTCCACAAATACCATATATATATATATATATATATGTGTGTGTGTGTGTGTGTGTGTGTGTGTGTATGTGTGTGTGTGAGAGAGAGAGAGAGTGTGTGCGTGTATATATATATATATATATATATATAATATATATATATATGGGGATGGGGATGTGCGTATGTGCATATGCGGTCCATGAGTTCAAACCACTAGACAGAAACTGCTGTGACAGACACTAAGATACATTTCCACCGACTAATTATTAGAATGCGCTGATTGTATAATCTATAGAGGGGTAAGACCACTCATAAAACGAGGATGTCTTGTATATGAAACTATACTGCAGCCTGTGGTTAGGCTCCAGTTCTGGATATCTGGGAAGTATGGTGTATACAATCATCATATTCTAAGCTCTGCCGACAGTGTTAGTTGGCTGAAAATGGTTATTGTGTCTGCCATTGCTGTTCCTATATCGCAGTTGGCACTCATGACCCTCGCCTGTCAATCAGGGATCCTAGCTTTCCTCCCTAGATCTCTGCTGGTATGTGTTACGATTTTATTAGCCATCCTTTAGGCTTCAAGCAAGAGCGCTTGTCCAGCGGAAATACTGGGTAAAGAATCATTTGGTTGTTCCTTGGTGCTCCTCAGTATTGCAAGTCCATCGTCAATGATTGCAAATGGACGTCTCTCAGTATCAGTGATTAAGTAGTCAACCAGCCACGCAGTCGGGCTGTTGATTGGCTGAGGTTTAAACCACGTAACCTCGCTTAGTCTATAAATTTAAGTGGTTTATTGTAGCACACCTTATATACCAAAAATTCTAACAGTGGGATTTCTTGCTCTGCTCTCAGTATCAAGTACATCTATCATTCGATATGCGTAATGGTGAAAAATTGCAAGACGACAATTCAAAATGTGGAAAGAATTGATGAGTTCTGTGAGTGCAAATAAAGGAATGAGACCTAGGGATGTGAGAATTGCTGAGGATTTGACCCGGGGATCTGAGAATCTGTGAAATTCTTATATTACTACATGTATCAAAGACATGAATTTCTATATTGAAATAAACACTAAGATTACAGTTATTGTCTGAGGAAGTGGGCAAGGCGACCCAAATTTAAATACTGGACGAAAGCTTTTGTGTTTTCACTTTCGCGTTGATAACTTTGGGATAGGCATGAAACCATCTCTTTCCTCTCTAGCTATGGGCGAATATTAGACGACATGGGCAACCAATCAAGGAGAAGGAAAACTGAATTTAAACCAGTCGTACTCCGCTTTTAGTCGTGTCCTGTGGGTGCCTCGTGTTATATCACAAGATAGTTCAGTAAACCATTCTTGACTTCTTTTGCCTATTGCAAAGCCACGAGGGTATTTTACTTTCCCTCATCAAGTAAGCCTTTTTCTATCTTCCACATACTGCCTGTTCATAGAACAAGGTATGTATATTTCTAGCAATTTGTGATTTTGTGTATCGTTTTGTTTTAATGCCATTAATATGTATATCATATATATAAAAGATTACTGCTCTTGTATGTGCAAACGCGTTATTTTTTTGTATTTCCTTCCGCTGTCTTCAGTATTAGTATGTCATAGATATACTAATGATAATATTGGACCTTGGAGAGTGGATACTCGACTAGATATCTTACAAGCACTCCAAATCTTTAAGGAAATGGCTTCGCTAGTATCTATAAACCAATCTCCCCAGACCCCCAGAACCGGAGACTCATCATCAGATACAGTTGAGTGTCATACCCAGAACACCTTTTTTTGGGAGAGGGGATCTAACCTTTCTGCAAGGGATACAGTGAGTTATGCTAAGCCCCACTGACAAAGCTTTCATTGCACCATTGCAATATATACTTTACTGAACACTTTCATATGTTTCTCTCTCTCTCTCTCTCTCTCTCTCTCTCTCTCTCTCTCTCTCTCTCTCTCTCTCTCTCTCTCTCTCTCTGTGTGTGTATATATATATGTGTGTGTGTGTGTGAGAGAGAGAGAGAGAGAGATAGTGAGAGAGAGGAAAAGTTATGGAAAAAGTGAATAACAAAACACAGAAAATTACATTCAATTAATATTTCTTCTACCTCGTCCTTTTACTTTTTCCTCGTGTGTATATATATATATATATATATATATATATATATATATATATATATATATATATATATATATATAATTCTGTTTTAAAACAATAAAACCAATAGTTTCTAAAAGCAACAGAGGCGAAATACTATTTTAATGTAATTGTTTGTGTTCTGTTATTCACTTTTTCCTTAACTTTTCCTTACATTTGTTGGATTTTTCTAATCTGTTATTTCCTCTACCCCCATATATATATATATATGCCTCCCGCATACTCTGTGCTAATGCAAATATTCTGACACACGATCGTGTCCATATCATCTTTTTCTTCCCTTGGGGCGCATGGGCCGGAAATCACTGACTCTCATCCATCGAGCAAAGATCACGTGACTGATAACATCCAATATTATTTTCGACACCAATATTTACTGATTCCCGCTTTTCCTTTATAGATTAATTACTTCATCGTCGGTTAAATCGATCACATGACCTCAAGTCTGAATACATTTTTCCTTTCCTTTTGCTTTTTTTAATTTTCACTGTATTTGGCTTTTTAATATATATATATATATATATATATATATATATATATATATTCCATTACAAGCTTAATGCGTGA
The DNA here is from genome assembly GCA_023376005.1 of Doryteuthis pealeii. NCBI lineage: Eukaryota > Metazoa > Mollusca > Cephalopoda > Myopsida > Loliginidae > Doryteuthis > Doryteuthis pealeii. The sequence continues at coordinate 63,542,311 of CM042151.1, read as the reverse complement.
TAAATGCTGAGACTTCCTTAAGGAGGAAAATAAATATATTTGAAATGAATGCCTCGTCGGCGAAGAATTTCAAAAATAATCTAACAGTGACGCGTTAAGGTGCCATAAATAAAATCTTGATAGATTCCTGTCTTCTGTGGCAGCGAAGAAGAAGAAGAAGAAGAAGAAGAAGAAGAAGAAGAAGAAGAAGAGATTAATAATAATAATAATAATAATAATAATAATAATAATAAGAAGAAGAAGAAGAAGAAGAAGAAGAAGAACAACAACAACAACAACAACCACAACAACAACAACATAAAAAAGATGAATAAAAAGAAAAGAAAGATTATGATTAATAATAATAATAATAATAATAATAATAATAATAATAATAATCTATATATCAATACAATTGTTCCTTAATCTTTCGACCGTTATCATCTTGTATCACCCTCTCATTATAAGTGAGACTGTCCAAATCGTCCAAGATGAAATGCAAAAATGTAAATTTTGATTATCTGCTGTTGCTTATTTTCTGAATTCTTATTTCTTATGAGTGTTATCACCTCAGCTAAATAATGGACCATTCCATTTTTATTAGAAAGAAAGAAAGAAAGAAAGAAAGGGAAGAAGAGGACATGCTATACAGAAGAAAGAAAGAAAGAAAGGAACAGAGTAGGGGGAAGATAGAGGGAGGGGGCACGCGGTAGTAATAACGCTAATATGTTTCAATCGAGCATAATGAAAAAAGAAAAGAAGAAAAGAAAGAAAAAAGGAGAAAGAGTTAAATCAAGTTTATTATGCTTTTTACCTATTAAACTATTTAGGAATAGCTCTTAAGTAAACATATTAAACGTTGTAATAATTAAATTATCATACTGTGGTATATCTACAGATCCTGCTAGTAGAAATAAATATTCGAAGAAATTATGAGAAAGGAAAAATGAATGCAAAAGGAAGAATGAAAATTAAAATATAATGTATGAAAAAATTGGTAAAAGAAAAGAATGAAAAATAAAAATTATTAAGCTAAAAAAAATTGTTGAATAAAGAAAAGAAAGAAAAAACAACGCAAAGGAAAGAATGAAAACTAAAATGACATCTAAGAAAGAAAGAAAGAAAGAAAGAAAGAAAGAAAGAAAGAAAGGAATTAAAAATAGAAAGATATACAGGATGATTGAAAAGTAACCCCCTATCCCTATTTCAAACTATTTATGATTTATAGTGAAAGAAAGAAAGGGGAAACTAATTTAACGGAAATAATGAAAACTAAAATGAAATATAAGAAGAAATTGGTAAGAGAAAGAAATGAATGAAAAATAAAAAAATGAATATGCGAAAAAATTGTTGAATAAAGAAAGTAAGGAAAAATTAGTACAAAGAGAAGAATGAAAACTAAAATAAAATATAAGAAAAAATGATGAAAGAAATAAAGGAATGAAAAGTGAAAAGAAATATACGAAAAGGAAAGAAAATCTAATGCTAAGAAAAGAATGAAAATTATAAAAGAAAGAAAGAAAGGAATGAAAAGAAAAAAGTAAAACAAGTTCTATTAAATACTACTATTACTACTACTACTCCTACTCCTCCTCCTCCTCCTCCTACTACTACTACTACTACTACTAATAATAATAATAATAATAACAATAATAAAACACGGTCTCCGGACTTTGATTTAACGAAAGGACAAATGACCAGTTTCTCATTTTCCCACTCATTCCAGTTGCCATTCTCGCGATATCACGGATGGCCAAACCTGGCTTTCAACCAAATCTCGTTTGCGTTCCGAGGCCAAATTAACAAGAGATTCCCTTTCCAAACCACCTTCTTCCACCATCCGATTCTCCTTCAAACTCATCCTTAACCAGTCCCCGGCCCCACACCAACAAAAGCAGAATTGCTTCTACCATCTAAGTTCGATCTAATTTGCCAGCCTGAAGGACCAACACGGACGACATCAAAGGAGAGGGTTTGTGTCGTTCGTTTCCATTTGTTTCTTCGGGTCCCTTCGGGTCTCTTCGGCTCCTTCGGTGTCGTCTGCTTTTCTTTTTCTTTACCTTTCGACATAAAAGCTTGTTCTTGGTTCGTTAACTATTTCTATTATATACTTTTTTTCTCCGTCTTTTCTTTCTTTCCTTCTTTTATCACTTCGTTTCCAAATTGTTATTTATCCAACTTTTATTTTCTTTGATGATTCCAGCCTAATGTGCGAGGCACCATTTTGCCGGGTATTGGTTGACCAGCAAGTCTCGCAAATTATTAACAGTGAACTAGTCCCCCAATAGGTGCCTTTTGCTAGATATTGTACTAGCTTAGTAAATAAACAAAAGCTTGACACCTTCATCTGTGAAAAATTCACAAAACACTTCATTTTTCAAAGTAGGCCACCAACTAAATTGGCACAACAAAATCTTCCTGGCTGCAACTTAGCATTGTGACAGACTAACCTAGGTTTAATGGTATTTCTTAGCTCTTTCACCAAAGCAGATCTTGATTCTTCGAACACACACACACTCGGATATATATATATATATATATATATATATATATATATATATTCCTGTCTGAAGCAGCCTGATGAGCTGTGTAACGGCGAAATAGAACTATATGTGGATGACAATATATAATATATATATATATATATATATATATATATATATATTGTCATCTATTTCGCCGTTACACAACTCATCAGTGTGACTAGATAAGGTAGGCTGCTTCAGGCAGGAGTATACATATATATACATATATATACATATATACATATGCATGCACCCACTTACATAAACACACACATAGATATGTTTGAGATTTGGTCTATCCAATCATATACCTTCATATCCAAACACACCTGAACCCACTTCCATATAAGTATACATACACACATACATACACATGCACATAAGCTTACACATATATATACATATACATATATACATATATATACGCATATACATACATATATATATACATACATATATACACATATCAACCTACTTGGACGATTAATGTGGGGGTATAGGTTATATTTTAAGGTTAAGTTGGGGGTGGAAATAATTAAATGTATCTAACTATGTGTTCATATATACATATACATACACACTCATACATACATATATATACACATATGTACATATACATGTATATATACACACACACACCCGTACATATATCTCTATATTACGCTATATATATTTCTTTAATTCTATTCTATTTGGAGGACGGATATTGGGGTCTCATACGTACTGTATGCCTAAATTGAAGGTGGTTACACTTTATTTAATTATACACATACACACATGCATATGTATAAACAAATATCTATCTACATATCACTTGGAATATAGTATAAGGGCATAAGTTATATTATAGGGCCAATGTTTTTCTACATAACATCATCAACATCCACACCCATCCACACACACACACACACACACACACACACATATATATATATATATATATATATATATATATAATATATATATTACTCTATAAAAAATAATAATAAAAATTAAGGGCTACTAAAGAAAAGTTTACTGGGGATTTAATGACGTTATATCTGGAATTTCACCCTGTGCCTGCACTTGGCTATCAGTTCATTGCATTTATTACGTAGTTTTCTAGAGTTCTTAAACAATATTATTTATATGTTTTCCGATATGAAAAGAGGGCATTTACCTTTAAAATGTGTGGCCGAGTTAGAGGTTCGAACTATTTTCCATTTTACCACCGGGTCGTTGTTGGAGTTCTTTAAGGACCAGTAATGCTTGGACAGTTCCGTTTGGTTGGATAACACGGAGTTGTTGAGTGCCTCTGTGTGTTTTTAAAGGGTCCTGCAGTTATTCCAAGGTAGTGCTTGTTGCTTACCGGATCGTTTCTAGCTGATATTTGGTCTTCATATACTATGTTGCTGGCTAGACAACTTCCATCTAAGGGACATTGTTGAGTGTCTCTACAGTTTCCCTGTATTCAGGTTGTTGTCTCTAGTTCTGGTACTGTTGCTATTTAGACATCTGGTCTAAGCTTCCTGAAATAGGCTATAATGCTAAAAATCTTATGTTATATTTTTTTACTTATATATATATATATATATATATATATATATATATATTCATTATTTCATGAAGATATTTGGATTGAGATATTTGGAGGAGGAGCCTGGTGTAATGGTTAGAGACATAGGAAAGGAATATATATATATATATATATATATATATATATATATATATTAATAAGTCATCCACAGACACGTGTTTCGGCTTCACGCCTCTTCAGTGTGGCTAGACACAACTATGCTTGGCTAGGGTCGAACTCAGGCTGGCTGTTTGCCTGCCTGAAATCTTATCCCATCGTCCACTGACATCTGTAGCGGGACTGGTGTTTTTAAACTATTAAATACTTGGGTTTTACGGTCACTGAGAGATCAAGTTTCCGTGGAAACGATCGTTGCTTATATGCTAGTAGTGAGAGTTAATTTAAATTACCAATTAGAGAGCTCATACCAAATTTATGGGAGCATCAATGTCACTTGGTGATTCCAAGTGATATATATATATATATATATACTGAATCACCAAGTGACATTGACTCTGTGGCAACGCTCCTTTAACTCATATACATATATATATATATATATATATATATATATATATATATATATATATATATATATTTTTGTGTGTTTTGTCTGTGTGTGTGTGTGTTTTGTGTGCATGTGTGTGTCTATTATGTTATCATTGCAACTTGCTCACCTCCACCCCACTATGGGCTACATAGTACCACTACATTATATAACCCACAAAGGTTGATATTCTCTTCCCTTGTCTCCCAGTTTACTCTTTACCATTTTATCATCCACGCTCTCTCTTTCCCCCTCTCTCACTGTCTTTCTTTCTCTCTTTCTCTTTCTCTTTCTCTTTCTCTCTCTCTCTCTCTCTCTCTCTCTCTCTCTCTCTTTATTCTCGTTTCCTATCATTTTATTCTTTCCCTTTCATTTTAAAGCCCCTCCTAATACTGTTTCTGTCGCTCTTCACCGTTCTTTCCCATTGCTCTTCTCCTAGTCTCCCTCTCCTTTTCTCTCTCTTCCAGTCTCTATTTCTTTTTCTTCCTTACCCTCTGACTTCCTCTTAGTCTTTCTATTCCTCTTTGTGTCGGCGTATTTTCCTTATTCTCTCATTCCCCCCCTCTCTCTCTCTCTCTCTCTCTATATATATATATATATATATATATATATATATATATATATATATATTTCCTTGCCTTCTCATTCCTACTCTACTTTATCTTACAACCTTCTGTCTTTCTGTCTTTCTCTCACACTATCTCTATCTGTCTCTCTTTTCCACACACACACACACACACACACACACACACACACTAATCTATTATTTATCATTCTCTCTGTGTTAAATATCTGCAATTACTTCTTTCTTTCTTTTAATTTTGTCAGAATATCCTCCTCCTCCTCCTCCTCCTTCTTCTTCTCCTCCTCCTTCTCCCCCTCTCTTTCTTTCTCAGTCTCTTTCTCTTTCTCTCTCAAAACTTATCTATCTATCCATTTACTTTCCTCTGAGCACACTACGCCTGTGTTTCAGTTCAATCTAGTATTTCGCAACAAGTTCAGCCATTACTTCGTTCACAACATAAAAATAATAATTCCTACCTGATCGAATGAAAGCGATGGAAATCGTTTGATCATGTGATGACCAACAAGTCCTTCTCCCTAATGGCTTCGGATCAAAGCAGGGTCGATCAGTTGACCGGACGATCCGGTCCGGTCGGGGTGGTGATGGTCAATTTGAATGTGTTGCTGTCCGAAAGACAACCGTTGGCCAAATTTCCGGTTGTTATGGCTGGGGATGGGTGGGGGAACGAGGGGAAAACACCAACTGATTAGATAGATAGATAGATAGATAGATAGATATGACCAGACTGAGATAGATAGATAGATAGATAGATAGATATGAACAGACTGAGATAGATAAATAGATAGATAGATAGATAGATAGATAGATGATAGATATGAACAGACTGAGATAGATAGATAATAGATAATAGATAGATAGATAGATAGATATGAACAGACTGAGATAGATAGATAGATAGATAGATAGATAAATAAATAAATAAATATGAACAGACTGAGATAGATATATAGATAGATAGATAGATATGAACAGACTGAGATAGATAGATAGATAGATAGATAGATAGATATGAACAGACTGAGATAGATCGATAGATATAAACAGAATTATAATCAGATAGATACGAAGAAACTCACTGACAGATAGATGGGAACATATATATATATATATATATATATATATATATATATATATATATATATATATTGAGGTAGCGTGGACATGGAGTCAAAACCTGGTTATTGACAGTTTCTCGCGTATTGTGTTTTATAATTTGCTTGGAGCATTGTGTTTATATTAGTTTGGTGTTTGAATTATTAAGAATAAATTAAAGGTTAACAAACAACACTATAGTTACCTTATTTTTCTTTACACTTGCATTATGATAGCCTTCAAAACCACCAAACCAATATATATAGAGAGAGAGTGAGACAGAGAGAGAGAGAGAGAGGGGGGGGTGTAAATACATACCTACATACCTACATACATGCATATGAACTGATATAGATAGATATTAACTAATACAGATAACGATCACTACTACTACTACGATGGTGAAGTTAAAAGTTAAAACAAGTCGAGAACAGAAGTTCGAAAACGACGAAGAAATGAAAAGTGTAAAATTAAAGACTGAATCGAAAAAGACAACCAAAAAAGAGAAGGAAAAAGGGGTCTTTTCATTTCTACGAGTGGCACTCTACCCACACCACCCGTACCCACAAAGTATCCGTTGGCCCTTTGCCACCAATGTAATCACTCGGTCGCTATTTTTCAACACACGCAGCGAGGAACCAAGGCGTTGATCTGATCCGAATCAACATGGCGACCGTCGACTGGGCGACTTCCCGCGTTTTTAAGCTTCCTACTGAAGGGACACGTCAGCATCAGAGCCGCGCCGCGCCAGCGAAATCGTTATTCCATTAATACACCTAATAAAGAATTCACAGGAAAAGGAAGAAAAAAGAGAAAAAAAGAAAGAAAAGAAAGCGTGGTGCGGTATGTGTGTGTGTGGGTGACAGCCGTGGATGGCATATTTCAATTTGTACCAACACCCGCTAGGTACAAGCAGTGGACGAAATTTGTTATGCTTGTTGTAAAGGGCCGTGACTCAGGCCAGGTCAGACCGAGGAGGTCCGCCAGGGAGTAGGGAAAAAGGTTCACCAAGCGAAGGTAAGTTAGCGGTAAAATTTTAATGACGTGGTTAGATCAAGTAATTAATCCATGTGGTTTACACGACATGCTATCCCAACTGACGAAGGGTTTCGGCATATTGAATGGGCACCCTCCGAATTCCGGGAATAAACAAACAAACCCAAAAAAAATGAAAACACAAAAAATCCTCTGATTATTAATACGCGCGCGCATATATATATATATATATATATATATATATATATATATATATATATATATATATATATATATATAGGATATATATATATATATATATATATATATATATATATATATATATATATATATATCAGGATTGAATTTTCTCGATCTGTTTAGCCTTACATTTGAACATATATGCCCGCCTAAATTCATTAATTATTAACTAATTAATTTTCACAAATTAGGTATGACTTCAATTAAGCACATATCCTCCAAAAATTGTCGGCTAAAAGCCATATCAAATAAACACAGTGTTTATTTACGTACTTTCATATATATATTGGTCAGACTATCGGCGCTATAACGTTTCGGTCTCCGTGACTTACTTCGGGACATTAGATGCGTTCCCCTTACTACTAATACTACTTTACCCACCTCCTACTGTCACCACTGTCCCTATAATTGACCCATGCTTCTACTTGATCCATCTCCTGTGACCTAGATCCATTCCCCTTACTACTATCACTTGACTCATCTCCTACTGTCACCACTGTCCCCCTCATAATCAACCCATACTTCCATCTTTAAACATCCACCCCACATCAGCAGCAGGTGATCACGTGTCACTTTTTTGGCAGGCAAAGAGTTAAGAAACAACACATACACATACACACACACACTCACACACATACACTTACACTCGCACACACACACTCACACACACAGATCTAATTCTGGCTGCTTACGAACTCTTAACATACAAATATCTCTCTCTTTAATCTCACTGAGAAACTAACATATATAATGAGGAAGTAATGAAGATATACATAAAGAGGGAGAATGTGATAGGCAGAATGTCAAGTAAGAGACGGGTCAGTGTTTGACTAAATTGCAAATTACGACTAAATAGAACCAATTAAAATAGAATTTTTTAAAAACATAACTCAATCGTAAAACTAAAGAATATTTTAGGTTGAATTTTGTGTCATTTAACTAAACAGAAAAATGGCTTTAGAAAACAATCATTGATTCACTCAGCTTTATTATAAGGATAATATAGGTAGACAGATAGGTAGGTAACAATAATTCAGGAAAGTATGCTGCTTTTGCATGAAAACGTCGAACCACATACTGTAGAAGGCAACCAAGAAAGGATATTCGCCGTAAATATGTACATTTTGTTAGTTCAATCGGTAGAGCGTTCGGCTAGAAACCACAAGGTTCCTAGTTCGATATCAACCCTTGTTAACTCAGCGTAGGAGTTCACAAGGATCTGTGTGGTAAAGTAAGAAGCTGATGGTCCTTGGTCTAACGCTGGGGAAAAGGGGATAGACTTCCTCGCTGATTGGCTGATACCGACTTTAGGCCACCCCGACAACTTTACTTTAATTACCCATCCACCCTACTCATTCAATCTAGCACCATCAGATTACATTAAACCATTTTATTATCTATGGAAAAAGACAAAGTATCTATTCACTAGATAAGTTGCCGTTTCCTCTTCTCCAAATTATTCATTGTCTTTCAAAATCGACACCAATTGCTCCTGTAGCTTAGTTATAAGCAGCCCTGAGCTAAAAAAGGGACAAGAGTTAGTATCACAAGGAGCGTATCATTTATCATTGATATGCAATGTTTGTCTCTGTTATAAAAATAAGATTATCACCTCTTCAGATCTTAACAGTATTTCCTGGTTGGTTAAATAGCGCACTAATTACAAAAGAGATTAAAAAGACTTAGTGATATTATTGCCTCAAAAAGAATTCTATGCAATTAACATTAATAATAATTGCCTGTTCGAGATGATTACGTCATCAAAAAGGAAGAAAAAACAAACAAAACAATTACCTTCGTTTTAAGGGTTTATCTTTACGTATGAGTGATTAATATAAAAAGTACGACATAACATTCTTTCCAAACGTTACGAAACAATATATATATATATATATATATATATATATATATATATATATATATATACTCATTTTATTGAACCTGTGCATTTTCAAATTTTCACTATATTACACACACAACACACACACACCACACATATACATATATATATATATATATATATATATATATTATGGGTGCAATATTTATAAGGAAACAGTGATCAATATATGAATAGAACATTTATATCTTGGTTAATGTAGTGTGGACCGTTTCTCGCCGATACGATTTTCAGACGAAGGACGTTTGGTCTGAGGATCGCATGGGCAAGAAACTGTCAGTAACGAGGCGCCGTTGACTACATCTTCACACTATCTTAATGTATATATGTATATGTGTGTGAGTCTATGTGTGTGTGTGCGTGTGTGTGTGTGACATAACTTTCTTTCCAGACGATAAGGAGCAATATGTATACATATACATATATGCATATATGCATATATATACATACATGTGAGTGCGTATTAGGTAAAAATGGAAATGAATCCAACAATATGAGAATTTGCGTAGTTACTTTTTCTCTCGTAACATTTGATAAATACGCCAATCTCACCAGACGATATCTGAATGTCTTCTAGAAGACTATAGATATATATTTAATATATATTTAAGAATCGGGACGTTTTGAAGATCAGCAATAAATGTTAATTATTAATAAATCATATCCACCATTCTTATTTTTCACATTTACTTATTAATTTTTTACACACACACACACACACACACACATATATATATATATATATATGTATTATATATATATATATATATATATATATATATATATATATATATATATGCCACATATCTCACTCACGTGCTATTCTAAACGTATCAGAATATCATGTCCATGTAAATAAGGGATCAAACGCTGTCAACTAAACTACTCAAGAACCCCTAAAAATCAAATCAACAAATCTAGAAACAGTAAACGTAAAATAATATGGTTCAACACTCCTTATTGTAAACTAGCTAATATCAATATAGTTAAATTTTCCTCAAATTAATTGATAAACGCTTTAACATCAATAACCCAATAAATAAGATATTTAACAAAAATTAGTTTCTCATGTACCAACAACATAAGCAATATAATTAATGCACACAAGAAAAAAGAAGAGACTGACAAAAACACTAAACTATATTAATAGAACAGATAAACCTGATTGCAACTGTGAAACTAAAAGCAATTGTCCACTTGGAGGTTTATGTAAACCCAAGAACATTGTATACACAAATATTTTTAAAAAAAGATTATTGAGGAAAAGTTATCTATTTCTGCAGCATCAAATGACAAATAAAAAAAGAAGTCAATAACAACAACAGTTAATCTTTGTCTGGAGAAAAATATAGCAATAATGAAATTTGAAAAACGGAGGAAACTATTGAATAAAAGAAATTAAACTATATTCAAATGTAAACATGCAAATGATCTTAAACTTATAAAAAAAAAAAAAAGAAATATAAGAACATTTACGTACAGAAATATACACATACAAAATCCCAACAATTGGAAAATAAAATACCTGAAGTACGAACATTTATATTCACAAGTAAAGAAAAATTTTAGAACTGCAACGTCACAAACAAGTGAACTTGCGAAACCCATAAAATGTGATTGTGTGCATGCCCTAAGCTGGCGTATTTAACAAACGTGAAAAGAAATTTAAAAACAAATCAGTGAGAAGGAAAAATCATATCATTAAAACCGGATATGAAATCTTTAAATTATTAAAAATTAGAGTGAAAGAAGCAAAAAATACCGAAACAGATTTAAATTTATATTTGAACTAAGATATATATATATATATATATATATATATATATATATATATATATATATATATATATATATATATATATATATATATATATATATATATATATATATATATATATATATATATATATATATATATCGAGCACCTCACGTGGTATAATGGTTAGCAAGATAGATTTTCAGACCATTGTTAGTGAGTTCGATTCTCATTGTGCGCCCCATGTTTCTGGCCTTGTGCCACATCTAAGCTTAGCTTAGTAAATAACTATATATATATATATTAGTCCCATCGCTTTGTCATCTCTCCCTTCCCCGTTGGAATCTATTAATGGTTAATAGCAATTATTTCCCTAAAGAAGAAGAAGAAGAAGAAGAAGAAGAAGAAGAAGAAGAAGAACTGGTCAAAATATGTGATTAGATATCGACAACCTGATCGAGCTTATTTGCATTCCGTGAACGATCTCATATTTTTATCTGTTCATTTGATCGCGAGTTTATATCAACTTTTCTATCTCTCTCTCTCTCTCCTCCACTCTCTCTCTCTCTCTCTCTCTCTCTCTCTCTCTCTCTCTCTCTCTCTCTCTCTCTCTCTCTTCTCTTGCTTGGTCACTCCCTATCAATCGAATAATCCACTTCATTCAATCGTTTTTCCTCCACATAGATCCTTTCTCTCTACACTCAATATAATAACATGATGCAGGGTTTTATCTATCTTGGGGATTTGTGCTAAACAAAGACAGACAGACAGGCACACACACACACACACACACACACACACACATATATATATATGAAAAGCTAATTATTTTTACTCTCCGCAAATTTATGATCATTATTTTTACTATACACTCTTATATAGCTACTATTTTTCTATACGCTATTATAATATCATTATTTTTACAATATGCTATTATATAACCATTATTTTTACTACACGCTATTATATGGTATTTATTCTTACATTACGCTCTTATATAGCAATTATTTTTGCTATACACTATTATGTATCCTTTATTTTTCTATACGCTGTTATATAGCCATTATTTTTATTACACCCTATTATATGAGCATTATTTTTACTATACACTTTTATATAGTCTATTTTACTATGCGCTTTTATTTGGCTATTATTTTTACTATACGCTCTCTGACTTTCAGTCAAGTCAAGTGGAAAGCACTGGTACCAACTAGATCACCAAATTAAACAGCGATGAACCTTTTCAATACATGGATGGGGGACCATTTAAGCAATATCACTTACTAAAAGCAACTTGATGTCAAAATGACTTCATTTGGCATTAAATGACCTGAAAATGGTTGATGCGCCGTAAAATAAAAAATAAAAAACTATACGTACTTATATAACCATTATTTTTACAATGCGCTATTATATATCCATGGCTTTTACAATACGCTATTATATAGCCATTATTTAAAAATAGCAAAATAATCACATGTTACAAAAACGAAAACTGATTATAATGACATGAATTATTATTATTCATTTTCAGTCTTATTTTACAAAAGAAAACAATTACTATAAAAATGCATTGGAAATGATTTTTACAATAAAAATTTTGGGAATTATTTTACTATGCAAATGCATTGGAAATGATTTTTACAATAAAAATGCATTGCAAATGAATTTTACAATAAAAATGGATTGAAAGTGGGTTTTTTCCATAAAAATGCATTGGAAATTACTTTTATCATAAAAATGCATTGCAAATGATTTTTATTATAAAAATGCATTACAAACGATTTCCATAGTAAAAATGCATTGGAAATTATTTTATAGTGAAAATACATTAGAAATGAGTTTTACTATTAAAATGCAGAGAAAATATTTTTTACGCTCAAGTTCGGAGTTTACCTGTGAGAAAATACACGGAGTGATTTTCTTCGACGATGGAGAAAATAAACATCTATCTATAAATAAAGGATTGGTTTTCTTTGTTGATTTTTAATTACTTAACAGACAAGACTTAGTTATTTTCTTGATAAAGCTTTATTTCGCAACCCAGCCCATATTTATCCGCCGCGGATCGAGACCGGCTCAGAGCGGTGACCTACAGGTCCGCTCACCCTGAATTCTCTGCCGCATCTAAAACTTCTTCTCACGGCGCCCAATCGGGTGCTTTCTAAGGGTCAAGTACAAAGGTTACTACCCGTCCATAACTGGGTAATTTTCCATAGGACTCCGTTATTCTAAATCTAAAGGATTCTAATACAAAATATTCTAACTACAGGTACGTTCATAATTTATAAGATGCTCATAAATTACGTAACAGTAGTACCTGTGCACTCATTTCATTTCTAAACTGTGTTGTTCAAGCAGAAGAAGTGAGCATAGTGGGTAATCTGAGCATTAGCTACATAAATGAGAGTAACCTCCCCTTGTTTCTGTTTTTTCACTTTGAGGAAAACGTGTGTTTTGTTTTGTAAAAACACGGATTTTTCGACAAATTGGGTATACCTATATTTTTCTAATATACAGTTACTCTCATAGAAATATTAACATTTTTCAAATCAATTTAAAAATGTTAACACCCTTATACGAATATCTTTAATATATTTTCAAACAGTCTCCACATGTTCATCATCCCTGTCAACATATGCTTAGAATCTCCCACAGATGATTTAAAAAATGTTAATGTTTCTATGAGAATACCTGTATATTAGGAAGGTATAGTTATACCCAATTTGTCGAAAAATCTGTGTTTTTACAAAACAAAACACACCTTCCTCAAAGGAAAAGAAACAAGCGGAGGTTACTCTCATATATGTAGCTAATGTTCAGATTACCACATAGTGAATATGTCAATTGTCCTTCTTACATGGAAATTGGACATTTGAATAAAAGCAGGTTGGTGTACTTGGTTAAACGAAAGAGATTTAAAAAGGAACATTACGCAAGAATACAAATATTTTAATTAAATCAACCACTCAAAGGCAGACCACTTAACAGAGACATCTCCTTGAGAACTAAATATCCAGTTTACAATGCCATAGTTCTCTCAAACCTCCTGTACGGTGCAGAAGCCTGGACGGTATGCTCACAGACTACATGTCTACATGATGCATCACTTGCGCAGTACATTAAATGTCAAGTGGTAGCAGCATGTTTCAAACAGGACCATCCTGAATAGAACTGGACTCTCTGGCATGCACGACATACTTGTCCAGCGCAATCTGAGATGGGCTGGCCACTTAAACAGACTTGAAGATGACAGACTACCAAATCAGATTCTGTACTCTCAACTGAGAGAGGGATCGCGTGGAATCGGTAGACCAAAGCTCAGATAAAAAGACGACATCAAGAGAAACCCGGAGGACGTGAACATTCCCATAGGCAATTGGCGAGACGCAACCAGAGATCGAATCAAATGGAGAAAACAGATGCGCATGGTGTCATCATGGGATACAATGGACTGCAAGTAGTAGTAGTAGTAGTAGTAGTAGTAGTAGTAGTTAACGACTCTATAAGAATTGAATATGTGTGATTCTTATAAGACGTTAGAAGGCTCAGAGTAACTTTCCAACGTAGGTGAACAAAGAAGTAAAACACAAGAAAAATACAGACTTTATTGTCTGAGCACGTGGAACATGACATACATGACATTATACAAATAGATAGGACGAAAAGTCCTTTCGAAGTAAGAAAGAGTTCATAAAGAATATGAGAGTCAATTACTGATAGACAGAGACACCACGTGTCTAGTCCATATTTTGTGGGTGCTAGAACAAGAGAAAAGAGAGAAATAGAGAAATTCCCGGGCTTCTGCTTAAATACCCAGCTAGTAGTGTCATTTAGTAATGAAACACTCGCAGTAAGGGAAGATAACCCGTTTGGACACAAGTCCATCCCAGCAAGGGCAGACAATCGCGACAACTCAAAGAACACACTTCTTCATAATTTGTGGTTTTAAAGACTAAATAAATGCGAGTGAACTACAAAAGGGTGTATTCATTGGGTTAATTGATTGATTTCAACGTCATTTCAACCCATCTAGGACTGTTTTATACCGACTGGTTAGGTTACTTTTTTTTGTAGTTGTTTTTTTTTTTCCTTTTGGTTTCGTGTTATAAAGTATTCTTATTTACCTGATCTATTTGACATATAGATGGAACCCTAACATGTACTACCACTTCGGATCAGAGAGAAATGACAATGAATAGGTACGCCACACTTCCCAGAGATCTATACTTGGAACGTATAGATATGGTAGATAAGAATACAAATATACAGCAAAGTTACACTTCACACTCGCCAAATCTCCAGAACTGTAGCCTCACCATCAGATGCAATTTAGTATCATATCCAGGACCCCACCTTTTTGGGGTGCGGTGGGTACTTCTCTGCAAGGGATACAATCAGCGTATTATAAGACCCGTTGACCGGGTGTTTTTCCCATATGAATTGTTTAAACTTTGCGGTTTATCTTCCCAGAGGTTTCGTTGAAATTCTTGTTGTTGGTGGTTGTTGGCTTTTACGGCATGTCAACTCTTGCTGGGTCATTTTATGCCGACGACGTTTTGTTTAATTCATTCTTGACAGTTAATCGATTTTCTTTCTTTAAATACTTTTTAAAACTCATTTTGTTCTATTTAACCCATAGTTGGGACCCCAACAGGTACTACTACTCCGGATCAGAGTGGAGCTGGGAGTAATGGTGATGAAATGGTACGACACATTCCCCGGAGCTCCAGAATTGGAACTTCACCATCAGATAGCGTTTAACGTCATACCTAGGACATTAAGATCCTCGTTCACAGCTTCTAGCACATATATGATAAAAAGAGTCGGGGTTTGCCATAAGGGCAATAGGTTTGGGACAATCATATAGGTTCTAGAGCTTGACGTGACCAGCCGATTGATCGAAAGGGTCTCTCAGACTATCCGTCTAGTCTAAATAAGGTCCAAAGTGGATTACAGTCAACGTGTTACAATCTCCGTCGACTGGGCGCTTTGTTCATAGGAGTTGTTTACATTTTTGCAGTATATCCTCACGGAGGTCTCTTCTTGTTGATATTGACTTTATAAGAATCGTCCCAAAAGCCGTGTAATATAAGAGTTTAAATAAAAAAGAAACGGAAAATGCCAAGCAAGGCCGAAAAATGTTGGTGATTCTGCGGGGAAAGACGAACAAGGAAACAAGAGATGGAAGAATAGGACTGAATAAAAAAAATGGAACGGTTGCAGTGTAGGAGAAGAATGGGCGGGTGGGGAGAGATCTCAGGAAAAGATTATCACGATGACGACGATGAGTGAAACAAAAAACGTCACGGGGGAAAGGGACAAAAAGGGGGAGGAGAGCAGGGGAAGGAGAGCAAGAGGAAAGAGGAAGTGAAAACGAGGACACAACAATGGCGGGGGTGAATAAGAGTTTGATGATAATCGACCTGATGACAACGATGATGAAAGACAATGAAAGAAGAAGAAGAAGAAGAAGAAGAAGAAGAAGAAGAAGAAGAAGAAGAAGAAGAAAAGAAGAAAGAAAGAAAGAAAGAAAGAAACTTATTTCAAATATAAACAAAGAAAATGTAGACAATGCCGGAAAAGAAATAGGTTTTGGTTTGTTTTCTTTGTTTAATGGCATATCAACCTTTGTGAGTTATTTAATGCCAAGTCCACCCTTGTTGTAGAACCGTAGTGGCTCTATTTAACTATTTGCCTACTTTAAACCGCTCACAGTGGCTTCCCACTAAAGCACAAAACCTGATGGTTAGTTCATTATAATTGAAAAGGGCTCAGATTACAATAATAATAAGTGATACCAATTGTGGTTGGTGCACTTGGAACGGTCCCAAAAGGATTGGAAAGGGCTTTGGAAAGTTTGGAAATCAGAGGAAGGATTGATACCATTCAGAATACTGCACTGCTACAATCT
>CM042151.1:63517721-63520221 GCA_023376005.1 Doryteuthis pealeii | reverse complement strand
ATCTTAGCTAAAATGAACATGACTCTTTGGTAAAAAGAGGTAACGGGAGAAACAAAATGGTTGAATAAACACGCACGTTGACCGTTTATATATATATATATATATATATATATATATATACCAACCCCCTCCGCACGAGCAGGATGCGACACATGGTCAATTTTTTTAAGCGGAGTTTAACAGGTTTGAATTAAGAGTTTTCTTTCTTCTAGACTCGTTACCTAGCCAATATTAAAGAGTCCAAATCCACCCTAGTATTTACAATAGCTGGAGGGAGAATTGGATCCATACTTCCCCAAGGGTATTAGCATGTGAAATGCCAACAGCTTCATCCAGGAATTGAACACGGGTTGATGAGTCCATTTCCTACGGCTTAACAATTAGACCACGAGCCACCATGACCGTTAATATATATCAATTACATTTCAATCGAAACTATAATAAATATTAAAGAATATTCAAGCTCGTTAATAATTTGACATGGAATGTGTATATCCTCGATGAATCCTGGTTAGTTAACTTCTGTCACTGATTCGGTTTCTTAAACTGGCTCCACAAGTATTGAGCTTTTTTCAATATATTATGCTGAATTATTCGGCTTCTTTTTCTTTTTTTTCATCAGAATTGAGACTCGTTCATTTTTTTCATTTTTTTTTTTCTGATTAGTCAATCTTTCTTCATATATATATATATATATATATATATATATATATATATATATATATATATAGTTCTTTACTCGGATTATAGTGGCCTGTCAAACCCTGAAAAAATCTTTTAATAATGATTTGTTTAAAAAAAAACACTTTAAAAACAATTTCTTCAGCAAGAAATTTTCTCCTGACGATGACCTAAGGTTGAAACTAGTTGAGATAATAAACATAAAAGAAATATTCCTTTTTGTCTTATTACTTATATATATATATATATATATATATATATAATATATATATATATATATATATATATATCGTTTGAAGAAATAGACTCATGTATATATATATATATTATATATATATATATAAGATTTATGTTTGTTTTATTTTTTAGAAGCATTGGTGAATAAATATTATATTTTGCTTGAAACATATATTGATACAATTCGATAATTATGATAAATAACATTGACAAGTGATCTCGCAAAGAATTATCGCGTGTAACCAGCTGTTCGACTTTATAAGTCTCATCAGCGATGTATACTAATATCGATTCAGCAGGATTGATTAATATATATATAGTTTCTGACTATTATATCGTTACTATACATCGCTGATGAGACTTAATAAAGTCCTGTACGATTTCTATAATTCAATAATATTTATCTTCTATAATTATCGCGATATACCGCATTCAAGCAATATATCTGGGATATCACCGCTTCAGCTTTCACTGGAATGGTGCGCCAATTTCAGTAGTATTAGGAGAGTGCTCGATATAAAGAATAGAGCTATTATATAATATAATAAAATAATATATAAAGTATTATATATCTATTTGATTGGCAATAGAACAGTCACAGCCTTAGGTTTCATGCATGCAAATCGCATGCATTCATCAGGTGACGTTGATTCGAATACAAGGAAAATCGAAAAAATCAAAAGGTTTTTACGGGCATAAGATGTTTATGAATGGATGAAGTTATATGCGTATGTATTCAGTGTATTTGGGAATGCATATGTTTGTTTATGGACAGTGCAAAGGTTATGTATACAAATCGGTGGGTTTGACACACATTCACATTGTTTTACTAGTGTGCAGCGTCTGAATAATACTGAAGTGTGAGCGTTTGTGTTCGCATGCATATGTGTGCATGGGTGTGTGTATTTTGTTGGACGGATGTTGACATAGAAAAAATGGATACTGTCAACGGTTTGGGTGGGGTGTATGGGTGTGGGGCGATACATTGCATGTATGAAACCTAAGGTTGTGACTGTTCTATTGCCATCAAATAAATTGATATGTAATACATTATATATTATATATATATATATATATATATATATATATATATATATATATATATAATTCGAATTATATATACATATATACATATATTTTTATTTAGAATCTCTCTTTCTTTCTTTCTTTCTTTCATTTTCCTTTAGCTTTCTATCTACTATCTTTTCTTATAATTGCTATTTCTATACCCCCTCTCTCTCTCTCTCTCTCTCTCTCTCTCTCTCTCTCTCTCTCTCTCTCTCTCTCTCTCTCTCTCTCTTAATATCACATTTTCTTTTTCATTAAGTATTTCTATTTTCCACCCTCTCCTTGTTGCCAATATAATAGTCTCGTATTCGCTTTCACTTTAAATTCTCATATCTCTCTTTATCTCCTATTTATGTCTATACAAATTCTTTCTTCTCTCTCTCTCTCTCTCTCTCTCTATATATATATATATATATATAATATATATATATATATATATATATATATATATGTTTTCGTGTTCCTTTTCTATGGCTTCAGCCAGTCTGAATTCCAGCTATTGAAAGACAACCTT
>CM042151.1:63497721-63512721 GCA_023376005.1 Doryteuthis pealeii | reverse complement strand
AAAATTTGTTTAAATATTGGGTTAGAAAAAAATGAATATCAAACAAGAATTAATCATAAAATGTCTTCGGCATGAAATAACTCAACAAGGGTTGACATGCATAAAATCTAACCCACCAACTAATTACCTCGTCGCTGATGTTAAGCAGCGATGAGCCTTTTCAACACTTCAGCCCCTGTGATCTTTGTTAAGCATCAAATGAACCGAAACGGGTTGATATACCGTAAAACAATCCAATAAACCTACCAACAAACTAATTACATCCAAGGGAAAAAAAGATAATCCACAAAAGAATAACAAATGGGCCGGAAAGCTGATCCACCGGGAACTGAGCAAGAGATTAAGATTTGTAATGTTGTGACTGAATTGAAAGTGTTATTCACATAATAACCGAATGCAGCACACTGTTACAAAAGAACACAAGATTAGGCACGACTGGGTAGGAAAGGCGATCTACTGGTAATCGTGCAAGGGATTAAAATTCAATGATACTAACGGGTATATGTACAAACCAGAATCTGTCTTAGAAAAAGAGATGCATAAAATTTGACTCTATGTTACAAAAAAGGGAGGAGGAAGAGTACTTGCAAGCATAGATGATTGTGTAGATCAGTGATTCTCAACCGGGGTCCACATGGACCCGGGGTCCGTTTAGCATTTTAGACGAAAAATACTGAATTCGGCGCCCATTGTGATATGTAATGGTCAGTGTTGCAATTCTACTTTAGAACAATTGTTATTACTGAGAATTAAATTTCTGCAGTAACCTACGTCGCGTTTTTCACCTATTATTAAAAAAATTAAAATTGAAAAAAATTTTTTTAATTTAAAAATATGGTTTATGAATTATTTACTTTTGTAAATAAATACTCTATAGAAGTTGATTGTTAAATATATTTATCGCCCTGTCGGCTGGGGCGTTAGAATACACCGACTGCACCTCTGCAGAGGGGTAAGACTCTTTCAAATGGGGCTACCTGTTGGCTGTGGGTGGTGACCCGTGATGCTTAATGATGGAACCCAGGTGGCTAAGCAGTCCATGATATGCAACACTCTACTTTGGCCCTTACTTGGACTAGATGGGCGGTCGGAGAGGCCCCCTTTGATCAATCAGCTGGTCATGTCAAGCCCTAGCACCTATATGATTGTCCCAATCCTATTGCCCTTATGACAAGCCCCAATCCGTTTATCATATGGGTGCTAGAAGGCGGTGGGTCTTCATGTCTTGGGAATGACGTTAAACTCTATCTGATGGCGAGGTTCCAGTTTGGGAGGTCTGGGGAATGTGGAGCACCCCTTCAATGGCGATGAAGCGGTACACTATACAGAGCTCCAGAATTGGAACTTCATTATATGAAGTTTAACATCATATCCCGGGCCCTTAGCAACAGCCTTTTAGCACATATGTGATAAAAAGGGTTAGGAGTTTGCCATGAGGGTAATAGTTTTGGGACAATCATATAGGTGCTAGAGCTTGACAGGATCAGCTGATTGACTTGAGGAGGTCACTCCGACCGGACGTCTAGCCAATAGATTACATAGAAAAATATGATTTTAAAAATGTATTTTTTAAAGTTTTAAATTAATGAATATCCATCAAGAATGACTAAAACAAAAACGTCTTTGGCATAAAATGACCCAGCAAGGGTTGACATGCCATAAAATCCAATTAACCAAACATCCAAACACAATCACAGTACACACAATCTGGAGCTCTGGGAATGTGAAGCATCCTTTGTCGCCATTACTCCCAGGTCCACTCTGAACCGGAGTGATAGTACCCGTTAGGGTCCCATCTACGGGTTAAATAGAAAAATATGAGTTTTAATTTTTTTTTTAACTAACACAATCACAGAGCGCACTTTATGGACACAGCGTTTTGAAACCTATTAGAGGTGCAAAATATGTTTGTAGCAGATAGGGTTTTTTTTGGGGGGGGTGCAAGGGTGTAGCAAAAATGAACTGGTAGTAAGCGGATAGAGGGTGCAGAAAACGTAAGAAAAGGGAAGAGAAAAGAAAGCAAAGGGGGGGCAGAAGAAAGACTAGAAAGAGGATAAAACATAAAAGATGAAGACAGGGGAGGGGAGGGGATGAGAAGAAGTAGGAGGAGTTGCAAAAAAGACTCGTCGACTGTTCGCAAGAGGAGCAGCTGTTGCTAAAGTTCCCAGAAAAAAAGCAACGGTCATTTCTCTTGTCAGGGCGCCATTTTGGACGATTCTCGACATTCTTCGTTCGCTCGACAGCATCACGTGATTAACACCGACGAGATTCGGCGTGACTTGACAGCAACTGGTTCGAAAAATATTTTCTGTGAAAGAAAACAGACTATAAAGAAAATAAGAAGATACAAAAAAAAAAAAAAAAAAAAAAAAAAACAAAGAAAAAAAGAAAAACCGACGCGGGGAAATTTGCCAGACTAATTGCAAAATATTTAAAAAACTAATGTTCAACTATTGGGAAACATTTTTTTGTTTTCGTTTCGCTATTGGCTTTTACTTTTCTGGGTGTTTTTTCTTATCTTTTTTTCTTTTTTAAGATGTTCATTTCTTTCTTTCTTTCTTTCTTTCATTGAGTTATTCGTATTTTATTTTTATATCTGTCTTTGTTTCCTCATTTAGCATGAAAAGAGGAAGTAGATGATATACAAAGCTAGACAAGTGGAAGCAAGAATTTCCAATATTTCCAAAACGAAATAACGTCATATATATATATATATATATATATATATATATATATCATGTCACGCGTAAATATAGCTTACTCTGTCTGTCTGTCTGTCTGTCTGTCTGTCTCTCTCTCTCTCTCTCTCCCGCTATATATATATATATATATATATATATATATATATATATATATATATATATATTGTTTCTTAAGGGTGCAAGATTCAGTTTCATTATAACAGTATGTCGTGTTTAAAGGAATCGTCATATACATATATATATATGTGTGTGTGTGTGTGTGTGTGTGTGTGTGTGTGTGTGTGTGTGTGTGTAGAAAACGTGTTCCGAAAAAAGATGAATTCATTTTTGATGGTAAAGTCGTCGTTTAAAACGTTCGGTTCATATTAAACCTTCGCCAGGACAATACAAAAGAATGGAAAAAAATTATAGTCTAAACAATGATAGATGTTTTTGAAATGATTGGAGTTAGAAAATGTATCAAGAGAAAAGGCTCATAACTACTTTGGCAAGCGTTTATTTAATTCATTTCCATATTTTACTCCAAATTTATAATTTCCACACACATATATATATATATATATATATATATATATAATATATATATACTTTCAAAGAAAGAAAAACTCAACAAACTGTATATCCGTATATATTTATTCAACAACAACTCAATAAATAAGTAAAAAAATATAACGGGATGATATGGTTTGTTGTGTTCTTATTTCTTCGAAAGTTAAATATTGCTCTGTATATAATCTAATTTATTGATTATTATACATTGAGCTCTCTTTAGGGATTCATAAAAATCATTGTATGAGTATATGCTTGCTCCTACAGAACATACAGTATAGTTATACAGTGAGATTTTGAGGATCCAAATAGAATCATCCATTACAACCAGTCATTTGGATTACCTTACATTTATATATATATATTATATATATATATATATGTGTGTGTGTGTGTGTGTGTGTGTGTGTGTGTGTGTTTAGGCAGCATTTTTTCTTTTAAACATGTTGTGTTAAACTCTACTGACGATTCTTGTCGGACCAGTTTTTGTTCGATCCTTTCTAATTTTCTGATCATCTTTTTAATGTCAGAGTGGAACTGGTGTAGCAAAGGTTTCTTTACGAGCGCTTTCGGCATGTCTATCTGCTATCTTTAGGACATGTTAGAGTCTATCATAACGTCGAGGAATGGAAGTTTATTGTTTTTGTTAAGTTTGTATGTGAAGTTTAGTACGGAGTGTTGTTGAAATGTTCTTTGTAGTTCGTGGAGTTCATTTACATTATTAACGAGGAGGAGAATATCATCAACGTAGCGAACATAGATTCTGTTGGTTTTTTTAAAATAATATTAAAGACTTTGTTTTCGGGTGGGCCATATAGAAGTTGCTAAATGTGGGACTAATAACTGACCCCATCGATATACCGTCTTTTTGGATATATAAACTGCCTTGGTGGTCGTAGAAAGGAACTTCAGTTGTACAACAGAGGAGGAGCTTTTTAAGGATGTGAGGGTTGATTTTAAGTGGTGGATATTCCGGATTGTTGTAAATGTTTTGTATAATGATGTCAATAGTTTCTTTTACAGGAACGTTTGTAAAGAGATTTTCGACATCAAGTTAAGTATCAGTTGGTTATTTGGTGTTCAGGTTTGTAGAATTTGGATTAGTTCGTTTCTGGATTTCAGACTGTATTTTGTGGGCATATATGGCGTAATCAGTTGGTAGATATGTTTTGTTAAATCGTATACAGGGGTAGTGACTTGAGAAATGATAGGTCGGGGGGGGGGTAGTTTTTTTATGAATTTTTACAGTTCCGTAAATATACCCAGGTTTGTAGTCACCAATAATCTTTGGAAGTTTTAAACTGTCAACTTGTGCGTTATTGGCTGTGATTAGTTTGTTTATTTTGGTTTTCAGTTGGTTTATGGGGGTTTTGTTGATCTTTTTAAACTTTGAGGGATCATCAAGTATTTTTGTAATTTGGAGTTGTAGTCTGTTTTATTAAGCACAACGAAAATGTTGGTTTTATCAGCTTTTTTTATATAAATGTTGCGTAATTGTTTCGCGGCAGTTTTTAACTGGTTATTGAGTAAGATAGAGGAATTGCGGTTCTTATCAAATCGGTTCTTGATAGCCTCTGCTTTTAAAAGGATATTTAGTTCAGGGTGGGTGGGTAATTTTCCCTTGTGTTTGGAGTTTCTGGTATAATAGTTCAATTTCGGGGTTTTTATGCAGTTGGTTTGTAGGAATTGTATAGGTGGCAGTTGGGTCTGAGGTTCAAGAATTATGTTTGTTCGGGTGTTATTTTGACCAGAAACTTAAATAAATGAACAAATAAAAATTATAACGGGATAATGGTTTCTTAAGTTTTTCTTTCTTATTGCTATGTATATAATTTAATTAATTAATTATTATACATTGAGCTCTTTTGGGGGATTTATAAAATCCTTATATGATTATATGTTTGCACCTACAAGAGCATACAGTATGGTTATACAATGAGATTTCGAAAATCCCAAATAGAATCATCCCTTACTTACCAATCATTTGGATTACCTTATATATATATATATATATATATATATATATATATATATATATATATTATAATATAAAAAAAAGGTTTAAAACCGGGTATTAAGCGATTATGGCCCATTTCCACCCGCGGGTATCTAAGACCCTCCGAGTTTCTTCAGATCACTTTCTTTATTGAAACTGGTAAACAATCAAATTCAGTTTATATTTATACATTTTCTCCTGCTCCCAGTGACGGTATCGGACCATAATCGCTTAATACCCGGTATTTAAGCTTTTTTTTTACAAATTACTTTTACTCTGCTTATAAAAATAAACATTGAGCTCTCAAATCGGACCTGAACTTTGCAACACCGTATAGTTGGAGAAAAGGACCAGCTTAGAATCATCCTAATACCAAAGAACTTGGTACCCCACCAAAGTATATATATATATATATATATATATATATATATATATATATATATATATATATAATCTTACTAGATTTTTGACGTATGAAAAATTCCCCGAGATCAGGCACACAATAAAAGAAGCCACGAGTGATAGAACAAGCAGGTATTTTTGGCACTCAGTATTGTGCGTACGCCACGAAAGACTGTTGTACTATTGTTGCGGATTGCTGTGTGGACTTTTGTTGTCGGACTAGAACTCAATATATTTTTAACTTGAAATTAATTTCTTGGGTCTATCTAACAACAACAAAAAGTAACATCAACAAAAAGCCGCATAATGTTAAAATAATAGAAACTTCTGCACATCCCTGTTATATATTGTTATATATTTAAAATGTAGGTATTTTGCATATGCTTCAAGTATTAGATGACAAGGTTTTATTAAAAGAAAAATGATAAAAAATATTTTGTTGGTTTTTATTGCCTAATTATATGAACAAGCTAGAATATGCGTCGTCTGGGCGTAAGTATTCAAGTTATAATGTATTGAAATTTGAAGGACTAAAGAAATTGAATAAGAACGCATATAAAACGATTACTCTTATTTTGATTATATTTTATTTTCTATATCAAATCATTCATAGGATTGATTTTAATACGTTGGAGAATAAAACAATAATATTAGAGATCAATAACACCAAGTAATTATTTATTAAATACAGTTTTTTTAAAAACCAGTATGCAAATTAACCACACCATATATTATGTAAACCTTTAATTCTTAGTAATATATAAGACACATTACATGATTTTAAACGCACTAATAGCAGGGACGGTTTTAATGGAAATCTAACTGATAAAGACATCATAGAGACATCGTTGATAAATAAGATTTATTCTATGTATTAATGATTTTGACTATAAATTGAATACTCATTGATAAAGTGACGCAGTTTGTGAGGTTAGTGTGACGTAAGCAGTGGCATAGTTTAGGTTACAGACCGACAGACACCGAATCACTATTATAATAAGATTCCACTTGTCGTTCTTAATTTTCGATTTAAATTAACTGACGAGCTGACAATTCCAAGATTCTAACTTCAACCGTTTTTTTTATGAATAAAAAATGATAAATGTATTGGATTTTTGTAGCATGAAAGAATTTTTTTTTAAATAAAGATTGAAATAAGTAAATATTCAAAAATACAGTTAGCTTGCCTTTTGGTTCAGACTATTTGTTTGAATTACACTAGTTTAAAGTATTAGGGCCGGTTTAGCTTAGAGTGTCCGACTAGGAACGACAAGGTACTTGGTTCGATACTGGGCCTCGCCAACTCAGCGTATGAGTAGCACAGATATCTGTGCGGTAAAGTGAGGAGCTGATGGTAGGTGTGGTGCTCCACCTCTCACGCAAAAACTATCTGCTTGGTCTAGCGCTAGTGAAAAGGGATAGACTCTCTCTCTCTCTCTCTCTCTCTCTCTCTCTCTCTCTCTCTCTCTCGTCTGGCTGATACCGACTTTAGGCCACCCGCGACGACTATAGTAACTAGTTTTCGTTCACTTCAAGTTTAGGAAGTAGGTTTCATACCTAATCGTATATATATATATATATATATATATATATATATATATATATATATAATCCAAAGATTGAGTGAAGAAATCTTCCTTACGCCGAAGTATTTTTTCAATTGTCGTAATTTGCAGAGCTCAATGTGTGGTCTTATTGTCAGAGTCACAGATTAAAATTTTATTAGGAAAAATAACAAAGAAGATTTAGGTTGGAGGCATTATAAACTATTTACGACATACCAACTTTTTTCGGGTCATTTAATGCCGAATCAAGTCATTTTGATATCAAGTTGCTTACAGTACCTGTTGTTGCTTCAATGATCACCCATCTAAGTACTGAAAAGGCTGATCGCTACTTAACTTCGCTGATCCAACGGGAACAGGGGATTTTTCCCATGACTTGACCATAAAGCTCTATCTTCAGGTTACTTTGTTAGATTGAATCATTATCTTTCTTTCTTAAAGTTGACAATTTAAGTCAAAATGATTCTTTGGTTGGTTGGTTGGTTGTAGTTTATTGATTTTAACGGCATATCAACCCGTCTGGGGTTATGTCATGCCTAACGGTTAGGAAGTAATATATGTTGTGTATTTATATTCATACTTTTGTAGTAATTGGTTTTAACAATGTATTAGCACCACTGGGGATTATGTTGTATGGTATTGATTAGTGTCATGTCTATATTCTTTGGTATAATTTTATTTCCCTCAAAAAGGACAAATATCTTCTATGTTGACATTTTCAAATAGATCTTTCATATTGTTTGCATTAAAATAACGGTTTCTGATGTGAGCAAAAAAAAACCTGCATTCCATGAATAAGTGTTTAACAGTCAAAGGTGTTTGACAAGTTTCACATTGTGGTTGTTGTTCTTGTTTGAGTATATAGGAGTGCGTTAGTCTTGTTTGACCAATGCATAATCGGGACACAATGACTTGTTCCTTTCTAGACTTTCTTAAAGTTGGTCTCCAGTCTCCCAACGTGGGTTTGATTAGGAAGTGTTTATTGTGGATGTTGAAAATGATTCCGTAAAAACACACCCATTCTTTAATCTGCGATGTTTAGTTTTGTTACCTAATGAGATTGTGTTATGTGAGAAGTAGATTAATTCTTTATTTAAATGATGTATTTTGAATAGTGGAAAATTGCTGGCTCAGCAAACACTCCCGAAAAGCAAAAGTAAACCAAGTGTGACTGTCACGTTGATTGCTTTTTTTTTCTTCTTTTGTGCACGACAATAAACCAATGAAATGTGTCTTTAAAAGGGCTTCAAATTTAAGTGAGAAATTCCAGGAATGGACAAGTGACGAAACCTTTTTTCTTTATCTTTTATTTTATTTTTACTAGCGAAAATATGCGAACTCCTGGCGCAAGTATTTAAGTTTTAATGTCTCTTCCACATAAACGCGATGTTTTGCGGCATATCAAACTCAGTGGGATATTCAAATGGTGTTCATTTATTTATTTATTTTATTTATTTATTTATTTTACTTCGAGTCTACTAAGCTTTGCACAGTCTTGCAAAGGTTTGGTTTGTTTGGTTTGTGGCATATCAACCTTAGTGGGTCATTTAATGCCGACAAAGTTTTGAAATAAATTCATTCTTAATGGATACTCATTTTTTTTAAACACATTTCCTGTTCTAGAGGTCTGAGGAATGTAGAGCACTCCTTTTGCTCCCAGATCCACTCTGACCTGGAGTGTTAGTACCTGTTAGGGTCCCATCTATGGGGTAAATAAAAAAATGTGTTATATAAAAATTGAGTATACATTAAGAATTAATTTATTTCAAAACTTTGTCGACATTAAATGACCCACTGAAGTTGTTATGCAGTAAACAAACCAAACCAAACCAAACCAAACACACACACACACACACACACACATACATACATATATATATATATATATATATATATATATATATATGTATATGGGGTATTTGTATGTGTGTGGGGGTGGGGTATCTGTAGGTTTATTGAAGGGATCCTTGCGCCTAAAGCAATAGGAAAAATAGCTTTCGTTCAGACGATCACTGTCATGCAAACAGGCCGGTACTAGGGTCTCATGAAACCCCGAATATATTATACGATCCCCTATCAACTATATGTCAATCTTCATTTAGTAGTATTCATATAGAATATATAACACCTGCCCATCAAGTGACCCCAAGAAAGTTTGCAATACCCATATATATATATATATATATATATATATATAGATTACCGTATACATATATATATATAGAGAGAGAGACAGAGAGACAGAGACAGAGAGATCGTATTACCCAATCTCTGCTATTCATACGCTGAGGCGGGGACCGGTATCGAACCGGGAATCTTGCGACTTTTATGCGGATGCTCTTCCGACTGAGTTAAACCGACCTCTCTTACAAACTAAATACACAAAACAAATAACATTTTTATTTTCTAATCGTTTTAATGGTGTTTTTAGTATGCTACTAACAATTAGAGATGATAATAAAGTAAAAACAAAACAAAACGAAAACGAAAACAAAAGAAAAAAAATGAAAATAAAAAAATACGTTGATTGTGTTTAAATTTTTTCGGGACAGATAGAATTGTTTTTTTGGATAGTTATTGGACAGTTGTGAAAAAAGTTAGTCTAGAATCTTGCTCAATACCGTTCATTATCTGATAAAGCCCGTACATGATACATTGTTTGTAAGGCATATCAACCTTTGCAGATTATTTAATGCCAAAGCTTATGGAGGTAGCAAGAGGTTTAAGGTTTTAGGCTGTGGTTATTCCTGGTGTGTGTTCCTAGGGCTTGCTTTTAACTTATCTGGTGGTCGCGCTGAAAAGGAATTCACGGAAAGAAAAGGAAGAGACAAAGACAAAAAGTAATTTTATGATTTAGGCTTTATTCACGGGTCATAGCCACCCTGTGACAAGGAAATTTCTCCCTGGCCAGTAGTTCGATTCTCCACTGGGTGCCCCATACTTCTGGCCTTGTGCCACATCTAAGCTACGCTTGGTAAATAACTATAAGTAAACTTCATTGTCTATAATACTAGCTTGCTAACCACCATCCTATGACGAGGCACCAAAAAGTTGCAAGTATAGCGAGATTCAAAATTTGGTAAGACCAATATTTAAAAAGCAACCCCATTAACAACTAATAGTCATTTAATAAGCTTATCTTTGTATGGAACAAGGCAAGAAGTATGAGGCACCCAGTTAGAATCTAACTCATTAGTAATGTTCTGATTGCCGAGCTCACTAAAATTAAACCAGGTGAGGTTCTCTGAATAATAAAATTTCAGAATAGATATTAATAAGATAAACAATAAAATGTGAATATAAAAAGTGATAAGACTAAAATAAAAACAATATAACCTAGATATGTCCACGGCAACTAAAGAGAGGTAACACATTTTTTCCCGATATTTCTATTTTAAAACAATTACCAAAAATCAGCGAATTGTGCAATTGTAATTACATTTTTTAGCACTTTATTCATTAAGAAATTAATTTTATAATAAATAACACATTTTATTTTAAAAAATGGAAACAAATATTTTTATTACTTAACATGGGAGGGGGAGGGTCAACGTTTTCTCATTTGAATAAAATATATTTCAGTCCCAATTTTACATTTCTAAAAAAATCAAAACGAGAAAAAAAAACTACGATGTCAATATCGGAAAAAATTACTTGAAAATTTTCAGGGTTTTTTTTTAACTCGAAAAATAAAAATAAAAATAGAAATGTTGCATGTTTCTTTTCGAAGCTCTAAAAACAATATATTTTCTTTGAATTGACACCAAAAAGTATTTTCCCTGATTCAATTGAGCCTTTTTTATTCACTTAAAAAATGAGAAGTAAATTTTAAACGAATAACTTGAACGTTGATGAAAATATAATCTTTACATATATAAGGGACAGTTTAAAAATTAAAATATACATAGAAATAGAATTGAAATTCTACTTAAAAATGTCCAGTATTTGTAAATCTCAAAAGTAAACAAATCAATATACTAGAGTTTCCCCGCCTTTTACCCAGTCGACGTTAATCTAAATATGAAATATCTATTAATAATGGAGATTAGGTCTCTACTTGTCTGTAACGGAAATTAAGTCATTGCTTGCGTCACATCACTCAAAATCGTCATAACATAAATACACTTAAAATTTGAGCATGCAACCTATGACAGTCATCGTTGTTCTTTTTTTTTAACAAGTTTTAATAAATACATGCCTGATATTATATATTTATAATCAGTTTGTTTTATTTTGATATATATTTAAAGTTATCAGAACTAAGTTTCCATTTCAAATTGTTTCATTTTTTTTTTTTTTACTCCTTTCTATTTGAAAATGTCAACATAGAGATTATTCTCTCTTTTTTGAGGGAAATAAAATTATACCATAGAATATAGACATGAAACGAATCAATACCATACAACATAATCCCCAATAATGCTAACACATTGTTAAAACCAATTACTAAGAGTATAAATATAAATACACGATATGCATTACTTCCTAACCGTTAGGCATGACATAACCCCAGACGTGTTGATATGCCGTTAAAATCAATAAACCAACTAAACCATCCTTTAATAAACTTGATGATTTTACTAATTTATGGTACAGACTCTCTGATATTCAATTTTTAACTCCTACCTCTCAGATAATATCTTTCAAAAATTAATTTTTACACCAACCGGAGAGCTTTTTTTTTTTTTTTTTTTTTTGCTAGTAAATATGAAAAAATTATGAAAAAAAAATTAAGTGCAGTTTAAATTTGGCAGAACACTGCAACCTATTGAGATTTGCTAGTAATTGATCCAGAAATATGAGCTCGTTAACCATTACACCATTGACTAATTATAGCCTAATCTGACACCTCTCCAAAAGGATTAACTACCAGCTCCTGCCCTGTCGGTGAGGCTGGAGAATACATCGACTTCAATGGGGCTACCTGTTGGCTGTGGATGGCGATCTTATTTCTCATGAGTGTCGTCACCTCAGCAAAATAATGGACCATTTCGCTTTTATTATAAAGAAAGAAAGGGAAGAAATGGGATATGCTACACATAAAAAATATAAGAAAGAAAAAAAGTAGGGAAAGATAGAGAGAGGGGTGCGCGAAAGTGATAACGCTAATCTGTTTCAATCAAACATAATGTAAAGACAAAAAATAAAAGAACCAAAAAAAAGACTGAGACAGAATTGAATCAAGATTATTATATTTTTACATAATGAACTATTTGCAGTAGCTCTCAACTAAACATATCAAACGTTATTATAATTAAATTATCATACTGTGGTATATCCTTAGGTCCTGCTAGTTAATTAATAAACATGTAGACACTTGAACATTTGCAATGAATAGAGGAGACCCTGTCGTAGAGCTATAACTAACAACACATTATGACAGATTGTTAGTGCCTTTGGTTTTGGTTCTCTCCTGTCGCTCACTATTGTGACCTTGTGCCAGATAAGAATAACCTTACGAAATATGAGCGGGTGCCTGCCCTAGAACATTGGTTAGTAAACTATTTTGACAGACTAGCAGTGCGTTGCTGATTGGGTTCAGCATTTTGAAGACTTTTTTTGTTGTTGTTTTTTTAGTAAAGTTTTTTTTAATCAGTTTAATTTTCTTTTTTTTTTTTGTTTCTTTCTTCATTCTCCTTTTTTTTTCTTTCTTTTTTCACCCTCCTATCTATTTTCTTTCTTTTTCTTGTTTTTCTCTTTCTTTCTTTCTTCTTTCTTTCTCCCCTGTCTTTCTTTCTTTCTTTCTCCCCTGTTTTTCTTTCTTTTTCTTTCTTTTTTACATTCTACATTTCTATACTTTTTTCTCTCCCTTTCTTCCTTTTTACCTCAGGTGATCTTTCTCTCTACTTCACCTCTATACCTTTCTTTCTTTCTTTTTCTTTCTTTCTTTCTACATCACTTCTATCCTAGCCGCTTTCTTTATTTTTCTCGTCTTATTCTTTCTTTCTTTCTTTCTTTCTTTCTTTCTTTCTTTTTTCTTTCTACGTCACTTCTATCCTAGCCGCTTTCTTTATTTTTCTCGTCTTATTCTTTCTTTCTTTCTTTCTTTCTTTCTTTCTTTCTTTCTTTCTTCTTTCTTTCTTTCTTTCTTACTTACTTACTTTCTACATTTCTATACCTTTTTTCTCTCTTTCTTTATTTTTACCTCATCTGTATACCTTTCTCTCTACTTCACCTCTATATCTTTCTTTCTTTCTTTTCGACGTCACCTCTATCCTAGCCGCTTTCTTTCTTTTTCTGGCCTTATTCTTTCTTTCTTTCTTTCTTTCTTTCTTCTTTCTTTCTTTCTACGTTACCTCTATACTTTTCTTTCTTTCTATTTAATTTCTATATCTTATTTTGTTTTTATATGTGACCCGTCGTGATCGAATGGATAGCGAGCTAGTCTCGTAAATCCATTATTATTTAAAATTGTGAGTTCGATCTTCGCTAGATGCCTTATACTTGTATTACACCCTACCTGTGGATAAATACTTCTCTTTATTTCTACGTCATATTTCATTTTATACCTTACTTTATTTCTAAGGACGCCCCATCGTAGTGGATTGGTTAGCTATCTAGTCTCGCAAATTCATTATTACTTAATTGTGAGTTCGACTGTCGTTATACGCCCCATACTTATGAACTTGTGTTACAATATACCTGTGGATAAATACTTTCTTTATTTCTACTTCAATTCTGTACCATTCTCTCTTTTATTTAATCTCTATACCTTTCCTCTCTTTTCTTTCTTCTTTCTTTCTTTCTCTCTCTGTTTATTTCTTTTTTTCTCTTTTTTTCTTTCTTTCTTTCTTTCTTTCTGCAAAACTCTATACCTCTTTTTCCTTTTTTTTTTTTTTTTTTTTTTTTTTTTTTTTTTTTTTTTTTTTTTTTTTTTTTTTTTTTTTTTTTTTTCTTTCTTTCTTCTTCTTTCCTTTCTTTCTTCTCTTTTTCTTTTTCCTTCTCTTTCTTTTCTTTCTGTGTCCAATCCCTCTATAATAATATCACCTTTCTTTCTCTACTTTCATTTCTCTAAGACTGAAACCCTATTTTTATTTCTCTCGCAGGCTATCACATCGTGAGGGAACATTGTTAGGGAAGCTTGGTCCCCCCGCCACCCGAGATTTTCCATTATTTTCTAATATAGGCAGTTCGAAATCCTCGTTGTGGGTTCGAAATTCCTCGTTGGTGTCCCATATTTTGTGAATTGTGTTAAAACAAAAACAAAATAAACAGAAAGTATGGGGAAGAAAGAGTATTGGGGTGACATTAGAAAGAAGAAGAAAGAAAGAAAAGAAAGAAAGAAAAGAAGGTATAAATTAGGGTGAATTAACGCAAACAGAAAGAGCAGAAAGAAATGTATCGGAATGATTAAAAAAGAAAGAAAGAACAAGGAAAAGGTGAATAGGTGTGAATTAGAAAGAACAAGAAAGAAAGAAAGGATATAAAGAGGGTGAAATTAGAAAGAAGCAAAAAGCGAGAAAGCTAGCTATATCCGGGCTGCACATTAGAAAGAGAAGAAGAAAGAAAAGAAAACGGTATAGCAGGTGTGCCAAGATGGTAATTAGAGAACAGCAGAAGACGAGAAAGACCAATTTAGTTGTTATATTATACTATAAATACTACTTACTAGGGTGAAAATTAGAAAGAAAGAAAGCTAAAGAAAGAAATTGTATAGGTTAAATTAGAAAAGAAAAGAAAAGGAAAGAATAAGAAGTACGTATTGGGGTGCAAAATTTAGAATGAGTCATGATGATCCATTGGAAAGGAAAGAAAGAATTAAAGACAACGTCGGTATTTTGTCTCT
>CM042151.1:63486197-63497621 GCA_023376005.1 Doryteuthis pealeii | reverse complement strand
ACGCTTGCCATCGACCCACTGACTTTTTAGGGGAAAAAAGTTAAATCAGGAAAATACCTGTGCTGAAGAGAAGTATTTTCAGTGGATATAGTGTGCACGGAAATTTAGCTCCACTTCTTGGTAATCGGAGTCAGATTGACAGTGTGACCAACAAGTATACAGAAAAAAAGGAATATGATAACACAACAATGCTGTTAAAAATGAAAATATTTTATATCATTTTCATAAGCGCTAATATTTGAACAATATTTTCAATTTTAATAAAATCATCAGAGCTTGTTTTTACTCCGGACTGCATCGAGAAGACAAGCACTGTGATGATTTTTATAAATCGAAATATCTGTTCAATATTACGCTATGAATATGATATAAAATATGTCATTTTACAGCAATTGTGTGTTTTCATATCTCCTTTAATCTATACTTAATACCGTCGGACTTCATTTCCCTAGTCCTTACTCTTTAATTAATACTATATATTATATATATATATATATCATTATCTCTCCTCTCCTCTCTCTTCTCTCGTGCTCTCTCTCTCTGCTCGTCTCTCTCTCTCTCTGGCTCTCTCTCTATCTATCTATCTATCAGTTTTCTTCGTCCCGTTTCTCTATATCGCAATAGGTAGTTGCAAAAGTTCACAGGAGATAACTTTCTTTTTTTTTTTTACTTCTTTTTTTAAGAATATGATGAAACCCTTAGTTCACACCTTATATCTTCTCGGCGCTTATCAACGAAGATGGGATTTGATGTGTTCACGGCAATGTTTTGTATCTTAGGACATACACGAACCACAAGGCGTTATCTTGTTGCGTGTAATTTTAGCAAGAAAAGAAAATACGCATTCACATAAACACCAAATTGAGAAACCGGATGAAAATAATTAAAATGTTTTGTCTTTTTTTATTAGTTGTTGAATCATCCGCTTATCTGTAAGAAATACAAATATACCAACAGTTGGAGGCGCGTCGTGTAACGGTTACAGTCGTAGGAAATGGACTCTTCGACCCGAGTTCAAATCATGGACGAGGCTGTTTGCATTTCACAAAGCGCTAATACTCTTGGGAAAAATACGTATCCAACTACTCTCCTTCCAGCTATGGGTAAATAGTTGGGCAGAGTGGGCTCTTCAGCCTTGTCTAGGAGAAGGAAAACTCTTAATTCAAATCCGTTAAACTCAGCTTAAGAAATTGATTTTGTGTCACATCCTGCTCTCGTGGAGATGTTGGTATATATATATATATATATATATATATATATATATATATAATTGGAAATTGAGGAAAAGTAGATAAAACACAAAACAATTTCATTCAATTGATATTTCGCCTCGTTATGTAACGAAGCTTTGTCAGAACATTTATTTGAGACAATGGGACTAAAAAGTTTACAAATAAATAAATACCTACAATTTATGTGTAAAAATATTTAAAATGATTATTTAATTAATAATTAATAGATGCACATAACATTTTATTTGAAGGGGTCAGAACTAAGTTTCCATTTCAAATTCTTTCTTTTTTTTAAAATCTACTCCTTTACTAAATTTGATGATTTTACTTATGATAAAAACCCGCTGACTCTGAAATTTTAACTCCGACCACTCAGACAATATCTATCAAATATCAATTTTTACACCGCCCGGGCTGCTTTTTTTTTTCTTTTTTTCTTTTCTATATTTTTTTTTTTTTTTTTTTGCTAGGATTGATAATATAATTTGCGATATCTATTTTAAGTATATATATTGAATGTGCCTAAAGTCAGTGATAAAGCATATATATATATATATATATATATATATATATATATATATATATTATATATATATATATATATATACTTATATATATATATATATATATAATCCAAAGTCCAGAGAATAAATCTTCCTTACGACACAAGAGTTTTATTTTTTAAAAAACAAGTTGCAGTTTGAGAGCTCAATGTGTGCTCTTAATGTTAGAGTCACAGAGTAAATATATAAGTAAAAAAATAACAAAAGACTTAGAGATTTAGCGTTATAGTCTATTTCAGGAGCTTAGACAAATAGTCTAAATCTCCCGACTCATCAGATGCGAATGATGAAATTTTTTATTACTTTAAAGGCATTTGAAAACAGATTTTATTTATATATTTTTTTTATTTTTTAGAATTTTATAGTCCTGTGATATGAATTCCAAATGAAATCCTTGATGTTGCAAAAAAAGAAAAAAATTTATGTTGTAGTTTCACTTCCGCCACAAAAAAATCGGTCAGCAAAAAATGTATCTCTTAACTGTATCCATTATTTTTGACAGATTAGAAAAAAGAAAGACATATTCAAAGTTCGTCACCAGACAAAATTCCCTATTCAACTAATTAGAAAAAAGAAACGGAAATTAGGAAGGAATTATAAATTTTGTAATAAAATTATTTAAAATCTCTCTCTCTCTCTCTACTATATATATATTATATATATATATATATATATATATATATATATATATATATATATATATATATATATATCTTTTATAAATAAAGTAAGATAGTTAAGAAAGAAGTAAAGTTTTAAAATTTAGGATAAATTGAAATATAAATTTAAAGTGAAATATAAATTAATCTATCTTATTATATTTTATTTCTAAGTGACATATACATATATATACATACACACATATACACACACAAACGTACGTAAACATATACAAATACATACATATAAACACATACACATACAAACATATATGAAGATCCAAGAAAACAAATTATATCTACTTAGTAATTTAAACTAAATCAAAACAAATATAATATATATATATATATATATATATATATATTATATATATATTTATATAATATATATATATAAATAAATAACAAAAGACTATAGATCTTGCATTATAGACTATTTCAGGGAGCTAGACAAATGTCTAATTCTCCCGACTCATCATGCGAATGAATGAGGTCGGATAGACATTTTTTGTCTAAGCTCCCTGAAATAGTCTTTAATGCAAGATCTATAAGTCTTTTGTTATTTATTTAAATATAAATTTGCTCTGTGACTCTAACACAAGAGCACACATTGAGCTTCTAACTGCGACAAGTTGTTTTTTAAAAAATACCTTTGTCGTAAGGAAGATTTCTTCTCTGGACTTTTGGATTATATATATATATAATATATATATATATATATATATAATATATCATATGTATATATACACCTATACATCATACACATACATGTCCATACCCATGCATGTATCCACACACACATACACACACACGAAATACACACAGTACCAATACATCAATATATAAAAAACAACATATCCAAATAGACATATGTGAGATGGAATAGATTTATATTATTTCAATTGTAATATATATATATATATATATATATATATATATATAATATATATATATATATATATAGTTAGGATATCGTAGACATAGAGTTAACAGTGCTTGGTAATTGTCAATTCCTTACCTATGTGATCTTCGAACCACTTGGTGACACATCTAAATGGTCTCAACGGTCAACAGTGAGTTATAAACAATGAAATATAAACAAAATAACTCGTGATGACTAAAACTCTTTACTTGCTATGAAATATTGATTACATATATATATATATATATATATAATATATATATATAAGGAACAGCCAGTGACCCGGCATCACAAACGGATACATATACCTAAATAAACACACACACACACACACACACACACATATATATATATATATATATATGTGTGTGTGTGTTTATTTATATATATATATATATGTGTGTGTGTTGTTGTGTGTGTATCAGCTTCATAACTGTTTGTCTCTGCGTTTCATAATTTCAAACAATTTAAGAACGCTAGTTTTTCACTCAGTATTTTTAGGTGAATTGATCAACAAAAGATTCTCAAAAATATCCTTATTATTCTGTGATAAAATATATTTTCCTTAAAACAAAAACCCTGAAGAAGATCTACTAAAGAGATTGAAACACTGCAGCGTTGGCTAATAAACTTACCACTCATTTTATTTAAACCTGTGTTTTTTCCAAATGTCTCACTATACTACAAACCGTCGGTTCACTTCCATTTCTCTTCACCCCACACACACACACACATATATATATATATATATATATATATATATATATATATATATATATATATATATATATAAATATATGTATATATATATATGTTGTTGTTCCAACAAGAGAAATATAAATATTTTATGATAAAAATGGATGGTCCGCAAAGTAGTTTGATTTTTTTCTATTCATTCGACACGTGTTTGAATGATTTAAAATTTTCTTAAAGCTGATACAATTTTTTGTTGGGACTCATATATCAAGACATTTTAGAGATGGGGTATAGTTAATACACCATACTGGTGAACTCCAGTTAATTTTATATATATATATATATATATATATATATATATATATATATATATATATATGAAGTGGTCAAACGATGTGTTTGAAATGGCGAAGGCCGACAATTTTTTGGGAGATTATGTGCTTAATTAAAGTCATACCTAATTTGTTAATTAATTAATTCGATATACATATCAGTTTAAAATAAACGAGAGATTATGGGGAAGCCAGCTAGTGTAGTGGTTTGAATGTCCGCCTGACAGGTAGGGTTCGAATCGCGCACAAAGCACTACTCTGTCTATAGCTCTGCTGATGAGGCCTAATGGGCTGAAATGTATACAGAGATCGACTTTTTCTCGATTTGTTTACGCTTTACATTTAAACCAATATGCACACCTAATTCATTTAATTATAATTAATTAATTAACTAATTAGGTATGACTTTAATTAAGCACATAATCTCCCCCCCCCCAATATATATATATATATGTGTGTGTGTCGGGGTGGCCTTACAGTCGGTATCAGCCGGACGGTGAGGGAGTATATCCCCTTTTTACTAGCGCTAGACTAAGGAGATTGTTTTGGGGTCTGATGTGGAGTGTCACACCTACCACCAGCTCCTCACTTTACCGCATTGATGCTTGTGCTACTCACACGCTGAGTTAGCGAGGGCCGGTATCGAACTCGGAACCTAATGGTTCCTAGTCTGACACTCTACTGACTGAGAACCTTTATTTGAACAACTAAGATTTGACTGCCTGTACTTTCCTGAGTTCATTTCGCACTGTGTGCAAAATATTTCTGACTTTTATTCAAACTAAGCTAATCTTAGTAGATGACTACGACATTAGTTGAGCCTCGGTACCTACTAATTTTATCGTTTTTACTACCACGCCCCCCCCCCCCATCAAATTGTCACAATTTTTTTTTTTTCGTGTTTTGAATTTTTGGCAGTGTTAAAAGTTTGTTTATTTTCCCATTGACACCTTTTGGTATGCATGTGTGCATGTTGTATGTGTGTTTTGCGTATATTTGTGTGTATATGTATATGTAAGCATCCGTACTTGTGCATGTGTGCGCGCGCATGTTTGCGGATGCATGTGTACGTATCTGCTTGTATGTGTGCGTATATTTGTCTGTGTATGCATATGTACGTATGAGCTTGTGTGTGCGTATATGTGTTTATATGTGCGTGTATGCATGTGTACGTACGCGTTTGCGTGTATGTGAGTATGTGTATGTGTGTATGTTCGTGTGTGTTATGGTAAATTATTCATGGTACCTTGATACGAGGATGTAAGTGGAGATGAGGATGAGGTTCTGGTAGTCGGAGGGGGGGGTCTACTAATTTTATAATGCACCGTGATTGCAGGATTAACTTAACTACAGGCGATACTAAAGTTGGGTCGTAAAATCTCGCTATAGGCAATTTTCTTATGCTAATATATATATATATATATATATAATATATATATATATATATATAATCCGGTTTGTTGTAACGATTATACACACACACACACACACACACACACACACACACACACATATATATATATATGTGCGTGTGTGTGTGTGTGTGTGTGTGAATAAAAAAAATAGGCACTTTTTCGTGGGAATATGCGCAGACCTTATTCTTAAAGATTTTGTTGAAAAAAATAGATATTTATTCTGAAAAAATTCATGATTTTTCTTCTGGAAAACGTATGCTCCCCATCTCCCTGGGGTTGAGAACTTTGGAGGGGATTTCGCTGATAACCGCCAACTAAAGCGTAAACGCAACGCTCTCGTATAAAAGGGATGGAGCACTCTATGGCGGCCTTTACATACATACAGATATGTGTATTAAAACAGTTAAAATCTCCTTCGCATTCTGTGGGTGACAATAGCCGAACGGTTAAGCTGTCCGACTGATGCTGAATCGATCGGAGTTCTATCCCGACTGTAGGTAGCTCACAAAATGTCTAACCGCACCGAAGAAACTTGATAAGTCGAAACACGTGTCTGTGGATGACTATATATATGTAAGGAAAAGAGGTATATCCCCTAACCTGTAGGATTTTACAACATGTCAACACTTGTCGGGTTATTTTGTGCCGAAGGCATTTTGTTTTATTCATTCTTGTTGGGTATTCAATTTATTTCAAACTCAATTTCTTTGAAACACACTTTTAACATTCATTTTCCATTTATCTAACCTATAGATGGTACTCTAGCAGGTACTACCACTGCTAAGGTGGACCTGAGAATAATGGCGATAAACGGATATTTCACATTCCCCAGAGTTTCAGAATTGGAACTCCACTACTAGATGCAATTTAACGTCATACCCAGGACACTAAGTCCCTCAGGCACCACTTTCTAGCACATATATAATAAAAAGTGTTGGGGATTGCCATAAAGGCAATAGGGTCTGAACAATCATATAGGTGATAGGGCTTGATGTGACCAGCCGATTGATCTTCTCCATAGGGGCTTCTCCGACGAAACCGTATGATACGGTACGGGCGAAAGTGGAGTGCTGCATGTCATGGACAAGTCAGTCACCATGGTTCCCTATTTAAGCATCACGGATCACCCCCACGGTCAACAGGGGTGATTTTACTCCTCTATTGTCGGTGTATTCTACAGCCTACCCGAGAGCGTGATTAACACGTAGGATATGATATATATATATATTAGACGCTGGCTATGAGTTAAATATTACCATTAATGCTCTTCTACAGGCATGGCTTTGGCATTAAATAACCCACAATGGTTGATATGCCATTAAATAAAGAAACCAAGCCTACTTGTTTGAATTAGAGACAATCAGGTGTTGAATAATGTTAGCAGGGGAAATAGAGATAAGATGTGCTGGAGTCCACCTCTTAAACTTATAGACTCGTGGCTTAAAAGCAGCCAATTAACAGCTCGAATACGTGGTTAGTTAACTATTTAATCGTCGATATCGAAAGCCGATAATTTACACGTATTCGACAAGGACAAACGGATCAGCAAACAGACTCAACTCAACCAAAGGATTCTACTGAACACTAAGGAACACCAAGGAACAACCAAAGAATTCTACCGAACACTGAGGAACACCGAGGAACAACCAAAGGATTCTACCCAACACTAAGGAACATCGAGGAACAATCAAAGAATTCTACCCAACACTAAGAAACACCGAGGAACAACCAAAGAATTCTACCCAACACTAAGGAACACCGAGGAACAACCAAAAGATTCTACCCAACACTAAGAAACACTAAGGAACAACCAAAGGATTCTACCCAACACTAAGGAACACCGAGGAACAACCAAAGGATTCTACTGAATACTAAAGAACACCGAGGAGCAACCAAAGGATTCTACCCAACATTCAGGAACACCGAGGAACAACCAAAGAATTCTACCCAACACTAAGGAACACCGAAGAACAAACAAAGGATTCTACCCAACACTAAGGAACACCGAGGAACAAACAAAGGATTCTACTTAATATTAAGGAACACCAAGGATCCCCATTGTAAAGTGCTCTCACTTGCAGCCTAAAAATGGCCACAAAAATCGTAACAATCTCCACTGTAAAACTGCTTTCAATTATAGCCCTAAAATGGCCACACGAATCGTAACACACCTGGTACCAAATTCACTTTTGTGAAAGGAATAAACAGATGAGACGAAATAGAGAGA
Source organism: Doryteuthis pealeii (assembly GCA_023376005.1). Lineage (NCBI taxonomy): Eukaryota > Metazoa > Mollusca > Cephalopoda > Myopsida > Loliginidae > Doryteuthis > Doryteuthis pealeii. Next base: position 63,489,575 of record CM042151.1, on the reverse strand, counting down.
AGACAACATGGCTAAATAAGCCACAACATTTATCCCGTAATACGAGAAACTGTTTGCAGTTTTTAACTAAAGTTTTTTTTTCTTTATTTTTACGGTGATCAGATTCGAAGGTACAAAATAATACAAGCGAGAAAAGGAAAAAAATCCAGCCGTACAACGAATTCCCGCCTTTTCTTGAGAGGGCGTCTGCCAAGACGATGTCTGCTGCCTCCATGATTCGTGTATTTTGAAACCGTTCCCTTGTCCAACCGTGACAGCTGCAAGTAATGTCAAGTAATGATAAACTTGTATGGAGAAGCAAAAGAAGATGAAGATAAGATAAGAAATGAAGGTAGAATGACTATCATAGGTAGGTAAATGAATAAATGAATGAGTAAGTGAATGAATGATTGAATGAACGAGTGAGTCTCCTTTTTTTAATTTGACAAAATCATTTCAAGAGAAATAGAAAGAAAAAGAAATAGTGGGAGTAATGAGAAAAATGAAGAAGAAGAAGAAGAAGAAGAAGAAGAAGAAGAAGAAGAAGAAGAAGAAGAAAAGAAGAAGTAAAGTTAACAAAAGAGAAAGAAAGAAAGAAAGAAAGAAAGAAAGAAAGAAAGAAAGAAAGAATAATGGTGAATCAAATGAAAAGAAAGAAAGTAAGAAAGAAAGAAGTGTTAACAAAAGAGAAAGAAAGAAAGAAAAAAAGAAAGAAAGAATGGCGAATCAAATGGAAAGAAAGAAAGAAAGAAAGAAAGAAAGAAAAGGAAAGAAAGAAATAAACGTTAACAAAAGATAAAGAAAGAAAGAATAATGGTGAATCAAATGGAAAGAAAGAAAGGAAGAAAGAAAGAAAGAAAGAAAGAAAGAAAGAAAGAAAAGGAAAGAAAGAAAGAAAGAAACGTTACCAAAAGAGACAGAAAAGAAAGAATAAAGGTGAATCAAATGGAAATAAATAAATAAAGAAGAAGAAGAAGAAGAAGAAGAAAGAAGAAGAAGAAGAAGAAGAAGAAGAAGAAGAAGAAGAAGAAGAAGACAGAGAAAAGTAGTGGAGGTTAGAATAAGAAAGGAGAGAAAACTCAGTTACGACATGGGTCGGAAAAAACTACGGCCTGCGGGTCAAATCCAACCGAATTAATTAAATATGTGACGCTGCTAACAAAAATTATTTGTTTTCCTTTTCTATTTTCACCCCACAAAAGTAGACTGATCCAGGTATAAAAAGGAAGAGGGGGGCGAAGGAAGCGATGAAAAAATGCTAAAAAGGAGGTGGACAAGACAAAAATGAAACAATGTGAATAATCTGTTAAAGAAGAAGGCCAGCAGTATGGGGCACTCAGTAAGAATCGAACCCACTAATAATGATCAACTAAACTGGCTTGGTTCTCGAGTCCAACAAGAAATACCTGAAGAAGGTCGGAGGGCACATCGGCTGAAACGTTGTACAGATAACAATAAAGATGAGGACAATAGCCCAAATAATCCTAATAATACTGTTATTTCTTATTGATAAGAAAATAGAGAAAATGTACCTTTTACAAATCATCCAGAAAGTGATTTAAATTTTTTTTAAATACCCCACAAAAATAGTTCAAGAAAAAATAAGGAAACTCAGAGAAACAATAATTTTGATAATATCCGAACGTTTTATTACATGATTTTCTGTCATATTTATAGTGTTAACTTTCACAAACATTTGGTTGGTTATGGCAGCATTCACCTGGAATGGGTCATGATGGCTCCATCTATAGAATTTGCTGAAGACAAACCATGTCTATTATGTCTCTTTCTGCCTTTTGTGTTTGTTTTTTTGTTTTTTTGTTTTTTTTTGGGGGGGGTTGCCTTATCCTTTCATTCACTTCTTCTTTCTTTCTTTCGTTATTTCTTTTCTTCATTCCTTCTCTCTTTTATTCCTTTCTTTACTTTTAAAAGTTCACATATTGTATTTTTCTTTCTATTTTTCTTTTTTTTCTATCATATTTCACTTTTGTTTCTTTCTTTCTTTCTTTCTCAACATTCTCCATTGTTTTCTTTTCCTTTCTTTCTTTCCATTTAATTCACCTTTATTCTTTCTTTCTTTCTTTCTTTCTTTCTTCTTTCTTTCTCTTTTGTTAACATTTCTTTTTTTCTTTCTTTCTTTCCATTTGATTCATCTTTATTCTTTCTTTCTTTCTTTCTCTTTTGTTAACTTTTCTTTCTCCTTTTTTTATTTTTCCTTTATTTTTCCTTTATTTCTCCTTTTCTTTCACCTTGCACTTTTCTTGCTTTCTTTATTTTTCCTTCCTATTTCATTCTTTTTTCTATTGTTGCAAATTGGCACAAGGTGTTGTAAACGCTGACACTAATACCGGCATGTTTGTATAGCAGGGTCTTTCACAGCTCTGTGCGTCATCGGTGCAAAACAACTCGGTTCAACAAGCCGTGGCCACAAGATGTCTGCGCTTGGCTCGGTCATGCTCTCCGTCGTTAATCTGGAGAAAATATCCGAGAGGCCATCGCTCCAAACCACCCACCAGACTAGAAGAAGAGCCGTGGTGGTCAACAAAAAACGTGACTAATGACGATGAGTGCTGATCTTGAACAAAATATCGACCCTCGTCTCTACGGATTACGCCGCTGGAGCAGTAACTGGTGAATCGAATAGAAAGAAAGAAAGAAAGAAAGAAAGAAAGAAAGAAAGAAAGAAACGTTAACAAAGAGAAAGAAAGAAAGAAAGAAAGAAAGAAAGAAAGAAAGGTGAATCAAATGAAAGAAAGAAAGAAAGAAAGAAAGAAAGAAGAAAGAAAGAAAGAAAGAAAGAAAGAAAGAAACGAAATAAAAGTTAACAAAAGGAAAGAAATGGAGAATGTTGAGAAAGAAAGAAAGAAACAAAAAATCAAACAAAAGTGAAATATGATAGAAAAAAAAAGAAAAATAGAAAGAAAAACACAATATGTGAACCTTTCAAAGTAAAGAAAAGAATAAAAAAAGAAGGAATGAAGAAAAGAAGGTGAATGAAAGAATAAGGCAAGAAAAAGGAAACGAAAAGCAGGAATGAAGAAAGAGACATAACAGACAAACAGATGAAGGAAAAGAATATAACAAGGGAAGAGAGAAAGAAAGAAAATAAGTATGTAAAGAAAGAAGAAGAATGTAAAAAGAAAGAAAGAAAATAAGTATGTAAAGAAAGAAGAAGAATGTAAAAAGAAAGAAAGAAAGAAAGAAAGAAAGAAAGAAAAGAAGAAGAAGAAGAAGAAGAGTTTAAATTGAATGAAGAAGCAGAATTACAAGACTTTTGTTGAGAATGGATTGTATTACTTTTGACATGACGAGGATTTTGTAGAAACTTTGACAGCATAGAATCAATATGAATCTTGTGAAATCGGAGAAGACATGTTTTCAAGATGCTATCTTTCTTTT
>CM042151.1:63476197-63481197 GCA_023376005.1 Doryteuthis pealeii | reverse complement strand
CAATACAACATATTAAGCGTTAACCTGTCTTTGTTTTTTTTTTCCTTGCAACCATACGCATGATATAACAAAGTGAACACCCTCAACAAGAATTTGAACTTTTAAAAAAAATATATTTTCCTAACCAGGTTGCCAAATTAAGGCTAAAGAACCCTGTCTGTCCTATTATTTACTCATAGCTGGGAAAACTATGAACTCAGATTACCAAGTTAATTTCCAGCTAAACTGAACATTTAGGACTGATTGATTTTAATGGCATGTCAACGCATCTAGGGTTATTTTATGCCTAGAAGTAAGGGATGTATTAATGTAGTTAGGTAAACATTTCGTATTTACTGGCTATAACAATGTTTTAGATGATAATTGATGTAGTTCATAAACATTTTAAACAGGAAAACATTTCAAATTAATGTAGTACATAATCATTTTTGGAACTAAGGTCAATGAGTCCATTTCCTATGACTCTAACCATTACAACACGCAACTCCAACCTCAAAGTGTAATAATTGTTCTATGAAGGCCTGAAATTGTGATTCTGAAGTCGTGCTACAAAGTGTCCGAGTTTTTTTCCATCTCAACTAAAAATATTAGTGGCCAGTTATGATTTCTATAACGATTTTTCAAGACCGGTCACTATATTAAGGTTAAAGACTGCTGTAGAAAAGCTAACACCCCTATATATATATATATTTACCAACCCCTCCGCACGAGCAGGAGGTGACACAAGGTCATTTTATTAAGCGAAGTTTAACAGGTTTGAATTCAGAGTTTTCCTTCTCCTAGACCGATTGCCTAACCAAGGTTAAAGAGCCCAGTCTGCCCTACTATTTACCCATAGCTGGAGGGAGAGTAGGATTCATACCTTTCACAAGGGTATTAGCGCCAAGTGAAATGCAATTACCACGTCCAGGATTTGAACTCGGGGCGACGAGTCCATTTCCCATGACTTTAACCATTACACCACGCGCTACACCCCTATAGGATGGACTGGCTCATAGCCTTATAATAGTCGATGTAGCAGTGATAGACGGAAAATCATATTCGGAAAAAAATCACTGCGTTTGACTACACACATTTGATCCTCCTCATTCTTGTAAGTTTGTCTTTGTGAATTGTTCTTCTTCTTGGTTTTATGTAATAAGTATCTGTTAGCACCAGATACAAGAGTTGAATAAAATATATGTCAAGGACACTATTTCTCTGTTTATCTTTTACCACCTCAACGATACAACAAAGACCCAGGCTGTCCTACTATTTACCCATAGCTGGAGGGAGAATAATTGGATTAATACCATTTCTAAGGATATTAGCGGTATGTTAAACAACCACGTCCAGGATTTGAACTCGGTTCGCCGTGTGCTTTTCCTACGACGATAACCATTACACAATTACACGTCCATTAATTCATTTATTTATCTAATTGAAAAGCGAGTTCGATCATTGTTGGATAACTCACACATGAGAGCTTGTGACACATCCTACTCGTGGCGAATGGATTTGGTAAATACCTCTACTATATATTGCATAAAGAGAATAAATGAAAGGTAAAAACATTTGTGATAATTTATTTCAATTGAAAGTTGTAGCATCTTCAGACAAAAAGCAAAAACATAGCTGTTACTGATTTATTCCGGATTTTTTTTTAGTATATCATATATACTCAACATATTCCGGTTATGTTCTTTACACACGCACACACACACACACACACTACACACACATTTATATATATATATTATATATATATATATATATATATATATATTTGTGTGTATAATATATATATATATATATATATATATAGTATGTGTGGTGTGTGTTATACGAGGTGTGTCCGAAAAGTTCGTAATCTAACGATGAAATTAATGTCTAAAATACATTTGACATAGGCCCTATGCCTTGGAGGATTCACAGTTACGTGATCCTTAACTGTTATCTTCTATAGTTTAATATATATTATATATAATATATATATATATATATATAATATATATATATATATATATGTGTGTGTGTGTGTGTGTGTGTGTGTGTGTAAGTTGAGAAATGGAAATGAATCCGAGAATATGTTGAAAGGATAAATAAGTAAAGAAAACCGCCACCAAACATCATTCTATTTCTCGAACCGTAAGCGTCTCCAAAATTTTCACAAAAATTATTTTTTTAAACACTTCAAAATTCTCTGTATTTTGACCGTTTTAACTTCAAATATAAAATATTTTACCCTGAATGAGGTCGTTTTTCTTTGTATGCTTAAATATTTTATCATTTTCTATTATTATTATTTCATTTCATATTTAAAATAATAATAAATAGAATACAATGTGTACATGAAACAAACACCTGGCCGAAACACGTGTTTGGTAATTCATTAAATTAAATTGTATCCATTCAACATTTTCTTTTCCTTTATTCATTTATCTTTTCAAACTCATAACACAGACACACACGCACGCACACACACACACACACACACGCACAGTAACTTTTTTGTTACCGTGGCATTTTTTAAAATTATCAAAAACAAATTTGAATCAATAATCAATTGTAGACATTTGATTAAACATTGATTAAAATATTTTAGAATTACAATATCAAATTTTATGTAACTACATTAGGTATCTTTTGCAATAGTTATTAATTTCCAATAGGAGAGATACTAGAATATAATTTTTGGTTTTGTTTAAAAACGGCATATCATCCTCAGTGGGTCATTTAATGCCGATAAAGTTTTGAAAATAAATCAATTCTTAATGGATAATACAATTTTTTTAATAAATACATTTTTCTATTTAAACCCATAGATGGGACGCTAACAGGTACTAACATTCCGGGTCAGAGTGGACCAGGGAGCAATGGTGATGAAGGGGTTACTCCACATTCCCCAAACCTCCAAAACTGGAACCTCACCATCAGATAGAGTTTAACGTAATTCCCAGGACAGGTAGACCCGCAGCCACCGCCTTCTAGCACCCATGTGATAAAAAGGGGTTGGGGCTTGCCATAAAGGGCAATAAGGTTAGGAAAACCATATAGGTGGCTGGGCTTGGCGTGATCAGCCGATTGATCGGAGGGGGCCTCTCCGACCGCACCGTCTAGCCCAAGATAGGGCCAAAAGTGGAAGTATTGCATTGTCATGAACCGGCTTCATCCACCACTGGGCTCCTATCCTTAAGCATCATGGGCTTCGGCTACCTCACGCGCCAACAGGTGGCCCCATTGGGGGAAGTCTTTACGCCCTCTGCAGAGGCAGTCCCGGTGCATTCTAACCCAGCCGAATGGGCGGGCTAGAATAGAAACCGTGAAAAAACTATTCCATTAGTAATATTAAACTCAAAATATAATTAGAATTATATTCTAACTTTTTTCGCTTAGCAGATTATTTATCATTAGAATTAAGTTATTAACATTACAGAAATGAGAACTAAATGAGAATAAACGAAACAGAATAAGCCGCAACGCGGCAATCTGAAAAGACGTTTATCTTAGATTAATTAAGTAATGACATCAACTTAGTTAAGTTATAAAGGTAGGGTCCTGATGAAGATCATTTAAGATCGAAACTAATGGAAACTATATGAATTAATTGATTAAAAGGCTTAATAAAATCAACTACTATAGTTTCAGGTTCTTTCGGCGATCATTAAAAATTGGCATTTAATAGTTTTGTATTAAATTATTTAGATCACTTTGCAGATTAATCCTTTAGTTTTTACGTATAACTGCTGGTCGGTCAATCGACATTTTATTTTTTGTTTAACAGTATTATACACACACACAACACCACACACACACACACCACACACACACATATATATATATATATAATATATTATATATATATATATATATTATTATATGTATGTGTGTGTGTGTGTGTGGTGTGTGTGTGTTATGGGTCAATGGAGAAAATAAAATATTTTATAATAAAGGTCCACAAATTTTTTTTGTTTTGTTTTTATAAATTTATATATAACTAATATATATATATATATATATATATGTATATATATATAATATATATATAATGAAAGAGTGAATGGTTATAATAAATCCGACAAAAATGTGGTTGAGTAATAGAGGAAAGTGTGGATATAACAACACAGACAGTTTCAAATTCGTTGATATTTCGATCATTATTGGTGAAGCTATTCAGAAAAACTTTAATTGACTTAAGTGCTTGTACATTCTGCTTTTATAGAGAAAGGTAAATGGGTGAGAGGTGAGAGAAATGTAACGGGTGGGGGTAAGTGCAGGGAATGATCCACATCTTCCTCTATTCTCAAGCCATATATTAATATATATATATATATATATATATATATATATATATATATATATATATAAACAGTCTTTTTAACGGATATCTTCTCTTCTGGTCTTGTCGCTCTTTGATGAAGACGCATCTTAATGGAATTTGGTCGAAACAGGCCTGTCATCAGCAATCACATAACAAACATCATATGTTTTTTTCACAAAAAATGTTAAATTTCATACTGTCGATTTAATTTCCTCTATTTTTCAATTTGTCAAATGAAAAACATTATATCGGAATTTTACACCTTGAAGACTTTTATCTATAATCTACGGATTCGAACACCACAAGTAAAATTTGGAACCCTAACATCTTTTCTTCAAATACAATGTGGATTGTGATATTTGTTTAACAGCTGAAAATATTATAGCTATACTATTTTTTCATACCCACTTTAACATTTTATTATATATTTTTACAATTTTTACATAAACGTCTTTTTGGAGTTTTACTATGAAGCTATATATGCTTCTATTTTTAAAATAAAATTAAAAATAAAATTTATTTTAATTTTTAAAACAGAACATGCATTTTTCAAAAATTTCAGCGGTTAATTTCAGGTTTCGTTTTGTAAACGTCTTTTTAACGGATATCTTTTCTTCTGGGTCTTATGTCGCTCTTTATGAAGAAACCAAACTTATGGATTTGGTTGAAACAGGCCTGTCAGCAAATCGCATACAAACAA
>CM042151.1:63464652-63476097 GCA_023376005.1 Doryteuthis pealeii | reverse complement strand
TCAGGCAGAAAAGGGAACAAAAGCAGATACAGAAGAGACATAAACAGACAATCAGATGAAGGAAAAAGAATATAACAAGGAAAGAGAAAGAAAGAAAAAAAATAAGGATGCTAAAGAAGAAGGAAAGAATGTAAAAAGAAGAAAGAATAAGTATGTAAGAAAGAAGAAATAAAAGAAAAAAGAAAAGAAAGAAAGAAGAAGAAAAAGAAGAAAGAAGAAGAAGAAGAAGAAGAAGAAGAAGAAGAAGAAGAAGAAGAAGAAGAAAGAAGTGAAGAAGAAGAAGAAGAAGAAGAAGAGAAAGAGAAGAAGAAAGAAGAGAAAGAAAAGAAGAAAGAAGAAGAAGAAGAAGAGTTTAAAATTGAATGAAGAAGCAGAATTACAAGACTTTTTTGAGAATGGATTGTATTACCTTTTTGACATGACGAGGAATTTTGAGAAAATTTGAAGCATAGAATCAATATGAATCTTGTGAAATCGGAGAAGACTGTTTTCAAGATGCTATCTTCTTTTTCTTTTTCTTTTTCATCAATGAAAACAAGATAGAGGAATAAGTTTTAGATGACGGGATTATTTGTTGATTTTATACGTTTGAGTGCGAGAAGAAGTGATTTTTAGAAAAAGAGATTGGAAGATGAAAGTGAAAAAAAAAAAGAATGTCAGAGGCAAACCCAAAGGTAACAAGGAAAACATTTAAGGATTTAGGTTCGAAAAACAAGAGAGAGTGGGGAGAGAGAATGGGGAGAGAGAGAGAGAGAGAGAGAGAGAGAGACTGGGAGAAAGTTAAGAGAAAGAGGGAGGGAAAAAGAGAGGGGGAAATAGAGAGAGAGAGGGAGAGAGTGAGAGATAAGAGACAGAGAAGGAGAGAGAGGGAAAGAGAGAAACAGAAACAGAAATAAATAGAGAACGTAACAGACGGACAAAATGATAGATAGATAGATAGATAGATAGATAAAATAAATGAGAAAGAAAGAAAATATCAAATTTGAAAAAAAGAAAACCGATAATAAACAAACAAGAAAGAAAGAAAGAAAGAAAGAAAGAATGGCGAATAAGAAAGAGGCGGAAAAAAAGAAAAATAAACCTCAGTAGTTATTTAAAAAAAGAAAAAAACTTGTTATATATATATATATATATATATATATATATATATATATATATAGAGAGAGAGAGAGAGAGAGAGAGAGAGAGAGAGGGTGAACAGAGAGAGAGGATAGATAAAAAGAAAGGATCAAAATTGGACCGAAGTTGAAAGAAAGAAAGAAAGAAAAGAAAGAAAGAAAAAGAAAAAAGAAAGGGCAAATAAGAAAGAAATATACAAAGAAAGAAAAGCAAGCCTCGAAATTATAAAAGAAACTGTCATAGATAGATAGATAGATAGATAGATAGATAGATAGGGAGAACGAGAGGGCGAATACAAAATAAAAAGGAACAAATTGGGACAAGGAGAAAGAAAGAAAGAAAGAAAGAAAGAAAGAAATGGGTAAAGATCAAGTAGAAAGAAAGAAAAAAGAAAGAAACAAAAGTATACCACGAAATTATAGAAAATAAAAAAAAAACTTGTCATAAAACGTGTAAAAAAAAGAAAAGATTAAAAAGAGAAGAAAGTGGTGTCATTCCTTGATAGTCGAGGGTCCATGCCACCCGGCAGGTGGGTTTCGCTTTAAACAGCTAACGCCATTTTGAAATAAGACATCAATTTCCCCTTCTCAGTCCTGACGCCCCGGTTACCGCCAAACCTTTGCCGTTACTTCAAAAACACGAAAGGTTCTACTCGACTTACTGAAAAGAATGCCTCACTGGTTGTTCCTGTGTCCCCGGGGGTGTGAAGCTATGTTCATACAGATGTAGGGCTGGAGATCAGATAGTGTTGCTAAGCTGCGGTCACTATATAAAAATTACTTTTTTCAATTTATTCAGAAATCAGTCGCTTAAAGCAGTGGTTCTCAACCGGGGTCCGTATTGCCCCCAGGGGACCTTTTGTGGTCTAGGCAAGCAAAAGATATTTAATCATAAAAATACAATAGGATTTTAAAACATCAAATCGCCATGGAGTGTCGACCATTGTAAAATAACCAATCAAAAGGATCCATGGGTAAAAAAAAAAATGGTCGAGAACCACTGGCTTAAGGGACGACGTTGGCAGTCATTAAGTTCAATATCGAGCAGCAATTAATTTTACTATAAGTTTCATTAATACTATGTTACTATGATTTTTATTGATAAATCAAATCACTGTGAGATAATCCTAGAAACTACATCATTTCATGAGTTGAAATTGAGTGAATGAACACTTTCTGTTATCCAATTTATATATATTAGGTACCACCAACTTTCACTGTGAAATTTACCCCCAACACAATGAAACTTGCATAAAGGTTAATATTATCTTGAAAATTATTTTGTCCATTCGAAAGAAGAAACATTAAAAAAAAAACTCATGATGATTTTTTTAAATTTTCAGCTTACGGAAATAATGAAAATTATGAACGAAAAACAATTTTTACATTTTTGTACCGTTAAATCAATTGAAATTTAACGTAGCCAAAAACAAGTTATGACTAGAGGCTTTTTTAAAAAATGCTATGAAAAATCAATTAATTTTCACGAAAATTTCCAAATTAGTCTTTTTGGTAAAAAGATCGTATAGGCCAGAAACAGTCAGTAACCAGGCGCTGCTGATTCATGGCCACGCTACCTTCACATGCGATATCTGTGGTCGGGTCTGTTTTTCAAACATTGCACTTCACAGTCACAAAAGGCGCTGTAACTTCAGGGACATGAGAAATATATAGTTTTCTGAGACAGCAATGCCTATGATGATGGTCATTCCCTGGCTGGTTCGGTCGAGAACTTTTCAGTAGACTCATCTGCCTCCCAACACTTCATACGTGCGTAGTACTGCATTTATTTATTTCAGGCACACAGAAAAAGTGAGTCTACTTAACAAGTGTTTCCCCTGTCTCGCCGGACTTTTCACTCATCTCCCTAAATCACTTCCTTAAGAAATAAAGTATTTTCATTTTTTTAGGAGCCATTTCACTTGTTAACAACCGAAACTTTTAGGTAGCATTTCGTGCACAAAACAACGCCCACCCCAAGACCATATTCACGTTCACCAATATATATATATATATATATATATAATATATATATATATATATATATATATTATTTGTATTATATTATATTTTATAGCAGATGTTGGTATCAGCATGCTCTAAACCATGACTGTTCCAATTTTCAACTCGTCTCAGAGGCGCCTGATTCCTAATTAATATTTTCTTATTTGGGGTACCCACCCACCCACAGTAAATACTCACATATATATAATACTATATATATATATATATATATATACATATACCCACACATACACACACATGTATATATATAATATATATGTGTATATATATATATATAATAAATGAAGACAAAATAAGAAAATTGTTTGAATGGTTCAATGGTGACAATGGAAGATGCTGGGAAAAAACCAACAAAAATTCTGTTATTTATCTAAATAAATTAAGTAAGTCAACACGAATACAAAAAAAATATCCATATGCGTGGACAATATCAAGTCCTGGATGAGGCTGTTAGTGTTTAACTTCGCGCTAATAACCCAACGAAAGGCATGACTTCATCTCAACCACTACACACACACACACACACACACACACACACACACATATATATATATATATATATATATATATATATATATATACCAACCCTTCTGCACGAGTAGGATGTGACACAAGGTCAATTAATAAGCAGAGTTTACCAGGTTTAAATTCAGTTTTCCTTCACCTAGACTAATGGCCTCAACAAAGTTAAAGAGTCCAGTCTGACCTACTATTTACCCATAGTTAGAAGGAGAGTAGGTGGATTCACACTTTTCCCAGGGATATTAACGCTATGCAAAATGCAAACAGCCCCGTCCAGAATTTGAACTCGCGTCGACGAGTCCATTTCCTACGACTCTAACCATTACACCATCCGCCTTCATATATCCATATATATATTTACCAACCCCTCCGCATGAGCAGAATGTAACACAAGGTCAATTTCTTAAGCGTAGTTTAACAGGTTTTAATTCAGAGTTTTCCTTCTTCTAGACTGGTTATCTAGCCATGGTTAAAGAACCCAGTCTGCCCTGCTATTTACCCATAGCCAGAGGGAGAGTAGGTAGATTCATACTTTTCCTGGGGATATTACCGCTATACGAAATGCAAATTTGAACTCGTGTTGACAAGTTCATTTCCCACGACTCTAACCATTACACCACACGCCTCCATATATCCATATATGGGGAGAGTCCTGGACGAGGTTGTTTGCGTTTCACTTCGTGCTAATAAGCTAGGAAAAGGCACGAATTCTTTCCCCCCTATCCCCCCAATATATTGATAGACTGGGGTCTATTGCCTCTGTAAAGACAACCGAACTAAAGTCTTATCCGATGAAGTTACGATTTGAGTTGCTTCTTTTAGGCTGCAGGTGAGAGCACTTTAGAATCATTGGTTGTTCCTTAGTGTTATGTAGAATCCTTGATGGTTCCTTAGTGTTAGGCAGAGTCCTTGGTTGTTTCTCGGTGTTCCTTAGTGTTGGGTAGAATCCTTGTGTTCCTTAGTGTTAGGCAGAATTCGTGACTTAAGCAAAGTCCTGGGTTGCAGATCCGTTCGTCCGTGTCGAATACGTGCATTTGAACGGCTTTCAAGATCGGCGACTAAACAGTTAACTATCCACGTATTCGAGCGTGTTGATTGGCTGGCTTTAATCCACGCGTCCACGCAGCGTCTATAAGTTTAAGAGGTGGGCTACAGCACACCTTATATTTTAGAATATTCCAACAAAAGTATTATCCTGTAACCTGCTTTTTATGCAACTTAGACTATTTTCGGAATTTGGAAGTTGTTTCTAAATTGGCGGAGTAGCCTATTGTCGGTATCTGCCGCATAGCAAGGGAGTCTATCCCATTTTTGCTAGCGCTATACCAGGGAGATTTTTATTTTTGCTGAGGTGGGCGCCAACCCTACCATCAGTTCTGCACTTTACCGCACAGATCAGATAACTCAATCTGTACTACTCATGCCCTGAGTTGGTGGGGACCGGTATCAAACTCGGAACCTTGCGATTCCCCGGCGGGTGCTCTAAAAACTGAGCTAAACCGGCTTCTTTTATACATTTATACTTAACGCGTTCAAATTAGACCATCACGCTGTTGCAGAAGAAACCGAAAACATTTTTGTTGCTAACAATCGAGTAAGCAGATGGTTGAATAAGTTTCAGTCGGATTGCAAGAACTTTATCAACCATTATTCTTTAACAACTCATCAAGTGGCTGTACATATTAAATTCATTATATTCAATACAACATATTAAGCGTTAACCTGTCTTTGTTTTTTTTTCCTTGCAACCATACGCATGATATAACAAAGTGAACACCCTCAACAAGAATTTGAACTTAAAAAAAAAAAAATATTTTCCTAACCCGGTTGCCAAATTAAGGCTAAAGAACCCTGTCTGTCCTATTATTTACTCATAGCTGGGAAAACTATGAACTCAGATTACCAAGTTCATTTCCAGCTAAACTGAACATTTAGGACTGATTGATTTTAATGGCATGTCAACGCATCTAGGGTTATTTTATGCCTAGAAGTAAGGGGTGTATTAATGTAGTTAGGTAAACATTTCGTATTTACTGGCTATAACAATGTTTTAGATGATAATTGATGTAGTTCATAAACATTTTAAACGGGAAAACATTTCAAATTAATGTAGTACATAATCATTTTTGGAACTCAGGTCAATGAGTCCATTTCCTATGACTCTAACCATTACACCACGCAACTCCAACCTCAAAGTGTAATAATTGTTCTATAAAAGCCTGAAATTGTGATTCTGAAGTCGTGCTACAAAGTGTCCGAGTTTTTTTCTATCTCAACTAAAAATATTAGTGGCCAGTTATGATTTCTATAACGATTTTTCAAGACCGGTCACTATATTAAGGTTAAAGACTGCTGTAGAAAAGCTAACACCCCTATATATATATATATATTTACCAACCCCTCCGCACGAGTAGGATGTGACACAAGGTCATTTTATTAAGCGAAGTTTAACAGGTTTGAATTCAGAGTTTTCCTTCTCCTAGACCGATTGCCTAACCAAGGTTAAAGAGCCCAGTCTGCCCTACTATTTACCTATAGCTGGAGGGAGAGTAGGATTCATACCTTTCCCAAGGGTATTAGCGCCAAGTGAAATGCAATTACCACGTCCAGGATTTGAACTCGGGGCGACGAGTCCATTTCCCATGACTTTAACCATTACACCACGCGCTACACCCCTATAGGATGGACTGGAGTAGCCAGTCCATAATAGTCGATGTAGCAGTGATAGACGGAAAATCATATTCGGAAAAAAATCACTGCGTTTGACTACACACATTTGATCCTCCTCATTCTTGTAAGTTTGTCTTTGTGAATTGTTCTACTTCTTGGTTTTATGTAATAAGTATCTGTTAGCACCAGATACAAGAGTTGAATAAAATATGTCTCAAGCACACTATTTCTCTGTGTATCTTTTACCACCTCAACGATACAACAAAGACCCAGGCTGTCCTACTATTTACCCATAGCTGGAGGGAGAATAATTGGATTAATACCATTTCTAAGGATATTAGCGGTATGTTAAACAACCACGTCCAGGATTTGAACTCGGTTCGCCGTGTGCTTTTCCTACGACGATGACCATTACACAATTACACGTCCATTAATTCATTTATTTATCTAATTGAAAAGCGAGTTCGATCCTTGTTGGATGACTCACACTTGAGAGCTTGTGACACATCCTACTCGTGGCGAATGGATTTGGTAAATACCTCTACTATATATTGCATAAAGAGAATAAATAAAGGGTAAAAACATTTGTGATAATTTATTTCAATTGAAAGTTGTAGCATCTTCAGACAAAAAGCAAAAACATAGCTGTTACTGTTTTATTCGGATTTTTTTTAGTATATTATATATACTCAACATATTCCGGTTTGAACTTTACACACACACACACACACACACATATATATATATATATATATATATATTATATATAATATATTAATATTATATATGTATACGAGGTGTGTCCGAAAGGTATCGTAATCTAACGATGAAATTAAAGTCTTAAAATACATTTGACATAGGCCCTATGCCTTAGAGGATTCACAGTTACGTGATCCTTAACTGTTATCTCTATAGTTTAATATATATATATATATATATATATATATATATATATGTGTGTGTGTGTGTGTGTGTGTGTGTGTGTGTAAGTTGAAAAAATGGAAATGAATCCGAGAATATGTTGAAAGGATAAATAAGTAAAGGAAACCGCCACCAAACATTACTCTATTTCTCCAACCGTAATCGTATCAAAAATTTTCAAAAAAAATTTTTTTTTAATTCTCTGTATTTTGACCGTTTTAACTTCAAATATAAAACATTTTACCCTGAAGAAGGACGTTTTTCTTTGTATGCTTAAATATTTCATCATTTTCTATTATTATTATTTCATTTCATATTTAAAATAATAATAAATAGAATACAATGTGTACATGAACAAACACCTGGCCGAAACACGTGTTGGTAATTCATTAAATAAATTGTATCCATTCAACATTTTCTTTCCTTTATTTATTTATCTTTTCAACTCATACACACAGACACACACGCACGCACACACACATACACACGCACAGTAACTTTTGTTACCGTGGCATTTTTAAATTATCAAAAAACAAATTTGAATCAATAATCAATTGTAGACATTGATTAAACATTGATTAAAATATTATTAGAATTACAATATCAAATTTTATGTAAATACATTAGGTATCTTTTGCAATAGTTATTAATTTCCAATAGGAGAGATACTAGAATATAATTTTTGTTTTGTTTTACGGCATATCATCCTCAGTGGGTCATTTAATGCCGATAAAGTTTTGAAATAAATCAATTCTTAATGGATAATACAATTTTTTTATAAATACATTTTTCTATTTAACCCATAGATGGGACCCTAACAGGTACTACCATTCCGGGTCAGAGTGGACCAGGGAGCAATGGTGATGAAGGGGTACTCCACATTCCCCAAACCTCCAAAACTGGAACCTCACCATCAGATAGAGTTTAACGTAATTCCCAGGACAGGTAGACCCGCAGCCACCGCCTTCTAGCACCCATGTGATAAAAAGGGGTTGGGGCTTGCCATAAGGGCAATAAGGTTAGGAAAAATCATATAGGTGCTAGGGCTTGGCGTGATCAGCCGATTGATCGGAGGGGGCCTCTCCGACCGCCCGTCTAGCCCAAGATAGGGCCAAAGTGGAGTATTGCATGTCATGAACTGCTCATCCACCTGGGCTCTATCCTTAAGCATCACGGGTCACCACCCACGGCCAGCAGGTGGCCCCATTGGGGGAGTATTACCCCTCTGCAGAGGTGCAGTCAGTGCATTCTAACCCCAGCCGACAGGGCGGACTAGAATAGAACCGTGAAAAAAAACTATTCATTAGTAATATTAAACACCCAAAATATAATTAGAATTATATTTAACTTTTTTCGCTAGCAAATTATTTATCATTAGAATTAAGTTATTAACAATACAGAAATGAGAACTAAATGAGAAATAAACAAACAGAATAAGCCGCACGCAGCAATCTGAAAAGACGTTTATCTTAGATTAATTAAGTAATGACATCAACTTAGTTAAGTATAAGGTAGGGTCCTGATGAGATCATTTAGATCGAAACTATGGAAACTATATGAAATTATTGATTAAAAGCTAATAAAATCACTACTAATAGTTTCAGGTTCTTCGGCGATCATTAAAATGGCATTTCTAATAGTTTGTATTAAATTATTAGATCACTTTGAGATTAATCCCTTTTAGTTTCGTATAAACTGCTGGTCGGTCAATCGAATTTTATTTTTTGTTAACAGTATTACACACACACACACACACATACATACATATACACATATATATATATATATGTGTGTGTGTGTGTGTGTGTGTGTGTGTGTGTGTTATGGGTCCAACGGGAGAAAATTAAATATTTTATAATAAAAGGTCCACAAATTTTTTTTTTTTTTTAAATTATATATATATATATATATATATATATATATATATATATATATATATATGAAGAGTGAAGGATTATAATAAATCCGACAAAATGTGGTTGAGAATAGAGGAAAGTGTGGATATAACAACACAGACAGTTAAATTCAGTTGATATTTCGCGTCATTATTGGATGAAGCTTTCAGAAAACTTTATTGACTTAAGTGTTTGTACATTCTGCTTTTATAGAGAAAAGGTAAATGGGTGAGAGGTGAGAGAATGTCGGGTGGGGTAGGTGCAGGGAATGATCAACATCTTCCTCTATTCTCAACCATATATATATATATATATATATATATATATATATATATATATATATATATATATATATATAATATATATAAACAGTCTTTTTAACGGATATCTTTCTTCTGGTCTATGTCGCTCTTTGATGAAGACCATCTTATGGATTTGGTCGAAACAGGCCTGTCAGCAATCACATAACAAACATCATATGTTTTTTCAAAATGTTAAATTTCATACTGTCGGATTAATTTCCATCTATTTTTCATATTTGTCAAATGAAAAAACATTATATCTGGAATTTTACACCTTGAAGACTTTTATCTATAAATCTACGGACTTCAACACCACAAGTAAATTTTGGAACCCTAACATCTTTCTTCAAATTACAATGTGGACTTGTATATTGTTAACAGCTGAAATATATACTATACTATTTTCATACCCACTTTACATTTTTTATATATTTTTACAATTTTTACAATAAACTCTTTTGAGTTTTACTATGAACTATAATGCTTCTGATTTTTAAAAATTAAAAATAAAATTTATTTTATTTTTAAAACAGAACATGCATTTTTCAAAAATTTCAGCGGTTGATTTCAGCGTTCGTTTTGTAAACAGTCTTTTTAACGGATATCTTTCTTCTGGTCTATGTCGCTCTTTGATGAAGACCAACTTATGGATTTGGTTGAAACAGGCCTGTCAGCAATCGCATAACAAACATCATATGTTTTTTCAAAATGTTAAATTTCATACTGTCGGATTAATTTCCATCTATTTTTCATATATATATATATATATATATATATATATATATATATATATACAGAGATGCTGATCGGTATGCATCCTGCGTCACTGGTGCATAAAAATCTAAAAAGATGCATGAAAATCGTATCCATGGGTCCCAGTATTTTTTCTCTCCTCACCATTCGCAGCTAACTGTAAATACATTTCAATATTTTCTTGGAAACGAAGTACACTACGGGTACAACGTAGAGGTTAGACGGCTTTAGCTGTTTATAAATAAAAACTCGCCAGAAAATTTATCGAGGACTCATTCAATCAAATACGTACGTCACAGAACGCACTAAATTAAAAAGAAAAGCTATCAGGATCACTGTATATATATATATATATATATATATATATATATATATATATATATATATATATATATATCACCGGTCTTACAAAAGAGGAAGAAAAGAAAAATATGTTCTATATCTAGTTTGTTTTCTCAGTCATTATGTTTGTTTGTTTGCTTGCTTCTTTGTTTGTTTTACGGCATATCAACCTTGGTGGGTTATTTAATGCCGACAAAGTTTTGAAATAAATTCTTTCTTGATGGATACTCAATTATTTTTATGAACACATTTTTTCTATTTAACCCATAGATGGGACCCTAACAGGTACAACCACTCTGAGTCAGATTGGACCTGGGAGCAATGGTGATGAAGGGATGCTCCACATTTCTGAGACCTCCAGAACTGGAAGCTCACCATCAGATAGAGTTTAACGTCATTCCTAGGGTTAAAATTAATTATAACAAAAATATGTGTATATTATAAAATTAAATAGAGGTGTTGTAATTATTAGAATAATGTCCCAGAGAGAGAGGGGGGGGGGCATCAAGCAACAAAAATGAAAAATGTATTATTGGAAAGAAAGAAAGAAAGAAAAAAATAAACAAATTCTGTCTAGAATGGATTATTTCAGAGTGTAGTATCTGCGCGCTCTGCTTAGGTATGTCCAAAAAGAAAACGTATTTTAAATAAACGGAACAAAAATACCGAAAAATCTATTGTTTTCTTCACAAATTAATGAAGTTTTTCTCCTTAAAAGAAAAAAAGGTGCCTGACACTGTTGACACGTAAGGACCTCTTAATTTTATTGCAATGAAAATAACAAATGCATTTAATCAGATTTTCGAATTGTGAATGCCAAATTTTGGCAGTTGTTGTTTTTATAAGATTTAATTATGAAATAAAAAAAAGCATTTTCTTTTTCTTTTTTTTTTTTTT
>CM042151.1:63452152-63459652 GCA_023376005.1 Doryteuthis pealeii | reverse complement strand
GGGGAGGAGATGGGAGCCGGCGATGACGGACATGGATACGCATCGAGCCACAAGGCTTCTTCGTCTAAATATGGCGTTCTGGTAATTATTACTTCATGTCGGAAACACGATTTTTACAAATAGCAACGTTAACCTATTTGTTAAAAAGAAAATGGGCAGATATTTACTGGTTTGATAGTCATAGTCTGGCATAAGGCAAAATACTGGGCCCTCCGTTGACGACAGAACTCCCTCACAAATACTTTAAGATCTATTTATCAATAATCGTGTCCCTTCATTGTATGGCCGTTATTATCTTGCAACACCTTCTGGTTAAAAATTAGACCGTCCAAAATTGTCCAAGATGAAAGGCGAAAATGTAAATCCTGATTATCAATATTAGAACAAAAAAATGAATTCAAGAATGAATTTATTTCAAAACTTTGTCGGCATTAAATAACCCACCTGAGTTTGATCTGCTGCAAAACAAAACAAACAAACGAACGAACGAATTCATTTTACCATTATATATATATATATATATATATATATATATATATATATATATATATATATATATACCTTTGAAAGAAAGGAAAAACTGAATTAACCGTCATTCTGTAATAAATTTATTTTATTTAGTTTATTACAGAATGACGGATTATTGAGTTTTTCCTTTCTTTTAAAGGTAAATATTGCTTATTACCAAGTTTTGGATACCTCTCTCACACACACACACAGACACACAGACACACACACACACATATAATATATATATATATATATATTATATATATATATATATATATGGTGATTGCCACTTCTTCGCAGAATAAGGCCATTTTACGAGTAGTTCGGTGTGAGCACGGAGAGGGTCCCCTGATCCAAATTTGTTTGTTTCCTGTCACACATGAACCCCTTTCTTTTTCTCGCATGCGATCGTGCGTGACTGAGAAGCCCAACCCTCGACAGGCAGGCCCTGCCACACAGGTCACATATGTGGTCAGTCTTTAGGAGATGTGTCCATGCCGTCCGTCATGTACCGCTTACGCAGAGGCCGCTTTAGGATGGGGTGGTTGAGCTGACTTACCTCAAATCCATACAGCTACCATGGGCCTGCTTTTACAAAAGAATGTGTACCCGGACCTCACTTCTGTTAATTGGTCCTCCTCGTGGAAGTGGCTCAAGAATGTAAAAATGAATTAATGAATGGAATAAAAATGAATGCAATAAATGAAAAACATCTTTTCTAAAGGACCTTTTTTAAAAGAAAAATACATTTTTAAGAGAGATGCCTAATGGAAAAGCCTTCTTCACTTCCACCGGACTCTTTATTGAAGCATTGAATTAATATAATCATAAACACACACACACACACACACACACACACACACGCATATATATATATATATATATATATATATATATGTAGAAAGTTTGTAGAAAAACAAGATGTTAATAGTTTTGCTGACAGAAATCTGTTTCGACCATATGAAGCGGTTTATTAAAGCAACTATGTGTAAAAGGAAAGACAAAATAAATATATCGTTAACCCCGAGGCACAGAACGCTCTCGATCAGGACCGGAATTTTCAAAAAATTCTTAAAAATGCGTATTCTATGTTAAAAATAAAATAAATTTTATTTTTTTAAATTAGAAGGATCCCGACACTACGAATTTGTCAACATTACAGATTCCTGAAATTTTCCATCTTCATCAATTGTACTGTTGGACTTATTATATTTTTAAACTTTCTTTTGTAGCCGGAACATTTTCCTGAACATTTTGATATTTATATACACTTTTACTTCAAACTCTTTTGAGCTTTTTTAATGATAAAAATGCTTCTAATTTTTTTAAATAGAATTTATTTTATTTTTAACATAGAATACGCATTTTTTAACATTTTTTGAAAATTCCGGCCCTGGTCGAGAGCGTTCTGTGCCTCGTGATTAACGATATATTTATTTCGTCTTTCCTTTTACACATAGTTGCTTTGATAAAGACCGCTTCATATGGTCGAAACAGATTTCTGTCAGCAAAACTATTAACATCTTTTTTTTTCTACAAACTTTCTACACATATTGTCGGATTCATATCCATTTTACCTTTCATATATATATATATATATATATATATATATATATATATATATATATATATATATATATATTAATTCAATATCAACATCACTATTCTCTATCGCTGTGGAACGTTTTCTTTAAACAACTTTTTTTTTTTAATTCTTATTTCGAACATTTCTGAAATTCTTCGTATTTTAACCGCTTTGATTTCAAACACCAAATAATTTACTTTGGCGAAGGTCGTTATTCCTTGTATACTAAAAGATTTTGTAGTTTTCTATTATTATTATTACTAGTACAAAATAAAAACATCCTCCGGGCGATGTAAAAATAGATTTTTGAAACATATTGCCTGAGGGGTGGGAGTAAAAAATTCAATGTCAGCGAGTTTGTACCCTAAGTAAGTAAAATCATCAAATTCATTAAAGGATTAAAAAATAAAACAATTTGAAATGTAAACTTTAAATATGTATTAAAATAAAACAAACTATATATAGATATATAATACCAGTCATGTATTTATTAAAACTTGTTTTAAAAAACAATGAGGACTGTCTAATGTTGCATGTTCAAATTTTGAGTGTATTTATTCTATGTTATGACGATTTTGGGTAATGTGACGTAAGCAGTGACGTAATTTTTGTTACAGACAAAAACCGGAAGCGAATGTCCATTATCAATAGAAATAGATTATTATTTTATTTTGTATTTACAATAATAGATAGAGTGCATGTGTGCATGGATAAACTCCTGGCCGAAACACGCGTTAATAAAATAAAATCTATTTTATCCATTCAGCATTTTCTTTCCTTTGTTTATTTTTCCTTTCAACATATATATATATATATATGGGGGTGGTATTTACCCCTTTCGACACGGGCAGGATATGACACAATGTCGCCTGATAAAAGACAGAGAAACATTTTCTTTCATGTGTTAATTTAATTTATAGACCAGTTGACTGTCTTTTATTAAAAATATGAATATATAACAAATCAAGGTGTTGGTGGTTGGTGTGTCCATCTATCCGGAATCTCACCCTGATTAAACAAATCACAAATGATTTTTTAATAACTATATCAGAGCTTCTCAATCCACAACACCCTGGAATGTTTGTATTTACGCAACCCGTCAAGCCCGAGAAGGATGTGACACAAGGTCAATCATCTTGCATTATACAACTGGTTTGAATTCAGTTTTCTTTCTCATCGTTCTCTGTCTTTTTCTCTCTTTTGCACCCTTTCTCTCTTCATATTCACCCCCTTTTCTCTCTCTCTCTCTCTCTCTCTCTCTCTCTCTCTCTCTCTCTCTCTCTCTCTCTTTCTTCCTCCCCTCTCTCTCTCTCTCTCTCATCCTCCTTTTCATTCTTCACGCTCTGTCATCATCACCGGGATGGGTGTCCGTGGTTTAATGCTTAAAGTCCTGGACTGCGACATCATAGTAAGTGAGTTTAAGTTCCAGTCTCGCTATTACATTCACTTTCAGACTAATATCCTTGGAAAAGCATGGACCCTTCTTTCCCGTAGCTATGGGTTAAATAATACCACTACTGTTCTTCTACAATGATGGTTCCAGCATTAAATAACCCACAAAGTTTGATATGCCGTTAAACAAAGAAACCAAACCCAACCAAATTTCATCATCACGCTTTCTCTCTTCATCACTGTTTCTCTTCCTACTCTCTCTCTCTCTCTCTCTCTCTCTCTCTCTCTCTCTCTCTCTCTCTCTCTCTCTCTCTCTATCTCTCTATCTATCTATCTATCTCTTCATCAGTCCCTTTTACCCCCCCCCTCTCTCTCTCTCTCTCTCTCTCATTGATTGTCATTCTCTATATGAGAATAGGTAAAAAAAAAAACGAAGGAAAGTTTGGAGTAAATAGGCCACGTTCCTTAACTACATATACCACAATTAATTAGACAAACTTTTGTTCGATAATTAACTTTGTAATAACGATTAGCCCCACCCCCGTTCCAGTCATCCGTCCAGCCCCACCCTGCATGTCCCACCCCCTCACCTTGCCAAGTTAAAAGGGAAGCTTGGGAAAATGGAGTAATATACGTCACTATCGATAAAACGACTAAAGCAGAAGTAAATGGCTTGCTCTCTTTCCGTAGTGACGAACAATCAGATCAAATTACACACACACACACAGGAAGGCACACATCCACACACACACATACGCACAAACACACAACCAAACACACAAACACACACACACACGCATATATATATATATATATATATATATATATATATATATTTATTGGCATTTCAGTCTTGGAAGACTATTATATAGTTTTTGTGCCCCGGAAGTTACAGCGCCTCCTGTGACTGTGAAGTCCAATGTTCGAAAAACATTCTCGACCACAAATGTCGCAGATGAAGACTGTCCCTGAAAATGTTGATGTGTCGGTGCTTTGTTGCCGCTGTTTTCTTCTGGACCTCTTGGCTTCACAGTGTTGCGCCAGGGTGACTTCAGACATGAAGAGTCCTCTACGGAGAGCCTGTCGCCACCGAGGGTGGTCCTGAGCCAAATTTTCCCAGCTAGAAGGGGCAATGCCAAAGCATCTGAGATCATTCTTGCAGACATCCTTAAAACTCAGCGGGGGCAAATAATCTGTCTCTTACCAGACGAAATCTCTGCATAGTAGATGTCCTTCGGGATTCGGCCATCATCCATCAAGCGGATATATATATATATATAATCCAAAGATTGAGTTAAGACATCTCCCTTACGACATAGTAGTTTACAATATTCGTAATTGATAGAGGTCAATGGGTTCCCTTATTGTTAGAGTCACAGAGCAAAATTATATTAGGAAGAAATAACGAAGAGGATTTATATTGAAAGCATAATACACTATTTTAGGAGACTTAGAGGAATGATGATTTCTATAGACCCCATATTCAGATGCTAAAGTGATCTTGAGGAATCATCATTAACTCAGTCACTGAAATAGACTATTATGCTTTCAAACTAAATCTTCTTAGTTATTTTCCATATATATATATATATATATATATATATATTCCATATATATATATATATATATATATATATATATATATATATATATATATATATGGAAAATAAAATAACACGGTCATTATTATTAACAGCATATTTAAAAAATACATTTAAAAAATACATTATATTAATTTGCACATAACATACGTAACCAAGAATACCAAACACAAATACGCATATTTATACGCACATACGCGCGTGGAGACAATTATATCATCACAGCCTTCATACATTCCCACGCGCACACGCACAACATCACATACATACGCACAAACAAAAATACGCACACACGCGCGTGGACACAATCATATCATCACAGCCTTCACGCATTTCCATGCGCATGCGCATGACATCATACACATACGCACAAACAAAAATACGCACACGTACGAGCAAAAAAACATTCCGCATCACGTAAACACGCAAACACGAGAATACAGTTTAAAAAAACGCACACATTTGACCATTTTCACCATTTCTGTCATTTTCAAAGGAACCGTTTCGTCTTACCTGATGAATGCTTTCAGCAAGAAACCGCTGGTTGTAATACCGTTCCGTAATAAATAAATAAAAGCAAAAACTTTTATTTGTTTTGATTTCTCATTGAACTATATATATATATATATATATATATATATATATATATATATATATAGTGATGCTGATAACTTTTTGATTTATTGAGTTCTAGGACGCTCATATTTGCTTTGAATGAGTCCATGGGAAAATTTCTGGGTCCCAACTAAAGACATCTAACTCTTACCTTGTAACATGTGTAATTCGTTTCTAAGAAACAATTGAAATGTATTTACAGTTAGTTGGTGAGGAAAGAAAAAAGTAAAACACTGGAACGCATGGATACGATTTTACTGCGTCCTTTTAGATTTATGTGCGTCAGGAAGCGTACCTATCAGCGTCTCTCTCTATATATATATTGAATTAGTTAAATAATTAAGTAGATAAAACAGGTTTTCTTGGATCTTCATATATGTATATATATATATATATATATATATATATATATATATAAGTAATTTAGAAAAAGATTATAAAAAATAAAAATAAAAATGAAATAAAATAAAAAGAAATTAAGGAAAATAGGCAGATATGAGGAAGAAATAAACAAGTTGATAAATGAAATCTAAATGAACTTGGGTGGTCCTTTAGTTGAAATCGGGAATAGATTGATTTAACAGAAATTCCTAACAAATCACCGACAGTAAATGGTCAAATATCTTTTCTATTACCCCACAGTTGAGAGTAACAGGACAATAGAAATAATTTTTTTTAAAATGTTTTCAAATGCCTTAAAAGTAATAAAGAATTCATCATTCGCATCTGATGATTTGGGAGAGTTAGACACTTTGTCTAAGCTTCCTGAAATATTAATTCTATTTTTTTTGTTATATTTTTACTTATATATATATATATATATATATATATATATATATATATATACATATATATATATATGTGTGTGTGTGTGTGTGTGTGTGTGTGTGTGTGTGATACCGTCAAGTGAAAGCACCGGTTCCCTCGATATCACCGAAGTTAATACTTAATACCACTTAATCAACAACATATACCGTAAGAAATCTGAGATCTGAGTCACAAATCTAAGCATATATATATATATATATATATATATATATATATATATATATAATGGTATGTTGGTTAAATTGCCGCCGAATGATAATGCCAAAATGAAAATAACACTGACATCTCACTTTATCAGATATATTTACCAAAAGTGTATGATTTGATTAAAATTAAATGAATCATATCTTCTTCCGTATCTTTCCGAAAAGAAAGAGAAAAAAAGAAAAGAAAGGAAAAAAGAGTATGAGATAGTTAAATCAAAATTCTCAGCGTATGAGTAGCACAGGGATCTGTGCGGTAAAGTAAGGAGCTGGTGGTGGGTGTGGCGCTCCACCTCAGACGCTAAAATTATATCCTTGGTTTAGCGCTAGTGAAAAGGGGATTGACTCCCTCACTGTATGGTTCATACCGACATTAGACCGCCCCGATGACTTTACTTACTTTTTTACATATTGAACTATTTGGCAATAGCTCAATTCGACGGGGAGTGGCCTAATGTCAGTATCAGCCAGTTAGCGAGGGAGTCTATTCCCTTTTCACTAGCACTAGACTAAGGATATTATTTTTGAGTCTGAGGTGGGGCGCTCTTTATTTTACCACAACGATCCCTGTGCTACTCATACACTGAGTTGGTAAGGGTCGGTTTAGCTCAGTCGATAGAGCAGCTTTTAAGTAAACGTATCAAATGTTTTAATAATTAAATCATCATACTGTGGTATAGCACAGGTCTTGCTAGTATGTATATGATGAAGCAAATGACTGAAACTTACTCTTATCTGGTGGGTAATGTAAATATTAAATTTCTAT
>CM042151.1:63419652-63447152 GCA_023376005.1 Doryteuthis pealeii | reverse complement strand
TGTTTTCAGAAAAAAAAATTTATTCTTTTTATTTTACATATGCAACACGTGTTTCAGATCTTCTGGTATCTTCTTCAGGCTTTGATTGATAATATGAAAATGAATTCTTACATGCGTGTATTATATATATACATGAGTATTTTACTTCCCTCTTCCTGTTTGATGGGAGTGGAATATAAAGGAATTTCATTTTTAACATTAGTCTTTTAAACAGGTGGTTTGTTTTCTGGGTGGCTTGGTAATAAATTCATTAACTGAGCTTTTATTACTTTTTTATAGTTCATCAGATATTCATTTGATATGTTAGGTGTGTATGTTTGAAATTTGTTTTTTGTTCTAGAGAATATCTGTGTTTTTCTACTTAATTTTATACTTTTTGGGTATGTGTATGTGTGTGTCTATGTATATGTGCCTACGTTTACTTTTGCGTGTGTGCGTGCGTGCGTGTGCGTGCATGCGCGTGCGGGTGCGTGCGTGCCCATGTACATGGTTGTATTTGGTGTGTATATGTATATTTTTATATATATACTCAAGAGTTGAATTTTGAACGAAGAATTAAATTTAATTGTATTTAAAATAAGGTTGGTGTGTGTCCGTTACATTATTTAGTTGTACATATATATATATATATATATATATATATATATATATATATATATATATATATATATATATATATATATATCTATATGTTGCATTATATAGTTTGAATTTTCTTATGTATACATGTATGTGTTTAGTTATGTTTTTTATATTTTATTTTGTGTTTGTATATTTGTGTAGTAAAGTTTTTGTCGTTGTTGTGTGTGCTGCATGATAAGAATGCTGTTGCTCATTCTTTAGCCTTGTGCGTGCTGAATGATTCGGACCGTTTCTTCGGATTATGAGTGATTTAGAGATGCTAGTGATTGAGGATTTGTAGTTGTGTCGTTCTATCGATTGCCTGCAGTAAGCTGACTGTACCATAATGTAACGGGCGGCGTGGGTGAGGTACTAATAGGTGGCCGGTGCCGAGAGGCATTCGAAAGGGCTTTTCACTATATGGTTTTGACTCAAGGCAGTAAGCAGGTCGCCAATGCTAATGGGGAGAATGAAATATAGCGTGAAAGAGGTGATAAGACAGGTACTGCGGGGAGTGCAGACGTCACGGACATTTGCCACGAAACGTATACTGAACGGCAATGCGAGTGGGGCAACATATAAGATACGCATTAGATAGTGAAGATATGATAGGCTTGGAGTACCGGTAGAGAGGTAATAGTGGAATAGGTTACCATAGTCATACTAAAGTACCTACTGACCTCGGAGAGAGCTAAGTTCCGGCCGGGGAAGAGAAGCCCGGCTGTAGGAGCCTTAGTGAGCGAGTACGGTATGTGTGTTGTGGTCTGAGTCGAATGTGGTGTGTGTCATGTAAGATGTGTGAGGTGCTGCGGTACAAGAAACTACGAAGAATCATACCGGCGACCCCAATGTTGCCTAAAGAAGGAAGCACAGCATCGATTACCCAATATAGCCTGTGGTGATAATTACAATTAAATTTCAATCTTCGTTCAAAAATTCAACTCTTTAAATTCATACTTATATGGTTAGAACGAGAATTAAATAATCTTTCTAAATATGTAATTTTTGATTGAGTTTTATCCATGGAAATTATTTTTACAGCGAGTTAAAAAACACGGTTACCATTGCTTTTGTATTTCGTTAGAAAAGACATCTTTATGAGCCTTAACTCTGCTTTCCTGGGTAGGATAAAAAAAAAATAAGAAAGGAACACATGCTGGGTTTAAAACCCGCACTTGGGCTCTCCCCGTATAACAGGTTGGCCATGGGGTTTTTGATGCAAAAATTCTAACTCAGAACTTTCATAGAGACATTCGCTAAATAAATTTACGAGCTCATATTTCTTTGCTATTATGATTCTTGACTAATAAATTGAATACTTATTGATAAACTTAGCGCAATTCTTCGAAGAAGCAGTATGGGTATTTGTGAAGTCGGTTTCGGTACAGTCTGGATAGACAGTACACTACGAAATTCTCCATTATAATCCCAAGATAAGATTTTACTGAATGTTTACGCTTATATGCCAAACAGTTATTACAAAGAGGCTTGTTGGTGAATAGGAGAGTTCAAAAACAAAACGTCTCAAGAGGAAAATTTATTAGTTCATGGCTGAATGGGTGATGATATGAATTTCATAAATGAAGTAGGAATATTTCTTGAAAATATTCAGGAAACTTTCGCATCTTATTATTTTAATTATATTTCCAGAATTTTCAAGTTGGTTGGCCCTCGAGAATTCTTGCCATCGTGGGATGTTTTAAACTCCCTCTATTGCCTTAATATTAAGTTATTCGGTGACGAGGTATTCGAAACCGCCGCCTTCACCCTTAAAGGATGCGAGTGTGTTACTTAGTGTAGGCGTGTGTGGGTTGTGGTTGGAGAATCAAAAGTTTTTTCTTTAGCAGGGAAATCCGTTTGAGTTTGTTATCTGAATAAGGATTTTCGTCTCTTATTTTCTGTTTTGGTCGTGACTCTGCTTTTTTGTCGTTAACGTGTGGAGGAAGAGTGACAGGATCGAAAATTATATATCTATTATGGCAAGCCTGATTTGGTCCTAGATGATCCTAACGCAGGCCCCGCAAATGCCCTTTTCCATGATACACAACAACAATAGAGCAAAATGCCCGAAGAGTGTTCGCAATGGGGAAATGGGTGTACTGTGGAATGGGCAATTTCATCCGGTTTTCAGTGTACAATGATCGAATGCTGTGTCCTGTTATACCTATCCAGCGGGCACTGAAGGCTAAGGTGGAAGATGCATACCATATTGAATAGCGCTTCCATTGTCGCCCACTTTGCAATACTCAGCCGCCTCAGTGGCCTCCACGTCAACCCCATACGAAGGCATATGTTCCATATTATTGTAACTTGGGTCCCCTGTCTAAGTCTTCTTACTATCATTGATCTTAGACTGATCTTTCTTTGCTTACTTCGATCTAATTCATTTGTACTATTACTTCTGATGTCTTTCTGCATTCTTCTTGCTATCTTCTTACTTATCTTCTATTTATATACCTTTCTTCTATTTTAATTATTCTTTACCTTTTAATTTTACTTTATATGCTATCTACTCTCACTCTATTATATACATTTCTTATCTTATTCATTCATTTACGCTTCTGGGGACTTATTCTTCTATTACTGAACTTCTTAATCTTTTCTATCAATATAATTTTACATCATTTACTAGACTTATTACTATCTTACTACTTACTTCTTTTACATTCTATCTTCCTTCATCTTGTCATATTGTATCATCTTCGATGCTTCTTCTTACTTACTTTTCTTTACTTTCCTATCATTCTTTCTTCATGTACCATTTCCTTTTACCTTGACTTGCTCTTCTATCTGCTCGCTTTCTTTTGGTCCATTCATCTATTATCTTTCTTACTTCTTCTTCTTCTTACTTTCCTCTTGGTTCTGCTGCTCTGTGTATCTCAATTTGCGTTCTGTAACTTCTTATCTTGCTGGAAATAGTTTCAGCCGGTCTTATTTCTTAATTTATGATAGAACAAGACGAAGGTTATTTGAAAATAAAAAAATAAATGAAATAAAAAATACGTCCTGAGATGAACATGTCAAACCATTCTCGCATCCGCATTTTTGCAATTAGGCCGCGGAAATAGTTTTGGCACATCATTTAACGCCTTAATCATATAAATGTGCGATATTCCAAGACGCTCTAATTCAATTCGCGCATTAAAAGATGATTAATTGTAGAATTTGTGTATCGACGTTTGACTTATAATTGTCCAAAGTTAGGACTTTCAACCTTTAAGATATCACGCAGAATCTTGGAAGCAACAGGATTTTTCACATAACATGAATTCAATCCTACAAGTAACACAGTTGAATACTTTTATGTATAATTTGCTAAGATCGATTTCTTTAATCTGTCTAGATAATGGACAAATGATTTTGTAACGATAAAAAAGCGCGTTTTAGAAACGTCAAAAGCCTTGATCTTAAACTCAAGCTTGGAAGTAATATTGCCTTATTTTTTCTTGCATTCTGCTATGTATATCATTCTTCAGTAGTCTATATTGACTATAGTATAGATAAATATCATATTTACCTCTCTCTACGCCTTTAAATCGATTCATTTCCTACTCTCGATATTACAATATATTCTTCACCTAACTTACGTTATAAGAAATGTATTCGGGAACTATATTGATAAAGTTTTTAACCTTAGAGGCTTAAGCTATAAAATAATAAACAACACATATATATTTGTCCAAATGGTAATTCCTAATTTATGTGATGCTATTTAAATATGTCTTCATATCTCGGATTGGTGTATCAGTTGTGGCCTATTCCACACTGAGTAAATAAGAATATTTATAATTCAAACAAAATAATAAATATTTTTCTTCCCTTTGTGGGTTGGACTTCGAAATGTGGAAAAAATCGTAATTATAACATAAATTACAGTAGGGTTCCCCTATCTATAGCCATATACTGCCTATATATTATCACTTTGTAAAGATATTTCAGGAAAGAAAGAAATTGTATATTATTGTCTTTGCCCCTTCCTTTTTTTAAAAAAACAAAAAAAAAAAAAAAAAAAAAAAAAAAAAAAAAAAAAAAAAAAAAAAAAAAAAAAAAAAAAGAGATTCTTTTTATTCACAAATGATGGATGCAGTTTTTACGAAGTAGACGAATAATCACAATGCTTCCCCTTCACCATACCAAATAATATACGAAGATACATAAAAATAATCTTTAAAATTAGAAGCTGATCGGGAAATAGCAATATTAATTTCATTCGCATCTTTAAAAACTTCTCCTAATGCGAGACTGTAGTGATATATTTTCCAATTAAATATTGATTAATTGTCCTTAACTTTTTCCCTCACCTACTATAAACTAATATCAATACCCCATATATTATATTATATAATATATATATATATATATTATTATATATATATAATCAGATTGTATACGCGCAGCGCAAACACACCCACAAACACACACATATAAATATATATATATATATATATACTTGACAGAAAGGGAAAGCTTCACAAACCGAATTAATTTGCTATAATTAAATTTATTTCTGACCAGAATTCAATATGAGCCTAGTTCTCAATCAGATAACATTTACATACTGAAACAGGAATATAATTTATATATTTTTTATAAGACCTATTGAAAATCTCTCTTCAAGCAGGAATAATAATTTACTGTCATAAGTCTATATATATATTCATATTATACAAGGATAAATATTATACGATAACTGAGGTATATAGTAGTAGAAAGTTGTATATGTGTATCGGATGAGGTATGCAAAGTGTCTATATCGTGTATGTCATCTCTTAAACAATACGTGGTCTTTGTGCAATTCTCCACTGTAAACAAAGTCTGTTAAGTCAGGCTTTCTAGTGTCTCAGAGATATATGGATGCATAAGCATAAAAATATTTTCTGATCCATCTGAAGTAATCATTATAACGAGAAGGGACGTTCTCTCTATGATAAAAGACAGTACATAATTAGCGTATTGAAAACCAATTCGGAATCTGCAGCGGGTTTAGATGAGTAATATTGAGAATCATAAACGATAAGGAAACAGATTTCTGGATGGGCCCCTTGGTAAGGTTTAGCGATTGGTGTGTGCTTGAATGGGCATGTGATGTTCTGTAGACGCATAATCTTTACAGAATCACATTAGCCAAAGATATTTATTGCCATAAATTGTACATATTGCTCACTATATTACCTGAGACTAATTCTTATCCAGCAACCTAACATCCATAACAACCAACACGTCCCTACCCACCAGTAAATAAGTAATATTACCTTACATCCATCTCGTGTAAGTTCCTTTTCTTCCACCAACCACAATTTAATTGCTTCACTCAACCTCTCTCCCACTCCAAAATGAGTTGACTCCTAGTAGCTTGCAGATCAAACTACCCGCTGAGACTGAGAATCCACAGAACATTTATAGTTCATGTACAAAAATTATACCTGATGAAACTGAAGTTGATTTCGGCGGCCGCATATGGACATAGCGACGAAGAGAACGGTCGCTTGCTCGAGACGTTATTTCCATCAGGTGAATCGGCATCAGAAAATAAATTTTTATAGCTTATGCCCCACAGCATATATGCTATGCGAGACCAGAAGCTGACTTACAGACTTTGTTTACAGATGCACCAAGACACATTTGTTGAATGACACACATACAGACACAACACAATACAATACAATGGACATCGGATAGTTATATATATATATATATACTTTATAACAGATATATATATATATATATATATATATATTCTGCTTGAAGAGAGAATTTTCATTGGTCTTATAAAAAATATAATAAATTATATTCTGGTTTTCAGTATGTAAATGTTATCTGATGAGACTAGGCTCATATTGAATTCTGGTCGAAATAAATTTATTATAGCCAAATTATGGTTTGTGAAGCTTTCCTTTCTGTCAAAGTATATATATATATATATATATATATATGTGTGTGTTTGTGTGTGTGTGCGCGCGCGTATACAAATCTGATTATATATATATATATATATATATATATATATATATATATATATATATATGGGGGATGATATTAGTTATAGTAGTGGAGGGAAAAAGTTAAGGGACAATTATTATTATATTATTATTATTATTATTATTATTATTATTATTATTATTACTGCTCTATGTTTTTAGTATATTGAGCAGTTTTTGATTATTTACTGATGCCATTCCAACGGAAAAGTTAAAGCAATAATTGGATACCATATATATATATATATATATAATATATATATATATATATATATATATATATATATATATATATATATTATACTAAAGCTGAGTTAATCAACTTTTGCTTTCTAAAGGCTTTTTTATCGTTTAGTCTAATGACACGAAAATTATACTAAAGTATTCCTTACTTTTAGGATTGAATTATGTTTGGAAAAAAATCTGTTTTAATTGGTTCTAATTAGTCGTAATTTGCAATTAAGTCAAACGCCGACAAATCTCTTACTTTACTCAACCCATAGCTTAAATGATGTCAAACATTCCAAAATGATTTTAAGGTTTCATCCGGCCGTATTTTTTATTTTTATTTTATTCGCTTTGCTACCTCCCTTTTCCCTAATCCCAATTATCCACCCAGAGGTGAATGGGTGACCCAACGCGTCACGTTTTGTCTAGTATATATATATATATATATATATATATAATATATATATATATATATATATATATATATATAATATATATATATATATATATGTGTGTGTATATATATATATGTATATATATATGTATATATATATATATATAATATATATATATATATATATATATATTATATTCTAGGCAAGCTTAAAAATAGGAAGGCCGCGGGCCTCGACGAAATACCGCCTGAGGTCTGGAAAATAAGGAAATTTGATGATATACTACTTAGACTATGCAATGCAGTATACAGACAAAATTCGATAGAAAAATGGACGAAGGGATGCATTCTCCCATTCCCCCAAAAATGCGATCTAGGAATCGCCAAGAATTACAGAGGCATTACCCTTACTGCCATAGCTGCCAAGATATATAATGCCCTTCTCCTTAACCGCATCCGACCCGAAATAGAGAAAATCCTTAGAAAAAATCAAAACGGATTCCGCAGAAATCGATCTACAACCACACAGATCCTGACCATTCGCCGAATCATAGAAGGGGTCCGTGCAAAGAATCTCGAGGCAACCCTACTATTTGTAGACTTCTCCAAAGCATTTGACTCCATACACAGAGGGAAAATGGAGCAAATACTGCTAGCATATGGCATACCCAAGGAAACAGTTAACGCCATAAAGATGCTCTACCAAAATACAAAAGCAATGGTACGATCACCAGATGGCGACACAGACTTCTTTGACATTGTCGCCGGAGTCCTACAAGGGGATACACTAGCGCCATATATATTCATCATATGCCTAGACTACGTACTCAGAACATCACTAGATCCCATAAAAGAAAAAGGCCTCATACTAAAAAAAAGCAAGAAGCAGGCGATATCCCGCACATACTATTAAGGATGCGGACTATGCTGATGACCTGGCACTACTCACAAATACACCGGCACAAGCCGAATCCTTACTACACAGCCTAGAAAAGGCAGTACGAAATGTCGGCCTGTACGTGAACTCTGATAAAACTGAGTTCATGTCTTTCAAAAACAAAAACGACATCTCAACCATCGATGGCAAACTCCTAAACTCTGTAGAACAATTTAGATACTTAGGCAGTAACATCTCCTCCACAGAAAACGACGTTAATGCACGCATATGAAAGGCATGGGCCACTATAAATAGATTATCTATCATATGGAGGTCCAATCTCACAGACAGGCTAAAGAGACAGTTCTTCCAGGCCGTTGTCGTGTCGGTGCTGCTGTATGGCTGCACCACCTGGACCCTAACTAAGCGACTAGAGAATAAACTAGATGAGAGCTGCACAATGCTGCGGGTGATCATGAATAAGACGTGGAAACAGCACCCTACGAGAAAGCAGCTGTACGGCCACCTACCACATATCACCCAAACCATCCGCGGGACACTGCTGGAGAAGCAAGGACGAACTCATAAGCGACGTCCTCCTATGGAAGCCAGCACATGGACGGGCCAGTGTGGGCCGACCAGCAAAAACGTACGTTGATCAGCTCTGTGCGAATGCCGGATGCTGCATAGAGGACCTCCCGAGAATGATGAGCGATAGGGACGGATTGTCATGGATATCCGCGCTGAAAGCGGGACATGATGATGATGATGATATTCTAGGCATGTGCTATTGAACAAGACGGAGTATTGTCTTCATTTTTGGGATTTGGATTTTTTCCAGTCTTCTTGCGATCTTTCTTGAGTCTGGATCCAACTGGTATATAATATTTCCCATACTTATATCCCGAGCGCTTTCGACTGTTTCGCCAGTCGTCATCATGGGGTACATAATTTGGTTTTTAGTTCATTTTTTTTAGTTCTTTTATCTATTATATACCAATTGGATCCAGTCTCAAGAAAGATCTATATAAATCCAAAAATTGAAGAAAGAATACTCTGTGTTGTTCAATAGCACATGCCTAGAAAATAACTTGCTGCCAAAATACACAACATTTAAATATATATATATATATATATATATATATATATATATATATATATATATGCAGTATAACAGAAATTAAAACTACATATTGCAACTGAGACTTCTCTGAAAAACCACCAGTTTTAGCTGGTGTGAAAAACTGGATAAGACTGAAATAATAACAATAATAATTACGTAGAGACCTATATCGTCTTTAGGTGCGTACAGGAAATAAAGTTTGGAGTTAAAGAAAAAACGGAAATACTTTTGATACGCTCTACTAAAATTGTAATTGATAATCATCAAAGATGCACTGCTCCCCCAGTTCCTGCGCTAATATGGGGCTTACTCACCTCTCCCACGGTAGCAGGATGTGACACTAGGTCGTTCTAACTTGGGGACCCCTCCCAGGAAGTAACCCTCCCGGGTGGACAGTTGCAAGTGTTGTCTTCGCTCTATCGTCAATCCCTGTTAATAAGATTCTACCCTATTTAGATAATGGGGGACAGGTGCTGCCTGTGGGGATAGATCCTATGGACTCGATCTTAGCAAATCTGCACTTCCCGGTGGGAGGAAGAGTATGGGAGAGAGACAGGGGGGGGGGGGGAAGAGTTCCAAAAATCCAACATGCTACCCTACTAAGTCTTGAGAAAAAAAACAACAAGAAACAAAACATACCAAACTTGTGAATTGAAAGCACCGGTTCCCACTAGATCACCGAAGTTAAGCAGCGATACTCATGTTCAGTACTTAGATAGGTAACCATTTAAGCAACAGCAGGTACTGTAAGCAACCTAATATCAAAATGACTTGATTCGGTATTAAATGATCCGAAAAGTGTTGATATACCGTAAAACAAAACAACCATAGCCATTTATGTTTCTGAATATAAAGTGAGGGATCATTCTGGTGTTATAAACAAGTTGTAGACTGAGCCCCCATTTCTTAGATTCTATTCATTTTTATAGTTAAGTATACTTTAACACTGATTACGGTTAAGTCACGTCGAAAGCACCCGTTCTCGCAAGATCACCGAAGTTAAGCAGCGATACTCCTGTTCAGTACTTAGATGGGTGACCATTTAAGGTACAGCTGGTACTGTAAGCAACCTAATATCAAAATGACTTGATTCGGCATTAAATGACACCAAAATGGTTGATACGTTTTTTTTTTTAATTGGGAAAAGTCGTGAAGTTTTTTGTCGCTTTACTAAATTTCCTACCACACTAACGATCAGCCTCCACTGAGATAGACGTGGAATTGTCTCTTAACTAAACGGCAACGTACTCTAAGTCTTATTGCAACAAGCGTTAGAGTCAGCCGTCTCACGTGTCCAAGGCCAGACTGTGTAACAAAGCTTTTGCCTCAAAATTATCCCTAAAATAATACATTCATTGTCTGAGCCCCCCTCTCTCTCTCTCTCTCTCTCTCTCTCTCTCTCTCTCTCTCCTCTCCTTCCCTCTCTCCCCCCTCTCTCTCTCTCTCTCTCTCTCTCTCTCTCACTCATTATTTTTATGTTCTTTCTTTGACTAATTATTTCTTTCTTCTTATTTTTTCTTTTTTCATTCTTTCTTCTTTCTTTAACGCAGTTTCTTTCTTCCTTTCTTCTCTCTCTCTCTTTCTCTCTCTCTCTTTCTCTCTCTCTCTCTCTCTCTCTCTCTCTCTTTCTCTCTCTCCCTCTCTCTCTCTCTGTATATATATATATATATATATATATATATATCTTTCTTTTTTTATCAGTCCCTTTTCTTTTATTTATTTATTTCTCTTTTTTATCAACCTTTTCGCTCTTTCTTTCTCTTTTATTTTTTATCAGTGCCTTTTCTTTCTTCCTTTCTTTCTTTCTTTCTTATAAATTCTTTTAACTGATCTTTATTTATTTCTTATTAACTCTTTACTAACTCATTCAATCTTCATTTCTTACTTATAAACCTGTTTATCACTCATTCTTTTATTTTTGGCTGCTCAAAAGATTCTAGTTGTTATATATGTATATTATGAGGGGCTGGCCTCATATTTAATAGTCTATTTTACTTATCTTTCGGAGTAGCTGTCTTCACGGCTGGATTTCTTCTATCTTCTGTTTCTTGTGTAACTGGTGCATTTCTTTTGTATTTCTTCTATTTTTTTCTAACTTTTAATAGGGTATATGTTAGTTAGGTAATTAATTGTCTGGGTTTACGGACAAAATTAGGTTGGGAGTTGAAATATAAGAGAGTATTTTATTTAAATACATGAAAACCCAGTATAAACAAAAACAACCACAGATAACAGCAAAAACAAAATCCAAATAAATTTCACAGGTGGTCATTTGTTGTAGGGAAAGGTCTTCTTCTTCTTCTTCTTCTTCTTCTTCTTCTTCTTCTTCTTCTTCTTCTTCTTCTTCTTAGGTTGTTTGATGAATTCTGTTTCTTTGTGGAAGAAATATATTTGTCCTTATTGTGCTTACATTCATAAACATTTTGTAAACAGTTTATAATTTTCTTGTTCTGGTCTTTCAAGATCCTGGTCTGATAAGATACTCTGGTTATGCCATGACTGTTATTAGTTCTTAGAGACAAACGCAAGGCATATAGTTTTTGATGATCACATTTTTATTAACTTCAGGACCAGACCATATCATAGGATTTTTAATCGTGTGGGAGTGAAGCCAAGTCCATGTTTACATTCTGACGTTTAACGGCTCGACTGACTCTAAACTAATTAAGTCTTTCTGTTCCCAATGTTGTGTAACCGGAAAGAAGGTTACGCAAAGGTTATCTCGCGTCAATCATCTAATGGTCCGGATTTGAATTTCAACAATCCTAAACTCAATTCTGTTTCTACACTAACCGTCTAAAAAGCGACGGTTCCCCATCAATATATACATTTACCAACCCTCCGCACGAGCAGGATACAAGGTCAATTTATTAAACGGAGTTTCACAGGTTTGAATTCAGAGTTTTTCTTCTCTTAAATTGGTTACTTAGCCATAGATAAAGAGCCCAGTCTGTCCTGCTATTTACCCATAGCTGAAGGGAGAATTGGATTCATACCTTTCCCAAGGGTATTAGCGCCATGTGAAATGCAAACAGCTTTGTCCAATAATTGAACTCGGGTCGACGAGTCCATTTCCTGCGACTCTAACCATTCGCCCACGCGCGTCCATCAATATATAACACTGTCGACCAATATTCCAGCGTTCTCACTTCGTCAACAAGTCTGATGCCACCATCTTGAAACCATAATCACGCTTAATTCCCACTCGATATAAAAATAATCCAATCATCTATTAAAACAACTGAACCTCTGCTACACATATGAGTAAAAACTGCTGAAGCGGAGGAAATAAAATTATGTTCAAATCTTTATTTAAAGTGTCAATAAGCCTTTTGGAAACACTAGACGCACTTCTTAGTTTCAGCAACACTTGTTCAGCCAACATTTACTATGGGCTTTATCGGCTGCTTTCCTTTGTCGCCTGTATTACTGCGACATAATCCCGGATGACCGAGTGTCCTGGGACTTTAGAATACACCGACTGCACCTCTGCAGTTGGATTTATTCTACGAGTACATTTACACACCGCATTATTTTTTTCTCTTTTTATTTAGTAGTTTCGCATCTTTATCTTTTTTTAATTCTATTTTTTAGATTTGAATGTGCATGTGCACACACCAGTAATGGTGGAAATTATCTCAAATTTTACATAAAATATCTATCCAAAGCCTTGACTGTTTCAGGATCGTTCACGGCTACATCACGCTGAGAAGACCGGTTCTCGTCCGATCACCGAAGTTAAGCAGCGTCGAGTCTGTCAGTACTTGGATGGGTGACCGTTTGGGAATACCAGGCGCTGTAGGCATTTCTCTTTAAAGGACCGGTTTAGCTCAGTCGGTAGAGTGTCCTGCTAGGAATCGCAATGTTCCTGGTTCGATACCGGCCCTTCTCCAACACAGCGTATGAGTAGCACAGGGATATGTGTAACTGATGAGCTGATGGAAGGTGTGGCACCCCACCTCAGACGTAAAAACCATCTCCTTGGTCTAGTGCTACTGAAAAGAGGATAGACTCCATCGCAGTCTGGCTGATACCGACATTAGGCCGTTTAGTCTACATTGAGTGGACTTCCAAATCAATACAGTATTAATGGCCAGCGAGATAAAATTTTTTCGATCCAAGCTTTACAGCTGCCGATTGGGACTTTAATCCCTAGCACCTATATGATTATCTCAACCCTATTGCCCTTATGGCAAACCCACAATCATATGTGCTAGAAGGTGGTGGTTAAGGGTCTTGGTGTTCTAGGTTTGACGTTAAACTGTATCTGATGGTGAAGTTCCATTTCTGGGTCTCTGGGAAATATAGAGTACGCCTTCATCGCCCTTAATCCCAGGTTAAATGAGTTTAAACAAAAAAAATGAGTACCCGACAAAAATGAATCAAACAAAACGTCTTCGACATAAAAATGACCCAATGGGTTGACATGATATTTTGTTTTCATTATTTTATTTTTATTTTGTTCTATATTCAAAATAATTTAAATAGAATATTCCGCGTATGCAAGCCAAATGTGATCGAAAAAGGAATTGATAGAATAACAGCAATAAATTTCATCAATATCAAAGTATGTGTCAAAAAAGTATCGCAATTTCTGTACTTTTTGACACACCTTTTTATTATCTTTTCTTTACCTCTTATTTTTATTCTATTTTCCATTTCTCGTTTCTTCTCTATCTTTTATAATTCTTCCTTTCTTTTTTTTTCTTTCTTTCTTTCTTTCTTCTTTTCTTTTTTTTCTTTCCTTTACCAGCTTTTGTAATTCTTCCTCTTCCTTTCTTTCTTTCTTTCTTTCTTTCTTCTCTTTCTTTCTTTCTTTCTTTATTTTCATTCCAGCATGTTTACAATTCATCTTTACTCAACTTTCTTTTCTTTCTTTTGTTTTTGTCTTCTTTTCTTTTAAATTCATATACTTTTTTTTTCTTTTTGTATCTTTTGTCTTTTTCTTTCTGACATATTCATATACTTCTTTCTTTCTGCCTTTCTTTCTTTTCTTTCTTTTTCTTCGGGAATATGGAGCACCCGCCTTTTTCTTGTCTTTTCTTTCACTCTTATTTTTTATATTTCTTTTACCAGGTTAAATTCAATCCAGGTAACTTAAACGCTTATAAATATTTCAACACCTACCCCACTACCAACGACCTACAGACTTACATCCCTTCCCACCACAACCACTTCCAACCCAGCAAAAGAAAAAGGGCAGTGGACAAAGCTGAATATCAAAGACATCTCGAGACATGGACGCCCCGACCCATAAAACAATAGAGACTAATGAAGTCAAGCCAATCTAATAAAAATCTTTGTAAATGAAAGAAGGAATCTTTCGAAATATTGGAAATAATAAATGTAACTTAACATCCAACTCGGTTTCACATTTATTTTACATATTTCCCACATGCTTCGAATTAAAACCCAAAAAATATTTTCCCGTAATATATATATATATATATATATATATATATATATATATATTGTTTTCGGGGTTTACTCCCCTTTTAAGGAAAGCTATGGGAGTAAACCCCGAAAACAAATCAGGCGCCGGAGTTCCTAAGGTGGAGTAATGCTGAAATCCAGTGCCACCCATTAACTCCTGCGACACTACCGCTGCCAAACTACATTGGTCCCTTACCTTTCCTTTGGGTCACAGTGTCTGTGTGTGGGGGAGATTTGCTGCATGGGCAACACCTTATCCTCCATATGAACCCACCCAGGCTATGTAGTTCAAATTCCAAAAAAGAAAAATTTGACACTACTCCATCGTTTCACTCATCAGGATATATATATATATATATATATATATATATATATATATATATATATATATATATATATATATATATATTCTCCTTTCTCTTTCTTTTCTGTCTGTTGTTTTCTTTCTTTCTTACCAACTCATTTTTACAGTTTATCTTTACTAAGCTATTTTTCAACCCTGTCGGATGGGGCTTTAGAATACACCGACTGCACCTTCTGCAGAGGGTTATGACCCCCCCCTCCTAATATGGTCACTTGTTGGGCGTGGGTGGTGACCCGTGATGCTTAATAACGGAATCCTGGTGGATGAATAGTCCATGACATGCAACACCTCACTTAGGCCATTACTTCAGCTAGGCGGGTGGTCGGAGAGGCACCCTGCGATCAATCGGCTGATCACGTCAAGCCCTAACACCTATTTGATTGTCCCAACCCTATTGCCCTTATGGCAAATCGAAACCCTTTTTATCATATGTGTGCTAGTAGGCGGTGGCTGAGGGTCCTGGGAATGACATTAAACTCTAACTGATGGTGAGGTTCCAACTCTGGAGGTTTGGGGAATGTGGAGCACCCCTTCATCCCCATTCCTCCCTGGTCTTTGATCCGGAGTGGTAGTACCTGTTAGTGTCCCAGCTATGGGTTAAATGGAAAAATTTGTTTATAAAAGAAATCGAGTATCCATTAAGAATGAATTTATTTCAAAACTTTGTCGGCATTAAATGACCCACTAGAGGTTGATATGCCGTAAACAAAACAAACCAAACCAAACTAAACTTTTTTTTTTTTTTCTTTGTCTTTTCTTTTCTATTAAATTCATATACTAATTTCTTTCTCGCCATCTTTCTCTCTTTCTTTCTGTGCATCTTTCGTTCTTTCTTTCTTTTTTTTCTGTCCATCTTTCTTTCTTTCTTTCTTTCTGTGCATCTTTCTTTCTTTCTTTCTTTTTTCTGTCCATGTTTCTTTCTTTCTTTCTTTCTTTCTTTCGTATATTTTCTAATACACTTTTTATTGTCTTTTCTTTCCTTCTTCTTATTATTCTATTTTCCATTTCTCGTTTCTTTCTTTCTTTCTTTCTTTCTTTCTTTCTACAACAAATTTACTATTCATCTTCATCAAATATCTTTATTCACTTAATTTCTTTTTTCTTTCTTTTGTTTCTCTTTCCTTCTTTCTTCATTAACTTGTTGACACATATGGCAGGTATATTAAAAGGCAATTGAAGTCACGCTAAAATCTCGTTAAGATTACATGTGGCAAGTTATACAAGGAATTATAAGCTTATGCCAACATAAGCGAATATGACGCAATCTCCTGATATAACAGGAAAAACACACTATATATATATATAATATAATATATATAAATATATATATATATATATATATATATATATATATATGAGTCTATAGATATAAGTGTGTGAATATATATATATGTATGTATATAATGTATATGTATATATTCATATATATATATATATATATATAGTGTGTGTGTGTGTGTGTGTGTGTACGTAGACATATTACCGCAAATATATCAATATGCGTAAAATTATTTTGTTATATGCACGCACATGTATCAATATATATATATATGTGTGTGTGTGTGTATGTGTGTATACTTGTGTGTACGTAGACATATTACCACAAATATATCAATATTCGTAAAATTATTTTAGTCACGCGCACGCATATATGGAAGCGCAAGTTGCATAACGGTTATCCTCGTAGAACGTGGAGTCGAGTTCAAATCCTGATCGAGGCTGTTTACATTTTCCATCGCGCTAATACCCTTGGGAAAACTGTGAATCCACCCAGTATCGCCACCCAGCTATGGGTAAATAATAGGACATACTGAACTCTTTAACCTCGGTGTAGCAACTGGTCTAGTAGAAAGAAAACTATAAATTCAAACCTGTTTAAGTCCGTTTAAAAATTGACTCTGTGTCACATCCTGAACGCGTCGGTAAATACATATAACTTGGGAGTAGTAGCTAACCGACTTGACAGTCACATTGCAGTAAGTGAGTTCGAACTCCAGTTGTGCTATTACGTTCACATTCGCACTAATACTCTTGGGAAAGGTATGAACTACTTATCCCCACCCCTATAGATAGTATCGCCCCCACGATCAAATCTGGTTATAATAATAATAACGAGCAGGACCTG
This sequence comes from Doryteuthis pealeii, assembly GCA_023376005.1. Classification (NCBI taxonomy): domain Eukaryota; kingdom Metazoa; phylum Mollusca; class Cephalopoda; order Myopsida; family Loliginidae; genus Doryteuthis; species Doryteuthis pealeii. The sequence goes on along the minus strand of CM042151.1, from coordinate 63,430,009 downwards.
TGGATATACTAAAGTATGATAATTTGATTATTATAACGTTTGAAATGTTTACTTAAAAGCTATTGCCATATAGTTCAGTATGTATAAAGTATAACAATCTTGATTTAACTCTTTCTCACTCCTTTTTTTTTTTTTTTTTTTTAAGTTTTCCTTCTTTTCGTCTTTTCATTATGTTCGATTGAAACAGATTAGCGTTATCACTTCATCTCGCATTCACCCACCTCTCTCTACCTTTCCCTTACTCTCTTTCTTTCATTCTTTCTTATTATATTTTTTATGTGTAGCATATAGTTTTTCTTCCCTTTCTTTCTTTATAATAAAAACGGAATAGTACCTTATTTAGCGTAGGTGACGACACTCATAAGAAATAAGTATTAGGCGGATAAGCAACACCAGATAATGAGGATTTCCATTTTTGCATTTCATCTTGGACGACTTGGACGATCACATTTTTAACCAGAGGGTCTTGCAAGATGATAACGATCATACAATTAAGGAAACTTATGTCAATAATAATAATAATAATAATAATAATAATAATAATAATAACGCAACAAAACAGTAAATGTAGACTGCGTGACAGAGATGAGACTGTAAACCATGTGTTAAGCGAATTTAGCAAACTAGTACAACGGAATACAAAGCTAGACACGACTGGGTTGGAAGGTGATCCACTAGGAACAATGCAACAAATTAAATTTTGACCATACAACAAAATGGTATATGCATAAACCAGAATATGTTCTTGAGAATGAAACGCATAAAATTCTCTGGGACTTTGAGATAAAGACGAATCACCCAAATCTATCTAGGAGACCAGACCTAGTGTTTATAAAAAACAAAAAAAAAAGAGAACGTGTCAACTGGTGGACTTTGCGGTTCCAGCAGATCACAGGGTGACGCTGAAGGAAAAAGAAAAGATGGATAAATACCTGGACCTTGCCAGAAAATTGAAAAAGCTGTGGAATATGAGTGTGAAAGTGATACCAATTGTAGTTGGTGCACTTGGCACGGCTCCAATAAACTTGATAAAAGACCGGAAGATCTGGAAATCAGAGGAAGAATTAAGACTATCCAGACTACTGCACTGCTGCAATCGGCTAGAATACTCAGAAGAGTCCTGGAGACCTGAGGAGGCTTGTTGTCACTCAGCCTCCAGTGAACCACCGGCTATGACAGGTGTGAAAACTTGAATGGAATAATAATAATAATAATAATAATAATAATAATAATGTGGTGTGTTCCAAAAGGATCGAAACTGTAACTGTATTCACCAAGACGGAAATGAACAATGAATAAAACGTTAATTAACTTTTTTCCAAATACGTTCAAAGAGTATCAAGACTGAAGCTATATTTATTAAGACAAAAATGAACTGTGAATGAAATTGTCAATTACGAATAATTTTCAACACATTTATTCCAGTGAGTTTTCCATTGGTCGAAGCAATTCTTTTGATTTGGGTTAAAGTCGTATTCTTCAGGTAACTTTCAATTCAGGAAACAAGAAAAAGTGGGAGAGAGTATGTGGGTATCGGTGCAATGGATAGAGTGTGTTGCACTTGCGCAAACCGGTGTCACACCAAAAACTGATGATCAAAACGTATCGATATTTGCAGGTTAAAAGATATCGATAACAGTTACAAACTCATCTAGATATGAGGAGTGAAGGATTTGAATAAATCCGACAAAATGTGGTTGAGAATACAGGATAATGTGGATATAACAACACAAACTTTATTGACTGAAGTGCTTGTACATTCTGCTTTTATAGTGAAAAGGTAAATGGGTGAAGGGCTAGACTGTAATCTAGACATCTAGACATCATCAGTTTATTATATGTTGCTCATCCGTCCACACAAGTCTTCATATTTATACCTTTTGGATGTGACACAAGGTCACAAATATGGAACCATCTATGGGTTAATACGTACAAACTACTGTTCTTCTACAAGGATAGCTTTTTGCATTAAACAACCCACTAAGGTTGATATGCCATTAAACAAAGAAACTAAGCTAAACAAATATGGATCATCCAACAAAGATATATATAGTAATCAGAAGAATGAATGAAATAAAAAAAATGAAAGTCGTCGGGGTGGCCTAGAGTCGGTATCAGCCATACAGCGAGGGGTCTATTTCCTTTTCACTGGCGCTAGACCAAGGGGACGATGTTTTAGTGTCTGAGTCTAACCGTCAGCTCCTCACTTTACCGCACAGATCCCTGTGCTACTCATACGTTGAATTGGTGAGCGCCGGTATCGAGCCAGGAACCTTGAGCTCCCCAGCCGAACACTCTACCGACTGACTAAACCGGCCCTCTCATGAAATAATGAAACTAATTCGTCTCCCAATGTTAAGCATCACTCAGGAAGGCTGTAGATTTTTTTAAAAGTTTGTTCATGTATATTTACAACCCAAAGGCACATTTTTATACTAAAATAGTTTTCGATTTTAATTTTTTTTAGTTATTTATTGATTACTTGGTACCATCCTTTTATTTAAATAAACATAAAAATATTTTGTAAATAAAAACTATTTTCATTTAAATAAACATATCTGCATTTCTCTTCTGATTAAATAAAAACTATTTGAATATAAAAATGTGTCTTTAATATAAAAACGTATCTTTCGTTTAAAATCAATATGAAAGAACTATTTTTTAGATTAAAATCGAAAACTATTTTAGTATTAAAAAAATGCCCTTGGGTTGTAAATATACATGAACAAACTTAAAAAAATCTTACAGTGAAATTCTAACGCAAAAAAAATCGCCTGTTGTTTGTAAAGAAACAACCGGGAGTTTATGGTGAAAAGCAAAAGGTGTTTCTTTCAAATCAGCTTCCAACTGAGGTGCTTATTGGTTACTTGGTCTAACTCCCTTGCTGTCTGGCTGATACCGACAATAAGCCAATTCGACCGACTTTTCTTTTTTTACTTATCTATTTAGTTTATCGATAATCGATGGTTTGTTAGACCAATTGAATTTGATAGCAATCAAATACAAACATGGAAATCCGATCTCACTAACAAGTTAAAGCGACAATTCTTTCAGGCCGTAGTTGCATCAGTGCTACTATATGGCTTCACCACTTGGAACCTAACGAAACGCCTAGAAAATAAGCCAGCTCGGAGTTCCACAAGAATGCTGCGCGCGATCTTAAACAAATCGTGGAAACAACACCATACAAGAAAGCAGCTGTACAGCCACCTGCCACCTATCACACATATTGATCACAGAAACCAAACATTATACAGTAAAATTACATATCAAAATTTCTCATTTGATATATTAGGAAAGAGGCACATCAATAAATCTTCAGCCTATTGATGTAAAGCATTTATTTTACACAACATATATTATTTTTGTATATAGTCTTTGTGATTACACATAATTCAATGGTTGATATTGATCACAGAAACCAAACATACAGTAAAAATTTCATATCAAAATTCAGCTAATAACTGTGTTAGCTGCAATTTAACTGATGTGCCTTCATATAGACTTCATATATACAAACACAATAATAAAATCGCCAGTAGTGATATTTCAATATTCAAACAGATCAGATAATCAGTAATGACATCCATGGTGGATATTGCTTTACTTTTCTTTTTCTTTCTTTTTATTGCTTGTTGGCAGTATTTAAAAAAAAAAGAAGAAAAGGTTAACATTTAACTCTTGGAAAACAGTGTATTACACAAATTGATTTATCTTTTTTATTTTTATCAAACTTACTTATATTTGTAAACTGTTAAGTCTTGATAATACTTTTCCTTAGAATTCATACACCTGCACAGTTTCTGAAATACAAGATATTTTTATTAAAATGGCATTTAATCATTAATCACTGGCTACAAGTTGTGCATAGTTTGAAGATCATATAATTTTAAGGTTATAAAAAAGCATTAATTTATTCATTGTTAAATATTTAGAATTATATAAAGCAGGGTTCCCAACCTTTTTCAGCTCATGGCCCACTTTAAAACCAGAATTTTTTGTGGCCCATGAAATTATTATAATAGAAAACATCTAAATAAAAAATAACATAAATCGTGTCCTTAGTAATAATTAAATTCATTAAAATCTATGCCTAAACCAATTTTCTCCGTTTTGATTTTTACGATGATTTGCAATTTTAAGCGCTCTAGCATCATTATGTTATTCAATTAGCATATAGGGGCGTATCAGAGGCGTAAATCTTTCCCCACTCTCCCCTACCCTGAATTAGTTGACATCTTACTTTCTAGAAAATATAAATTTCCCACATATATGATTGGATTTTGTATATAAAATGTATGCTCTGAAATCAGATAGAATTATGATATTTCCTTGGCCCACCTGAAATTTGCTGTGGACCATTTTAGCCATAGGTTGGGAACCACTGATATCAAGTAATAGCATTGGTCAGCATAAAATAAGCTGTGTAAAAAGCATTAATCAGTACAAAATGTTATTCTTTTCTAAATCATTATACAGATGACTTGAATAAAAGCAAACATTTGAAGGGTTAAAAAAATAACTTTTTGGTCAATGCTGCTCATATAAATTTGGAGCTTTTCTTTTGCTTGTCAATTGTCAAAGATTAATTTTTGATATATTTTCATAAACATTTGAAACTTGGTATTTTTGTACTCAGTTTCTTGAAGTTGTCATTTTCCTTTCTAACTATTTCATCAATGAAAATTAGTAATGAAAGATTTTTTTAAATTTCTTTTTCTTGTATTGCCTCATATTTTGGAATTTATTTGAACTGGGTTTTATCTCCTCTTATATAAGTTACGATTTCCTTTTGCTGGAAAATTTGCTGAGAATTTGGTTCTCACTGAATACTTTTTTATTATGCCATGAGTCAATTTAAGCTTACATGAGTGAATAATGTGATAAATATGTAATGTTTGGTTGTCTATACATATATAAAGGGCAGTTCCTGTGGATATGTATGTCCGGAGGAAACTTCGAAAATTAAACAATCAACGACAAAGTAAATACATATACACATTAAATATTACCAGGGCTTGGTTTTTGAGCAAAAATAATAGAGATTTGATTTATATTTGTGAAGATAATTCAAAAATAAAATTTAAATGATAACAACATGGATTTTTTTTTCATTTACTATTTTAGATAGTAGACATTAACATTTATTTTCAGAGTAGCTGGATCAATGCAAGGTCTATTTTTTTACATATGGATTTAAATGAGGAATCCCACACAGATTCAACTCACGATTTAGTTATAATGGATCTGTGGGACTAACTTTAAAAATCCCCCTCTACCCAGCGATGCCGGATATCTGCTGCTAGTTTTACTTAAAGCTGTATACCTGTAACCATTTGTTATAAACTAGTATATAAAATACTTTTAGGATGTTTAGCATAAAGGATGGAATGTGTTGGCTGATTGGAGTAAAATTGTACTCTTTCTATAATAACAAGCTGATGATAATTGTCCCAGTAGTTTATAGATTTGAATATATTTTATTGATAGTTTTAATACGTAAGTTTTCTCCTAATAAAAATGTATTATTGTATCTTTAATTCTATTTATTTCTAGTATATAGAAAAAAATTGAATTGAAACTTAAATAAATCATACCGATTTCCTTCTATATATTTCTTCACTTGCAGAAATCATTTTCTGTTATTATTATACATTTAAAAAAATGCCTTCCAGCAAGTCTGCTCTACTATTTACCCATGGAGGGAAAGTAGTTGGATGCATACCCTTCCTAAGGTTATCAGCCCTATGTAAAATGCAAACAGCCTCGTTCAGAATTTGAACACGAGTCGACGAGCCCATTTCCTACGATTCTAACCATTACACCACGCGCCTCCTATATATAATAAACAATGTACACATATATTAGATATTTATCTTTGTATATACATGTAGGTGTGAGTAAGAGGGGAGATTTAAATTGGAAATGTATAAACGTATTCATTTTATTTCATAATGTACAAATATGTTCGTATACGTATATGTACATATGTACATATTAATCCTTCTCTCTCTCTCTCTCTCTCTCCCCCCCCTCTCTCTCTCTCTCTCTCTTCTCTCTCTCTCTTCTCTCTCTCTCTATCTATCTATCTATCTATCTATCTATCTATATTTATGTGTGTATGTGTCAGGTGTGTTTTGTGCCTGTTGTGTATGTGTGTATGTGTATGGTGGGCATATAATTGAATTTTCATATAGAAAATAATGTACAAATGTGTCCGTATACACATACTCTCTCTCTCTCTCTCTCTCTCTCTCTCTCTCTCTCTCTCTCTCTCTCTCTCTCTTCGTATATGTATGTGTGCTGTCTATGTATGTGTGTATAACACTTATGTATGTGCGTTCGTGTATGTAGGCGTGTCTGTTTGTATGTACATGCGTGCGTACGTATGTGTGAGTGTCTGTCCTGTCTGTCTGTCTGTCTGTGTGTCTGTGTGTGTTGTGTGTGCCTGTCTCTGTCTGTCTGCCTGCCTGCCTGAGTGTGTGTGTTCTAAGACATCAAATTTGATACGGTCTAGATTAACACGGCCTCTGTCAAAATTAAATCGTGTGAATTGGTGGGCATTGTGCTAATGGCCGTTTACGGAACCTCAAATGTGCTGTCAACATCCTGACGGAAAGGAATGGAACGAATTGCAAGTAATGAATAGAAAGACACACGAACAAAAACAACAACAACAACAACAACAAAAGAAAGAAAAAAGAAAGAAAGAAAGAAGAAAATGTAATTAAGTAAAAATTTAAATAAATAAATGAAAAACAAATGTCTGCAGGAAATTGGCGTGGTCTTACCGGGCGGACCAAACAAGACGGCCGAGAAAACCCTTGAGGGTTGTCAGGCGGAATACACGACGGAATTAAAAGTAATAATAGTAACTATCAGGACCTGTGGATATACCACAGTATGATAATTTGATTATTTATAACGTTTGATATATTTTTGCTGCCAAAATAGTTCAATACGTAAAAGAATAATAATCTTGATTTAATCTCTCTCTCTCTCTCTCTCTCTCTCTCTCTCTCTCTCTCTCTCTCTCTCTCTCTCTCTCTCTCTCTCTCTCTTAAAAGGGTGGGTTGTAAAATATTTACATTGATTTGCCGATAAAAATCTGGGGTGAGGCGTTTAAAATATCTACATTAATTTGCCGACAAAAAAGTAACAAAAACACGATTCTGAAAAGTTTGGACCGGAAATTACCAAAATATCTTCCGTAATTCACAATTTCAATATTACAAATAAAACAAACGTAACTATTTTTTATTCCTTTTAATTTTGCCTTGGGCATTTAAGCGACGCAAGACCAATTGGAATGTTTCATTTTTAAAATTGGGTGAAATAAAATGCTACGAATAAATATGTGATTAAGCGACAACAGATAATTTGTATTCACATTTTGGCATTGCATCTTGGACCATTTGGACGGTCTCATTTTTAACCCAAGGATATTAATGATATTAATATATAGATGTTTATGATATATTGAGCATTCTTGGATAAATTAGCAATGCCACTACAACGGAAATGTTAAAGGGCACCCGAACACTAAATCGCTCTATTATAGATATTGTACATACTCTATGTCTAAATATCCAATATAACCAATAAAGAAAGTAAGTAAAGTCATCGGGGCGGCCTAATGTCGGTATCAGTCATACAGTCACTTTTCGCTAGAACAAGGAGATTATTTTAGCGTCTGAGGTGGAGCACCACACCTACGATCAGCTCTTTACTTTACCGCACAGATCCCTGTGCTACTAATACAATGAGTTGGCGAGGGCCGGTATCGAACTAGGAACCTTGCGGTTTCTACCCGAACGGACCAATAACATGGATAAATTCAACCTAAGGTACCCCGGGTCCTGATGAGATCCTTAAGATCGAAACCATAATTTTTTCTACCATTATTATTGCTCTATGTTTATGATATATAGAGCACTCTTGGATAAATTACAAAATATCACTGCAACGGAAACGATAAAGAAACATTCGGACAATATATATATATATATATATATTATATATATATATATATATATATATATATATATATATTATATATATATATATATATATATATATATACTAGCGAAAGTATGTGCACCTGGGCACAAGTATTCAAGTTTTAAAATAATTAAATATTATGTATGAATTATAAAGGCTAATAAAATTAAAAACGAACACAAAAAAATTTACACTTATTTTTACTTTATTCTAATTGATTTCAGTATAAAATTATTCATAGCATTCCTTTTAATACGTTAGAGAATAAAAGAATAATATTAGAAATCTATAAGACCAAGTAATTATTTATTAAATACGGTTAAAACCGGTATGCAAATTATTCACACCATATACTATGTAAAAATTTATTTCTTAATTATATATAACACACATCGTAGGATTTTAAACATTAATAATGCGGCCTGTTTTGAGGCAAATCTATCTTGTGACGTTGGTGGTGAAGCAGTTTTGGTTACAGACAGACACACAATCTCAATAATAATAATAATAATAATAATAATAATAACATATATATATATATATATATATATATATATGTGTATATGTGTGTATATGACTATGCTGCATTCCAACCTTTCTGGAAGTGGTAGAACATAATATGACGAAGGTAGATATGATTTTCGTAAAGCATTCCGAAAAGTGAGGATTATTTTTATGAAACAAATTAAATAAACCAGAATTTTTTATTGTGTTTGTTGAATAAAAATTATCGAAAAAACGCAATAATTATGCACCAACATAATATGAAGCATTAGGTGTGAAATATAAGAAACTCAGTTTTTGAATGTTAAGTTTCGTTTTATTTCTTAATATTTCGGGGATGTTATTCCCCTTCTTCAGAATGAATAGAATGGCTGATCTGTCTTTTTTGGCATATTTGTATACGGCGTCATTGATGTTGATGGTGTTATCTCCTTAGGTGGTTTGGAGACGGCTTTTCCTCGTGACGCCCGTACTTCTTTTTTATACGTTTGTTGTTTTTTCCGTATCGTGTCTATGCGGCTACTTGTCTGTGTTTTTTTTTTTTGTGGTGTGTGTGTGTGTGTGTGTGTGTGTGTGTGTGTGTCCGCATGCTTATTCATGTCTTATCGCTGTCATCTTATACACATATATATATATATATATATATATATATATATATAAGATAGATAGATAGATAGATCAAGAGAGAGGGGGGACAGGGAGAGAGATGTAACTATAAAATGAGACAATTATTTTTCATTCTTTGACAGTCAATTTTCTTAATATATCGCCTAATTTTCGTTGTTTTCAATATAACTGTAGTGAAGATGGGTTTCCACCAATTTCCTCTTGGGGCGTGGTTGATGCCTTCATTCAGTGTTAGAAAAAGGAAATCCGGGATTTAATCCACGTAAAAAGAAAAGGTTACGTCCTATGATTTATTTTTGTTTTCTTTAAATTACCGTGAACTTTGGAGAATAATAATAATATAATAATAATAATAATAATAATAATAAGAAGAAGAAGAAGAAGAAGAGAAGAAGAAGCCAAGAAAAAGAAAGAAAGAAAGTAAGAAGATCTATCCATTTTATTTTGACCTTACTGAACGTTGCTTAACGCTGTTGAATCAACAACAAATGCATTAAGAGTTGATGCAAGACGTGTGACTAATGAGAAGTTAATATGAAAGCATTTGGTCGTCATCAGCTCAAGTTTTTGTTTTGCTTTTTCTCATTTTTTGTTTTGTTTTTTCTAGTCATTTTTTTTTTTTAATGCTTATAGTGAAATTTTTCTCCTTGACATCAGCGAACTTGTTCCATATGATATGGCCCAAGGGTACAAGCAATGGCCTGGAAAGTAAGAGATTCAACATTTTGCACTGTTGTTTTTAACAAAAAACTTGGAACAAAAGAAGAAATTCATCTCGAAAGGATTTTTTTTAATTAACATTGGGTTTTTTTGGAGGGGGTAGATTTTGTGTTGTGTTTTTTTTTTATAACGACCTATGCAGAAATATATCCCACTCCACTTCGATGATGTAAATATGAATAGATAGATAGATAGATAGATAGATAGATAGAAATTGACAGACATGCATAAACAGATAGAAAGGAATAGAGTCAGACTTATACACACACAAATACACTCACACGCACAGATAGATAGATAGACAAATAAATACATACATACATACATACATACATACATACATAGAAATTGACTAATACAGACAGAAAGGAATTGAGTCACACTCAGATAGATAGATAGATAGATAGATAGATATAAAAAGACTGAGATATATAAAACAAATATTAAATAAATTATATTATATATATATATATATATATATATATATATATATATATATATATAT
>CM042151.1:63399652-63414652 GCA_023376005.1 Doryteuthis pealeii | reverse complement strand
ATAAATTTCGCAGTCTAAGATTAGACCAAAATAGGCGATAAATTCCGAGCGGAACGCTCGGAATTTATCGCCTATTTTGGTCTAATCTTAAAAATGTTTATATGTTTGGAAAGAAAAAGAAAATAATCTTTCTAAATATGTAATTTGTATGAGTTTTTATCTAATGAATTATTTTTTACAGCGAGTTTTTTTTAAAAATTGGCTTCGAAGAGCTGATAAGTATGATTTTTTTTTTCAGACTAAATTTTAACGAAAAATCAAATTTTTTTTCTCGCCTATTTACAGTTCAAACATCTTTAAAATATTTATATGGTTGGAAAGATAAGAATATAATCTTTCTAAATATGTAATTTGATTGAGTTTTTTCCATTGTATTATTTTTACAGCGAGTTGAAAAATATAATATTTTTGCTTCAGTCAGCCTAGAATTCGTAGTATAATTTTTTCATACTAAATTTTAACATAAAATCAAATCTTATTTATGGCATATTTCTGTTCCTATCTTAAAAATATTCATTTGGTTAGAAAGAAAAGAAAATAATCTTTCTAAATATGTAATTAGTATGTCTTTTCATATATTTAATTATTACAAATAAGAATTATTTTTACAGTGAATTAAATAACAAATCAAACGGAAACATTTAACGATAACTCAACTTTTTTTTTTATTAATTCCCGTCGTTCGTCAATTGTAAACAAAGCTTTTTTTATTTTTCATAATCGCGTTAATTTATTTATTTCAATATTAGAAATACAAATAAAATCATGATACTAATGCAGAATAGTGCGCACGAGATAATACAATTAGATTACCTAATACATTTCACGGAAATACCTGAATACTCAAATTATTATCAAATTTATAGTATAGTATACTATAATAATTTGACATTCGATCGGCTACGCTTTGAATTAATAATGATATTTTTTTAAAGATTATTTATCGTTTTACATAAATTTGATTACTTTATGTAATTCTTTTCTTTTTTTTTTCCAAATATTAATTTGAAATTTAGCAGATCGCGTCATTTATATTTTATTTAAAAAATATAGTTAATCATTGAATTAAAATGTCTTACTATATCATTATGTGATATCATTCCCTCAAATCTGATGAAAAGAAAATTCCCTGACCTCCCACAAGGCCGGATTAAATTAAGATCTTTTTTACGTGGTAATTTTATGGGTCATCCTGCGAGGATCGAACTCGCTATTCAGTAGTAATAGATCTGCAAACGATTATTAAACCATGTTTTTATCTCCTCTGCCCCGGGCTTCACCGGGTAGCCTCTGCTACTATATATATATATATATATATATATATATATATGGCGAACGAAAGTTCATTCGGGTCTCAAACCTGACCAGGGGTAGCTGTTAAGGTATAACCACACTGATGAGAGTTGAAACATCGAAACACGTGTCTGTGGATTACTTATTTATTATATATACTCCCACTTTGGTTGAGTTCTCTAAATGGGGATTTAATTGTAAAATTCACCGTTCTGGCATGTAGCTAAGCCTCGCTTTGTTTACAAAGTTTGAGGACTCTAGTGAATTCATTTCCGCTTAGAAATGTATCAATTAAATATTCTCCTATATTTGACAGCTGCTTCTGGCCGCACATGTAAGAGAAAGTTCATTCGGGTCTCAAACCCGGCCAGGGGTAGCTGTTAAGGTATAACCACACTGATGAGAGGTGAAACCTCGAAACACGTGTCTGTGGATTACTTATATATATATATATATATATATATATATATATATATATATATATACGCTTTGTCTCCAACATTCTCAGGGTGAGTAGCTTTAAACGTACAAAAACACAATTGCTTAGCGTAACGATTAGCGACTTGGGAAATGGAATCGATGACCCGATTATGATTTTAATCCAATATACAGGCAGATTATATCTTTCAAGTTTTTAAACTCTAAACTGAAACAATTCTTCCTCAATAGCCAATATATACGACCAATATACGTTGATCTTTGGAGCACTTAGAGTTTGAGTTTGAGTTTTGTTTAATGGCATGTCAACCTCTGTGGGTCATTTAATGCCAGAAAAGGTTATTTTGTATTTCAGTCTTTAAAGTAGTGGTTCTATGGAGATATTCGGTTATATTTTGTTATATATTGTAGAAAAGGTTTTTTTTATTTATTTATTTTTTTTTTAGAAAATTCAAAATATCTTCTGGGTTTGTATTCCTAGTAACGGTTATCGTCGTTTGGAATGAAATTGGAAATCTGAGTTCAAAACCTGTACGAAGCTGTTTGCGTTTCCCTTGGGAAAGATATGTATCCATCAGCCCCACCCACCCCCAGCTCTGGGTAAATTGTAAGCCTTTTTAAAGCAACTAATCAAGGAGAAAGAAATCTCTGAATTCAAAACAGCTGTACCCCACTTAAAAACTGGCCTTATGTCAAATCCTGCCCATCCTGGAGCGATTTGATAACCACATACTTTCGTTAAAAAATCATGGGTAAATAGTAGGGCAGACTGGGTTCTTAAGCCTTGGTATGGTAACTAGTCTAAGAAAAAAAAACTCTTAATTCAAACCAGCTGTACTGTAATTAAAAATTAACCTTGTGTCACATAAAATAAACCAAACTTTAAATGGCTGACCATCTTTAACCCAAAATTTAGATATTTTGAAAATTCAAAGAGTTATTATATATATATATATATATATATATATATATATATAATATATATATATACTAGCAAGACCGGTTGATATACCACGGTATGATAATTTAATTATTACAACGTTTGATATGTTTACTAAATAACTATTACATTAACTCAATATGTAAAAAGTATAATGATATTGATTTAACTCTCTCTCTCTCTCTCTCTCTCTCTCTCTCTCTCTCTCTCTCTCTCTCTTTCTTTTTACATCCTTTTCATCTTCTCATTATGTTCGATTGAAACAAATCAGCGTTATAGCTTCCGCTCGCTCACTCCTATCTCTCTGTCTTTCTCCTACTTATTTTCTTTTTTTTTAATTATATTTTTCTTTGTATTATGTCCTTTTACTTCCTCTTTTTCTTAATAATGAAAATGGAATGGTCGATTATTTAGCCGAGGTGACGACACTCATAAGAAATATAAATTCGGCGGATAAGCGACTCCAGATAGTCAGGATTTACATTTTTAGCATTTCATCTTGGACGATTTGAAGGGTCTCATTTTTAACCAAAGGATAATAGCGGTTGTACTTTTAAGGAACACGAGTATTAAAATATAGGTGACTTTTGATCTTGAAGTGAAGTCTATGTACTCATTTAAAGGAATTGGATATTACTGGATGAATGGATAAAAAAAACACTGAACCAAAATAGCCAAAGCTTTGTGCAACTGTTGGGCTCATTTTACTGGCTTTTCCAAGTTCATATATGGTGGAATTAGAGTTTACCCATTTGCACTATTTACTAAGCAAACAGAGAGAATCACTTTGAACATAGAACGTGCTGATTTGTGGCTTAAACTCACGAACATGCAATCTGATATTCATGATCTCCGTTGTGCCCACAAAACTCATCTTTCCCATTAATGAAATAATTCAAGAATTAAAGGTGTGTTTGCATTTACAGTTTACTCAATTTTTTTTCTTATATAAATTGTATAAAACATTGGTAAATTAGTTATGTTTTGTAATTTAATATTCAATCTGGGGGTGAATGGAAATTGAATTTGGTTACAAAGGGTGCATCAGGTAAAAAGTTTGAGAAGCCCTTACTTAAGTATTCAAATATCAAATTTTATTTTGTATTACTTATTACATATATATATATATATATATATATATATATATATATATATATATATATATATATATATATATAATGTGTGTCATAAAAGTGCCGAGTTTGAAACTATATTTACCAAGATAGAAATGAACAATGAATATATATATGTGTGTGTGTGTTTGTGTGTGTGTGTAGAACATGAAAAAGTATATCAAAACGTGATCCGTTGGGTCATCCATTGAGCTGAGGGTAGATAATTAGGGTTAGGGAAAAGTGAGTTTACAAAGCGAATTAAATAAAACAAATAATTAAATACGACCGGAGAGCTAAAAAATAAAAATAAAAACATTAAAATCATTTTGTAAGATTTCAAAGAACGTTTTACCAAATTTCAATTTATTAAAAGCCAAGATGTTGACCCGTTCGGCTATTTATGAAATGTAACATGGAAATACGTTTCATAACTCTCCGATATCTCCCTCAAAAAAAAAAAAAGTAAATTAAGGAAAGAGGAAAAGAACATGTATTTAGAATACTGTAAAAACATTATATTAATTTTAATTTAAAAAATACAAAATAAATACCAAAAAAGAATACAAACACAATTGGAAAATTGAATCGATGACCCGATTATGATTTTAATCCAATATACTCTCTCTACTCATTATAAGAGATGCCGTTTCTTTTACTAAATGGTATATATATATATATATATATATATATATATATATATATATATATTCATTAATTATATTTTATTTTATCCATACTCATGCTTACACACACACACACACATACACACACACACACACGCGTCACATAAATATACGTTCAGCGAAAGCGATTATCTATTTACATTTTCATACACGCTTCTCTCTCTCTCTCTCTCTCTCTCTCTCTCTCTCTCTCTCCTCTCTCTCTCTCTCTCTCTCTCCACACACACACACACATACACACACGCACACACACACGCACACGCACACACTCACACTCACACTCACATACACACACACACACAACGTAAGAGAATGTTCTATGCCACTTTACAACCGTTTGTCTTAGCGTTCATAATTTCAAACATCCAAAGAACGCTAGTTTTTCATTCAACATTTTTGAATAGATTGACCAACAACCGACTCTCACAGTCTTCTTATTCTCTGTGATAAATTTATTTTTCCTCAAATAAAAAAAAGCCCTGATGAAGATCTACTAAAACAGATTGAAACACTGCAGCATTGGCGAAATAAACATCACTCATTTTATGAACCTGTGTTTTTTCAAAAAGATTTCACTATACTACATATCTCCCTCTCTACGCTCACTGACAGACTAACATATATAAAGTGGAGGTAATCAAGAGATACATAGAGAGGGAGAAAATGACAGGCAGAATGTCAAGTGAGAGATGGGTCAGTTGTTTAATTAATTGCAAATTACGACTAATTAGAACCAATTAAAATGGAATTTTTTCACACATGACTCAATCTTAAAACTAAGGAATAATTTAGTATAACTTTCGTGTCATTTAATTAGACAGTAAGAAAGCCTTTAGGAGACCAAAATTGATTCTCTCATCTTTAGTATAATATATATATATATATATGTATATATATATATATATATATTGTGTCTGTGTGTCTGTGTGTGTGTGTGTGTGTGTGTGTGTGTGTATAAATATATGTGTGTGAGTTGAACGAATACATTCTAATATGCGATACTTTTTTTTATAAAAAGTCAAAATTCTGCTGTCATCACCAAAAAATATGATTAAAACAGTCGTTGAGATTAAAGGAGTTTCACACGCTAGCTTTCATGTAAATTGGTCCATTAGCTAAGGAGTTCATAGGTAACACCACCGTAAACAAACAGAAATATATATATATATATATATATATATATATATATATATATATATATATATAAATGTGTGTGTGTGTGTGTGTGTGTGTGTGTGTGTGTGGTCATATTTCATTATCCCTATATATATATACAAGGGATAATAATGAAATATGACTATATGGTAAAACTTTATTAAAATATAGCCATGGATTTATATATACATAGTTTTCAATATTGAAATGTTAAAAAGGGGAAAAAGGAGAGGAAAAAAAACTTGAAGCGAAGAAAAAGCAATTATTTTCTCATTTCAAGAAAAATGAAACATTAAGTTGCATTTTAATCTCACAGATAAAAGACAGCAAAATTAGATGCTGACTTTTCTGCTCTTTCCTCCCCCATCCCTACACTCCGACACACCCACACACCCACCTTCCATTTCGAAGAGGATTTACCGCACTAGAAGTCCTTCGGTGCACATTTTCTTCTTCTTCATCATCTTGTTATTATTACTATTATTATTATTATTATTATTATTATTTACTCCTTTTGAGTTTTCACATCAGTGTTAGCTGATGGTCTTTCACTGGAGTCTGAGTGACAGCAAGTCTCCTCAGGTCTCCAGGACTCTTCTGAGTATTCTGGCAGATTGCAGCAGTGCAGTGTTCTGAATGGTTTCAATCCTTCCTCTGATATCCAAACTTTCCAAACCCTTTTCTAATGCTTTTGGACTGTTCCAAGTGCACCAACTACAATTGGTATAAACTTTCACTTTCATATTCCATAACTTTTTCAGTTCTCTGGCAAGGTCCAGATATTTGTCAATTTTTTCATTTTCCTTTAAACTTCACCCTGTGATCCGCTGGCACTGCAAAATCCACCAGTTGACAAGTTCTTTCTTTTTTGTTAATCAACACTAGGTCTGGTCTTCTTGCTGGGATAAGTGATCCGTTTTAATTTCAAAGTCCCAGAGAATTTTGTGCGTTTCGTTCTCAAGAACAGATTCTGGTTTATGCATATACCATTTTGTTGTGTGGTCAAAATTTAATTTCTTGCATAATTCCCAGTGGATCACCTTCCCAACCCAGTCGTGTCTAGTTTTTGTATTCTCGTTGTGCTAGTTTGCTACATTCGCAGAGTATATGGTTAACAGTCTCATCTCTATTACCGCAAAGTCTACATTTACTATTTTGTTGGGTCTTATCAATTTTCGCTTTGATGTAGTTTGTCCTTATGGCATTATTTTGTGCAGCAATTATAAGTGATTCTGTTTCTCTTTTGAGGTTTCCCTTTCTTAACCATGTCCAAGTCTTTTGATGTGCAACCTCATCTATTTGTCGTTTGAAGCGTCCATATAATGTTTTTTCTTCCCATTTTTGTTTTTCTAGTCTTTGTCGTTCTTCTGTTTGTCCATCTGCCGTTTCTACTATTGTTGGTCGCCATAATAATTTGTCTTTGCTCTTCCTTGTGTAATCTTCAAGTTGTTGGATTGTGGTTTCTACGCATTCCTCTATGTTGGCAAGACCTCTTCCCCTTCCTTCTTGACACATACAATCTATCTCTATCATCTCTAGGGTGGAGAGCCTTGTGCATGGTCATTAATTTTCTCGTCCTTTGGTCTATCTGTCTGAGTTCTTCTTTTGTCCATTTTAAGAATGGTCCTGAGTATCTTATAATGGGGACAGCCCAGGTATTAATTTCCTTTGATCAGATTTCTGCTGTTAAGTTTCGTTTCTAGAAGTTTTCTAGTTCTCCCTGAGATATTCCTTTTTAACTTTTCCTTTCATTTCTGCTTGCATGATATTGTCCGCTTCCAAAATTCCTAAGTATTTGTAGCTTTCATTTTCATCAAGAGATTTTATAGTTTCCTGATTTGGTAGTTGTATTCCATTTAATAGTTTTCTTTCACCCCTTTTTATTACAAGCATAGCACATTTTTCGATTCCAAATTCCATCCCTATATCCTGGCTATATATCCTAATAGTTTGTACTAGGCTCTCCAATTCTTTTTCATTTTTTGCAAAAATTTTAATGTCATCCATGTACATAAGGTGGTTGATCTTTTTTTCTTGTGAATTACTAAATTTGTATCCCCCGGTACATTTTTCAGTATATGGTTTAGCGGCATCATTGCAATAATAAAGTAGTGGTGATAATGAGTCTCCTTGGAAGATACCTCTTTGGATTTTTACTTCTGCCAGGGATTGTTTTCCAGCTTTTAATTGAACTCGCCAGTTTTCCATGGCTTTTTTAATGAAGTTTATAATGTTGTTGGAAATTTTATACATTTGTAGGCATTTAAAATCCAGGTATGTGGGACCATGTCATAGGCTTTTCTGTAATCGATCCAGGCCATTGCAATATTTTTCCGTTTATTTTTGACTTCTTTAAGAATGTATTGGTCTATATAGAGTAAGTCGTGGGTTCCTCTTTTTCCCTTGCGACATCCTTTCTGTTCTTCTGGGAGAAGTTTCCGCCAATTGAGTGAAAAGTATACTTCTTCTCTTATAACAGCAGTTAGAATTTTCCACATCATGGGTAGACAAGTTATTGGTCTATAATTGCTGGGGACATTTCCTTTTTGTGGGTCTTTCTGGATTAGTGTAGTTATTCCTTTTGTCATCCATTCGGTATTTCCGTTTCTTGTAGGCATCTGTTCAGTTGCTGGGCCATTCTTTTGTGGATAGTCGTAAATTTTTTGAACCAGAATCCATGTATGCCATCATGGCCTGGTGTTTTTCCAATTTGTTACTTTCTTGAGTACTGATTTAAGCGTAATTACATGAACACTGGCAACAGGTCCTTCCTCAATTTCCATCAGTTCATTCTTAATATCACTTATCCACTTTGACTGTTTATTATGTTCTTCTCATCCATATATCACTCCAGAACTTTTCTGCTTCTGTGCATTTGGGTGTTCACTAATGTTTGTTTTTGCTCCATCAATTTTGTTCATAAAATCTCTTTTCATTGTTTTGGAAGGTCTATTTTGTTTGTACTGTTTAGTTCTCTCTCGATATCTTTTGAGTCTTCCTTCTATAGCCGATATCTTTTGTTTTACTTCTTCCAACTTAATTTGTTGTTGTCTTTTAACCTTTTTAGCTACATGTGTATTTGTGTTTTTATTTAACGTATTTGTTTGTTGTCGTAGTTTTTTATTTGTTCTTCCCAATCTGAACTCCCATCCAGCTTTTGTGTTTTCTGTTTGGTTCTTTGTTTGTGTTAGTGTTTCGAAGGGGTGCGTCAATTCTATCACAGACTAGTTTTGCTCCTGCATAGATAAGGTTGTTGAGTTCAGTGATATTGTTTGTTGGGGATGTTCGCTAATATTTTGTTTATTTTTTCCGTTTCTTTCTTGACTTTTTTTCCACTCTATGTTTCTTAGGGATGGTAATGTACTTTGTTCTCATTCATGATTTGTTGTATAAGTTCTATATCCATTTTCTGTTCTGGTGTTAGTTCCTGTGTTTTAAAGGTAGGTTGTATACGGTTTTGGTTGCTAGCATGTTCATTTTTTTGGTTGATTCTTGTTCGGTTTTGTATTTCTTGATTTTCCTGTCCACATATTTCTATTATCTCGAGATCAGAGAATAATTTTTTATTCAGGATCATTCTTGCCTGGTCTGCCAGTCTTTGGCTGGTTGTGCTGAAATTCTTGTTGTCATTCCAAATCTGAAGCATTCTTTTTTCTATAACCTCTCTGTGTTGGGTTGCTTTTAAATAACAATGGAGTACTTGTGTGTTATTCTCTCTAGTCCACACTTTTCTTTGTCTCTCCGGCTACCACCTCACTGGTCGTCTCTCGGCTACCACCTCACTGGGTCGTCTCTCGGCTACCACCTCACTGGGTCGTCTCTCGGCTACCACCTCACTGGGTCGTCTCTCGCTACACTCTCGGTACCACCTCACTGGTCGACTCTCGGCTACCACTCACTGGGTCGTCTATCGGCCTGAGCTACCATTTTCCCCATGAATATCTGGAAGAACAAGAAAAACAACAGCAGCCCTACATGCATATAAGGTTGATCATCTACCCCCTGATTGATATCTTGGGGGTATACTGATTATTTATTCTTTTTCCTGGGGATGAATCATCTTGTGTGTGAGTATCTGAAATGAAAGTTTGAGCCAACATTCGCAGGATGCGGACCGGGTCCCCCATGTTGGCCATCAAGGGAGCACCTGCCCATGGCGTCCCACAGACCCGAAGTCTGCGTTCCACGGCTGATATAATTTATTTTAGACATTTTTCATGAGGTGGTATAGTGTGGTTATACCTGACCCAGGAGGTTGTTTAAGTTCTGAGCCCCTGACCAGAAAAAAAAAAAAAAAAAAAAAAAATGTGCGTATAGTTAACGCAGACAAAAATATGCTCCTCACACACGACCCAGACCTCCACTCCCCAAAGCGCTCCATCATCCACAATGTCACCCATCAAGTCCTCTAGTACCTATACTATGAATATTGATGAGCAATACTGCAGATGGCAAAGCGCTCCAATGCGGAAGATCCCGTGGCATATGGGGAACCCATTTTATGTCAATCAGACAATTCATTATGATCGTAAAAGATCATTGATCAAGTTCACCACCTGCAAATGTTGGTAAGCAGGATACTAAACTTAATCTTTTGTTGTATGGTGTGCAGCCACTATTATTAGGACCTACTTAAGAGAGGGTCAAACATTATAGAATGCGAGTAGCATCAATTATCCCAGTATACCTTTATTATTATTATTATTATTATTATTATTATCATTATTATTATTATTATTATTATTATTATTATTATTATTATTATTATTAGAAGAAGAAGAAGAAGAAGAAGAAGAAGAAGAAGAAGAGTACAGACCAGCGATAAAAATGAAGAGAGAGAGAAGGAGAAGAAGGATAATAATAATAATAATAATAATAATAATAATAATAATAATAATAATTATAATCATATATTATTTTATCATTAATTATTATTATTATTTATCTTCCTCCTCTTTCTTCATCTTCTTCTTCTTCTTCCTCCTCTTCTTCTTCTTCGTCTCTCTTCTTCTTCTTCTTTATTATTATTATTATTATTATTATTATATCTTCTTCTTCTTCTTCCTCCACTTTCTGCTTCTCTTTTCTTCTCGCTTTCTTCTTCTTCTTCTTCTTCTCGCTTTGCTCTTCTTCTTTTTTCTTCTTCTTTTTCTCTCGCTTTATTGTCACTTCCTACTACTACTACTACGACTACTACTACGACTACTACTCTTACTCTTCTTCTTCTTCTTCTTCTTCTTCTTCTTCTTCTTCTTTCTTCTTCTTTATTTACATTAAATATTAATTCAGTGCATCTCTTTCTTTCTTTTTCTTTTAAATACTTTTCTTATTTGACATATACACCCCCCATCCAAACCCCAAGCCCTTCCCTAAAAAAAAACAAAAAAACAATCGTAAGAATCATTTGATTTCGATGTTTTGCAGGCGGGAAAATAGAGGATTAAAATGATTTCAGCTGAATTCACACTGAATCGTTCCATAAGGTGCTAAGAAGGAAAAAAAATATCAAATATGTTTCATAGGGATAGGGGAAACATATTGACCGGGAAAAACCTGGTAACCATGCAAGTATATAATACTTTCTATGCGTTATTTATCCCCTTTATAATCTGACAAACTAAGTACTCACACACACACACACACACACACATACCCCCACCCACACATATAACATACATATATATATAAATATATTATATAATATATATATTTATGTGTTGTGTGTGTGTGGTGTGTGGGTGTGGGTGTTTAAGTATTCGTAATTAGTCCCAGTCTGCTCATATCTATTTACCTATTAATCTAATTTTTTTCCATATCTTCCATCTATCTTATTCTGTCTATATCTAATCTCATTCTGTTCAATATACATAATATATCTGTTCATGTACAAAACACACACCACACACACACACACACATATATATAATATATATATATATATATATATATATATACATATTTCTCCTAATCATCCAATTATGTTTATATATATATATATATATATATATATATATATAATATATAAATTTTTGGTGTGTGTGTGTTTGTGTGGTATGGTATATGCAGTAATAGCCAAAATTTTAAATGCTGAACCATATACACACGCCCCTATATATATATAATATTATTATATAATAATATATATATTATATATATATATATATATATATACTGTTTTGTTAAGCGCATCAATTGGCACTGGCGAGGAGCCTAACTGAACTGATTGATCCTGGCCGTTGGGCCCCCGTTATGGGTTAATCGTTCAGCATTTGAGAACACAACGTTGGCTCAATGTCAGTTTCATCCGCGCGGTCCACATCCACCACGCTTGCTACCCATGGTTTCCGGTTTTTACACTCGTATTGCCCATGTAAGGTACTCTCTCCTGAACTGTTGTCCAGTGATAAAAAGAGGGCATCTAGACTTTTTTTTATTTATAAGTTTTGACTTAAAGTCCACACGTCCCTTTCCATTTTAGTTTTGTCTCCCTCGGTCTAGTGTCTTTTTAGACTTTTAGACAAAGGAAAATGAACTCATAGGGGAAAGGGAGATTGTAGGCATACACCGCTGATGAGACTTAATAAAGTTGAAACAGCTGTACGGTGTTCCACGTCGCGTGCGTTATTCGCCGGGTTTGCTTGTCATGATTATTTTCAATAATTATCGAATTTTATATATATACGCAATGTGTATTGCCTTAAAAATATAAATTATATATATATATAATATATATAAGGGCCAAATGAGTCAGCACGATCTACCTAGGTTTCACCCAATTACATAACACTGACATAATGAGTGGGTCTGTTAATGTAATAGGCTATCTTTAGCTTTGTTATTATTGTTGTATTTATTGTAGTTTCATTCGACATACATACACACAAACTGTCCTAATATATATAGATATATATTATAATATATATAATATAATATATAATAATAGCATCTCTATAGCACACACTAGATATATATATATAGGGTATAGTATATATATATAATCTTATTAGAATGGAGATTGTGGGTTTTTCCGTCGTAAAGCGCGAACATATTCCTACTCAAGTCACAATTCTCTTAGTTATTGACATCACATTCTCATGATTTTATTTTTATCTAAACCTCAATTTTATTAATAAAATTGTCTTTACAGTTATTAATACTGTTAACTATGTCCGTCACATCAAGACACGTATGCAATTAATATGTATATATAGCATGACAAAATAGCGGTTTACAGTGTGAACGGGGAAAGGCTAATTTGCTATTAATATTAAAAAATCGAATTTAATAAATACTGGCTTAGTATTATAGGACTTTTCTAACTGTTTGGGGTCTTATTTTAATGATTATAAGCAAACACCCTCTTCAATGAAATCATTAAAATGAAATCGCATTAAACCAGAATATAAAATATACTGTCATTTTATTTTACTTCCTCTTTAACTAAATACTTAAATTAGAAAAAATAACAATGAAAGACAATGAGTGAGTGGAAGAGTAAAGTTTCAGTTGTTCAATTTTTATTATACTCCTCTGTTTCAAATCTTTTATTATACTCCCTCTGTTTCAAATCTATCTGTCTAATTAGTTTCATTAGCCTTTTCTAATTGTAATGAACAATATTATCATTAATCTATACTTGAATGACTTGCAGTCCGAGGGTGCAGATTTGTTGCTATGTTATAGTATATATAATCTGTGTGTGTGTGTGTGTAGTGTTTGTGTTGTGGTGTGAGAAAGGGGGGTTTGGAATTGAATCGGAAGGAAAATTGAGGTATAACGATAAGGATTACCAAACTAGGACATGAAAAATGTTTAGATATGTTTCGCCTGAGAGGTTCTGCTGATAAAGACTGAAGATCTCGTTCATGAAGTTAAATTAGTATATTTATCAATGTCCGTCTATGTTTATCTTCATTGTTATCTGTACAACGTTCTGGGTCGATATGCCCTGTCAGCCCTCTCAGGTCTTATTCTTGTCAAACTTAGTTATGGGTAAATTGTAGGTATGAATTGGCTCTTTAGCTTTGGGTAGCTACCGGCTATGGAGTAAGGAAAACTGCTGAACAATACAGAATCCAAGCCTGTTAAACTCCGCTTAAGAATTGGCCGCGTCGTCATCTTACACGCTGCGAGGGGATGATAATATAATATAATTAAATAGATATTATAATAGGTATATAATATAATATTCTAACAGTTCCGTTGAACAAATGGTACTATATATACCGAAATGCTTTAAGTATTGACACTACACTAAAAAATTGTTTCCTGATCATAACATCCGTGTCTGTTAATATTTTTTAAATATTTCCTTCTTCAAATTTGGGGTTGATTAATTTCCTCGCCGTATTTCAATATAATATTAGAAACCACAAGGTTCTTAGTTCTATACCGGCCCTCGCCAACTCAGCGTATGAGTAGCACAGGGATCTGTGTACGGTAATGTAAGGGCTGATGGTAGGTGTGCCGCTCCCACCTCAGACCCGCAAAAACAATCTCCTTGGTCTAGTGCTAGTGAAAAGGGGATAGACTCCCTCGATGATTGGCTGATACGACTTTAGCCGTTCCGACGACTTTACTTTTTCTATAATATATATATAGTATATAATATAAGGAGTTGAAATAGAGTCCTATGTGGATCACCTTCAAGTGTTCCGTGTTTTGTTTTTTTTTTTGGTTTTTTGCTTTTTGTACATTTTTACACTTTCCACTTTCTGTTTTATGATTGTTTGTGTAACATGGAAAATCTTGCATCATCAAACCCTCCCCTACGTCAACCATAATTTCAACTGACATCTTCCAATTTGAAATCCGACTCGACACGAACATGATTTATGAATTGTTATCATTTCTTTTACATTTTCGAATTTTGTTTTACACTACTGCATTTTTCTTTCATCCTCATATTGTTGTCGTTGTTGTTGTTGTGTTGTGTTGCTGTTGTTGTTCTACTTCTTCTTCTTCTTTCTTTTCTTCTTCTTTGCTTTCTGCTTGGCTTGCTTGGCTCGCTCTTTTTTTTCTTATTTTCTTGATTTTCTTCTTCTTTTTCCTTCTTCTTAATATTTCTAGTACTTCTCGGTTGTGCTGTATTTTGTCCACTCTTCTTCTTCTTCTTCTGTCTCTCTTTTACTTACTTCCCTTCTTCTGTCTTCTTTGCCTCCTTTCTTTCTTTTCGCTTAGTCATCCCCTTACTCCTCCCTCTTCTTCCCTTCTCGTTTTTCTTCCTGCGGGTTTGTGACGAGTTTGCTTTGGACTATTTTCAGATTCTTTATTCTTGTTTCGTCTTATTCTTTTGGCAACTGAATGCCTTTCATTTTTATTTTTCCTTACTAATTGTTCTTTTTTTTTTTCTTTTCTTTCTTTCTTTTAATTCCAT
>CM042151.1:63380635-63399552 GCA_023376005.1 Doryteuthis pealeii | reverse complement strand
GTAGAATTTGTCCAGAGGCGTGACGTAGATAAAGAAAAAAAAAAAAAGAAAAAAGAAAAAGAAAAAAGTGAAAAGTCCAACAAATAAAATTTTAAAAAGAAAGCTATGATAAAAACGTTGAGAAGAAGAAGAAGAAGAAGGAAGAAGAAGAAGAAGAAGAAGAAGAAGAAGAAGAAGAAGAAGCGAATAAAAACACAAACAAATAACCATTAAAGTGAATACAATATGTATTCAGAAATCATATAAAAAATATAATGCATTCTTTAGAAAATTTATTACAAAAAACAACGGTGTGCCCAGAAATACCTCCCACCTTTTAAAACTGTCACCTGTACGGTGCGAGTGGTTAATGCGTAGCTCCATCAAGCTAATGTACCTACCATTTTGTTTTTCCCAGAATTACGAATTCTAACGCAACAAAAAACTAGCAACAATAAAACCAAAAATATTTGAATCATAAACAATTTGACTTCCGTTATCTAAAGTTTCACGAACTTCATATATATATATATATATATATATATTATATATATATTAGTATTATGTGTATTATTCGCGGACTATTGCCCTCATAATTCATTGTTATCTGGTAACAAAGTTCGGCCAATGTTGCCCTCCGGCCTGTCTTCAGGTATTTTATTGTCGGACTCGGAAACCTCTAGACTGCGGAACTATTTTCGTGACTCGGGAACCTCTTTTGCTAAATCGGAGCCAAATTTAGAGAAATAGTAATATATATATATATATTATATATATATGATATATATAAGTGCAAGGTATTCCATAAACCTTGTAGCGTTCTAAATCTAAAAACTTAATAACTCACTTGTACACATGATAGGATCATTTAGAAAAATTCGTATAAATGTTCAACTTTTATTTGTTTTATGTTTTTATGTACGTATAGATTATTGGCATTTCAACAAGACTGTCATAATTTTTGTTACCATTTTAAAATATTCTGCAGAACCTTATAGATACCCTTTATATATATAAAAAACAAGTCGTACGCACTGGCCGGATGCGCCGAAATTGTTGTTTCAGCCATGAAAGCGAGTGAGTCTACCCCCACTTTTACTAGCGCAGACCAAGGAGATTGTTTTGCGTCTTGAGAGTAGTAGCATCACACTTACCATCAGCTCCCTTAACTTACCGCACAGATCCCTGCTGCTACTCAATACACTGAGTTTGCGCAGGGCCGATATCGAACCAGGAACCTCGAGGTTGCCTAGTCAGACACTCTGCCGGCCTGAGCTAAACCGGGCCGCATATATATGATGTGTGCTGTATATGTGATGTGTGTGTGTTTTTATGCAGTAATTCTCTTTCCGCATGTTTGTTAAAATGACAGACAAGCATTTGCCGTTCTTTTAGCTTTTTGTTAGTTTTGCTCTCTTTAAATGAAGGCAGAAAGTTACAACTGAATCTCCAAAAGTGCTACGTTCCGTCATTTTGAAAATGCAGCGTGTACCTATGTTGTGGAGCCCACAGTTTTCATTCCTTTGTTAAGGTTTATTATTATTTCTTTTTTAGTAGACGTGGCATCATGTATGAACGCACAGCCATATGTTGCTGACTGAGATATAATTGCCAAGGGCACGTGTCTATGGATCCCACTAAGCGTAACTCAGCAAACTCCATAGTATAGGGCGCGTTAAGCTCAGTCGCGGTGAGCGTTCAACTAGCAATCACAAGGCTTCACAGATTCGGAACGGCCCTCACCAACTCAGCATATGAGTTAGCACAGGGATCTGCGCGGATAAAGAGAGGGCTGAATGATGCGCACCCACTTCAGATTGACAAAACAATCTCCTTGGTCTAGCGCTAGTGAAAAGGGGACAGAACGCCTTCACTTGTCTCCGCTGATACCTACTTTGCTTTGTACTTTTAGTATATATATATATATATATATATATTTCAGAGCATCGAAATATGCAATTATGTATTCGTGTACAAATGTGTGTGTGAGTGTGTGTGCGAGTGTTTGTCTGTTGAGTGCGCTATGCTGTTTAATCCCTCACCAACTCCTTCTCTGTTCCCTAGTGTGACATGTCAGTACGGCAATATTTTCTAAAATATCTGGAAAATGTAAGCAGAGTGAAGGGAGAAATAAGCTTCAAGCCTTCTAATTTAGAAGCGATGAAATGAACATAACACGCCTGCCGGTTGGAAATCGAACCCGTTGACCACGTCGGCGATATCTGTCAGCCCCATGGTGGCAAATCTCAACGGCTCACCCGATACACTCCCATGGCAGCAATTCTGCCTCTACTACCAAAAAACCGAAGACCCCGTATTTCTGCGCTTTTTTTTTTAGAGCCCTTCTAGTCACCCCGCCGCCAACCCGTTCTCATCACCCCACCCACACCCGGCAACCAAAAGCATTAGAAATTCCACCATAAAGGAGAACGTGTCAAAAAAAAAACCCAAAAAAACTTTCTCTTTTTGCTCCTAATCTCTTTACATGTTAAAATCAGATGAAAAAATTAGCAATTTGTTTTATGACGGCCGAGGCAAGGAATTCCTAATGAAGAACATCTTTTAACGCTTTGCTTCCTTCAACAAGCCGAGCGCATTTTCCGTGGATCCGGGGCGCTGATCGTGCTAAATACCCTGACTGACAAGAGCAAAAGCCTTCAATGGTTCGTGAAAGGAAAAGAGGCGCCGAGATGGCTTCGTGAAGCCTTAAATGTTCAAATGCCTCTAGGTAAAAGGGCGCATTAAAAGCAAAAAAAAAAAAAAAAAAAAAAAAAAAGCCCAAAAAACAGCACTGATAGGAAATGACTAATTGTAGAATACAAATCTTAGAAAAACTGAGCCTGGGAAAAATAAAAAAAAAAAAATACGACAAACATCGATAGGATTAAATTTATATATATATATATATATATATAATATATAATATATATATATATATATATTACCGCATCTTAAAAAGCTTATCGAACAACCAAAAAATCTCGTCAATCATCAGATAAAGGTGGAGGTGTCGTCATCATGAACTCCACACAATACAACGATAAAAATGTCGAATTACTATGTCAATCAAAATACTACGAACAAATCTCTCTAGAAAAACCATTAAACAAAAACACGAACATCGTTCAACAAATCAATACAAAAAACTAGTAGTGCTGTGATAAATTTTCCTTTTCCTATATCAGCAAACACATGAAAGAAAGAATCTACTAAAGAGATTGAAAACACTGCAGCGTTAGCTGAATAAATATCACTCATTTAATTGAACCTGTGTTTTTTCAAATGTTTCACTAATTACATTACCGTCGCGATTCACTTCCCTTTTTTCTCTTCACACACACACACACACACCACACACGCACACACATACACACACACACACACACACACCACACATATATTATATATATATGGTGTTGTCTTGAAAGGCGCTCTGTATGCTCTAATAAGTATAAATTATTATTTGTGATTATTTTGGTATATGTATCGTTTGTGGAAGTACATAGATCAGGTTTGGGCATTAGTATGAAGTATTAAAGAAATAAAGAAATAATATCAGAGCTTTCTATAATTTCTTTCTTAATGCTTTATTACTAATGCCCAAACCATGATATATGTACCCCCACAAACGGATACATTATACCAAAATAATCAACCACACACACACACACCCACACACACACACACATATATATATATATTATATATATTATATAATATAATATCATATATTCGCAGTTACCCTTTAAATCCGAAACAAGCAAATAAGTATACAATTTTATGTACTTTGCGGATTTTTTCACTAAAACCCGATTAAAAAGTGCTCAATAACAAAGAGCCTAAATAGAAGCATTTAAAATCGAATGATTTAAAAACTAGCTACTTAAGTTAAGTTAAAAACTAGCGCCTACTTAAGTTTCTCGAAGTAGGCCCGAATCTTCCGAAGATATAAGGTAACCAGTCTAGGAGAGGATAACCCTGAATTCAAAAATTCCTGAGGTCGCGTCGTGATTGGCGTTTGTGGCAACCCTTGATGCACCAATTCTTTCCTATCGACTGCTGCCAAAAAGTGGTGGATGGTCCAACCCACAAGCACTTCAACCACTATTAAAACAAATCACTGTGTGGCATGTTTATTATGTGCTATGAACCCTCATGCGTCGAAAAATCGACGAGAGAGTCCATAATATATAATATATATATATATATATATATATATTATTATATATATATATATATATATATATATATATCATATCAATCTATTCTATTTATTCCCTCATTTTTCTTATATGTCCATTATCCATCTTAATCTATCTATCTATCTAATCTATCTTTATTTTTTTTCTACTCCCTAATCTCTCACATGTAAATGCAGAATGAAGAAATAGCAATTTGTTTTAGTGCACGGGCGATGCAAGATCCTAATGAAGACATGCTTTAACCACTTTATCAACAAGTGAGCCGCATTTTCATGGGATTCCGGGGGGCTGATCGTGTAAATACCTGACTTGACAAGAGGAAAAGCTAATGGCTCGTTAAAAGAGGCCGGAATGTCCGTTGAAGCTTAAATGTTCAAATGCCTTTAGTAAAAACGAGGAAACATGACTAATACAAATCTTAGAATCCAAAACTGCGTTAAAGGACAAACATCAATAAGTTAAAATTTAAAAGAAAAAAATTTAAAGAGAAACAATTAACAAAATTTTGAATGGAACTACTCTCCGTCTCTGTCTCTGCGCTCTGTCTCTGTCTGTCTCTCTCCTTCTATATATATATATATAAGGGGACTCAGTAGAGTGTCAGCCTTAGAACCACAAGGTTCCTGGTTCGATACCGGTAGAGGTGGCCACCCCACCCCAGATGCATAACAATCTCTGTTGTCTAAGCTGATACCGACTTTAGGCACTCCCGATAGATAAATATACTATAATATATATATGATTATATATATATAGATATATATATATAGTATATAATGAAGGATAGTTGTAAATTAAGAGAAAATGTTCAATGTTATAATTAGGTAATAGCACAGCAGGTATAAAACCTAAAGCGGAAAAAAGAAGAGCGAACAAGAGAGAAAACTAGATAAAGGAATTTAAAAAGAATAAGCAGTAGGAGAAAGGAAAGAAAAAAAAACGACCAAAAAAAACGATGTAACAAAAGAAAGAAAAGTGCATAAAGAACGAAAAGAAAGAATAAAAGAAAAAACACAAAGAAAGAAAAATGAATTAAGAAAGAAAAGAAAAAAAAAGAAAAGAAAAAAAAAAAAATGAAAGAATTTCACTGCAAAAGAATAAGAAGAAAAAGAATAAAGAATGAAAAGATTAGTCAAAGCAAAAGGAAGAAAAAGAGAATGAAAGAGGAGGAGGAGGAGGTTAGCAAGCGAGAAGAAGAAGAAGATGCGCAGCTAAGCGAGAAGCAAGAAAAAAAGAAGAGAAAAAGGAGGCAGGAGGAGAGTCAAGAAGCAGAAAGAAAAGAAGAAGAAGAAGAAGAAGAAGAAGAAAAAAGGTATCAGCCAATAACTAGAAGAAAAATAAGAGGAAGAAGAAAAAAGAAGAAAAAGAAAAAGAACATAAAAGAAGGCGAGCCAAGCAAAGCAAACAACTAGCAAGCAAGCAAGCAGAAGGAAGAAGAAGAAGAAGAAGAAGAAGAAGAAGAAGCAAGAACAAACAACAACAACAACAAAAACAACAACAACAATATGGAGTGATGCAAAGAAAAATGAGTTAGTGTAAAACAAAATTCGAAATTAAAAAGAAATAATAAAATTTATAAAAAATTTCAATTCGTGGTCGAGTCGATTCAAATTTGGAGATGTCAGTTGAAATTTAGAAGGCGTGAGTAGGCGTAGCGGGGTTTGATGGATGCCAGATTTCATTCCATGTCCTACACAACAATCATTAAAACAGAAAGTGAAAAGTTGCTAAAAAATGTACAAAAAAGCCAAAAAAAAAAACAAAAACAAAACAAAACGGAACACCTTGAAGTGATCACAATATAGACTCTATTCAAAACTCCTTTATATATATACTATATATAATATATATATAGTACCCGATATAGTAAAGTAAATCAGTCGGGACGGCCTAAAGGCGGTATCAGCCATTCATCGAGGGTGAGTCTATCCCCTTTTCACTAGCCACTAGACCAAGAGGATGTTGTTTCGTTCTGAGGTGGGAGCGCACACCTACCATCAGGCTCCTTACATTACCCTACAGCATCCCTGTGCTACTCATACGCTGAGTTGGCGGCAGGAGCCGGTATAGAACTAAGAACCTGTGTGCGTTTCTAATATAATATATTTGAAAGTATGGCGAGGCAAATTAATCTGACAATATGAGAAGGAAATAATTTTAAAACATATAACAAAACACAGAATTATGATCAGAAACAATTTTTTATGTCAATACTTAAGCATTTCGCCGTAATATTGTCAGATTAGATTTCCTCGCCATATTTTCAAATATATATTAGAAACCACAAGGTTCTTAGTTCTATACCGGCCCTCGCCAACTCAGCGTATGAGTAGCACAGGGATCTGTACGGTAATGTAAGAGCTGATGGTAGGTGTGCGCGCTCCACCTCAGACGAAAAACAATCTCCTTGGTCTAGTGCTAGTGAAAAGGGGATAGACTCCCTCGATGATTGGCTGATACCGACTTTAGGCCGTCCCGACGACTTTACTTTTACTATATATATATAGATATATATATATATATATATATAAAGGAGTTGAAATAGAGTCCTATATTGTGATCACCTTCAAGGTGTTCCCGTTTTGTTTTGTTTTTTTGGTTTTTTTTTGGCTTTTTGTACATTTTTACACTTTTCCACTTTCTGTTTTATGATTGTTGTGTAACATGGAATAATCTTGGCATCCATCAAACCCCCTACCCCTACTCCACCCTTCTAAATTTCAACTGACATCTCCAATTTGAATCCGACTCGACACGAAATGATTTTTATAAAATTTTATTATTTCTTTTATTTCGAATTTTGTTTTACACTACTCATTTTTCTTTTCATCACTCATCTTGTTGTTGTTGTTGTTGTTGTTGTTGTTGTGTCTTCTTCTTCTTCTTCTTCTTCTCTTCTTCTTCTTCTTCTGCTTGCTTGCTTGCTTAGTTGTTTGCTTGCTTGGCTCGCCTTCTTTTTTTATGTTTCTTTTTCTTTTTCTTCTTTTTCTTCTTCCTCTTATTTTTCTTCTAGTTTGGCTATACTTTTCTTCTTCTTCTTCTTCTTCTTCTTCTTCTTCTTCTTCTTGACTCTCCTCCTCCTCCTTTTTCTTCTTCTTTTTTTCTTCTTCTCGCTTAGCTGCGCATCTTCTTCTTCTTCTCGCTTGGCTAACCTCCTCCTCCTCCTCTTTCCCCTTCTCTTTCTTCCTTTTGCTTTGACTATCTTTTTCATTCTTTTATTCTTTTTCTTTCTTATTCCTTTTGCCAGTAAATTCTTTCATTTTTTTTTTCTATTTTTCTTTTTTTTTCTTTTCTTCTTTAATTCATTCTTTCTTTCTTTTGTTTTTCTTTTTTTCTTTCTTTCGTTCTTTATCACTTTTCTTTCTTTTTTTACTCGTTTTTTTTGTCGTTTCTTTTTCTTTCTTTCTCCTACTCTTATTCTTTTTAAATTCTTATCTATTTTCTCCTCTTGTTCCTCTTCTTTTTTCTTTAGGTTTTATACCTGCTGTGCTATTACCTATTATAACATTGAACACTTTTCTTATTTACAACCTTCATTATATATATATATATATATATATATATATATATATATATATATATATATATATATATCGGGAGTGCCTAAAGTCGGTATCAGCTAGACCAAAGAGATTGTTATTGCATCTGGGGTGGGGTGCCACACCTACCGGTATCGAACCAGGAACCTTGTGGTTCCTAGGCTGACACTCTACTGAGTCCCCTTATATATATATATATAGAGAGAGAGACAGACAGAGACAGAGACAGAGACAGAGACGGAGAGGTAGTTCATTTCAAAATTTTGTTAATTGTTTCTCTTTTAAATTTTTTTCTTTTAAATTTTAACTTATTGATGTTTGTCCTTTAACCAGTTTTGGATTCTAAGATTTGTATTAGTCATGTTCCTCGTTTTACTAAAGGCATTTGAACATTTAAGCTTCACGGACCATTCCGGCCCTCTTTTCACGAGCCATTAAGCTTTTCTCTTGTCAGTCAGGTATTTACACGATCAGCCCCCCGGAATCCCATGAAAATGCGGCTCAGCTTGTTGATAAAGTGTTAAAAGATGTCTTCATTAGGAATCCTTGCATCGCCGTCACTAAAACAAAATTGCTATTTCTTCATCTGATTTACATGTGAGAGATTAGGGAGAGAAAAAAAAATAAAGATAGATAGATAGATAGATAGATTAAGATGGATAAATGGACATATAAAGAAAAAAATGAGGGAAATAAATAGATAGATTGATAATGATTATATATTATTATATATATATATATATATATATATATATATATATATATATATATATATATATATTATGGACTCTCTCGTCGATTTTCGACGCATGAGGGTTCATACACATAATAAACATCCACACAGTGATTTGTTTTATAGTGGTGAAGGCTTGTGTTGGACCATCCACACTTTTTGGCACAGTCGATAGGAAAGAATTGGTGCATCAAGGGTTGCCACAAACCCAATCAACGACCGACCTCAGGAATTTTGAATTCAGGGTTATCCCTCTCCTAGACTGGTTACCTACTATCTTCGGAAGATTCGCGCTACTTCGAGAAACTTAAGTAGCTAGTTTTTAACTTAACTTAAGTAGCTAGTTTTTAAATCATTCGATTTTAATCTTCTATTTAGCTCTTTGTATTGAGCACTTTTTAATCGGTTTTAGTGAAAAAATCCCAAAGTAAATAAAATTGTATACTTATTTGCTTGTAGGATTAAAGGTAACTGCGATATATATATATATATATATATATAATATATATATATATATTATATGTGTGTGTGGTGTGTGTGTGTGTGTGTGTGTGATTATTTTGGTATATGTATCCGTTTGTGGGGGGTACATATATCAGGTTTGGGCATTAGTATAAAGCATTAAAGAAAGAAATATCAGAAACTCTGATATTTATTTCTTTATTTCTTTAATACTTCATACTAATGCCCAAACCTGATATATGTACTTCCCACAAACGGATACATATACCAAAATAATCACAAATATATATACTTATTAGAAGCATACAGAGACCCTTAGACAACACCATAATATATATATATATGTGTGTGTGTGTGTGTGTGTGTGTGTATGTGTGTGCGTGTGTGTGTGTGTGTGTGTGTGTGAAAGAAAAAGGGAAGTGAATCCGACGGTATGTAATATAGTGAAACATTTGAAAAAACACAGGTTCAAATTTAAATGAGTGATATTTATTCAGCTAACGCTGCAGTGTTTCAATCTCTTTTAGTAGATCTTCTTCAGTGCTTTTGCTGATATAAGGAAAAGGAAAATTATCACAGCATACTAGTTTTTGTATGATTTGTTGAAGATGTTCGTGTTTTGTTTAATGGTTTCTAGAGAGATTTGTTCGTAGGTATTTTGATGACATAGTAATTCGGACATTTTATCGTTGTATTTGTTGGAGTTCATGATGACGACACCTCCACCTTATCTGATGATGTGACGAGGATTTTTTGTTGTTCGATAAGCTTTTTTAGAGCGGTAATATATATATATATATATATATATATATATATATATATATATATATATATAATTTAATCCTATCGATGTTTGTCTTTTTTTTTTTTTTTTAATTTTTCCCAGGCTCAGTTTTTCTAAGATTTGTATTCTACAATTAGTCATTTCCTATCAGTGTGTTTTTTGGCTTTTTTTTTTTTTTTTTTTTTTTTTTTTGCTTTTAATGCGCCCTTTTACCTAGAGGCATTTGAACATTTAAGCTTCACGAACCATCTCGGCCCTCTTTTCATTTCACGAACCATTGAGCTTTTCTCTTGTCAGTCAGGTATTTACACGATCAGCCCCCCGGAATCCACGAAAATGCGGCTCGGCTTGTTGACAAAGCGTTAAAAGATGTCTTCATTAGGAATCCTTGCATCGCCGTCACTAAAACAAAATTGCTATTTTTTCATCTGATTTACATGTAAGAGATTAGGGAGAAAAAAGAGAAAGTTTTTTTGGGTTTTTTTTTTTCACACGTTCTCCTTTATGGTGGAAATTTTCTATCATTTTGTTGCCGGGTGTGGTGGGTGATGAGAACGGGTTGGCGCGGGTGACTAGAAGGGCTATAAAAAAAAAAGCCAGAATACGGGTCTTCGTTTTTTGGTAGTAGAGGCAAGAATTCTCCATGGGGAGTGTATCGGGTGGCGTTGAGATTTGCCACCAATGGGGCAGACAGATATCGCCGAACGTGCAACGGGTTCGAATTTCAACGGAGGCGGTTTATGTTCATTTCATCGCTTCTTAATAGAAGGCTTGAACTTATTTCTCCCTTCACTCTGCTTCACCCATTTTCCAGATATATTTAGAAAATATTCCGTCACTGACATGTCACACTAGGGAACAGAGAAGGGAGTTGGTGAGGGATTAAACACATACGCACTCACAGACAAACACTCGCACACACACTCACACACACATTTGTACACGAATACATAATTGCATATTTCGATCTCTGAAATATATATATATATATATATATATATAAAGTAAAAGCAAAGTAGGTATCAGCGAGACAGTGAAGGAGTCTGTCCCCTTTTCACTAGCGCTAGACCAAGGAGATTGTTTTGTCATCTGAAGTGGGTCGCCACATCAGCCCCTCTCTTTACCGCGCAGATCCCTGTGCAACTCATATGCTGAGTTGGTGAGGGCCGGTATCGAATCTGGAACCTTGTGATTGCTAGTTGAACGCTCACCCGACTGAGCTTAACCGGCCCTATATATGGAGTGCTGAGTTACGCTTTAGTGGATCCATAGACACGTGACCCTTGGCAATTATATCTCAGGTCAGCAACAATGGCCTGTGCGTTCATACATGATGCCACGTCTACCTAAAAAAAGAAATAATAATAAAAACCTTGAACACAGAATGAAAACTGTGCTCCACAACATAGGTACACCTGCATTTTCCAAAATGACGGAACGTACACTTTTGGAGATTCAGTTGTAACTTCTCCTTCATTAAAAAGCAAAACTAAACAAAAAGCTAAAAGACCAAATGCTTGTCTGTCATTTTTAACAAAACATGCGTACAAGAGAATCTACTGCATAAAAACACACACACACACATATACACACACACTCATATATATGGGCCGGTTTAGCTCAGCCGGCAGAGTGTCTGACTAGGAACCTCGAGGTTCCTGGTTCGATATCGGCCCTCGCAAACTCAGTGTATGAGTAGCACAGGGATCTGTGCGGTAAATTAAGGAGCTGATGGTAAGTGTGATGCTCTACCTCAGACGCAAAAACAATCTCCTTGGTCTAGCGCTAGTAAAAGTGGGGATAGACTCACTCGCTTCATGGCTGAAACCAAATTTAGGCCACCCCGACGACTTGTTTTTTATATATATAAAGGGTATCTATAAGGTTCTGCAGAATATTTAAAATGTAACAAAAAATATGACAGTCTTGTTGAAATGCAATAATCTATACGTACATAAAACATAAAACAATAAAAGTTGAACATTTATACGATTTTTACTAAATGATCCTATCATGTGTACAACGTGAGTTATTAAGTTTTAGATTTTAGAACTGCTACAAGGCTTTATGAATACCTTGCACTTATATATATATATATATATATATATATATATATATATACTATTTCTCTGAATTTGGCTCCCGATTACGAAAAGAAGGTTCCCGAGTACGAAATAGTTCCCAAGTCCTAGAAGGTTCCCGAGTCCGACAATAAATACCTGAAGAAGGCCGGAGGGCACATTGGCCGAAACTTTGTACAGATAACAATGAATATGAGGGCAATAGTCCGAATAATACAAATAATACTAATATATATATATATATATATATATATATATATATATGAAGTTCGTGAAACTTTAGATAACGGAAGTCAAATGTTTATGATTCAAATATTTTGGTTTTATTGTTGCTAGGTTTTATTGTTGCTTAGAATTGTATCTGGAAAAAAAATGGTAAGGTATTAGCTTGATGGAGCTACCATTACCACTCGCACCGTACAGGTGACAGTTTAAAAGGTGGGAGGTATTTCTGGCACACCCTGTATAAATATTTTCTAAAGAAATGCATTATATTTTTATATGATTATCTGATACATATTGTATTCATTTATATGGTATTGTTTGTTTTTTTATTCGCTTCTTCTTCTTCTTCTTCTTCTTCTTCTTCTTCTTCTTCTTCTTCTTCTTCTTCTTCTTCTCAACGTTTTTATCATAGCTTCTTTAAACTTTTATTTGTTGCTTTTCTTTTTCTTTTTCTTTTTCTTTTTTTTTTTTCTTTTCTACGTCACGCCTCTGACAAATTCTAACAAACATCGAATACGTTTTTGTTTTTGCAAAAATACCGCTAAATCGTTAATCACATTTTTCTTTCACTTTTTCTTCTTTTTTTTTTTTTTTTTTGTTTGTTTATTCTTTCCTCGACTTTAATTCTCTTTCATCTTTTTTGTAAAAGAAATTTTTAGACAAAAAAAAAAGACGAAATTTGTACATTTCCCGAACGAACGAGACGCTGAGACGAGATCAACCATCATCAGACGAGATCTGCCATCACCAGACGAGATCTGAAAATTAATTTCAGTGAAAGACATCTTCTTTCATTTCAGAACTACAGACGAAAGAGAAAAAAACTCTGATTCTTTCAAACGCCCCTTACTGAAAAAGAGAGAGAGTGAGGGAGAATATGTGTGTGAGTGAGAGAGAGAGGGAGAGTTTGAGTGTGTGTAAGAAATATATATATATTAATATATATAGTGTGTGTGTGTGTGTATGTGTGTGTGCCTCTGTGTGTGTGTGTGTGTGTGTATAAGAGAGAGATAGAGAAAGAAAAGGAGATAAAGAGAAAGGAGAGTTATGCGTGTAAGAGATAGAGAGAGAAGGGTTGCATGTGTACGGTGTAAGAGATAGAGAGAGAAAAAAGAAGAGAGACAGAGAGGAGAGTATGTGTGTATGAAAAAGAGTTAGAAAGAGTGTGTGTGTAAGAAAGAAAGAGAGAGAGAGAGAGTGTGTGTGTGTGTGTGTGTGTGTGTATGTATGTGTGTGGTGTGTGTGTGTGTGTAAGAGATAGACTAAAAGGGAGACAGAGAAAAGAGAGTATGTGTGTGAGAGAGAGTTAGAAAGAGAGTGTGTATGTAAGAAAGAAAGAGTGAGAGAGAGAGAACGTGTGTGTGTTTGTGTGTGCGTAAGAGATAGATAGAGAAAAGGAGAGAGACATAGAGAGGGGCGAGTATGTGTGTGTGAGAGAGAGTGGGAGTTAGAGGACGGTGTTTGTATGTGTAAGAAAAAGATAGAGTGTGTGTTTTTGTGTTTGTGTATGTGTGTGTATGTGTGTATAGGAGATAGAGAAAAGAGATGAGGGATAAAAGATGTATATAAATATATATATATATATATAGAGAGAGAGAGAGAGAGAGAGAGAGGGAGTGTGTGTGTGTGTGTGTGTGTGTGTGTTGTGTGTGTGTAAGAGAGAAAGAGAGAAGGGGAGTCGGAAATAAAGTTGTTGCTTTCGTTACGATTTTAAGGGCCATCATTTAGGCTTCAAGCAAGATGGTAAAGAATCCATTGGTTGTTCCTTGGTGCTCCTCAGTATTGCAAGTCCTTCGTCAATGATTACAAATGGACGTCTCTCAGTATCAGTGATTGATTAAATAGTCAACCAGCCCCGCTTAGTCTATAAATTTAAGTGGTGTATTGTAGCATACCTTATATACCAAAAAATTCCAACAGTTGTTTTTATGGCAGGCTTAAATCTCGACTATACAGCTCTTTAGATAACGATATGTTTTAGACTTGCGAAATACTACATAATGAAACGATTGTTAATACTTTAAAGAAGCATTTGATGAGTATGGACAAGATGAATGAAGATTATAACAATGGCCAAAGTAAAGTTGCTTTATACCCATACTCTGCTGGATATATATTATGGAGAGAGATCTATCTGGATCTATTCTCGTATGAGATTCATTCGTGTCTGTGCCCTTATATTTAATATTCTATTTCTTCTGTACTTATTTTCTGTATTATTGAGTAGCTATCTTCTTGAGGCACCAAATGTGGTTCTATGCTGGTCATGGTATCAAATGTGGTACTATTACATACCCACATTGGCATCGGGCATACAATTGGTGTGTGTGAGAGTGAGAGTTCTCAGATAAGAGAGTTCTTCAGTGATAGAGAGAGACAGACAGGTTAGAGGCTTACTTGGTTAGGAGTTGACCTTACTTTATCACTTGTTGACATCTTAACTCTTCCAATTGCCATGTTCCTGTTTTTTTTCTCTAGCTGCTACGACGGTACGCCCATCATTATATAACAAAGTGATCAAGAGTTTCGACCAGATATTAATATCATGTAGGAATTACATAATCTTACACAATTCGTGGGTACCTACGAATTATGACTGGTGTAG
This sequence comes from Doryteuthis pealeii, assembly GCA_023376005.1. NCBI lineage: Eukaryota > Metazoa > Mollusca > Cephalopoda > Myopsida > Loliginidae > Doryteuthis > Doryteuthis pealeii. Next base: position 63,384,942 of record CM042151.1, on the reverse strand, counting down.
TTATATTTTGAATCTAAATTCGTTGAAATTCAAAATCAGAGGTAGCTAGATTATTGATAGGTAATGACCTTTAGTTGATCCCCGGCTTACGCTAATGGGAAAACGTGAGAACGGGAATTAAGTTAAGTTAGTTAGATTTTGGCCGTTAGTTAAAAGGAGCAGACGCGAGGAATTTGCTCCCAAAATGCCAACTTCTCACCGCGCGGTTGAAAATCCTTTTAGGCTTCGGATTTTTAATAAAGAATGGAGACGTCTTATAAAATAATGAAGTCTTGCTTAATTATCATAACGAAATTAGCAGTCAATCCAGCCCAGAATATTTTTAATAAAGATTAAAGAAGTCTTGTACAACAACCAAGTCTTGCTTAATTATTATCAACCCTTTTACCAACAACAAAATGAGCACAGACAACCCAGCCCAGCAGAAGTATTGAAATTTTAATGCAATGAAATATATTGAATTAGAAAGACAAACCAAATTAAATTAGAACGTATATAAAAAGATTATACGTATTCTAATTAGTTTATATAGTTATTTACTAAGCTTAGTCTAGATGTTGCACAAGGTCAGAAGTATGTGGCACCCAATGAGAATCGAACTCACAAACAATGGTCTGCGAATTTGATTTGTTAATAATTACACCACGTAAGGTACCCTAATTGGTTTTTATATAAAATCATTCATAGGATTGATTTTAATACGTTGGAGAATAAAACAATATTAGAGATCAATAACACCGAGTAATTATCTATTTAACCTGTTTGGGTTTTGTTAAAACCCGTATGCAAATTAACCTCACCATATATTATGTAAACCTTTATTTCTTAGTGATATATAAGACACATTGCAGGATTTTAAATGCACTGATTACATGGGCTGTTTTGAGGCCAATCTAACTCAGATTTTCATAGAAACACCATAAATAAATAAGATTTATTCAATGTATCAATGATTTTAACAATAACCTAAATACTCATTGATAAACTTATGCAATTTCTGAAGGTATTATGACGTAAGCAGTGACGTATTTTCTGTTACAGACCGACAGTTACCGAATCTCTATTATGATAAGATGATAACCATATTCATTGATCGTCTCATCTCTCGCTCCACACACCCTACATTTGCTATTCTATTGTGCCTTACCTATCTTTGCTTTGATATGATTTATTTTTATGGCATTGTTTGGTTAAATCAAACTAAATTCCACCATCGTATGTCACATTGCCGAAAGAAACAAATACCAAAAACTTTTACATTTTTTTCAGGTCAATTAACTTTGAACCACGTATCTTTGAGAATGTGTGTTACGCCTCAACTATACGTGGTTCAAAGTTAACTGACCTGAAAAAATATAAAAGTTTTTAGATAAAATAACTGGCGAATTATATCTTTTATTCATTAATATATCAACACTGAAAATTTCATTAAATTCGGTTAATTCCCTGATTTTTGGTATTTTTTCTTTCGATGGGGTGGCATACGATAGTCGAATTTAAGTCCGTTAAGTTCGATTTAACCTATTGTTTTGTGCTATAATTATGAGCGCCTTAGTTTCTCTTTTAAAGCTTCATATTCTTAACCATGTCCAGGTCTTTTCATGTGCAATCTTCCCTATTTTTCGTTTGAAGTATCCATATAACTGTTTTTCTTCACATTTTTCTTTTCTAGTTTTTGTTGTTTTTCCGCATGTCCATATGTTGCAACAGCTATTATTGGCTGCTGTGAGTAACATTTCCTTGATTTTTTTTTGTTTATTCTTCGAATCCTTGGATTGTAGCATCTACGCAATCCCCATTGTGTGCGAGACCCCTTTCACCTATTTTTCTTGATAGATATATTCAGTCTCTTCCATCCCTCGGGTGTAATGACTTGTGCTTAGTCATTTAATATTTTCTTTTTTCATATTTAAAAGACTTTTAACAATCACGTGAAAGCGTAATTTTTTTTATTACATCACAAGATCAATTGGCAATGTATATCACTGACTTTCAACATTCAGCGTGTAACCTAAACCAAAACACAGAGATAAGAGTCTCTTTCATCCTATTTAACGATTATTTTTAATAATTTGTCAGAATCATCTATCTATACATATATAAAGGGCAGTTGTGTGCATGTATTGGCGGGTGTTTGTATGTACGGAGGAAACTACTAATTATTGACAAAGTAAATATATATACAATTTCACTATCTACATATCTTTTTGTGTTGAAAATTATGAAGATTTGATCTATATTTGCGAAGAAATTTAGAATAAAATTTACGATAAGATAACATTAGAATTCTGCTTCGGCCATTATTAGGCGTTTCTAGCTAAATTCACACGTAGTCATTTTTTATCTACCTTTTATACAAATTAAAAATTCTCTTTAATAAAATAGGTTCCAATTTTTTTTTGCATTTAATATTCTGAATAGGAGACATTAATTTTATTTTTCAGAGTTGTTTAAGTCTGTCCACTTTTTACTTTAAAAAATAATATACAATTATTTTGATATTTGATCATCTCTGCACTAAATTCTACAATACAAAATAGAAAAATTTAAAAAATTATTATAAATCTAAATACGATGGTTTATTCTTTCAATCATTTTTCAATTTATATATATATATATATATATATATATATATATATATATATATATATATATATTGAACTTTTTTTCACTTTAGAATATGATATCAATTGAATGAATTCTATTTAGAAATGTCGGTCTCTGGCGATCGAAAAATGTAAACAACCCCAAAATATTCATTTTCTTTTTCTTTTTATTCAATTTTTTTCATGTTAGCAACTGCTTATAAAATAATCCCGTTAAATAAAATCAGGTTATTAGTGCAGAATAGCGTGCATGTATTAGATTTCATTACATTTCACGGAAATACCCGAAACCTTTGAGTAAGGTAAGGGTTACTTCAGAAGAGTTTCTGTAATCTGATGCTATTTACACGTAAAATACGATTCTAATGATATATTTATTGCGCGCTATTCTGCATTTGATCCAAAATCATTACTGTAATTTGATATTCAACTTTTAAGCACATTCAAAATTCCTTTTTTTTTAAAGTGTTTTAAAAGTTTTTCCTATAATAATTTGATATTCGATCTGTTACGCTTTGGATTAATGTTATTTTTGTTTAAATTATTTATTGAATTTTACAAATTGTAAAAAGAAAATATTTAAAAATTAAAGAATTATTTTTAATTTAAATACTTTTTTTTTTTTTGTATTTTTTATTATTATTTGAAATATGAACTTAATAAATCGCCTCATTTATATCTCATTTTGAAAAAGTATTGTTAATTATTGAATTAAAATTTCTTAGTAAATTGTTATATGTGATGTCATTTTCTCTACCCTACGAAAACTGGACTTCCACCAAGCTTTATTAACAGAAGATCTTTTTTTTACGTGTGGATTTTTATGGGGCATTCTGCGAGGATCGAACTTGCTATTTAGTAGTAATGGATCTGCAAGACTCACTTGCTAACCATTACACCACGTTTATTTTATTATTTTTTCTCTACCCAGGCTTCGCCGGGTAGCCACTTCTAATGTTTTTTAAATTAGCCAATTAGCACATGACAGTATCAAACTAAATGAAATAAATACTCTCAGTTAAACTTGGATTTTTACAAAGAATTATAAGAACGAATAATACAATGAATTATATAATGCCTTTTACCTTAACTAAATAAATTATCTATCACGTGTCTGTCATGGCGCCCAAAATAGTGCGCTTCTAAGTGTCAAGTTTATTAACAGTCACCGGTAATTTTCCGTAACTCCCTGATCCCAAAGTTAACGGCCCTTAATTTAAATTCTTAGCTACAGGACTGTTCACAATTCATGAGCTCTCATGAATTGTAACAAATGCTTATTGATAGAACTAATGCCTAATTTATAGAGAGTGTTTTCTGTTATTTTATGCTTATTACACATAAACTAATTTATTCATAACATTCAGGACTCCGCCCTTCCGGCTGGGGTTGTAGAATACACCGATTGCACCTCTTAACGACGTATATGTTCACAAAAGAAAACATCTAAAACAATTATATTTTGAACGAATTATTTTATAAAGTATTGGATTTTGAAATATCCTTTCTTATAATAAGGTTAGAAGATCACTTTAGAAAAAAGATTAATAAGAATAAAAAGTACTAGCAGGACCTGTGGATATACCACAATATGATAATTTAATTATTGCAACGTTTGATATGTTTAATAAAAAGCTATCGCAAATAGTTCAATATATTTTTTAAGTCGTCGGGGTGGCCTAAAGTCGGTATCAGCTAAAC
>CM042151.1:63368135-63373135 GCA_023376005.1 Doryteuthis pealeii | reverse complement strand
GAGGGTGGAGCGCCACACCTACCATCAGCTCGCTTACTTTACCGCACAGATCCCTGTGCTACTCATACGCTGAGTTGGCGGGGACGGTATCGAACTATGAACCTTGTGGTTTCCAGCCGAACGCTCTACCGACGAGCTAATTCTTTCACTCATTTTATATATGCATACATACCTATATACATACATACACATAAATGCCCTTTATATATGTATAGAATAGATTTACTCTGCCCATGATAAATTTATTATTTTCTAGTGTTTTTATTATTTATTTTTTTATTGTTATTTCATTCCATTATTTCATATTATATTATGTTTATTTATTTAAGACTTTTCCAATACTCTCTCTCTCTCTCTCTCTCCTCTCTCTCTCTCTCTCTCTCTCTCTCTCTCTTCCTCTCTCTCTGTGTGATGGACTTACGTTGGTTTCGAAATTTTTACTCAACTTATTTTTGTATAGAAAATAAGATTCCCAGCAAGCAGTGGCTAGACTCTCAACCTTCCTGTTATGTAACTTAGGAAAAAAAAACTACCAATAAAGATATAGATGCCGGCTCATTGCTTCGTATTAAGTTTCTCCCGTGATGAGCCATCTAAGAAAACGCAAGTTTTACTGAAAGAGTCAAGACACTCAGTCACAAACTTTGTGTGTGGTAAGCTTCGAATATCTTTCTAGCGTTCTTAGCGTTTCCCGCCAATTCTGGGCTTTACTGCGCGGGCTTTTTCGCCATTGAGCCAGATGTTGAGATGAATAGCGTTACTTGTGCAAACTGACTCAAGTATTAGACAGGTTATTTGCCACGGTTTCGTATTTCCACGTTTGTATTGTCTGAAGAAAATGTGCCTTGAGGAACACGCTGAGAGTGCAGCGTCGAGCCGAACGAACGGGGAGCTCGTTTATTTATTTCTTCATTTCTTCATTTGTTAGTTTTATTCATTTTGTGTTTGCAGGGGGGGCATTCTGTTCACTTTTGATAATTATGGAAGAATAATTGAAACTGGGCCAGGTTTTTTTGCAAGTCACATCGCCTGAATCCTTATGTTCCCTATTTTTTCCTTCTTTTTTTCTCATTCTAATTAACCTTTTCCCGTCCTAGAGTGAAAATAAAAATAAGTCAAATGAATATAGATAGATAGATATATGAACAGTCAGATAGATACATAGATAGACAGATGTATGTATGTATATATATATGAGGTTAAGTAAACAAACAAATGTGTTTATTTTATATGAATTTAAGCCGACAATTTTTGGAGGATATGTGCTTAATTGAAGTCATACCTAATTTTGAAAATTAATAATTAATTTTTTTTTTAGGCGGGCATATATGTTCAAAACGTAAGGCTAAATGTATATATATATTGTATATATATATATATATATAGAGAGAAAGAGAGAGAAGAGACAGACAGACAGACAGACAGACAGAGACAGTGAGAAGAGAGAGAGAATGAACATAGGTACATAAGATATAAACAGATTTAGATAGATAGATAGATAGATAGATAGATAGATAGATAGATATGAAAAAAGATATATATATAAGGGGATAGATGGATTGATAGATAGATATGAAAAAAGGAAATAGGTAGATAAGAATAGAGATAGATAGATATATAGATAGATAGATAGATAGATATGAATCGACTGAGATGAGAAGTTTCCAATTGATTGAAACATCACTGAAATTTCTCTCTTGGTTTGTTATGAAAGAAAAATCAAATAAAAACATGATTGTATTTGATTCCTCTGCAGAGCATGAGTATATATAATATATATATATATATATATATATATATATATATATATATATACCCACATGCACAATGGAGAATTACTAATGAAACAAATCTACAACGAGAAGACTAATACGAAACACGCACTCAAATCTATAGCCCAACATCTCGCCCACACATACAAACACACAAGCCATTGCACACTAGTTGTTAAGGAAAATAAATTAAATAAATAAATAAATTAAATAATATATATATATATATATATATATGTTATATAAATATATATATATATATATATTTAAAAATATTATAAAATATAAAAAAGATTAAATTGAATTAGATATAAAAAGTAAATAAAGCAAATAAATATGATAATATTAATAATATATATAATAATAATATTAATAAATTAAATGATTAAATTGATGTAAAATCCAACAGGAAACGTCACAAAACACAAATACACTTTTTCATTCGCACATACCCACGTACAAAATCCCGCGCTAGGATACAGTCTTAAACGTCACAGCCAACCACGCATTTTCAAGTGTCACGCGCATTACAACATACGCCACACGTTACAAAAAAAAAATAAAAATAAAAATAAACGCATTCACGCCTCACACGGGAATACAGTTTTCAAAAATAACGTCATTTTCAAAAAAAAAAAAATTCATTTAGGAAGAAATGCCATAGCTGTACTGCTTCAGTCAATTCTTTTTGATAAAGAAGGTATTACCTCGAAAATTCAAGAAATAGTAAAAAAATACAGGTCAACACACACCACCATTTGTTACCGTATTATTATTTTTATTTATTCCAAACTGCATTGTGATGGCTTCTAAATCTACCTCCTAACCAATACATACACAATGCTTCAACGCACAATTATGAAACCTCTTAATATAAACTATAATTATTGTATATATAATGTTATATATATACTCCATGCTGCAGAGGAATCATCAATACAATCATGTTTTTAGTGTGTGTGTGTGTGTGTGTGGTGTGGTTTGTGTTTGTGTGAAGTTAGCGAAACACAAGACATTGAAGTCACGACACTTAGTAACTGATAGTTTCTCACTTATGTGCACTTAGATTCAAAAATCGTATAAGCCGAGAAACCCAGTTACCAAGTGAAAGTGAGTTTTATGTCTTCGCTACTCCCTAACTTAGACTTGTACATGCATTTTTACTTTATAAATATAGCAAACTATATTGTATACTATACCTATATATATATATATTATTATTATATATAATAGATATATATATATATATATAATACGTGTTTTGTTCTGCTGTGTGTATCGACATTAAAATTGGCATATATATATATATAAGTATATATAAGTTAAGGTAGCGGGACATGGAGTCAACACTTGGTTACTGATAGTTTGTCATCTATTTGGTCTGTAGATTGCATAGCCAGAACTATCAGTAACCAGGTGTTTAACACATGTTCCAACTACTACCTCAATATAAACGTCTCTATCAAAAACTATGATATTGAGCCCAGTCTAATTAAAAATATACTACCCTATTATATCATACAATAAATATAGTGTATATATATAAATTTATAACGTATACATATATATATATATATATCTCACACACATATATACACATCCTCACTTGCACATATGCGTAAGAACGTCCTCAAGGGATATTCCAGAAATAAAGCGTCCAATTCATTTACACGGAAACTACAATAGAGACAGGGGAGGGTCGTTTACAATGGTGTTAGGATTTAACGAGTTAGGTAGCAGATCATTGTTAGTTAAAGTCGATCTTTCACTGAGTTCTTTCATACTTTTGACCTTGTGGCAAACTTAAGCCGCAGCTGATTTAATGACTATAAGATACAAAGATACAGAAAACACAATAACACCCCATTTTGAATAAAGCAGTTTCAACAACAAAAACACTACTGTCTCCACCCCCCCACATAGATCTTTCTTTCTTCTTTCTTCGGATTGATAATGAATGATGATGATGATAAATAATAATAATAATAACGATAATGATGATGAATGATAATAATTAATACACATAATATAATTTATATATTGATATTCGTGCTGCCTTAATTGGGACGAACGTTATCATCTTGCAATACTCTCTGGTTTAAAAATGAGACCTCTCATCACTGGTCCAAGATTAAAGGCAAAATGTAAATCCAGATTATTGTTGGTGGTGTTGCTTATTCCGCCGAATAATTATTTTCTTATTAGTATCGTCACCCTCATCTAAAATTAATGGACCATTCTGTTTTATTAGAAAGAAAGAAAGAAGAAAGAAAGGGAGGGAAAAGACGTGCTACACAAAAAATAATAAGAAAGAAGAAGTAGTATGTTGGAAAATATATGTGAGAATAGTTTGTTGTGATACGTGCGGGAAGACGATAACGCTATCTATCATCGAACTTAAGTGAAAGGATGAAAAAGAAGGAAATAAATGTAATAATAAGAGGATGAGGAGAGTTAAAATCAATATTAAGTGGTATCTCATTTATTACATATTAAACTATTGTGAGCATTAGCTACTTATACGTTAAACTATGTGGGGTCGAATACGTTTTGGTTAGTAATTGTGAATCTATCTGTTTACAGACAGTATATCCAACAGCTTCCCGCCTTATATAATACGAGTAGACCATAGTGACTTTCCTAATCCTTTAGTGCTAAAAGTTGGAGAAAAGGAAAGATTTGTAAATAATTGCCAGCCCACAAGACAATGTAATAAGAACAAAATTAACATCAAAAGCGAAAATAGATAAGACCGCAAAAGAATTGCGAGTGTAGGTATGGTGGACACAAATGAACAAAAACGGTTTAATACATATGTATAGCTGGCGCTGTCAACGAAGGACGTAGCACAAAGGAAATACAAGACTCGGTCTGGAACGACGTAGAGTAGAATGATGAGGATTCTTCCGGACTTGGGAATCTGTGCATATAAAATTAGTCATTGTTTGTGACCAAATGGTATCATGCACAAATCTGGGAACTTCGTACCTTTAGAGAATGGGATGATGGAAGAGAAAAGACAGAGTTTTAATGGTGAGAACAGAAGAAAGAGCGAGAACAAGTGAAGGAGAGAGGAGAAACAGTGGAAGAATACAACGTATTCGCAACTTGTGCTGTGTGATGAGAGATGAAAGTAGGTTTTAAGAATAGTACATGTGAGATAAAAGAGGTAGAAACACGGTATGACGTGGCACGTAATTGTGTCGTCTCATCTCTCCTTCTCCTCCT
>CM042151.1:63366621-63368035 GCA_023376005.1 Doryteuthis pealeii | reverse complement strand
GTCTAGTGTTCTTTTTAGACTTTTAGACAAAGGAAATGAACTCATGGGAAAGGGAGATTGTAGGCAACACCGCTGTAGACTTAATTAAAGTTGAAAACAGACTGTACGGTGTTCCACGTCGCGTGCGTTTATTCGCCGGTTTGCTTGTCATGATTAATTTTCAAATAATTATCGAATTTTTATATGATATACGCATTGTATTGCCTTAACAAATATAAATTATATAATATATATAATATATATATATAAGAGGGCCTAAATGAGTCAGACACGAATCTACCTAAGGTTTTCACCCACATTACATAATACACTGACATAAAATTGGGCTTTATGTAATAGGCTATCTTTACTTTGTTATTATTGTTTTTCTTTTTGTAGTTTCATTGCCGACTACATACACACAAACTGTCTTATATATATATATATATATATATAATATATATATATATATATATCCTCTATACACCACACAGATTATAATATATTATATATATATATATATATATCTTATTATAATGGTTGTGGGTTTTTCTGTCTGTAACCGAAAACTATAGTTCCTACTCCAGTCACAATTGCTCTTAAGTTATTGACCATCAACATTCTCCATGATTTTTATTTTATCTAACACCTTCAATTTTAAATAAAATTGTCTAGCATTATTAATACTGTTAACTATGTCTACATATCTGACACACATGCAATTATATTTATATATACAACAAATAGCGTTTACAGTGTGAACGGGAAGGGGCGCCCTAATTTGCATATTAATATTAAAATCGAATTTTATAATATTGTGCTTAGTATTATTGATTTCTAACTGTTTGTCTTATTTTTACTGAATATAAGCAAACACCTCTTCAATGAATCTTAAATGAAAATCCATTAACGATAAAATAACTGTCATTTTAATTCTTTACTTCCTCTTTTATAACTAAAATATTAAATTAGAAAAATAACAATGAAAGACAAGAGTGATTGGAAGAGTAAGTTCAGTGTTCCATTTTTTATTTATACTCCCTCTTTTCAAATCTTTTATTATTTACCTCCCTCTGTTTCAAATCTTTTTATCTGTATCTTATTTTAGTTTCATTTTCCCCGCCTTTCTAATTTAATAGCAATATTTTTTTACATTAAAACTTAAATACTTGCACCCGGAGGGTGGCATATATTTGCTAGTATATATAAATCTGTGTGTGTTGTGGTGTGTGTGTGGTGTGTGTGTGTGTGAGGAAAAGGGGGTTGGAATGAATCCGACAGAATGAGGTAAAATAAGGAATGAAAGAACAAAACTCAGACAAAAATGTGTAGTATATTTCGCTGGAGTTTTCTGCTGAAAGACTGAAATCCGTTCATAATTTTAATTAGTATTATTTATACTATTGTCCTCATCTTCATTGTTATCTGTACAACG
>CM042151.1:63354121-63361621 GCA_023376005.1 Doryteuthis pealeii | reverse complement strand
GCAATTATATCTACATCTCAGGTCAGCAACAATGGCCTGTGCGTTCATACATGATGCCACGTCTACCTAAAAAAAATTTTTAAAATGATAATAAAAAAAAACTTGAACACAGAATGAAAACTGTGCTCCACAACATAGGTACACCTGCATTTTCCAAAATGACGGAACATACACTTTTGGAGATTCAGTTGTAATTAAATTAAAAAGGAAAACTAAACAAAAAGCTAAAAGACCAAATGCTTGTCTGCCATTTTTAACAAAACATGCGTACAAGAGAATCTACTGCATAAAAACACACACACACACACATATACACACACACTCATATATATGGGCCGGTTTAGCTCAGCCGGCAGAGTGTCCGAATAGGAACCTCGAGGTTCCTGGTTCGATACCGGCCCTCGCAAACTCAGTGTATGAGTAGCACAGGGATCTGTGCGGTAAATTAAGGAGCTGATGGTAAGTGTGATGCTCTACCTCAGACGCAAAAACAATCTCCTTGGTCTAGCGCTAGTAAAAGTGGGGATAGACTCACTCGCTTCATGGCTGAAACCAAATTTAGGCCACCCCGACGACTTGTTTTTATATATATAAAGGGTATCTATAAGGTTCTGCAGAATATTTAAAATGTAACAAAAAATATGACAGTCTTGTTGAAATGCAATAATCTATACGTACATAAAACATAAAACAATAAAAGTTGAACATTTATACGATTTTTACTAAATCATGTGTACAACGTGTGTACAACGTGAGTTATTAAGTTTTAGATTTTAGAACTGCTGCAAGGCTTTATGAATACCTTGCACTTATATATATATATATATATATATATATATATATATATATATATATATATATATATATAAAGAGAGAGAGAGAGAGAGATACTATTTCTGAATTTGGATCCCAATTACGACAAGAAGTTTCCCGAGTCCGAAATAGTTCCCAAGTCCTAGAAGGTTCCCGAGTCCGACAAGAAATACCTGAAGAAGGCCGGAGGGCACATCGGCCGAAACGTTGTACAGATAACAATGAATATGAGGGCAATAGTCCGAATAATACAAACAATATTAATATATATATGTATATATATACATATATATATGAAGTTCGTGAAACTTTAGGTAACGGAAGTCAAATGTTTATGATTCACATATTCTAGGTTTTATTGTTGCTTAGAATTGTATCTGAAAAAAAAAATGGTAAGGTATTAGCTTGATGGAGCTACCATTACCACTCGCACCGTACAGGTGACAGTTTAAAAGGTGGGAGGTATTTCTGGCACACCCTGTATAAATATTTTCTAAAGAAATGCATTATATTTTTATATGATTATCTGATACATATTGTGTTCATTTATATGGTTATTTGTTTGTTTTTTATTCGCTTCTTCTTCTTCTTCTTCTTCTTCTTCTTCTTCTTCTTCTTCTTCTTCTTCTTCTTCTTCTTCTTCTTCTTCTTTCAACGTTTTATCATAGCTTCTTTTTAAACTTTTATTTGTTGCTTTTCTTTTTTTTCTTTTTTCTTTTTTCTTTTTTTTTTTTTTTTTTTCTTTTCTACGTCACGCCTCTGACAAATTCTAACAAACATCGAATACGTTTTTTGTTTTGCAAAAATACCGCTAAATCGTTAATCACATTTTTCTTTCACTTTTTTTTTTTTTTTTTTTTTTTTTGTTTGTTCATTCTTTCTTCGACTTTAATTCTCTTTCATCTTTTTTGTAAAAGAAATTGTTTTAGACAAAAAAAAAGACGAAATTTGTACATTTCCCGAACGAACGAGACGCTGAGACGAGATCAACCATCATCAGACGAGATCTGCCATCACCAGACGAGATCTGAAAATTAATTTCAGTGAAAGACATCTTCTTTCATTTCAGAACTACAGACGAAAGAGAAAAAAACTCTGATTCTTTCAAACGCCCCTTACTGAAAAAGAGAGAGAGTGAGGGAGAAAATGTGTGAGAGAGAGAGAGAGACAGAGAGACAGAGAGAGAGAGAGAGAGAGTATGGGTGTGTGTAAGGAATATATATATATATATATATATATATAGTGTGTGTGTATGTGTGTGTGCGTTTGTGTGTGTGTATAAGAGAGAGATAGAGAAAGAAAAGGAGATAAAGAGAGAGGAGAGTATGCGTGTAAGAGATAGAGAGAGGGGGGATTGCATGTGTACGTGTGTAAGAGATAAAGAGAGAGAAAAGGAGAGAGACAGAGAGGAGAGCATGTGTGTATGAAAACGAGTTAGAGAGAGTGTGTGTAAGAAAGAGAGAGAGAGAGAGAGAGAGAGAGAGAGAGAGAGTGTGTGTGTGTGTGTGTGTGTGTAAGAGATAGACTAAAATGGAGACAGAGAAAAGAGAGTATGTGTGTGAGAGAGAGTTAGAAAGAGAGTGTGTATGTAAGAAAGAAAGAGTGAGAGAGAGAGAGCGTGTGTGTGTGTGTTTGTGTGTGCGTAAGAGATAGATGGAGAAAAGGGAGAGAGACATAGAGAGGGGCGAGTATGTGTGTGTGAGAGAGAGTGGGAGTTAGAGGACGGTGTTTGTATGTGTAAGAAAAAGATAGTGTGTGTGTGTTTTTGTGTTTGTGTGTGTGTGTGTGTGTGTGTGTGTGTGTATAGGAGATAGAGAAAAGAGATGAGGGGGAAAAAGATGTATATAAATATATATAGAGAGAGAGAGCGAGAGAGAGGGAGTGTGTGTGTGTGTGTGTGTGTGTGTGTGTGTGTGTAAGAGAGAAAGAGAGACGGGGAGTCGGAAATAAAGTTGTTGCTTTCGTTACGATTTAAAGGGCCATAATTTAGGCTTCAAGCAAGAGAGTTTGTCCAGCGGAAATCCTTGGTGAAGAATCCATTGGTTGTTCCTTGGTGCTCCTCAGTATTGCAAGTCCTTCGTCAATGATTGCAAATGGACGTCTCTCAGTATCAGTGATTGATTAAGTAGTCAACCAGCCCCGCTTAGTCTATAAATGTAAGTGGTGTATTGTAGCACACCTTATATACCAAAAATTTCCAACAGTTGTTTTATGGCCGGCTTAAATCTCGACTATAAAACTCTTTAGATAACGATATGTTTTAAACTTGTGAAATACTACATAATGAAACGATTATTAATACTTTAAAGAAGCATTTGATGAGTATGGACAAGATGAATGAAGATTATAACAATAGCCAAAGTAAAGTTGCTTTATACCCATACTCTGCTGGATATATATTATGGAGAGAGATCTATCTGGATCTATTCTCGTATGAGATTCACTCGTGCCTGTGCCCTTATATTTAATATTCTATTTCTTCTGTTTTTACTTTCTGTATTATTGAGTAGCTATCTTCATGGACTGTGTTTTGAGGCACCAAATGTGGTTCTATGCTGGTCATGGTATCAAATGTGGTACTATTACATACCCACATTGGCATCGGGCATACAATTGGTGTGTGTGAGAGTGAGAGTTCTCAGATAAGAGAGTTCTTCAGTGATAGAGAGAGATATTAGAGAGAGACAGATTAGAGACTTACTTGGTTAGGAGTTGGCCTTACTTTATCACTGGTTGACATCTTAACTCTTCCAGTTGCCATGTTCCTGTTTTTCTTTTCTCTAGCTGCTACGACGGTACGCCCATCATTATATAACAAAGTGATCAAGAGTTTCGACAAAATATTAATATCATGTAGGAATTATATAATCTTACATAATTTGTGGGTTACCTACGAATTATGACTGTAGTGTAGTAATATTTTGAATTTAAATTCGTTGAAATTCAAAATCAGAAGTAGCTAGATTATTGATAGGTAATGACCTTTAGTTGATCCCCAGCTTCCGCTAATGGGAAAACGTGAAAACGGGAATTGAGTTAAGTTAGTTAGATTTTGGCCGTTAGTTAAAAGGAGCAGACGCGAGGAATTTGCTCCCAAACTTACGCAATTTCTGAAGGTATTGTGACGTAAGCAGTGACGTATTTTCTGTTACAGACCGACAGTTACCGAATCTCCCTTATAATAAGATGATAACCATATTCATTGATCGTCTCATCTCTCGCTCCACACACCCTACATTTGCTGTTCTGTTGTGCCTTACCTATCTTTGCTTTGATATGATTTGTTCTTATGGCATTGTTTGGTTAAATCGAACTAAATTCCACCATCGTATGTCACCTTGCCGAAAGAAAAAAAAACCTAAAACTTTTACATTTTTTTCAGGTCAGTTAACTTTGAACCACGTATCTTTGAGGGTGTGTGTTACGCCTCAACTATACGTGGTTCAAATTTAACTGACCTGAAAAAATGTAAAAGCTTTTAGATAAAATAACTGGTACATTATATCTTTTATTCATTAATATATCAACAATGAAAATTTCATTAAATTCGGTTAATTCCCTGATTTTTGGTATTTTTTCTTTCGATGGGGTGGCATACGATAGTCGAATTTAAGTTCGATTTAACCTATTGTTTTGTACTATAATTATGAGAACCTTAGTTTCTCTTTTAAGGCTTCATATTCTTAACCATGTCCAGGTCTTTTCATGCGCAATCTTCCCTATTTTTCGTTTGAAGTATCCATATAACTGTTTTTCTTCACATTTTTCTTTTCTAGTTTTTGTTGTTTTTCTGCTTGTCCATATGTTGCAACAGCTATTATTGGCTGCTGTGAGTAACATTTCCTTGATTTTTTGTGTGTATTCTTCGAATCCTTGGATTGTGGCATCTACGCAATCCCCATTGTGTGCGAGACCCCTTTCACCTATTTTTCTTGATAGAATATATCAATTGAATAAATTCTATTTAAAAATGTCGGTCTCTGGCGATCGAAAAATGTAAACAACCCCAAAATATTCATTTTCTTTTTCTTTTTATTCATTTTTTTTCATATTAGCAACTGCTTATAAAATAATCCCGTTAAATAAAATCAGGTTATTAGTGCAGAATAGCGTGCATGTATTAGATTTCATTACATTTCACGGAAATACCCGAAACCTTTGAGTAAGGTAAGGGTTACTTCAGAAGAGTTTCTGTAATCTGATGCTATTTACACGTAAAATACGATTCTAATGATACTATTTATTGCGCGCTATTCTGCATTTTTTCCAAAATCATTACTGTAATTTGATATTCAACTTTTAAGCACATTCAAAATTCCTTTTTTTAAAGTGTTTTAAAAGTTTTTCTTATAATAATTTGATATTCGATCTGTTACGCTTGGGATTAATGTTATTTTTGTTTAAATTATTTATTGAATTTTACAAATTGTAAAAAGAAAATATTTAAAAATTAAAGAATTATTTTTAATTTAAATACTTTATTTTTTTATTTTTTTTTTTTATTATTATTTGAAATATGAACTTAATAAATCGCCTCATTTATATCTCATTTTGAAAAAGTATTGTTAATTATTAAATTAAAATTTCTTAGTAAATTGTTATATGTGATGTCATTTTCTCTACCCTACGAAAACTGGACTTCCACCAAGCTTTATTAACAGAAGATCTTTTTTTTACGTGGGGATTTTTATGGGGCATTCTGTGAGGATCGAACTTGCTATTTAGTAGTAATGGATCTGCAAGACTCACTTGCTAACCATTACACCACGTTTATTTTATTATTTTTTCTCTACCCAGGCTTCGCCGGGTAGCCACTTCTAATGTTTTTTAAATTAGCCAATTAGCACATGACAGTATCAAACTAAATGAAATAAATACTCTCAGTTAAACTTGGATTTTTACAAAGAATTATAAGAACGAATAATACAATGAATTATATAATGCCTTTTACCTTAACTAAATAAATTATCTATCACGTGTCTGTCATGGCGCCCAAAATAGTGCGCTTCTAAGTGTCAAGTTTATTAACAGTCACCGGTAATTTTCCGTAACTCCCTGATCCCAAAGTTAACGGCCCTTAATTTAAATTCTTAGCTACAGGACTATTCACAATTCATGAGCTCTCATGAATTGTAACAAATGCTTATTGATAGAACTAATGCCTAATTTATAGAGAGTGTTTTCTGTTATTTTATGCTTATTACACATAAACTAATTTATTCATATCATTCAGGACTCCGCCCTTCCGGCTGGGGTTGTAGAATACACCGATTGCACCTCTTAACGACGTATATGTTCACAAAAGAAAACATCTAAAACAATTATATTTTAAATGAATTATTTTATAAAGTATTGGATTTTGAAATATCCTTTCTTATAATAAGGTTCGAAGATCACTTTAGAAAAAAGATTAATAAGAATAAAAAGTACTAGCAGGACCTGTGGATATACCACAGTATGATAATTTAATTATTGCAACGTTTGATATGTTTAATAAAAAGCTATCGCAAATAGTTCAATATATTTTTTTAAGTCGTCGGGGTGGCCTAAAGTCGGTATCAGCTAAACAGAGAGGGAGTCCCCTTTTCACTAGCGCGAAACTAAAGAGATTATTTTAGCATCTGCGGTGGAGCACCACACCTACCATCAGCTTCTCACTTTACCGCACAGATCCTTGTGCTACTCATTTGTTGGCGAGGGCCAGTATCGAACCTGGTGGTTCCTAGTCAGACGCTCTACCGACTGAGCTAAACCGGTCCTCTCACATTTTTTCTTTCTTTCTTTTTTTTTCTTTCGTTATGCTTGATTGAAACAGATATAGCGTTATCTTTCCTCTATTCGCAATCTTTCCTATTATATTTTTATGTAAATTTTATTAATTCTTTATGTATAGCATGTCCTTTTATTCTCTTTTTTCTTCATAATAAAAATTCGGTAGATAAGCAACACCAGATAACCAGGATTTACATTTTTGCATTTGTTCTTGGACGATAAAGACGGTCTCATTTTAGCCAGAACGTTTTGTAAGATGATAATGATTAAGGAACAAGAGTATTAATAGCCAGCCAGCCAGCCAGATAGATTGATAGATAGATAGATAGATAGATAGATAGATAGATAGATTTAAGACAGAAAGAAAAATAATGAAAAAGTAAAATTGAAATAGAATGACTGAAATTTTAATTCATATACATGATAACAGATAATTAATGAATAAAACTAAAATTAAATTATTATTAACAGAAATAAGCTCTGACCAAAGATATTTACTTGTTTAGTCAGTTTCAATAATGCCAGGTATTTATTGATGTAGGTATTATTAGATGATTCAAAGTTCTATTAATGATAACTTTTCTGTATTTTGCAAAATTTAAATATTGAAACCAAAATGTTTTTGTTTTTTTTACATATATAAAACACATACGTATAAGTCATTTAGTCTTTTTTATAAGAAGTTAATATCCGTTTATATCAAAGATAGCAACATGCATTGATAATATAGTGTGCGATATTTATTAATGAATATGGAGATGCGTGGTCTAATGGTCGTTGGAAATGGACTCGTCGACAAGATTTCAATTCCTGGACGAAGCTGTTTGCAAGTTTATGAATCAAATTCTCCCTCCAGCTATGCGTAAATAACAGGGCAGATTGGGCTATTTAATCTTGGCTTGGTAACATGTCTAG
>CM042151.1:63346621-63349121 GCA_023376005.1 Doryteuthis pealeii | reverse complement strand
CATAACGATCGGTGTTGACTGAGTCGACAGGTGTTGTATACGCACCACTGTGAACTTTCATGTGAAGCTTGACACCACCAGCTGTTCGGCACACTTTTGTGCAGCAGAAACATAAAAAGTCCTCATGTTGAGAATCAGAGTGTGGCATGGTAGAAATAACAATTTTAGTCGGGTAGCTCTTATGGGATTTCATGTGATTGACTAAGCCTGCCTTTGAGAACAGGTCCCGGTCACATGCCTCACAGATACACACATCACCTGAATTGGCCAGCAGAGTTTCACGTTCTCCTGAGTTTTGCCTGGTCCATCCTTGCAGCTTCAAACAGTTCTGCACCCCTGTATATCGCAGCCCTCCACTGCCCACGATCAGATGTCAGGGACTCCCAGTTATCGACGGGAATACCAAAGTACACTAGACACTCTTTCATACTATCACGAAACCGCTTCTTTTCTTCTTTTTTTCTTTTTTTTTCTTTTTTTTTTCTTTTTTTTTTGCTTGTGTTGTGGTCTTTTACCAAAAAGGAGCTCACTATAAAAAAAATATTTTGGTAGTCTAGAGTCATCAAGCCGAATAAGATGACCCGCCGAGCGCATCTGCTTCCACGTCATAAATGCAGTAACATACACCCATACATAGCAATAGCATAATTCTTACAGATCATTGCTGTCCCTCAGAATCCTATAACCCCACCATCAGAACATTTCCTCTCATGAGCCCTCAAATGACTCATCAAACTCGCTGCAGATCCTCAAAGTTTGATGCAAATATGTCATAGGAAGGACGTCCTTCCAGTTGTATCAGATGATAAAATTTTATGCTTATGCACCACCACATGTCTCTTAAGACCAGAACTTAACTTACAGACTTTGTTACAGATTGCACAAGACACATTGTTTGTTTCCTGGAGTGTGTATGAATTTCCTTGATGAGATTTCCTATATCCAGCCTTAGAAAGCAGAATTCGACCACATATCTGACGTTTCCAATTCTCCGTGTTCTCTCAATATGACAGGTGTATCCCTTTCAAAGTTGACGCTTGAGGTTTTCATGCTAATTCTTTCACTCATATATATATATATATATATGTACATAAATGAGTATATATATATATTTATATATATATATATATATATACTCATTATATATATATATATATATATATAAGTAAAAGTAGTAAAGTGCCTAAAGTCGGTATCAGCCAGTCAGCGAGGGAGTCTATCAATAGCGTTATATAGGTACCTACCACAGCTCCTTACTTTACCGCACAGATCCTGTGCTACTCATACGCTGAGTTTATACTATGAACCTTGTGGTTTCCAGCCGAACGCTCTACCGACCGAGCTAATTCTTTCACTCATTTATATATCATACATACCTATATACATACATACACATAAATGCCCTTTATATATGTATAGAATAGATTTACTCTGCCATGATAAATTTATTATTTTCTAGTGTTTTTTATTATTTATTTATTATTGTTATTTCATTCCATTATTTCATATTTATTTATGTTTATTTATTTAAGACTTTCCAATACTCTCTCTCTCTCTCTCTCTCTCTCTCTCTCTCTCTCTCTCTCTCTCTCTCTCTCTCTCTCTCTCTCTGTGTGATGGACTTACGTTAGTTTCGAAATTTTACTCAACTTATTTTTGTATAGAAAATAAGATTCCCAGCAGTGGCTAGACTCTCAACCTTCCTGTTATGTAACTTAGGAAAAAAAAAACTACCAATAAAGATATAGATGCCGGCTCATTGCTTCGTATTAAGTTTCTCCCGTGATGAGCCATCTAAGAAACGGCAAGTTTTACTGAAAGAGTCAAGACACTCAGTCACAAACTTTGTGTGTGGTAAGCTTCGAATATCTTTCTAGCGTTCTTAGCGTTTCCCGCCAATTCTGGGCTTTACTGCGCGGGCTTTTTCGCCATTGAGCCAGATGTTGAGATGAATAGCGTTACTTGTGCAAACTGACTCAAGTATTAGACAGGTTATTTGCCACGGTTTCGTATTTCCACGTTTGTATTGTCTGAAGAAAATGTGCCTTGAGGAACACGCTGAGAGGGCAGCGTCGAGCCGAACGAACGGGGAGCTCGTTTATTTATTTCTTCATTTCTTCATTTGTTAGTTTATTCATTTTGTGTTTGCGGGGGGGGGGCATTCTGTTCACTTTTGATAATTATGGAAGAATAATTGAAACTGGGCCAGGTTTTTTTGCTAAGTCACATCGCCTGAATCCTTATGTTCCCTATTTTTTCTTCTTTCTTTTTTTCTGATTCTAATTAACCTTTTCCCGTCCTAGAGTGAAAATAAAAATAAGTCAAATGAATATAGATAGATAGATATGAACAGTCAGATAGATACATAGATAGACAGATGTATGTATGTATATATATATGAGGTTAAGTAAACAAACAAATGTGTTTATTTTTATATGAATTTAAGCCGACAATTTTTGGAGGATATGTGCTTAATTGAAGTCATACCTAATTTTGAAAA
>CM042151.1:63329121-63344121 GCA_023376005.1 Doryteuthis pealeii | reverse complement strand
GATTAAAGGCAAAATGTAAATCCAGATTATCTGGTGTTGCTTATCCGCCGAATAATTATTTTCTTATTAGTATCGTCACCTCATCTAAATAATGGACCATTCTGTTTTTATTAGAAAGAAAGAAAGAAGAAAGAAAGAAAGGGGGAAAAGACGTGCTACACAAAAAATATAAGAAAGAAAGAAAGTAGGGAAAATATAGAGAAAGGTGGTGAACGTGCGGAAGCGATAACGCTAATCTGTTTCAATCGAACTTAATGAAAGGATGAAAAGAAGGAAATAAAGAAAATAAGAGTGAGAGAGTTAAATCAAGATTATTATTCTTTTTACATATTGAACTATTTAGCATTAGCTCTTAAGTAAACATGTCAAACGTTGTAGTAATTGAATCATCATACAGTAGTATATCCACAGCTTCCGCTTATAATACGAGTAGACCTAGGCATAGTGGAGAAAAGGAAAGATGTAAATAATTGCAGCACAAGACAATGTAATAAGAACAAAATACATCAAAGCGAAAATAGATAAGACGCAAAAGAATTGCGAGTGTAGGATGTGTGGACACAAAGACAAAACGGTTAATCATAGTAAGCGAGCTCAACAAACTAGCACAAAGGAAATACAAGACTCGGTACGACTGAGAGAGAAAGATGATCCACTGGGAATTGTGCAAAAAAATAGATTTTGACCAAATGGTATATGCACAAACTGGAATTCGACCTAGAGAATGAGATGGGAGAGAAAGACAGAGTAAGGGAGACAGAGAAAGAGAGACAGAGTGGAGAGAGAGAAAGGGGAAGAAACAACGTATGCGACTGTGTGTGTGAGTGAGAGAGAAAGAGTAAGAGAGACAGTGTGAGATAAAAGGGTAGAAACAACGTATACGGCTGTGTGTTTGTGAGAGAGAGAGAGAGAGAGAGAGAGAGTAAGAGAGACAGTGAGAAAGAGAGAGAGAGGGGAGAGAGAGAGGAAAACGTTTGTGTGTATGAGAGTGTGTGCGAAAGAGAGAGACAGACAGACAGACAAAGGGATTGAGAGAGAAAGAAACTCTCTCTCTCTCTCTCTCTCTCTCTCTCTCTCTCTCTCTCTCTCTCTCTCTCTCTCTCTCTCTCTCTGTAAATAAGATGGCCGTTCGCTTTTGGCCGACCGGGAGGCGATATCGACAAAATTTAAAGCAAAGTAACCCGTACTTCAGTTCAAGTTTTTAATCAGAAAAATAACAAGCTAGACAAATAATTAATTTAAGAATATCAAATACACAAACGAAACAGGGTAAAAAAATATCTGCCGCTTTTTAAACTTCAAGAATTTGAGAAAAGAAAAGATACAAACAGTTTAAACCCGGGGATCTTTTTCTGTTTATTTTCATCTTCTTTTCTTTTTTGAGCCTAGAAGAAGAAGAAGAAGAAGAAGAAGAAGAAGAAGAAGAAGAAGAAGAAGAAGAAGAAGAAGAAGCCTTATCGATTCTTTGGTTACTTTTTTATTTTTTTAATTAGAATTTATTTTTCAAGATACTTTAGAGGAAGAGATTTTTGAAAAAAAAAGAAATGAAAAGAAAAAGTAGAGACCAGGTTTACTGACTCCAAAATTGTTGTTTGCTAGTTTTTTTGTTTTTTCATATTTGTTTTTTGTTTTTTTTTTTTGTTGTTTTTTTTTTTTTGGGGGGGGGGAGTATATTTGCTTTAGCTCTTTCTAAATCTCATTTTCACGTAGGAACGTAAACTTGTGAGAAGTGATTGAAAAAGAAGAAAAACAATCAATTATATCTCTTTTTACTTTTTCTTTTTCTTTTTTTAGAAGAAGAAGAAGAAGAAGAAGAAGAATTGTTTTTCAGGAATCATTTTTTAGCTGTTTTTTGTTTGGTTGATTTTGTTTTGTTTTTCTTCTTGTTATCAGGTCTTGTTTTCACATCAGCACCCAGACGTGATCTTCTCCCAGAAAAAGTTCGAGCCACGGTACCGTTCTTAGAATGGCCATGTTTGCTTCCGTATGGGCTCTGAGTTACCTACCTTCATTTCTTCCTTCCATTTGGTTTTACTTCTTTTATTTTTTTTATACTCATTCCCTTCGTTTACTTTATTTGTTTTATTATTATTATTATTATTATTATTATTATTATTATTATTATTTAAGAGCACGTCCACTTTCAAAGAAACGTCTCGCAAAAAAACAGAAGTTTGATTTGGCGTTAATGCCGATGAAGGCACGTGCCGGAGAAATACGAATTTCAAAGAACGAAACAAAACTAACACAACAACAACAACAACAACAACAAAAAGATTTGAGGAAAATAAATAAAGAAATAAATTAAAATAATAAAATATAAAAAAGAATACGAAATAAAAAAACGAAAGAGGGAAAAAAATCAAGATGGCTGCCAACCTGTCTCTCTAAAATTGTCGGTTGATGCTTGAAGAAGACAGGGATGTGTGGTCACGTAGATATAGTAAAATAAAATAAAAAAATTAAAAGAAAGTGTTAAAATACATTAAGAAAACGCATTTCTCTTTCTTTCTTTCTTTCTTTCTTTCTTTCATTCCTTTTTTTTTCTTTCATTCTTTGAAGCATGACTAATATTAATATCTTTAATTGAAAAAAAAGTTTCAAGTCGAACTGCTGCCGTTATTAAAATTTCTGGCCAGGCTCTTGTCTTAAATGATGGTATTATTTACGTATGAATCGACACTAATAATCGTCTATGTGTTTGGGAGGATAGTGAGTTGAGAATGCAGGAGCATAAGTCGACTGAAATCATTACAAATTAATTGAGTGAAAGAAAGAAAGAAAGAAAGAAAGAAAGTGGAGTAATGAATATGCATACACCTGAGTTCCCCCTCGCAGTAATATGATTGGCTGGTGTCAACCATAAATACAGAGCAATGTAGAGTTACAATGGCTACTACTACGCCTAATACAACTACTACGACGACGACGCGCCAGTATTACTAATTACCTGGTCGATTGTACCACACAGTTACCATGGCCGCACCACTCTGCTACTTCTACTAATATATCCCTTCCCGGGACATATCAGAAAGAAAAATAGATTTAAAGTAAAGAGAAAACGAAAAAGAGACAGAACGCGAAGTGATACGTAGAGATGGTTGGTTGGTTGGTTGGTTGGTTGTTGATTTGAAGGCATGTCAACCTTTGGTTTATTTTATGCCGAGGACATTTTTGTTTTATTAATTTTTGTTGGGTATTCAAATTTTTAAACTTATTTTTAAACTCAATTTTTAAACTCTTTTTATGTATCTAACCTATAGATGGGACCCTAACACTTACTACCACTACAAAGAGATGGTAGGAGACTGAAGTATAGAACATCGTAGTGAGAGGAGAGGGAAATAGGAAAGAGAGAGAGTAAGTATTGTATTATATCTATTCTCCATCTTTTCTTTCTTCATTTCTTTCTTTCTCTGTCTGTCTATTTATCTATCTCTCATATATATATATATATATATATATATATATATATATATATATATATATATATATATATATACTAGCAAATATATGCACCCTCCGGGTGCAAGTATTTAAGTTTTAATGAAATAAAATATTATGTTAACTTAGAAAGGGTAATGGAACTAAATAAGATGCCGATAAAAAGATTTGAAACTGAAGGGGAACAACTAAAACTTGCTTTTTCTTCCCTCCGGTCTTTCATTGCTAAATTTTCATAATTCAACTATTTAGTTAAATTAGGAACTAAAGAATAGAATTACTGTTAATATTGTTAATGGATTCATTGGAGAGATTTTTGCTCATATTCATTAAGATGAAACCAAACAATTAGAAATCAATAATACTGAGCACATATTTATTAAAATCAAATTTTTAATATCAATATGCAAATTAACCTTCCCCTTCACACTGCAAACCACTATATTTTGTATATATAAATACAATCGCATGTTAATAATATGAAGATATGGTCAACAGTATTAATAATGTAAAACAATTTTATTAATAATTGAGGTTTGAATAAAATCAAATCATGGAGAGTGTGATGTAAATAACTATGTGAATTGTGACTCGATTAGTGATATAGTTTCGGTTACAGACAGAAAAACACACAATCTCCATTATAATAAGATATATATATATATATTCATCAAAAAGTTGCTCCACCTTTTCATTGTAGTAACATTAGTAGTTAATCCAAAAGGGCTCAATATATTTCGTAAAATATAGAGCATTTATAGATGTAGAAAAAAGTTTCTCTCTCTACCAGTTTCGGTGTTCAAGGTACACCTTCCTCAGGAGAACTAAAAAAATATAGATAGCTACATTTTATATATACTTGTCTGGTTTAGAATTATTTTATTTTCACTCTCTCTCTCTCTCTCTCTCTCTCTCTCTCTCTCTTCTCTCTCTCTCTCTCTCTCTCTTTTAAATATAATATTTACTTCTCCTGAGGAAGGTGTACTTGAACACTGAAACCGTTGTAGAGAGAAAAACCTTTTCTACAAATATATATATATATATATATATATTATATATATATATATATATTTTGTAGAAATATATATATATATATATATATATATATATTATATATATATTTGTAGAAAAGGTTTATATATATTGTATATATATATATATATATATATCGCTTATATTAGCGTCCAGTAATATCCAGTGCTCACTTAGTAAAGAAGTTACACATATATGAGCCTGCAC
Source organism: Doryteuthis pealeii (assembly GCA_023376005.1). NCBI lineage: Eukaryota > Metazoa > Mollusca > Cephalopoda > Myopsida > Loliginidae > Doryteuthis > Doryteuthis pealeii. The sequence continues at coordinate 63,339,438 of CM042151.1, read as the reverse complement.
AATACTGAAATAGGGGACCACTCAATAACAGCAAGTACCTCAAAGACTTATGTGCCAGACTAAACAAAGTTTAGTAAATTATAATAACTTATACGCCACGTGTCTAGATAAAAATAAGTTCATTTCACGTCATGATAAATGCAGTACATTTGTTGGATAGCTGGTTTTACGGCATGCCAACCCTTCTTGGATTATTTCATTCCAAATTCAGACTCTTTTTTTCCCAAATAACTATATATATATTTACCAAACCCTTCGGCACAAGCAGGATGCGACACAAGGTCAATTTCTTACGCGGAGTTTAACAGGTTTGAATTCAGATTTTTCCTTCTCCTAGACTGGTTTCCTAGCCATGGTTAAAGAGCCCAGTCTGCCCTGCTATTTACCCATAGCTGAGGGGATTGGATCCATACCTTTCTTAAGGGTATTAGCGGTATGGGAAATGCAAACAGTTTCGTCCAGGAATTGAACTCGGGTTGACGAGTCCATTTCCTATGACTCTAACCATCAGACCACGTGCCTCCACCACTATCAAATAACTATATGGTTTTAAGTAATTTATGATAATAATCCTTTGTAAGGTAAACATGTATAGTTTCAAGTAACTATTCTTAATACTAATCATTTAGTCTAATTGTTACAGTCGTAGGAAACAGACACGTCGACACGAGTTTAAACCCTGGACGAGGCTTTTTGCATTTCACATAACGCTAATACCTTAACTAAGGTATGCATCCAACTACTCTCTCTAGTTATGGCTAAATGTTAGATAGACTTGGCTAGGTAACCAGTTTAGGAGAAGGAGTTATTGATCTCTAATATTATTGTTTTATTCTCCAACATATTAAAATCAATCCTGTGAATGATTTTATAATGAAACCAATTAAAATATAATCAAAATAAGTGAAATCTTTTTATATGCGTTCTTATTTCATTTCGTTAGTCTAATTTAATACATTTCATTGCATTAAAATGTAAATACTTACGCTCAGAGGGTGCATATTCTTGCTTGCACAAATAATTTGCACACAGTTGTATGATTTTAAGTATTCCTATGGACGGTATCCTGGTAGATGAGCAGCCCATGACATGAAACACTCCACTTTGGCCCTTAGGCTAGACGGGCGGTTGGAGAGGCTCCCTCCGATCAATCAGCTCGTCATGTCATGCCATAGCACCTATACGATTGTCCCGACCCTATTGCCGTTATGGCAAGCCCCAGCCCTTTTTATCATATGTGTGCTAGAAGGAGGTGACAGAGGGTCTTCATGTCCGAGGAATGACGTTAAACTCTATCTGATGGTGAGGTTCCAGTGTTCCCTGTTCCACTCTGACCCGGAGTGGTAGTACCTGTTAGGGTTCCATCTATGGGTTAAATATAAAAACATGAGTTTATAAAAATTTAGTATACATTAAGAACGAATTTATTTCAAAACTTTACCAGGATTAAATGACCCACTGGGTTGATATGCCGTAAAACAAAACAAAACAACAACAACCGGTTAGCCGTGGGAGGTGACTCGTGGCGCCTAAGGATAAAATCCTGGTAGATGAGCAGTCCATGACATGCACCACACCACTTTATCCCTTAGGCTAGATGGGCGGTCGAAGAGGCTGGTTATGTCATGCACCTATAGGATTGTCCCGACTCTATTGCCCTTATGGCAATCCCCAAAACCTTTTTATACATATGTGTGCTAGAAGGCGGTAGATGAGGGTCTTAATTGTGAACTAATCTAATTCTAAACTTCTGAAGTTCTGGAGAGTGTAGAGTACACTTCATCGCCATTACATTTTTTTAGTAAAAACATTTTTATTTTTCTTTCTTTCTTTCTTTCTTTCTTTCTTTCTTTCTTTTCTTTTCTTTTCTCCTATTCAATTTGTAGACACCCTATATATGTCTACTAGCAGTGGCTACCCGGCGTCGCCTAGGTCGAGGGGGATTTTTTTAAGTCCGTCCTGCAGATCAATCATTACTGGATCGTGAGTTGAATACTCGTGGGATGCCTTATTTAAATCCCTATGTAAAAAAAATAGACCTTGCATTGATCCAGCTACACTGAAAAGAAATGTTAATGTCTACTATCTAAAATATTAAATGAAAAAACAATCCGTGCTGTTATCATTGAAATCTTATCTTTTAATCATCTTCACGAATCTCCATTATTTTTGCTCAAAAACCAAGCCTTGGTGATATTTAATGTGTATATATATTTACTTTTGTCGTTAATTGTTTTATTTTCGAAATTTTCTCCGGACATACATATACACACAACTGCCTTTATATATGTATAGATGGGGTTGTGAGTTCAAATTTTAGGGGATCCTTTATTGGTCAAGCAAAATAGTATTTTTAAGGCAAAATCAAGTCCCCATAAAAATACTTAAATTTTGTATTTCATTTATTTAATAATAAAAATATCATTCCTCTTTCTTTTCTTTCTTTCTTTCTTTCATTTTTTCTTTCTTTCTTTCTTTCTCTGCTTACAGTTAAGTCATGTTGAAAGCACCGGTTCCCGCTAGATCACCGAAATTAAGTAGCGATGAGCTTGTTCAGTACTTAGATGGGTGACCATTTAAGCAACAGCAGGTAATGTAAGTAAACCGAATATCAAAATGATTTGATTCGGCATTAAATGACCCCAAAATTTTGATATGCCGTAAAACAAACTAACCAACTTTCTTTTCTTTTCTTTCTTTCTTTCTCCTATTCAATTCGTTGACATCCTATAAATGTGGTAGCGAGTTCGATTCTTAAAGGTTCTTTCAGACAGGTATGAATCCAATTTTCCCTCCATCTACGACTAAATAGCAGCGCAAGACTGGGCTCTTAACCATGGCTAGGTAACCAGTCTAGGAGAAGGAAAACTCTGAATTCAAACCTGTTAAACTCCGCTTAAGAAATTGACCTTGTGTTGCATCCTGCTCGTGCGGAGGGGTTGATAAATATAAATACGTAATGACAAAAACATTTTTCCTCTTTTCTTCTTTCTTTCTTTCTTCTTTCTTTCTTTCTTTCTTCTATTCAATTCCTTGACATCCTATAAATGTCTATGGGGTAGCGAGTTCGATTCTTACAGGTTCCTTCACTGGTGTGATCCCCTTCCCAGACAGAGTGAAAATCACTAAACTAAAAGGCAAGATCAAGCTCCCTTAAAATACTTTTGTATTTCATCTACTTAAAACATTTTTCCTCTTTCTTTTCTTTTTTTCTCCTATTCAATTCGTTCACATCCCATATATGTATATAGGGTTGCGAGTTCAATTCTTAGGGGATCCTTTATTGGTCGAGCGAAAGAGTACTTTTCAAGCAAAATCAAACCCCCTTAAAATACTTGAATTTTGTATTTAATTTACTTAATAGTAAAAACGTTTTTTCTCTTTCTTTTCTTTCTTTCTTTCTTTTCTTTCTTTTCTTTCTTTCTTTCTTCTATTGAATTTGTTGACAACCTATAAATGTCTATGGAGTAGCGAGTTCGATTCTTACTGTTTCCTTCACTGATGTGGTCCCCTTCTCAGACTAAGTAAAGATTACTAAACTACTTAAGGCGCCGATTTGATGTCGTTAAACTGAATGTCCTAAACTTTAGAAATGTTTGTCAACTCCATTTTGTGACAGCTGACATTTTGATGGGAATTATTTTCTGCGACGAAAAAACGCGGGAAAGAAACATAAAACTTGATTTCTTGCTTGGCAAAGAAATGCGTGACGTGCCTCCAGTAGAGAGATTCACAATTGTTCTAATATTACGCATCGCACCCCCTCCATCTTACCCCCTGTTTCCCCCCTCCATCTTACCCCCTGTTTTACTCCCTATACTAAAGAACCCATAAAATGTAAAAGTACAAACCCCTTTCAAAAATTATGGAATCACCACACTAAGAGGGTGTTCATCTATTTATTTATTTATTTATATATTTATTTTATTTATTTATTTTACTTCGAGTTTACTAAGCTTTGCACAGTCTTGCAAAGTTTGGTTTGGTTTGGTTTGTTTGGTTTGTGGCAGATAAACCTTAGTGGGTCATTTAATGCCGACTAAGTTTTGAAATAAATTCATTCTTAATCGATACTCAATTTTTTAAGAACTTATGTTTTTCTATTTAACCCATAGATAGGGCCCTAACAGGTACTACCACTCCGGGACAGAGCGGACCTGGGAGCTATGGTGATGAAGGAGTGTTCCACATTCCTCAGGCCTCGAGAACTGGAACCTTACCATCAGATTTTATCGTCATTCCCAGGACATGAAGACCTTCAGTCACGCCTTCTAGCACCCATATAATAAAAAAGAGTTGGGGCTTTCCATAAGGACAGTAGGGTAGCGACACTCATATAGGTGCTAGGGCTTGACGTGACCAGCCGATTGGTCGAGGGGCCTCTCCGACCGCTCGTCTAGTCTAAGTAAGGTCCATAGTGAATGTTGCATGTCATGGACTACTCAGTCAGCAAGATTAACTTGGTGACTGAAAACGTGTCCAGAGTATCTATTTACCCAACCCCTCCGCCACGAGCAGGATGTGACACAAGCTATATTTCTAAGTAATGTTGGTCTGAATTCACAGTTTTCCTTCTCCTAAACTGGTTGCCTAACCAAAACAAAAGAACCCGATCTACCCTACGATTATCTCCATAGCTGGGGGATACGAGATGAATTCGTACTTTTTCCAAGTGTTGGAATATGCTGGATATATAAGGTGAGCTACAATACACCACTTAAATTTATAGACCAGGCGAGGTCACGTGGTTTAAACCTCAGCCGATCAACAGCTTTAATGCGTGGCTGGTTGACTACTGCAATGTACCACTTAGATTTATAGACTAAGCCAGATCACATGGTTTATACCTCAGCCAATCACCAGCTCGAATACGTGGCTGGTTAACTACTTAATCGCTGATACTGGAGACATCCATTTGCAAACATTGACGAAGGACTTACAATACTGAGGAACAACAAGGAACAACCAAAGAATTCTTTACCAAGGATTTCCGCTGGACAAGCGCTCTTGCTTGGAGCCTAAAGGATGGACCATAAAATCTTAACACCAAGGGCATTAGCGCGAAAAGCAAACAGCCTAGTCCAAGATTTGAACTCTGGTCACTGATACTATTTCCTACAACAATAACCGTTACACCTAACACTACTGAAGTATCCTGTTGTTATATACCTCTTATAAGTGTTACGATTTTAGTGGCCATCCTTTAGGCTTCAAGTAAGAGCGCTTGTCAAGCGGAGATCTTTTGTGTTATGCAGAGCGCGATCCTTGCCAATGGGAAGCACTGTTTACATTGTCATCTTTTTCAAAGAAATCAATAGTGTCGGTCTCTTTCCTGTCTCAGAAGACTGTCAGCATGACTTTCTTTACTGGCCACACCCGGAACTTTTAATTTATCGGAGAGTTAGTGTGTTTCCATTCCACGGCCAGTCTTTTCCACACAGACTCGCAGTGAAAAACCTGTTAACCCATTTGTAAACATTTTTTTACTAAAACATGCTTCTCCGTACACATCACACATTCTTCTATAAATTTCACATAGTTTGCACTTCGCAGTCACCAAAGGTTTGATGACAGACCTCTATTCAAACCTGGTGCACTCTGATTTGGCATCATTTTGAATAGCCTCAAAACATTTTTACGAGAAGAAAATATGTTATGCTATAAACCAATTAGAAACAATCCAAAGTTTATATGCATAAAAAAATTCTGAAAAACTTTTTTAAACAAAGCTGGAAGGAGAATAGTCGGACGCATACCGTTCTCAAGAGTATTACCGATATATATATATATTATATATATATATATATATATTATAAGAGAGAGTTTTATAATTTGCTTGAAGTTTTATTATTATAAATGAATATTTTATAAAAAAGAAGGTCCGCAAAATGTATTATGTTGTTTTTTGTTTTTTTATTATTATTTTACATTTGTGACACGTGTTTCAGATTTTCTGATATCTTCTTCAGGCGTTAATTAACCATATTCTGAGATATATATATATATATATATATATATATATGAGACGTAAACAAACAGACGATGTTTGTGATATGGCTATTTTTCAGCCGACAATATTTGGGAGAATATGTGCTTAAATGAAGTCGAACCTATTTTTTGAAATTTAATTCATTAATAATTAATTAGGCGGGATTAAACTATATTAAATGTAAGGCTAAACAAATCGAGAAAAATCAATCTCTGTATGTACATTTCGGCCTATTAGGCCTCATCAGCAGAGCTATAGATACGAAGACCGCCCCGTGTGTGATTCGAAACCTGTCTGTCAAATTAGCAGGCAAGTGTCTTACCTCCACACCAAACGGACTTAGCAAGATTTTCATCGCTTTGTTAAGTAGTAGTATTTTATATTCCTCTTAAGTGACCTCTACACGAACTTACGAGACGTAAACAAACAGACGATGTTTGTGATATGGCTATTTTTCAGCCGACAATATTTGGGAGAATATGTGCTTAAATGAAGTCGAACCTATTTTTTGAAATTTAATTCATTAATAATTAATTAGGCGGGATTAAACTATATTAAATGTAAGGCTAAACAAATCGAGAAAAATCAATCTCTGTATGTACATTTCGGCCTATTAGGCCTCATCAGCAGAGCTATAGATACGAAGACCGCCCCGTGTGTGATTCGAAACCTGTCTGTCAAATTAGCAGGCAAGTGTCTTACCTCCACACCAAACGGACTTAGCAAGATTTTCATCGCTTTGTTAAGTAGTAGTATTTTATATTCCTCTTAAGTGACCTCTACACGAACTTACGAGACGTAAACAAACAGACGATGTTTGTGATATGGCTATTTTCAGCCGACAATATTTGGGAGAATATGTGCTTAAATGAAGTCGAACCTATTTTTTGAAATTTAATTCATTAATAATTAATTAGGCGGGATTAAACTATTTAAATGTAAGGCTAAACAAATCGAGAAAAAATCAATCTCTGTATGTACATTTCGGCCTATTAGGCCTCATCAGCAGAGCTATAGATACGAAGACCGCCCCGTGTGTGATTCGAAACCTGTCTGTCAAATTAGCAGGCAAGTGTCTTACCTCCACACCAAACGGACTTAGCAAGATTTTCATCGCTTTGTTAAGTAGTAGTATTTTATATTCCTCTTAAGTGACCTCTACACGAACTTACGAGACGTAAACAAACAGACGATGTTTGTGATATGGCTATTTTCAGCCGACAATATTTGGGAGAATATGTGCTTAAATGAAGTCGAACCTATTTTTTGAAATTTAATTCATTAATAATTAATTAGGCGGGATTAAACTATATTAAATGTAAGGCTAAACAAATCGAGAAAAATCAATCTCTGTATGTACATTTCGGCCTATTAGGCCTCATCAGCAGAGCTATAGATACGAAGACCGCCCCGTGTGTGATTCGAAACCTGTCTGTCAAATTAGCAGGCAAGTGTCTTACCTCCACACCAAACGGACTTAGCAAGATTTTCTTCGCTTTGTTAAGTAGTAGTATTTTATATTCCTCTTAAGTGACCTCTACACGAACTTACGAGACGTAAACAAACAGACGATGTTTGTGATATGGCTATTTTTCAGCCGACAATATTTGGGAGAATATGTGCTTAAATGAAGTCGAACCTATTTTTTGAAATTTAATTCATTAATAATTAATTAGGCGGGATTAAACTATTTAAATGTAAGGCTAAACAAATCGAGAAAAATCAATCTCTGTATGTACATTTCGGCCTATTAGGCCTCATCAGCAGAGCTATAGATACGAAGACCGCCCCGTGTGTGATTCGAAACCTGTCTGTCAAATTAGCAGGCAAGTGTCTTACCTCCACACCAAACGGACTTAGCAAGATTTTCTTCGCTTTGTTAAGTAGTAGTATTTTATATTCCTCTTAAGTGACCTCTACACGAACTTACGAGACGTAAACAAACAGACGATGTTTGTGATATGGCTATTTTTCAGCCGACAATATTTGGGAGAATATGTGCTTAAATGAAGTCGAACCTATTTTTTGAAATTTAATTCATTAATAATTAATTAGGCGGGATTAAACTATTTAAATGTAAGGCTAAACAAATCGAGAAAAATCAATCTCTGTATGTACATTTCGGCCTATTAGGCCTCATCAGCAGAGCTATAGATACGAAGACCGCCCCGTGTGTGATTCGAAACCTGTCTGTCAAATTAGCAGGCAAGTGTCTTACCTCCACACCAAACGGACTTAGCAGATTTTCTTCGCTTTGTTAAGTAGTAGTATTTTATATTCCTCTTAAGTGACCTCTACACGAACTTACGAGACGTAAACAAACAGACGATGTTTGTGATATGGCTATTTTTCAGCCGACAATATTTGGGAGAATATGTGCTTAAATGAAGTCGAACCTATTTTTTGAAATTTAATTCATTAATAATTAATTAGGCGGGATTAAACTATTTAAATGTAAGGCTAAACAAATCGAGAAAAATCAATCTCTGTATGTACATTTCGGCCTATTAGGCCTCATCAGCAGAGCTATAGATACGAAGACCGCCCCGTGTGTGATTCGAAACCTGTCTGTCAAATTAGCAGGCAAGTGTCTTACCTCCACACCAAACGGACTTAGCAAGATTTTCTTCGCTTTGTTAAGTAGTAGTATTTTATATTCCTCTTAAGTGACCTCTTTACACGCGGTCTTCGTATCTATAGCTCTGCTGATGAGGCCTAATAGGCCGAAATGTACATACAGAGATTGATTTTTCTCGATTTGTTTAGCCTTACATTTAAATAGTTTAATCCCGCCTAATTAATTATTAATGAATTAAATTTCAAAAATAGGTTCGACTTCATTTAAGCACATATTCTCCCAAATATTGTCGGCTGAAAAATAGCCATATCACAAACATCGTCTGTTTGTTTACGTCTCGTAAGTTCGTGTAGAGGTCACTTAAGAGGAATATAAAATACTACTACTTAACAAAGCGAAGAAAATCTGCTAAGTCCGTTTGGTGTGGAGGTAAGACACTTGCCTGCTAATTTGACAGACAGGTTTCGAATCACACACGGGGCGGTCTTCGTATCTATAGCTCTGCTGATGAGGCCTAATAGGCCGAAATGTACATACAGAGATTGATTTTTCTCGATTTGTTTAGCCTTACATTTAAATAGTTTAATCCCGCCTAATTAATTATTAATGAATTAAATTTCAAAAAATAGGTTCGACTTCATTTAAGCACATATTCTCCCAAATATTGTCGGCTGAAAAATAGCCATATCACAAACATCGTCTGTTTGTTTACGTCTCGTAAGTTGTGTCACTTAAGAGGAATATAAAATACTACTACTTAACAAAGCGAGAAAATCTTGCTAAGTCCGTTTGGTGTGGTAAGACACTTGCCTGCTAATTTGACAGACAGGTTTCGAATCACACACGGGGCGGTCTTCGTATCTATAGCTCTGCTGATGAGGCCTAATAGGCCGAAATGTACATACAGAGATTGATTTTTCTCGATTTGTTTAGCCTTACATTTAAATAGTTTAATCCCGCCTAATTAATTATTAATGAATTAAATTTCAAAAAATAGGTTCGACTTCATTTAAGCACATATTCTCCCAAATATTGTCGGCTGAAAAATAGCCATATCACAAACATCGTCTGTTTGTTTACGTCTCGTAAGTTCGTGTAGAGGTCACTTAAGAGGAATATAAAATACTACTACTTAACAAAGCGATGAAAATCTTGCTAAGTCCGTTTGGTGTGGAGGTAAGACACTTGCCTGCTAATTTGACAGACAGGTTTCGAATCACACACGGGCGGTCTTCGTATCTATAGCTCTGCTGATGAGGCCTAATAGGCCGAAATGTACATACAGAGATTGATTTTTCTCGATTTGTTTAGCCTTACATTTAAATAGTTTAATCCCGCCTAATTAATTATTAATGAATTAAATTTCAAAAAATAGGTTCGACTTCATTTAAGCACATATTCTCCCAAATATATATATATATAATATTATATATATATATATATATATATATATATGACCTATATATATGTGTGTGTGTGTTTGTATAAGTTAGGATAGCATAGGCATAGAGTCAACGGTGCTGGGTGACTTTAAAATAATTATTTATCGAGTGACCCTCAGAGTTTTATGAATTCTTTCATCGCAGACTTTGAAACAATATCAATTGAAATCTCCTTTACACATTTGTAATTCTAAATTAATTGGCGTTGAATACATTTCCGGATCACCATTTTGGCGGTATTGGACTGATTGTCACATTTTTCTTAACAGATGCAAATATCAGTTCAATTAATCCCATTTAGATAATCT
>CM042151.1:63316868-63329021 GCA_023376005.1 Doryteuthis pealeii | reverse complement strand
CCCCCAGGAGAGAGATTGTTGGAGAAGAAAGAGAGAGAGAGAGAGTGTGGTGTTGTGTGTGTGGTGGTGGGTGTGTGTGTTGTGGGGTGGGGTTGTGTTTTTTTGGGGGTTGGGTTTTGGGTTGTTGGTGGGTGGGGGTGTGTGGTTTTGTTTTGTTTTGTTTTTTTTTTTTTTTTTTTGTTTTTTTAGTTTTTGGAGAGAGGGGGAATTCGCATGGGAGGTCTGTAATAACATTTTTATGAATTATACAATTTTATGAACATTAGATGAACTCTACTGAAAACCAAAGCGTAATATTTTCTTCTTTTTCTTTTTTTCTTTCTTTTTTTTTTTTTTTTTATATCTTTCGACTTTGCCTTTTCGAAATCTCGTATTTATTTATTCACTTATTTTACTTTTGACCAACAGAATTGAAAACGAGGCAACCTAGTTTTTTTTTTTCAATGGCGGGTGATGGATTTTTTCCTTCCGAGAGTAAAAATACCAATTCAGTTTTGTTTATGACTGATTATGTTACATTAACTTTGCCGATTGTTCTGGTGGAGGGGGTTGGTGTGGTGGTGAAGGTTGGGGAGGAGAGATGGGATTTATTTGATTTAAAACGTGCATGCTTAATCCGGATGAGATCCCGTTGCCACCGAGAGTCTCACGTACAGCAACGAGATTTCAATGAAGAATGTAACAGAGAAACTAGAGACGTGGTTAGAGAGACGGAAAGAAAGAAATTTACTAATAAAAAATTTGATGGAGAAAAAGAAGAAAGTGTGTGGCGGGGGGGGGGGGATAGAGGAAGATAGAAAAGAAGTCATGAATTAAATGATGATAATAAAAAAAAATGGGCGAAGATAATAAAAGAAAAGAAAGAGAAAAGAGAAAGAGAGAAAGAAAAGTAAGAAAGAGAGAGAAGGTAATTCTTTTTCTTTTTTTCTTCCTCTTGACACATAGTAGTTGACGATAAAATTAAATTTCGTACATTTTTTGGGGATGTTTGCTCTGATGTTACAAAAATTTATAAATTGCGTAGCAGTTGAAGAATCATTTTTTATTTAACAAAAATGTACTTTAGGATATTATATTATCGCGATATATATATATATATATTATATATATATATATATATATATATATATATATATATATATATATAGGGAAAATGAAGAAAAAATTTGCTTTCATATAATAATTCATTTCAAATGCAGCACATTTGGAAGAGCAAAAAAACATGGTGTGCTCTCTGTCAGATGATGCTGCATTTTGCAGTTGAAATAAATTATTACATGAAGCAAATTTAAAAGTTATCTTCATTTATTCGGTATTTTGCTCAGTCCATCCACATACTAGTACTAAGAACACTGAGTTCTCACTACGGTTAAATTATATATATATACTATATATATATATATATGGGTGTAACCACAAAGTCTGGGCACATGGGGATTAACACATACTTTAAAAAAAAAAACATTTTATTTAATTATAATGTTAATAAATAATATTTTCAATATGATTTCCATCATTTTCAACTTAAGAGTACTAACTCGATTCTTTCTTCTTTAGACAGAGCCATCATTCAATCTGGGTAGAAAAAATACCATAAATAAAACTTAGAAAAGTAAAGTATTTTTCATTTCATTTAAACGAAAGTAAAAAAGGAAAATTATCATTTCTTATATTTAATTGTTTATGTTATGATTTTATTTACTGCTAAATTACCATATCTGTCTTCTCGGAAAAATAACATAAATAAATACAATTGTGAAATCTCCATGTACCCATACTTTTTGGACACCCTGTATATAACATAAACAATAACAAAATAGAAAATATCAAAAACAAAAATCTAATACATTGATATACATCCCCATTGGATAATAATAATAGAATAAGATTTATAATTTACAATAGAAAATTTTAAACATTAAATTTAGTTGTTAATAATAATTATTTCCCTTCCATAAAGATATTGGAAAAAACAATGTTATTTATCAATTCAAATGTCCATTGGGAGAATGCATCTCTGACAATAAAAAAAATGATGAGTTACATCTCCGATAATAAAAAAGATGAACTACACCACAACAAAATTATCTGGGAGGCTCATTCTCTACCTATCAGATTCTAACTCCATATACCAACATTTTCGCACTTCATGTAGTGTAATGGTTAGCAAACTAGATTCGGAGACCATTGATAGTGAGTTCGATTCTCACTGGGTGCCCTATACTTCTGGCCTTGTGCTGCATCTAAGCTACGCTTAGTAAATAACTATATGCTAACGTTTAAAAAAGCACGGTTGTCTTACTACAACATATAAAAATATTTTAGTTGATTATACAAAAACACTTCATACTGACTATAAAATAAAAAAATCTAAAATTCTTGAAGCTCTTTATATAAAACTAGTACAAAATAAAAAAAACACCCTCCGGGCGATGTAAAAATAGATTTTTGAAACATATTGCCTGAGAGGTGGGAGTAAAAAATTTAATGTCAGCGTGTTTGTACCCTAAGTAAGTAAAAATCATCAAATTCATTAAAGGATTAAAAAATAAAACAATTTGAAATGTAAATTTTAAATAAGTATTAAAATAAAACAAAATATATATACCAGTCATGTATTTATTAAAACTTGTTTTAAAAAACAATGAGGACTGTCTAATGTTGCATGTTCAAATTTGAGTGTATTTATTCTATGTTCTGACGATTACGTAAGCAGTGACGTAATTTTTGTTACAGACAAAAACCGGAAGCGAATCTCCATTATTAATAGATTATTATTATTATTAATCTTTCACTCCAGTGTTAGCTGATGGTTGTTCACTGGAATTTGAGTGACATGTCTTCACCAATCTCCAGGACTATCCTAAGTATTAATAGAAGAAGAGATGTAGACAACCCACTATTAATAGAAACTGGTGACAATGTTCTAAAATGTTTAAAAAAGATAGAAAAATTCTTATTCTAAATTATGTTTGCCTAGCCTAATAGAAATATATTTTAAAAAAATAAATTGCCACTGTTGTCCAACGTCACCTTGGTGACAAAAACAAAATAATAGTTTAGTTAAACTTGAAACAGATTTAATAATGATAGGCAGATATACACCTTGATAAATAACCGAAAGTACTTGGTCTTCCAATAATGGCTCTTTTGGAGAAATCCTTAACGCCTTTCAAATTTTAACATCAAAAGAATTATTAGAAAGCTTAAAAGAAAAAAGAAAAAAACTTGAAATATATATATATATATATATATATATATATATATATATATATATATATATATATGAGTAGTACCGGTACGATATTGAAATACAATGTATTTATAAGAAATGGATATAAAGTAACGAGTTTCATCGTATCTATCTGTAACGATAAGATCGACAACGAAAACTCGATTAATTCATGTAACCCTGACGATGAGTAGGTTACTGGGATTGTGTATTCGTTCGAACAACTTCTTCATGTGTGTTCTGTGTGTTTGGCAGTGAGACAATGATTAGTGTCCAAATTTTTTGAGGGGGGGGCCCACGTACCTTGGTGGGTTTATTTGGGGGATGAGCTGTTGCCCAAGTAGCAAATCACCCGCTGTCAACAATACCGCTGTGTTCCAAAGGAAAGGTAAGTAACCAAATATTTTCAATTTTAAAATAAATAAAATAAAAATGCAAATTTGGCAGTAGTAATGTTGCAGGAGTCGTATGAGTTGCTGGGTAGCACTGGATTTCAGCGTCATACCACCTTATGGACTCCAGCTCTTGATTTGTTTTCGGGGTTTACTCCGTTAGTCTTTCCTTGGGATGGGGCAGTGTCACTAGGCAGAGGAGGTTTTGTGTCGGACTTTTCCTTGACTTAGATGAGTTGCTGACTAACCCATTTGGGGATTTATGTGAGTAGTAAGTACCCAATCCTACTACTGTCGTGTGTTCTACTAAGTTTAAATTAGTCCACTATCGTGATAAAACAGATGCAGTGTTATTCATTAAATATGAAATGAATACGTTTTATATTAAAGAATTATGTAACAGACGTTTTATTATTTTTGTTAGGTTTGATTTTTTTAGGGCATATCAACTCAATGGGTCATTTAATGCCGACAAAGTTTTGAAATAAATTCATTCTTAAATGTATACTCAATTTTTTTATCAACACATTTTTCTATTTAACCCATAGATGGGACCCTAACAGGTACTACCACCCCGGGTCAGAGTGGACCTGGGAGCAATGGTGATGAAGGGGTGTTCTACATTCCCCAAACCACCAATCAGATAGAGTTTAACATCATTCCCAGGACATAAAGACCCCCAGGCACCGCCTTCAAGCACATATATGATAAAGAGGGCAGGGTCTTGCCATAAGGGCAATAGGGATTGGGCAATCATATAGATGCTAGGGCTTGATGTGACCAGCTGATTGATCAGATGAGGTCTCTCCGATCGACGTCTAGCCTAAGTAAGGGTCTAAGTGGAGTGTAGCAGGTCATGCACTGCTCATCCCCCAGAATTCTATTCTTAAGCATCATGGGTCGCCACCCACGGCCAACAGATAGTCTTACCCTCTGCAGAAGTGCTGTCGGTGTATTCTAACGCCCCAGCCGATAGTGCTGAGACAGAAGAACTGAGACTTGTTGGTTCCTCAGTCTTCCTAACCGAGGCAGCAATAAGGCAAAGAAAAATCAGTTCGAATTCATAAAGAAAAATATATCAAAACTAGCAGGGCCTGTGGATATACCACAGTATGATAATTTAATTATTACAACGTTTGATATTGTTTACTTAAGAGCTATTCAAAATAGCTCAATATGTAAAAAATATTATAACCTTTATCTAACTGTCTCTCGCTCTTTTTTCTTTCTTTTTTCCTTCTTTTCATCTTTTTATTATATTCGATTGAAACAGATTAGTGTTATCGCTTCCGCGCGCTCACCCACTCTCCCTATCTTTCCCTTTTTCTTTCTTTCTTTCTTTCTTTCTTTCTTAGTATATCTTTCTGCGTGGCATTTCTTTTTTCTTCCCTTTTTTTCTTTATAATGAAAACGGAATGGTCCATTATTTAGCTGAGGTGACGACACTCATTAGAAATAAGAATTCGGCGGATAAGAAACACGAGATAATCCGGATTTACATTTTTGCATTTTGTACGATTTGAATGGGTGTTGCAGGATGATAACGGTCGGAAGATTAAGGAACATGAGTACTACTATATAAATAGGTTTTCATCATATTTTCACCATGTTCGATTGAAACAGACTAACGTTATCGCTTCCGGGCACTTACCCCCCCCTCTCTCTCTCTCTCTCTCTCTCTCTCTCTCTCTCTCTCTCTCTCTCTCTCTCTCGATAGTTTTCTGTATAGCTCGCCCCTTTTCTTCCCTTTCTTTCTTTATAATAAGAACGGAATGGTCCATTATTTAGCTGAGGTGGCGACACTCATAAGAAATTTTTAAAAATTGGTGGATAAGCACCACTGGATAATCAGGATTTACATTTTTGCATTTCATCGTGGACAATTTAGACGGTCTCATTTTTAACCAGAGGGTGTTTGAAAGATGATAACGGTCGTAAAATTAAGGAACACGAGTATTAATATATAGAATGAAAACAGCTCAAACATGACAGTAAAGGCTCTGTCGCCTGGGTTTTCGTCTAGTGATTTTTTTTAAGGCAACTAAACGACCCACGATTGACGCTACAGACTCTTTCTGCTACCCGTGCTTGATTTTGCTCTGTGCCTAACTGAGATGGAGTCAGTAAAAGAAAGAAACTATTATATTCGCAGTTTAGTTAGACACAAGAGTTGGGGGATAATAAATAATATATCACAGCGTGTGCACAGGTGGGTCTTATAATAGCGCCAAGTTTGTTCACTGTTGAAGATTTTGGTTTTTTGTTTCAATTCTTCACATTTTTTCTTCCTCTTTCTTTTTTCCTTTTTCTTTTCTTTCTTTCCTTTATTTTTCATCTGTCCTCGTTCTATCCATCATTCTGTATATTTCAGTCAGCTTCTTTCTTTCTTTCTATCTTTCTATCTATCTATCAATCCATCTATCTGTCGGTTTATATCTATTTTTATGTATGTCTGTCAATCTCTCTCTCTCTCTCTCTCTCTCTCTCTATATATATATATATATATATATATATATTATATATATGTGTGTGTGTGTGTGTGTGTGTGTGTGCGTGTGTGTGTGCTATATATGAATATATAAGTAAATAGTGCTCAATATTCTGGATAGTTCATCTATATATGAGTTAGGGTAGCGTGGACATGAAGTCAACGGTGCTTGGTTACTGACAATTTACGCCTATGTTATTTCAAACACACAAACACACACACACAACATACACACACACACACACACACGCACAAGCACACACACCACATACACACACATATATATGTCTATCTATATATCTCTATCTTTCTCAATACACACACACACACACACACACACACATATATATATATATATATATATATATATATATATTATAGTCATCCACAGACACCATGTTTCGACTTATCAAGCCTCTTCAGTGTGGCTAGATATTTGTAAGCTTCCTACAGCCGATACAGAAACCCGATTGATTCAATATCAGTCGGACAGCTTATCCGCTCGGCTATCGTCACCTACAGAAGGCGAAGGGGTTTTAATACACACATCTGTATGTATGTAAAGGCCGCCATAGAGTGCTCCATTCCTTTCATAGGAGAGCCTTGCGTTTACGCTTTAGTTGGCGGTCGTAAGTGAAATCCCCTCCATGGTGCTCAACCACAGGGGAATGGGGAGCATCAGTCTGTCCACATCTATCTGGCTACTTATTTATCTCGTTCTATTCCTTTTAATCTCAGTCTATTTTATCTATCTATCTGTCTCAGTCTGTCCATATCTATCAATATATATATATATATATATATATATATATATATATATATATATATATATATATATTTCAGTTGACTCACATCAATATCACTCTATTTCTATTTTCTCAGTCAGTCCACATCTTAGTCTATTCATATCTATCTATCTCACTCAGTACTGTATGCAACCTGAATCATTTGCTTAACAAAATGACTTGATTCGGCATTAAATGACCCGGAAAGGTTTGATGTACTGAAAAACAAAACAACCAACAACCAACCAACTATCTCAGTCTGTGGATATCAATCAATCTCACCCTATTTCTATCTATCTCAGTCTCTTCATATCTTAGTCTATCTATCTATCTGTCTGTCTGTCTGTCTGTCTGTGTCTAATTATATATGTCTATCTCTCTATCTCAGTCCTGGGATATCTATCTATCTATCTATCTATCTATCTATGTCTGTAAGTATATTCATATCTATCTATCTATCTATCTCAGTCTATTTCTATCTATCTTTACGTGTTCACATTTTTGTCTATTTATCTATCTATATATCTATCTCAGTCAGAGGGCATCTATCTATCTACCTATCTATCTATCTCAGTCTATTTCTATCTATCATAGCGAATTCACATTTTAGTCCATCTATTTTTCTATCTATCTCAGTCAGGGGATATCTATCTATCTATCTATCAGTCTATTTCTCTCTATCTTAGCGTGTTCACATCTTAGTCTATCTATCAATCTATCTACCTATCTATCTATTTCTTCTTTGGCTTCGTCTAATAAATTACGGCATTTTTTTTTCAGGTTCAGGGTGTGTAGCGGATAATAGGAAAAAAAAAGAAAGAAATCTCTTCTATTCTTTTTTGTTATTGTTGTTGTTGCCTGTTGTCGGCTATTCTCTCGTTTCAATGTCTAATTCTTTTGTTTCAGTCATGGTTTATTTTTCTTGGAATCTACGTTTTTTATTTGGTTTCTTTTCGCGCGCAAATGCGTGCGCGCATGCGCGCGCGCGTGAGTGTGTGTGTGTGTGTGTGTGTGTGTGTATCTTTCTGATTTTATTTTTACAGTTTCGTATTGAGTGTAAAAAGGTTGCAGGAAGTTACTGACTGGTTTTCTCGCTTTCTTCAGGAAACAACGAAGTCATGATTTATAAACGTAACATTAAAAAAATACAACTCTCCTTCTCTCTCTCTCTCTCTCTCTCTCTCTCTCTCTCTCTCTCTCTCTCTCTCTCTCTCTCTCTGTGTTTTTTATGTCACTCTCTCTCTTTCTATATCAAGTCCTAGTCACAGAGAGGCTCGTTTTGTAACGGTTATCGTCGTGGGAAATTGTCTTCCCGATTTCAAATCCTGGATGAGGCTGTTTGCATTTAACATAACGCTAATATCCTCGAGAAGGATATGAATCTCACTATCCCTAATGCTATGGGTAAATTGTAGGAGAGACTGTACTCCCTAACTGTACGTCAGTAAATAGGTCTAGGAGAAGAAAAACTCCGAATTCGAAACTGCTTTAAGAATTTATCTTGTGTCACACCCTATGCGTGGTGAAGGGGTTAAGTACCCAGTCCCTATCTGTCTGAATTTATTTCTATCTATCTATCTATCTAACCACGTTTGTCAAGTTTAGTTTGTCCATAGCTATCTATCTATCTTTTCCTGTTCATATCTATCTATCCATAAATCTGTCTGTTCATATCTATCTCATTCTGTTCTTATCTATCTATATATCTATCACAGTCTGTTCATATCTATCTATCTATCTATCTCAGTTTGTTTAATTCTCTCTCTCTCTCTCTCTCTCTCTCTCTCTCTCTCTCTCTCTCTCTCTCTCTCTCTCTCTCTCTCTCTCTCTCTCTCTCTCATCACTTTCGATGTCACTCTCTTTTTCTCTATGTAGTTCCTCACTCTTTTTGGTCGCTTTCTTTGTCTATGCCTTTCTCTAACACACGCTCACACACATACAAACACACATACCCTTTCTCTTCACAGCAACCTCTACACATCAGGAACACACACACACCACACACACACACACACATATATAAGTATGTATATATACGTATATATATAAATATATATATATATGTATCTATATGTGTGTGTGTGTATGTCTGTCTGTCTGTCTGTGTGTCTGTGTTTTGGGGTGTATAAAGTTTACTTATCTTACTTGTCTCTCAATATATAAAAACACTTATCTCTTATTAATGTCATGAAACTCTGAGTAAAGGGATAAATAATCTTTATTAGTTTTTAATATTATTATGTTTGTGTATTGAGCACATTTTTATTCCTCACTGCCTTTTACTGCCGTTGTAGTTATTAAACGACGCTACATATACCATATAATCGTTCATATATATATATATATATATATATATATATATATATATAGTATCCAATTGCCACTTTAACTTTTCTCTTGTAGTGAATTAATAAATTATCAAAAAGGGCTCAATATATAAACAAAACAGACCACTAATAATATTAGTAATATTAACAGTTGAAAATGGCTAAAGGGCTACCATGGTTTCGATCTCAATAATCTCATCAGTGGCCTTCTTATCCGTATAGTTTAACTCATGAATGACATCGACTTAGTTGAATATAAGGTAGAGTCCTGATGAGATCATTGAGATCAAAACCATGGTAGACCCTTAACTCTTTTCCATTACTATTATTAATATATATATATATATATATACATATATATATATATATATATATATATATATATATATATATATATATATATATACCTTTTATTATCATACTGAAGCTGAGATCATCACCTTTTATTGTCTAAACGCTTTTTTTTATTAGTTTAATGACACAAAATTCATATTAAAATATAGCTTGCTTTTAGTATTACGTTATGTTTGGAAAAAAATCCATTTTAATTGGTTCTAATTAGTCGTAATTAGCAATGAAGTCAAATTATCTGGCCATATTTCTTCTTTATTAAATTGTACTGCCAAAATGTTGGCGCATATTGCATAAATACGTTCTGGCCTCCTGCCTTAAAAAAAACGTTACGTGATACCTGCTGAAAATCCGACCCATGCTACTAATGAACTCCCTAGCTGTTTTGAGACCAGGACGCATTTATATGATATGCACCAAAATGTTGGCTCATTTTCAATGTAAAAACGAATCAAAATTATTTAAATTCATTATCTAAGGTCAGATTTTTTTTAGTCGAAAAGTAGTAACATAATGGGCATCTTTAAAAAAAATTTAATTACATATCTAATTTTATTTTTAATACACTTTTAAACAATTAAATTTGTCCCGAAGGGCGTTTTTACTGTTTAAGTTAATGACCCTAAAAAACTGTCGCACAATCTTTTTTAAGAAAAATCATAGCTGAAGCCGATTCTCTTTTTATTTGCTTTCAGTATTTTTTATAGTCTGCTGTAAATAAATGAGAACGATCGTTAGTTAAAAGAAAAAAAATTGAATATATAAAAAGTCGGAAAACATGTCTGATTTAACATGATTATTAAACTTTTTTTAGTAGATTAGATAAATATCTAAAATATTTCATGTTAAGGTAGTTACTGAGATTTTCTAGATATTTAAAAATGATGGAATTTTATTCAAATGAGCAAACGTTGACTCCCCCCACCCTTTAAGTGAAAAAAGTTTTCTTCCAAGCCATAGTTATATCATTGCTACTGTACGACTGCATCACTTGGACACTAACATATTGCCTAGAGAATAAGCTAGATGGGAAATGCACAAGAGGGCAGTATGTAATTTTAAACAAATTGTGGAAGCAACACCCCACGAGTAAGCAGCTGTATAGCCACTTGCCACTTATCACACAAACCATCCGTGTAAGATGAACAAGAGATGCTGGACACTGCTGAAGGATCAAGGACAAACTTGTAAGTGACATTTTTCTATGGAAACCAGCACACAGGCACGCCAGTGTGGACCGTTGAGCAAAGACGTACATTGACCAACTGTGCGCAGATACTGGATGCTGTGCAAAGGACTTCCTGAGATTAATGAATGATAGGGTAAGGTTGCTGAGAGATTGTCATGGATATCCATGATTAAAATCCTAAATACCTGTAATTAGAAATTAACTAAGTGACCCTTCTCTTGTTTTTCCTTTGGTCAAATGAAAATGTTTACTCCAGTTTAAATAAATTATTTGGACAGTTTGGGAAAACATTAACTTAGCGAAATAATATTATCATGTGATTTTTCCAACAATCTAACCCGGGCTCAATGGGTGACCCAACGGTTCACGTTTTTTCTAATATATATATATATATATATATATATATATTAGAAAAAATGTTGATTACCGACATTATCACTATCCCCCCCCAACGGGTCACGTTTTTCTAGTATATATATATATATATACTAGAAAAAACGTGACCCGTTGGGGTGGGGAATAGCGATAATGTCGGTAATCAACATGTGGCTTAAAAGATATCTTCTATCTTCTCATAATAGATGCGAATAACAATGTGTCAAATCTTTTAAACTTTACGCCTAGATGCCGTAGCTCAACATACCATACAATTTTGGAATCAAGCCGACTCCACGAACAAATCAAAAACATTCCGACCGACAATCGTGAAATTTTGAATTGCCAAGTTTTAATTACTGCGATTGTTTTCGGAGATGTCTACATGATTTCTTTGCGACTAACTGTAGCGGAGATTGAACTCGCAACCTCCTGATCGTGAGTTGTGGCTAGCAGTCAGACTACTCACCCTTGTTGGCACGTATGCAAATTTCTACATTGCGATATGCAGCGCTGGGGGTGATTGGCCCGGATGTGGGAGCTTGGTCAAGCCAGTTAATTATTATTTAAGACCTGCCTTCACACACCAAGGTACAGTTGTGTTTTATCGTACTAACGAGAACACAAACTTGCGTTGGACAAGAAACGAGTAAGCTTTGACGAATTGATTGAAGACTGCTGTAATATTGTTGCAGGCGGAAAGACTTTGTGGACTTTTGCAGTTGGGAAAGTGATTACCGTGGTTAATTTGAAACAATCCCCGATTTTTCACGAACATTTTTGTACAATAACAATTTTATAACTTGGAAATAAATGTTGTTTATTATGCAGCTTTGCAATAAGTTCCAAATAGACAAATTATACCACCGTTTTGATGAAAAATGTTGATTGCTTGAAAAATGTTCTTCAAGTTTCAATGAACTCTAATCTATACTTGAAGTGTTATTGTTTGGCCCAAATAAAAGCTCCCGACAGGAGCTAGTTTGATTGCAGCCCAATTAGGTGGTTTAATCT
>CM042151.1:63309368-63311868 GCA_023376005.1 Doryteuthis pealeii | reverse complement strand
TATTTATATATACAACAAAATAGCGGTTTACAGTTTGAACGAGAAGGCTAATTTGCATATTGATATTTAAAATTTTATTTTAATAAATATGTGCTTGGTATTATTGATTTCTAATTGTTTGGTTTTATCTTAAGAAATATAAACAAAAATCTCGTGGATAAATCTTAAAAGAAATTTATTTACATGAAGAAATAACTGTAATATTATCCTTTACTTCCTATTTTAACTAAATAGTTAAATTAGGAAAATTTACCAATGAAAGACGGGAGTAATGGAAAATGATGGAATAGTTAGTTTCAAAGTTGTTCTATTTTTTTATTATACCCCCTCTGTTGCAGATCTTTTTATCTGCATTCTTAGTCAGTTTCATTAGCCTTTCTAATTTAATATGATATTTTATTATATCAAAACTTAAATACTTGCACCCGGAGGGTGCATATATTTGCTAGTATATATAAAAAATGTTATATCCACATTTTTCCTCTATTCTCAACCACATTTTGTCGGATTTATTCAACCCTTCACTCCTATATATATATATATATATATATATATATATATATATATATATATATATATATATATATATATGGGAAATTCGCCTTATTTATTGAATGACACTCATATTTTATCCCTCCCACCCTCTAATTTGATTGGGTACAAAAATAACAATTTCTTCTGGGGTATAAAGTAGCCATTTTTTGAATATTTTTAAAGCCGCATTATTTAATTAATAGTTTGCTACAGTTATTTCGTGTTCAAGCACAAATAAAAAGAAAGATTTATTAAATTAAATTTAATAAAAAAAAAACAGTTACAGTGAAAGAAATAAATGAATCAATGGATAAATAAATAAAAAAAACACTTTCTGATTTTATTAATTGGTCCTCAAATGTTTGGGGCTAAATTTATATCTACTGACGTAATAAATTTATTTATTATCTATCTATCTATCTATCTATCTATCTATCTATCTCAGTTTAAATATATTTCAAACAATCTAAGAGTGTCAAATAAATGAATGATTGGATAAATAAATATAAAAACACTTTCTGATTTTATTAAGGGGACTTGGGGCTAATTTTACATCTGCTGACGTAAGTTTAATGTCTTTGCTATTTTTATTAATAATATAAGTTATCTAAATTCTAATTTTTCAATAAGCTCG
Source organism: Doryteuthis pealeii (assembly GCA_023376005.1). Taxonomy (NCBI): domain Eukaryota; kingdom Metazoa; phylum Mollusca; class Cephalopoda; order Myopsida; family Loliginidae; genus Doryteuthis; species Doryteuthis pealeii. Next base: position 63,310,700 of record CM042151.1, on the reverse strand, counting down.
ACTGGTTGTCGGCAGATTGTGTGGCGTGGACTTAACCAGATTGGCGACGGAATTGTCAGTAATTAATCGAAACATAAATAAACACAGACTTACACCAACCAACCACCTCCCTTCAATTATCTTATTGGCCATTAACTGCATAAACAACTATCTATCTATCTATCTCTTAGTCTGTTTATATCTCTTTCTATCAATCTATCTATCTATCTATCTATCAATCTATCTATCAATCTATCTATCTATCTATCTATCTATCTACCTATCATAATCTGTTTATATCTATTTCTACCAATCTATCTATCTATCGATTTCTGAGAGTTCATATCTATCTATCTATCTATCTATCTATCTATCTGTCTGTATGTCTATCTCAGTCTGTTTATATGTATGTATGTATGTATCTATCTATCTATCTATCTATCTATCTAAAAAAAATGTATCATCTGAATCATCTTATTCAACGGGAAGGAAGTCCTTTCAATGTCATATTTGCATTAAACTTTGTGGATCTGCAGCAGGTTTGATGAGTCATTTGAGGGCTCATGCAAGGAAGGGTTCTGGTGGTGGAGTTGTGGGATTGTGAGGGACGGCAATGATCTGTAAAGATTATGCTATTGCTGCTATCTATCTATCTATCTACTTATCTATCAATTTATCTATCTATCTATCTCAGTCTGTTTATATTACTTCTACCAATATATCTACCTACCTATTTATTTCAGACAGTTTATATATTATTTCTCTCTCTCTCTCTCTCTCTCTCTCTCTCTCTCTCTCTCTCTCTCTCTATATATATATATATATATATATATATATATATATATATATATATATATATATATATATATATCAGTCTGTTTATATCTTTTTTATCTATCTATCTAATATCAATCGTTTTCAGTGTCCATATCTATCTATCTATCTATCTATATCTATCTATCTATCTTTATATGTATTTTTAACAATCTATATTTATCTATCTCACCTGTTTATATCTATTTCTATCAGCCTATCTATCTATCGATTTCAAGTGTTCAGATCTATCTATATACCAATCTGTCGATCCATCTAACGATCATTCTATTAATCTAAATAATCTAATATCCATCATAATATATATATATATATATATATATATATATATATATATATATATATATATATCTGGCTATCTCAGTCTATTTTTACCAATACAATGTTTCATAACAATATATTTGTCTATCTATCTAATATCAATCAAGGGTTGTTCATAACTATATATATATATATATATATATATATATATATATATATATATATATATCAGTTTATATATATTTCTAACAATCTAAT
>CM042151.1:63304368-63306868 GCA_023376005.1 Doryteuthis pealeii | reverse complement strand
CAAAATGACGGGTAACAAATGTAGGAAAATGTATTAACAAAAGAGTAGAAAATTACAGTACAGAGAAGTGGGAATTACGTCCGACAAATAGAGTTATGAGCTGACTCGCATTGGCTTACTCTCAAGCCATAATTGTCCCTGTTACTTATAGTAACCGTCGGTGCATTCCATTAGTCTATAGGGTATATCACCTATAACAGTTATATAGTTTCAAGCATTCCTATCTAACGCTAATAATTTTTCAATTTGTATATAGTTTACTGGTTTTATAGAATTTCCACACTTGTTGGATTATTATTAGAATCTGTTTAACAATCATAGTCTCTAACAACCATTTTTAATCTTCACCATCATTTAAACAGGTAAGCACGTTATAATGAGTTGCAAAATCAATGTTTTAATAACCAATGCAGTAAAGTAGTTCACAGTCATTTTAGACAGGTAAACACTCTATCATCATCATCATCATAATGTCACGCAATTAGCACGGATATCCATGACAATCTCTCACCAACCTTCCCTATCATTCATTGCCCCTGGGCGGTCTTCTGCGCAGCAACCAGCATCCTCGCATAGTTGGTCAATGTAGGTCCTTGGTGGGCGGCCCACATTTGCACGCCCATGTGTTGGCTTCCACAGGAGAATGTCGCTTATAAGCTCATCCTTGCTTCTCCAGCAGTGTCCTGCATGCCTAGTTCGTCTCACTCGGATTGTTTGTGAGATGGTGGCCATACAGCTGCTTCCTTGTGGGGTGCTGTTTCCACGACTTGTTCAAGTCTGCACGCAAAATTCTTGTGTAGCTCCCATCTAGCTTATTCTCAAGGCGCTTCGTTGGGGTCCAAGTGGTGCAACCATACAGCAGTACAGATATAATCACGGGATGGAAGAATAGTCGCTTTAACTTGTCATTTAACATTTCTATATGACTGATAATTTGTTTGTGGCCGACCATGCCTTTATACTTAGTTGCAATATCAATTTTTTTAAGAATCGGTGTATCAATATACTTCATAATCATTTTTAGAAGGGTAAACACTCCATACTAAGTTGCAATATCAAATTTTAAAGAACCAGTGCATTATTTATATTTAATTCGGGTTCATCTTTTTGGTGTTAACTGTGACTCTAAATGACATTAATTGTTGCAATTTTGTCTACTTTTGAAACTTTTATTATCTTCATTATTCCTAATTATCTTTTCTTTCCCTTTTATTTTGCCAGCTTTTCTTGGCAAAAATAACTTAATTTAAGGGTTTTTTATTGAATATTTGATATAATTCCCTGTGGCAAATATATGTTAATCAAATCTTTTAGAATATTTTATTCCTTAATTGGTTTCTACATTTAGGCTGTAAAGGTAGATTGAACCATAAGATATATCTTATGGAGTTCTTTTTCCATCTCAGGTTCGAATTCTGAAACTATTATCGAATACGAGCAAATGAACGGCTTTCAAGATCGGCGATTAAATAGTTAACCAACCATGTATTCGAGAGTGTTGGTTGGCTGGCTTTAATGCACGCACCTACGCAGAGTCTATAAGTTAAAATGGTGGCCTCAAGCACACATTATATCGCAAAAATATTCCAAAACAAATGAAGAGACGACTGAGAATAGACAATCTGAAAAGAGAGACATCATAAAGAATGAATGAAATTATTTATAGAGGAGAAAGAGATGTGAACTGAAAGAGATAAAAAACAAATGAAGGAAGAAATACTAATGTGATTACTTGCTTTGAAAAGATAGAAATCAAAAAGCATAGATGAATTCATACAATTTGACATTAAGGCTATTATTAATCTATAAAACAATAGCCTAGACAAAACCTTCTATCTATACATATATAAAGGGGGGCTAGTATATATGTATGTATGTATGTAAATAAATTTAATAAACACCTGTATGCATAAACATCAACATTTGGATAATAAAGAATTATAATAGATATTGTTATATAACTACTAGAGCATAAATTCTTGTAAATTGTCAAAGATAATTACAAAATGAATAGCATAATCAATATAATAGAGAAAAACAACATGGGTTTATATAGGGATGATGGGTTAATTATACTAAAAAACTACAATAGACAAAAACTGACTACTATATACTAAAAGTAATTAAAATCTCACCAACTCACTATCACGTAATTGCCATAAGTTTCATGTATCATGTATAATAAAATACACGATCATCAGAGGAAATGTTATTGGGATCTTTTATCTCTCTCTCTCTCTCTCTCTCTCTCTCTCTCTCTCTCTCTCTCTCTCTCTCTCTCTCTCTCTCTCTCTCTCTCTCTCTCTCTCCCAATGAAGCTTCAATTGATGATTGTTTTCTAATCTATGGCTGATACATGAAACTTATTGGGGTTACAAGACTGTGAGAAGGTGAGATTTTGATTACTTTTGGTTTTTATACTACTCTGCATTTGAGCAAATATATATAGATGGATAGATAGAGAGAGAGAGAGTGACTTAGAGTTTCTATAATTGATGAT
>CM042151.1:63281868-63296868 GCA_023376005.1 Doryteuthis pealeii | reverse complement strand
GTGGTCGTTGTTTCCTTAATATCTTGTGTTCATTTTCTCCGTGTGTGAGTCTTGATGCTGCCTGGAAACCAATGGTAGCAATTGCACCTTAAATGTATTGTACACTATATATATATATATATATATATATATATATAGAGAGAGAGAGAGAGAGAGAGAGAGAGAGTAAACTACAGACACGTGTTTCGAGGTATCACCTCTCATCAGTGCAGTTATACCGTTATATATATAACTTGTGTCAGGAAAGTGGTATGTTAGTTGCCAGTATCGTAGAAATTCTTAAACGCATTTTGCAATTCGGGAAGATAATTTTTTTAATCTTATTAAAATGGAGATTATGTATCAGTCTGTAATCGAAACTAAGTCGCCACCAACGTCAAATTCCTTTAGTAATTTACGTTATATTCACAATGGTAATTGATTAATCATTATTTAATCTTAATTAGCATCTTATTTATTAAGAATGTCTCTATAAGGGTCTAGCTGAGGTAGCCCATATCACTGTAAAATCCTGTAATATGTCATTAAGAAATAAATGTTTACATAGCATATGGTGTAAATAATTTGCATACCGGTTTTAACATACTTGGTGTTATTTATTTCTAATATTATTGTTTTATTCTCAAAGATATTAAAAGCAATCCTATGTATAATTTTATATTGAAATCAATTAGAATAAAGTAAAAATAAGTGTAATCCTTTGGTATTCTTAAACACTAAGGAAATTACATTAGTGTTTCTAATTCAATATAATATTTAATTATATTAAAACTTAAATACTTGTGCCCAAATGGCATGTATTTTTGCTAGTTCGATTAATAAAGATACGGTAACCAAAGTCGAACGAAGAAATCAAAGAACGGAAGCATATGCTCGTAAATTGTACTTAAAAAATTAAGGATAACTGGTTTTCCTGAACCCAGCAGGTTGCCGGATAAAAGATTAGAATTGATATCAGAATGCAAACCTGAAAATAAATATCTGCTATGTACCTTCAATGGATTGATTTCAACAGTATGTCAAATTGCCCGGGTTTATTTTATACCAAGAGAATAGATTAGAAATTGCATACATTGTAGGGTTATATTTTTATGTAGTTGATTCTGAAGATTGTTTTGTTTTTTGGGTTTTTTTGCATACAGTTATAAGATAGTAAGTATTCCCGTCTCATGCAAATAATTTACTCACAGTTGTACGGTTTCAAATGTTCTTATCTAATAAAAATAATTTGCACACATCTTTATGGCTTCAAGTATTCATATCCAATTTATACACAATTTTATGGTTTCAAGTAATTATTTCTATTTCATAATAATCATTTTTTTGCACAGTTATATCGCTTCAAGTAACCAGTAATAATAGTCCTTAGTAAATAATTATAGCTTCAAATGACTATTCTTAATACAAATAATTTACCCCTTCGTTGCTATTACTCTTAGGTCTAATCTGACCCTAGAAGGTATTACACCTGTTAATGTCCCAACTATGAGTCAAGTAGACATGTTTAAGAATAAGTCTTATAGGATTGTGCATGTATTTACCCAGCCCTTCCACAGGATCAGAATGTGATATAAGATCTAGTTTAAACAGAGTTTAACAGGTTTGAATTCAGAGTTTTCATTCTCTTAGACCGATTGCTATACCAAGGTTAAAGATCCCAGTCCACCCTACTATTAACCCATAACTAGAGGGAGAATAGTTAAATTCATACATTTCCCAAAAATATAGAGCTATGTGAAATGCTACCAGTCTCGTCCAGGATTTGAATTCGAGTCACCGTGTCCATTTCCTACGACGATAACCATTACCCATTGGGCACCTCCACGTTAAAACCGTGTACAAAACAAAAGAAACAAACGCTCAAAAATATATATGTAAACGTAACAATGAACGTGATTATCTGAATTATAGGCATAAGATAACGCTAGACGTGTTGACATGCCGTTGAAATCAACATTTAATAACATACTATTTTTCAATAATGATTTTACTTGCACCTTAAAATAGTAAGTGTAGACTATGCGGTGACAGGGATGAGACTAAACCATGTACTAAGCGAATATTGCAAACTAGCACAACGGGAATACAAAACTAGGCACAACTGGGTTGGGAAGGTGATCCACTGGGAATTATGCAAAAAATTAAATTTTGACCATACAACAAAATGGTATATGCATAAACCAGAATCTGTTCTTTAAAATGAAGCGCAAAATTCTCTGGAACTTTAGATAAAAACGGATCACCTTATCCCAGCAAGAAGACCAGGCCTAGTATTGATTAACAAAAAAGAAAGAACTTGTCAACTGGTGGATTTTGCAGTTCTAGCAGATCACAGGGTAAAGATGAAGGAAAACGAAAAGATGAACAAATACCTGGACCTTGCCAGAGAACTGAAAAAGCTATGGAATATGATAGTCAAAGTGATACCAATTGTAGTTGGTGCACTTGGAACGGTCCCAAAAAGCTTGGAAAAAGACTGGAGGATCTGAGGAAGAAATGAGACCATCCAGAATACTGAACTGCTGCAATCTGCCAGAATACTCAGAAGAGTCCTGGAGACCTGAGGAGACTTCTTGTCACCTAGACTCCAGTGAAATACCATCAGCTAACGCTGATATTAAAACTCATAATAATAATAATAATAATAATAATAATAATAATAATCGCCTTACCCCAGCCATAAGACTAGACCTAGTGTTGATTAACAATAAAAGGGGAATTGAAAAAGCTGTGGAATATGAGGGTGAAAGTGATACGAATTGTGGTTGGTGAACTTGGACGGCCCCCAAAAGCTTGGAAAAAGACTGGAGGAACTGGAAATCAGAGGAAGAATTGAGACCATCTAGACAGGAGCATTGCTGAATCAGCTAGAATACTCAGGAGAGTCCTGGAGACCTGAGGAGACTTTTCAATCAAACTTCAGTGAAAGACAATCAGCTAACGCTGGTGTGTAAAACGAAGAAGAAGAAGAAGAAGAAGAAGAAGAAGAAGAAGAAGAAGAAGAAGAAGAAGAAGAATATTACTTGTTTGAAAGCCGTGGTCTATTTCCGGGAGAACATAAAGGATGCTGCAAGGGAACAAGAGGAAGGGATGACCTGTTATACATAGATCAAAGTGGTTAGAACAAGGCAGATCATACAGTTTCGCAAACTTGGATAATTGAATGTCTAAAAATACACAAGATATCTGACAAAGTCATAAACTTTATCACGAAAGTCTGGGAAAACTAGAAAGTGAAATTAACTGCAGGTGGACAAATCCTAGCAAAGGTGAAAATCCAAAGAGGCATCTTCCAGGGAGACTCCCTCTGGCCACTGCTATCTGTTATAGCAATGATGACACTCAACAACATATATAGGAAAGTACACGAAGCTACAAATTTACAAAATCACTGGAAAAAATAAATCACCATGGATGATATCAAAATGTTTGCTAAAATCAAAACAAAAAGAACCGGAAACTTTTATATAAACCATATGAATATACAATCAGAAAATAGGAATGGATCGTCATAAAAATTGGAAAAAACGGAAGAACTATCAAATCATATATAAAATATAAGAAATCATATAGAAAAAAAGGAATTACAAGTACTAGGGAATATTGGAAGTGGACACCATCAAACAAACAAAAATTAAAGAAAAGTTAAGAAAGAGTACATCAGAAGAACAAGAAAACTTCTAAAAACCAGACTTTGCTGCAGAAATCTTATCAAGGGAGTAAACAGCTGGACTGTTCTCCTTGTAAGATACTCTAGACTATTCTTAGACTGGACAAAGGAGAAACTCTGACGGATGGACCAAAGGACAAGGAAACTAATGACGATGCACAAAGCATTACACCAGAGATGCGACATAGACAGACTATATGTGTCAAAAAAGAAGGGAAAAGAGGTCTTACAAGCATTGAGGATTGTGTAGATACGACAATTCAAGGACTCGAAGAATGCACTAAAACAGCAAAATAAGACCTATCACAGCAGCCAGTAGAAGCAATTGCTACATATCAACCAACAGGAAAGCAACAAAAGCTAGAAAACAGAAATGGAAAGAAAAACAACTTTATGAATACCTCAAGCGACAAAGACTGGGGATATTGCACACGAAAAGACATGGATATAGCCAAGAAAGTGAAACCTCAAGAGAGAAACTGAATCACTTATGATAGCAGCACAAAAGAATACCATAATGATCAATTATATCTAAGAGAAAATAGATAAGATGAAACAAAATAACAAATGTAGTACGTGTGGAGATAGACACGAAACTGTTAATCAGAAAATAAACGAATCCAACAAACTAGCACAAAGAGAATACAGGACTAGACACGATAGAGTGGGAACGGTGAGCCACTGGAAATTGTGCAAAAAATTAATTTTGTTTGTGCTAACAAATGGTATATTCACAAACCAGAATCCATCCTAGAGAATGAGACACATAAAATTCTCTGGGATTTTGAGATCCAAACGGATCATCTAATCCCGACCAGAAGACCAGACGCTAGTTTTAATCAACAAGAAAACGTGTCATCTAGTGGATTTTGCCGTTCCGGTGGATAACAGAGTAAAAATGAAAGAAAATAAAATGAAAAAACTGTGGCACATGAAGGTGAAAGTGATAGTTGTTGCCCTAGGGTTTAGAAAAGAAAAAAAGACTGGAGGAATTGAAAATCAAAGGAAGAATCGCGACCATCCAGACAATAGTATTGTTAAGATCAGCTAGAATAATCAGAAGAGTTTTGGAGAACTGAGAAAAAAAAGATCACCATCTAATGCTGGCGTGAAAAAGTCGCAAAGAGAGATGTAATAATAATGATAATGATAATTACAAAACAGATTCTTTTTAAATCTTCAAATCTAGAATTTAGAAGCTCCCAAGAAACTGGCGTTCGGTGTCTGCCTGTTTCCATGACGAGATGATTCTGTTTTCACTTTAAAAACAATTTCCTAGTAGAAACGAAGCCCATATGAATAAATCGTTAATTCTAACCAGTTAATCTTCCGTAATATTTCTTAACTATATATATATATATATATATATATATATATAATATATATATATGCGCATACACACACACACATACACACACACATATATATAGATAGATAGATAGATAGATAGATATATAGATAATTGTAAAGTATTCCAAATGACTGGTAAGTAAGGGATGATTCTATTCGGGATCTTCTAAATCTTCCTATACAACCATACTGTATGCTCTTTTAGGTGCAAACATATATATTCATGCAAGGATTTTTATAAATTCTATATATATATATATATATATATATATATATATATATATATATATATATATATTGAGAGAAAGAAAGTAAGAGAAATTGTAGAATTGACTTTATATAATAAGACATGCATATCAGTGAAGAAGATAGATAGATAGATAGATAGATAGATAGATAGGAATAGACTGTTAGATAGATAGATAGATAGATAATAGTCGTACGGGGCATCTGTATTGATAAGAGACAGAATATAAGCCGGCATTTCTCACCCTCATCACCAGTAGCGGATGTAGACTGGCGTCTGGGTAAGCCAGGGTCACTTTCTCATGACGCTACAAGATTTTGCCCATTCCTGTTTTTACTGATAACCCCGAGAGAGAGAGAGAGTGTGTAACAGACAGACAGACAATACACATCCATAAAGTCCCATGTAAAACGGGAGAGTTCACTTGAAAGAACACAAGAACATTAGGTCGGCGTTGATGTGTTACAGTGTCATCTGGCTCCTCCCGACAATGACTGCACTTTTTATAAAATTAGCCAAGTCTGGCACAAGGCCAGCCATTTTAACACAAGGTCATTTTAACGTAGGGAACCACGGATAAACCGAAGCTCGTGCAATGGCCAATGCAAAAAAATATTTTTTAAAGACATTACACCACAAACACCGCCAAAATGTGATATAAGGTCGGTTTAGTGTGGGGGTACTCTTAGGGGCAAAATTGCATAGTTCCACTGGTAGCGTCCTTCAAGGGTGCCTCAGGCGCCGAGAAATTAATTCTGTCTTTAGACAAGAGAATAGAGCAATGCTTTTCATAGCTGATCCGCCGAAAATGACTTTTAAAAATTTATATAGTTTATAGTTGTAGAAAAATGTGCGTGGTCCTGTCGGCATTCGACTTTTTGAGGCACCTCGGGCACAAGGCATATGAACCAATCCTGTCCTTTTGGGCGAATGGGCAGGTAAGGCCCCCTGGAATCGCGCAATTTATTTTACCTTACTTACTGGATCAGAAACAGAAGAAGTCATCAGAGTATTATAAAAATTACTAGCAGGACTTGGGGATATACCACAGTATGATAATTTGATTACAACGTTTTTTTGCTTGAGAGCTATTACTAAATAGTTCAATATGTAAAAAGTATAATAATCTTGATTTAACCCTCTCTCACTCTATCTTAAAAGAAGCATTTGTACAATATTTACATTCATTTGCCGATTAAAATCTGGAGGGGCGTTGAAAATATCTACATTAATTTAGCGACAAAAACGTGACAAAAACACGACTCGGAAAATATCTAAGTTGGGCCGGAAATTTGCCTAACTCTGGCTCGCTAACACATAGCGTAAATTAGGACACGATGCCAAGACGACATAAGATCAAAATTACCAAAATATATTCCGTAATTCACTATTTCAATTTTACAAATAAAACAAACATGTAACTTCTTTTTCTTTTCTTTTTTCTTTTTTTTTTTTTTTTTTTCAATTCCTTTTAATTTTACGTTGGGCATTTAAGCGACCCAAGACTATTTGGAATGTTTCATGTTTTTAAACTGGGTCAATTAAATGGGACAAAGAATGAATTTGCGATTAAGCGACACCAGATATTCAGGATTTACATTTTTGCATTGCATCTTGAACAATTTGGACGGTCTCATTTTTATCACAGGGTGTGTTGCAGGATGATAGCGGACGAGAGATTTAGGAACACGCCTATTAATATATAGATTATTACAGTGTAAAATAAACTCTTTCTTTATCAGGCTGCTGACTTATTATTCTTGCACCTACGTATTCACACGTGTTTCCGTGAAAAGATATATGCAGAGGCTACGGTCTCTTGAGTAAAGGAGTAAAGTAAAATTACCAACGCTTTTTTGACACTAGCTACCGCATGAGCTTTGGTTTGTGCGTTAGGGTAGGTTAATTGGTAATCTGATCATTAGCTGCTTAAATGAGAGTAACCACCCCTTGTATTTTTTTTTCACTTTGAGGAAGCCGTGTGTTTTGTTTTGTAAAAATACGGATCTTTCGACAAATTGGGTATACCTATACTTTTCTAATATACAGGTACTCTCATAGAAAATTACCTTTTTTTTTAAATCACCTGTGGGAGATTCTAAGCATATGTTGACAGGGATGATGAACTTGTGGAGACTGTTTGAAAATATATTAAAGATATTCCTATAAGGATATTAACATTTTTAAATCGATTTTTTAAAAAAAGATGTTAATATTTCTATTTCTAAAATCCGTGTTTTTACAAAACACACGGCTTCCTCAAAGTGAAAAAAACAAGGGGAAGTGACTCTCATTTATGTAGCCAATGTTCAAGATTACCGGTTAATTTTTCACTTTTTTTTAGATATAAATTTCTCTCAAACAGTGAAAGTTTTGTGTTGGTTTAATAAATACTGATACCATAAAATTAGATCTCTTAATTGCACTATTGTTTGAGGAAATAGCATCAAAGATCGTCTACTAAAATGCACCAAAAATCTCGTTTTTGCAACATTTAGCCTAGAAATTGATTAGAAAATATAGCAATCTCAATATTTAAAACAGAAAAGGTTGTCATTTTAAACGAAACGAATAAAATATCATAATTAGAATTCAAATTGAAAATATACCCCCATCACCATCTACACCTCCGATATGCTGCTTTTTACCTAATAATTCCGCCGTGTCGGTGGGGCGTTGGAATACATCGATTGCACCTCTGCAGAGGGGTAAGACTCCCTCAATGGTGCCACCTGTTGGCCGTGGATGGCGACCCGTGATGATTAAGGATAGAACCCCGGTAGTTGAGTAGTCAATGACTTGCAATACTCCACTTTGTCCCTTTCTTAGGCTAGACGGGCGGTCGGAGAAGCCCTCTCCGATCAATCGGCTGGTCACGTCAAGCCCTAGCACTTATATGATTGTCCCTACCCTATTGCCCTTATGGCAAGCCCCAACCCTTTTTATTATATGGGTGCTAGAAGGTGGTGTCTGCATGTCCTGGGAATGACGTTAAACTCTATCTGATGGTGAGGTTCCAGTCTTAGAGGTTTGGGGAATGTGGTGCACCCCTTCATCCCCATTCCTCCCTGGTCACTCTGACCCAGAGTGGTACCTGTTAGGGTCCCATCTATGGGTTAAATAGAAAAATGTATTTATAAAAAAAATTGAGTATCCATTAAGAATGAATTTATTTCAAAACTTTTGTCGGCATTAAATGACCCACTGATGTTGATATGCCATAAAACAAAACAAAACAAACAAAAAGCTAATAATTAAGCTGTAACAGTGATAACATTTTAAAAGACTGACACTTCAAACGAAGGCAAAGTTTTAAAGAAAAATATTTTGTTATTTTTTTATATTAATTTGCAACTTTCGCCACATGGGAGACATTACAGTTTTAAAAAATCGAACTACCCTATTGTGCGTGACTCCCACGTTAAAAAGACCTTGTGTCAGTCTCGACCTGTTGAAGAAGGGCTATACGTAGGAGTGTTAAGAAGGGAGACCGGGCAATGTGGACTATTCAACTTCCGGTTGCCGTGACTTCTAAGACACCGCGTTTGCAGACATGACGCAACATCCGGCTCGTTTTTTTGTTTTGTTTCCTTTTTCTTCTGTTTCTCACTCTGAAAATATATCAACGATTTTGCGGTAATAAAATTACCCGGTTTCTTATTTTTAGCAATTGTATTTTTAGAAATTAAAAGATTATCTTTCTTTTCGAGACGTCTTTGTCAAAATTTAATTTGATTTAATTTTAAATGTTTATTTTTCATAGCTTAAAGCAAGTGGCGTTTCTTTGACCTCGGACACTACTGCAAAATATCGTCTGATTGTATCAAATACTTGACCCGCCATGTGTTTTCGAATTTCCAGAATACATATATATATATAATATATATATATATATATATATATATATATATATATGAGGTGAGTGTTGACCCACTAAGATAAATTTCTCTTTAGCTATGTGCAGCAGAATTTTTGGAATAAAACGGTTCTGCTAATAGGCGTCAACTTTCTAATCTGGTGCCATACGATTTCCGATAATGGCGTCAACTCTCCTGATAATTAGTATAAACCAAAAAAAAGTAGTTTATGGGGTATAAATTCGCCCCAATCGACAGAAAACCATCCACAGGGATTAATTCTACGAGTACATTTACTCACAACATTATTTTTTCTCATTTTTTTTTTTTAGTAGTTTCGCATCTTTATCTTTTTTATTTATTTTTTCGCTGGAATGCGCATGTGTGTACACCAGTAATGGCGGAAATTATCTAAAATTTTACATAAAATATCTATCCAAAGTATTGACAGTTTCAGGATCGCTCATGGCTGCATCACGCTGAAAACACCGGTTCTCGTCCGATCACCGAAGTTAATCAGCGCCGAGCCTGGTCAGTACTTGGATGGGTGACCGCTTGGGAATATCAGGTGATGTAGGCCTTTCACTTTAAAGGACCGGTTTAGCTCAGTCGGTAGAGTACTTAACAAGGAATCGCAAGGTTCCTGGTTCGATACTGGCCCTTCGCCAACTCAGCGTATGAGTAGCACATTAGTCTGTACAGTGAAGTGAGGTGCTGATGGTAGATGAGGCGCCCCACCTCATACGAAAAAACAATTTCCTTGATCTTGCGCTAGTGAAAAGGAGATAGACTCCCTTGCTGTCTGGCTGATACTGACATTAGGCCTCCCGTCGACTTAAGACTAAGCGGGTCGTCCAGTTTATATTGAGTGGGCCGCCAAGATCAATACAATATCAATGGCCTGTGAGATTATCTTCTTTTCGATCCAAGCTTTACAGCTACCCAGCCCTGCCGGTTGGGGCTTTAGGATACACCGACTGCACCTCTTCAGAGGAGTAAAATCCCCCACCTGTTGGCTGTGGGTGGCGATCCGTGATGCTTAAGGATCGAACCCTGATGCATGAGCAGTCCATGACATGCAACACTTCACTTTGGCTCTCACTTAAGCTTGACGGGCGAACGAAGAGACCACCCTCCGATCAAAAGGCTGGTTACGTCAAGCTCTAGCACCTATATGATTGCCCCAACCTTAATTCTATTTCTTCTTTTTACTTCGTCTGTCTACGTCTGGTTCTTCATTTTCTAGCTTGGCCGGTTTTCTAACTAAGGCATGCTCAATCATTTAACAACGCCTGTTGCCTTTTTAAAACTTTTATTTATCTTTTCTAACTAACATCGCGCGCTGGTTCCAGCCGAATCAAGAGATGTCTCTCTCTCTTACTTCACATCCTGACTGCAACTCTCTAACTAATTCAAAATTACGTGACATGGGAGATTTGCGGTTTTACTAATATCTTGTATCTTTCCATGGAAACTGCCGTCCGTGATATGAAAAAACTGTCCGCGCAGAATTACAGTGTATTGGTAATAATCTATGCTAGCCATAGATTATGCAACATATTAAGTCCTGAGTATGACGTTAAATTCAATCTGATGATGAAGTTATAATTCCGGAGCTCTAGGGAATGTGGAGTATCCCTTCATCACCATTACTCCTAGTCCAGTCTGACTCGGATTGGTAGTACCCGTTAGAGTCCTATCTATAGTTGAAATAGATTTTAAGAAATGAGTATTAAAAACGTGTTTTTTTTTTTAATTTTTTTTTTAAATGAGTACCCATCAAGAATAAATAAAACAAAAACGTCGCATAGAATAACCCAGCATGGGTTGACATGCCTGAAAATCCAACCAACCAACCAACCAATCTGCAACTACGTATCTTCTTTCAGATATAAATTTTTCAACATTTCTTTGCCACCTCAGTCTGATTTCTTACTAATTTGAAGACCTCACACACCAGTGTTATTGGTATGATCTTCCCGTTTCGCTGATTTTTTTTTCTTTTTTGAAATCTCTCCTCCCGCATTTGTTAAAGACACCAGCTCACAGCCCCCCCCCCACACACACACACACACACACACACACACACACACACACACACACACACACATATATATATATATATATATATATATATATATATATATATATATAGTGGGTGACTTTTAACTTTAAAAAAAAACATCTGATCCTGCCTTAGAACATTTCATCTGTCAGTGTGGCTTCATAGCTCGCAGCAAGGCTGGGCTGCTATCACACTCGAGGAAACACAAAAATGTCATCTTGATAGCATGCACAACATGGGAGGAAATAAATCACTCACTTGCTGACCCTCATCTATCGTTCACGATAAGAGAGTCCACCATATATATATAACATTTTACTATAACATTTATATATATATATATATATATATGTGTGTGTGTGTGTGTGTGTGTGTGTGTGTGTGTGTGTGTGACGTGCGTATTGGATATTTTACGAGTTTCAGAGTTGTATAGCAATTTTAGGGTGTTTAATGTTTTCCAGAATTTCATTTTTTTTTTTTCATTTTTTTTTATTCATTTCTTTTAATTCCGTGATAAGGAAGCTCACCATTTGCTATCACGGTTGGAATTAAAATGTCAGGATTGAAATCGCCAAGTTGTAGGATACGAGAGAAAAGTATTAAAGACTGTCTATTCTTCTTGTCTTTTTCTGGTATGAAAATACAAACAAAAAAAAAAACAAGAAAAAACAAACACACTTTGATTATTTAAGTTTTGATTTTTAAATGAAGTTTATTGATTTACTGATATATTTATTTTTATTGTCTGATTTTTATTTGTCTTACTCATTCGTAAACTGTCCGAAATCCTTCTTGGAAGAGTGTGGCGGGTTGGTTGGGATTTTTTCTTCTTTTTTTTTTTTTTTTTTTTTTGTATTTTGACACATCGTTGTTATCAAGCAAGACTAATTCCTGTTCGACAGCTACAAAACTTTCTGCCACGCACTCTCTATTTAGCACCCCCTTCTTTTCACTGTATTCTCTCTCTCTCTCTCTCTCTCTCTCTCTCTCTCTCTCTCTCTCTCTCTCTCTCTCTCTCTCTATATATATATATATATATATATATATATATGTGTGTGTGTGTGTGTGGTGTTTTTCCTTTTTCTCTCTCCAATTTGAGTCTTTATCCTTCTTTTTTTGCCTTTTTATTCTCAAAAGCTTACGCTCTCTCTCTCTCTCTCTCTCTCTCTCTCTCTCTCTTCTCTCTCTCTCTCTCTCTCTCTCTCTCTCTCTCTCTCCGACCTTCTAACTAATGTAGACACTCTGTTAAACCATTTAATAAACTTGGTTTTCTTTAATACTAATAAAATCATGGCATAATCATCATGGCAGCTTATTTCTTAATTTCTGTTTATTCTGGCACAAGACCATTATAAAAGGGCACCCAGTTAATATCAAATTGGTCAGCGAAAACAACCGCCTATGAACCTTAAGGTTCCGGGTTCGATACCGGCACTCGCCAACTCAGCGCAGGAGTAGCTCAGCTTGGGTCTCTGCGGTAAAGTGGGGAGCGGATGGTAGGTGTGGCGCTCCACCTCAAACGCAAAACAATTTCCCTGATCTAGCGTTATTGAAAAGGGAATAGACTTCCTTCGCTGACAATAGGCCACTCCTCTATCAAACTCACTATTCAGTATACTAGTACATTCAACTACAGACATATAGTAACTCGTAACAGAGTGCTAAAACTTCGAGGTAGATGGTACGCGTAATGGTTCCGTAATCTTCGCAATGTCAGGGTATTTGCCTCTCATCCATCTTATAAGGCCGTGACACAGGGACATTTTTATGTGGGCCCACCCACAAGCCGAAGCCCATGGGTGGTAGGCACACAAAATGCGTCGATCCCGTCGGCATTCCCCCTCGAAGGTCGCCTCAGACGCTGGGCAATAAACCCTGCTTTAAATCAAGGGATAGCCCCCTGGGATCGACGCTGTTAATTTTAATGCCAAGCCACTCCAGAGGCCGAAGCGCCCTGGAGCCGGCTCAAGCAGGTATTTGCCTCATACCCCACTTGTATGGCTGGAAAAGGCCTCGTTTTAACGTGGGCCCACACAAGCCGAAGCTCATGGGTGGGAAGAACAAAAAATTGCGTCGATCCCCTCGGCATTCCCCCTCAAGAGGAGGCGCCTCAGGCGCTGGGCAATAAACCCAGTCTTGCCCCTTTAAATCGAGGGGGCAGGTATTGCCTGGGGGATAGCCCCTAGGGATCGACGCTGTTAATTTTATTGCCAAGCCAATCCAAGGCCGAAGCGCTCTGGAGCCGGCTCAAGCATCATCACTCCGATGTTCTAAAACAACAGTGTATAAATAGTCCTGGACGAGCTCATTCTACGCTAGGTAAGCTAGGCTAGTCCACAACAACCTATGCACTAATAATTATTAAGTGCATCTTGTGCGGAATAATGATTAGTGGGCACGGCTTGCAGACCATTAGTAGTGAGTTCGATTCTTTCTGGGATTCTATATTTTTGGCCTGGTGCCAAAATAAACTTAGGAAATAGCTACAGTAATAATGGATGGGAAGATAAGTTTGCCAAGCATAACTGTATGACGTCATTTATGCTTGTAGGTCACCCGGTACTGTCCGTTCCTAACCATCTGTATCTATATGTTATCTATCTATCTATTTATATATATATAATATATATATATATATATGTATATATATATATATATATATATATGAGAGATGGAAATGAATCCGACTTTATATAGTATATTAAGAAAATTGAAAAACACAGGTTTAAATAAGTTGAGTGGTAAGTTTACTAGCCGACGCTGCAGTGTTTCGATCTATTAATTAGATCATCTTCAGGGCATTTGTTGGTATAAGGAAAGGTGATAAAATGTTTTTATCACAGAATAATGAGAAAAACAAGCGATAGTCCTTGTTTATTAGTCTGTGCAAAATTTGAAATCTGAAGAAAGGACGCTGAAAAGGTGGACAGTTTGAAATATGACGTCAAATATTTTCTTTTACGGTGTGAGTATGAGAGTGTGTGAGTGTGTGTATCGAAAAAAGGCATTGTGAATTTTTAGGTGTTTTGTGTGTGTGGTTGCGCGTGTGTGTATAAATCTTTTGCGATAAACGACATCGAAACAAACCTCAAGGTTGTGCGTGCGTGCGTGCGTGCGTGTGTGTGTGTGTGTGTGTGTGTGTGTGTGTGTGTGTGTGTGTGTGCGCGCGCGCACGAGCGTGAATGTATGTTCATTAAGAAAAAATGTTTGTTTCAAGTAAGTGGCGAGAAAATGTTCTTTTAACTTTTGAGTTGCTGTGTGCGTTTATTATGTAAGGGGGTAGGGGGAAAGATATATGCACGTGTCATATGTATACGTTTGTGTAATAAGTATGAAGAGAATTATATAATATATATATATTATATATATATATATATATATTATATATATAAGTGTATTTTGGCAGCATTTTTTCTTTTATACAAGTTTTGTTGAATTGAACAGACAATTCCTGTCTGACAAGTCTTTCATTGATCCTTTCCAATCTTCGGGCCATCCTTCTGGTGTCAGGGTGGAACTGGTATAACAGTCCACCGAAGGTTTCAACACTAGCGCTTTCGGCAATACACTTTGCCATCCTCAGGTGGGAAACGATGGAATAGTTTTCATGTCTCGTTTTTAACGAGAACGAGTAGTAGCAAGGAATTAGTGGGAGGTAATATCAATTGGTAGTGGGAGGTTTTTGGAATGGTAGTAGTTTGAACAAAGCGGTGGTGATTTTTTTGGAGGGGGCACAGGTTGTGATAAGGGGAGGGGGAATGATGGAAGTATGTAGGCAGAAAATTATAAGCATTTTAGGATATGTTGACTT
>CM042151.1:63264368-63276868 GCA_023376005.1 Doryteuthis pealeii | reverse complement strand
AAAGAAGAAAGAAAGAAAGAAAGAAAGAGGCGGGGAGAAAGGGCAAAGAAAGCAAAAGAAGAAGAAAGAAAGAAAGAAAGGAAAAGAACACTAACTGAAAGAAAGAAAGAAATTGTCATAAAAACAGAAGAAAAAGCTGAATCGTCATGAAAAGAAAGAAAGAAACAGAAAAAAAGAAAGAAAGAAAGAAAGAGGAAAAAGCGAAGCAAAAAAAAGAAAGAAAAAAGAAAGAGGCGGAGAGAAACGGCAACTTTTATCCATTCAAAATTTTATATACCTTTTCTTTAGAACACATATTAACATTTTTGATAATAATTTAATAATAATTAATAATTTTAATTATAATTTAATTATAATGATTAATTATAATACAGTAGCTGCTACCTTATTACTGTTTCTTGTGTACCTGAGATATTCTTCTAACTGGTCTGACCTGATTCTCAAGATGCTGTTCTGACTTTATTTCTTCTAATTGGTATTTCTTAGTTCTGTAGAAACTGGTTCACAAAGGTTGCCATTAGTAGAGACAACATGAGGCGTATATATTATGAGATCACATTTTTAAAAAAATCTAGAACCAGACTTTCTCAACTGCGACCGGAGTGAAGCAGGAACGATGCTTACATCATGACGTCTCCCGCTTAACTGCTGACTAAACTCTGGGCCTTGTTCCTAGGCCACTCTATGTGTAACCGGAAGGAAGGTCACTTAAAGGTTAACTAGTGTCAACTATCTAACCCTACGAATTTTGAATTTCAAAGACTTTTTTAATTCAAAATCTACCTACCCTAAACGCCCCCCCCCCTTCCAAGAAAACAACTGCTTATAAATATACAACATTATTAAGTTTTCAATTTTAGGTCTGCTGCAAGACTTTATGAACACATGATGTTGTTGTCGACTTGATTATGATAATGACTTCAAGAACTTCTTCTGTTACTGTTGGATGTTGGTTTGTTTTGTTTTACGGCATATCAACCTCGGTAGGTCATTTAATGCCGGTAATGTTTTGAAATAAATTCATTCTTAATGGATACTCATATTTTTTATAAAGACATTTTTCTATTTAACCCATGGAACCATAACAGGTACTACCACTCCGAGTCAGAGAGGACCAGGAAGCAATGGTGATGAAGGGGTGCTCCACATTCCCCAAACCTACAGAACTGTAACTTCACCATCAGATAGAGTTTAACGTAATTCCCAGTACATGAAGACCCTCACATACCGCCTTTTAGCACCCATATGATAAAAAGGGTTGGGGCTTACCATAAGGGCAATAGAGTTGGGGCAATCATATAGGTGCTATGGCTTGACGTCACCAACCGATTGATCGGAGGAGGCCTCTCCGACTGCCCGTCTAGCCTAAGTAAGGGTCTAAGTGGAGTATTGCAAGTCATGGACTGCTCAACCACCTGGGTTCTATCCTTAAGCATCACGGTCGACATCCACGGCCAACAGTTGACCCCATTGGGAGAGTCTTACCCTTCTGCAGAGGTGCAGTTGGTGCATTCTAACGCCCCACTGACAGGGCGGCATCTTTTACAGCCTTTCTTTGGCATATCCCAATTGTAAGCAGCATCACTATTCCTGCAATTTCGGATAATTATAAGGTAAATAAAAGAAAAAGAAAAAAGAAAAAATGATGTAGGATTTACTTATCATTTTGGCCGCGGATAACCGAAACCGCTGAGAGTAGAACCGCAGATACCGAGGAACGAGTGTATATAATTACGCTTCATTGTTCTAATGTGGGTGTGGAGGTGGTCGTCATGTGGGTCGGGTGGCGAGAGATTGTTCCGACACACTGCGTCGACGGGAGGTTTCTTACGTCGGAACGTCTGATTGAAAGTCCTGACTAAATGTAGACAAGGCAGGATTTACTCGGGTAGACATATAAAACTATTGAAGGAGTTCAGTTATTGAAATAATCAGAAGAGGGGGAGAGGGGTGATGGGGGGGGAAATGGGGGAGAGATGGGGGAGGGGGAGGGGTGGAAGAGGAATTAGGCAGTGGAGGTAAGAGCATTCTCGAAGTATCGTAACAATAGAACTAAATTAACCAATTGCGGTAAACAATAAATATAGACAAGCATATATATATATGTGTGTGTGTGTGTGTGTGTGTGTGTGTGTATGTTTGTGTTGTGTGTATGTATATGTGCTTATATTCATATATGTATATATATGTGGGTATGTGTATTTGCTTATATTCATATTATATATATATATTGTGTGTGTGTGTGTGTGTGTCTGTGTATAAATATGTGCTTATATTCATATATGTATGTGTGTGTCATGGTATGTGTATGTACATATATGCATATATTTATATATATTATGTGTATGTATATATATATATATATATATATGTATATATATTTCATGTATGTGTGTGTGTTTGGAGTATTTATGTGTGTGCTTGCATGTATCAATATAAATATAAACACGTTATATATAATATGTGTGTGTGTGTGTGTGTGTGTGTGTTTTTGTGTGTGTATGTTATGTGCTTATATTCATATATGTATGTGTATGTGCTTATATTCATATCACACACACACACCACACACACACACATATATATATAATATATATATATATATGTATATTATATATATACATTCATGTTTGTTGTGCGTTTGGGTATTTGTATGTGAGCTTGTCTGTATATAAATTAAAATAAAAACATGTATATATATGTGTGTGTTTGTTTTTTGCGTGTTTGTGTGAGTATGTCCATAGGTGTGTGTGTGTGTGAGCGCACCTCTGTGTGTGTGTGTGTGTGTGTGTGTGTGTGGTGTGTGTGTGTGTGTGTGTGTGTGTGTGGTGTGTGTGCGTTTGAAACTCGTTGATATTTATAGATCTATTTATATTTATGCCTGCGTACACCACAAAATATGTGTACATATATATTATGGATACACGGGGCGCGTCCACATACATACACACACTCACACACACACAAACACACACACACACACACACACACACACACACACATATGTATATATACATATATATTTAGTGACAACTATTTCCACATAAATGACACAAGCTTTCAACATAATGTATATAAATGTATATATGTATACATATATATATATGTGTGTGTGTGTGTGTGTGTGTGTGTGTGTGTGTGTGTGTGTGTGTGTGTGTGTCAGTGTCAGTTTCTGTGTGTCTGTGCGTGTTTGTGTTTGCATATATCTGTGTGAAGAAATGTAGACAAACACGGGATGTTACACTTCACTGGAAATTTCTGGTCTTTCAACATCAGATTTCCTCCCCCAGGGGACCAATCGGGGCTGATCAAACCCCGACTCTTCCTCATCAGCAACAGGTTTCACTAACCTCACCTCCTGTTGACCGTCGTTTTGTATTACTGGTCATGTGACCCCCAACCAATGGCAATGGAGTTCTTCTTATATATAATTCCTTAAATGTATTAATCGAGTTTGGTCTCGCTACCAGGAAGAACCGGCTGTCGTAAGATTGTTTTCGCTTTTTTCTTTTTCTTTTTATTTTTTTTTTTTTTTTTGCCTTCACTTTTTTCCCTCCCCCTCTTTCTTAATTTTAGTTTTATCCAATTATTTATTTACAAGAGAGGGATTTTCTTCTTTTTCTTTTTTCAATTATCAAATTATTTCTATTGCATACACTAAACCTATATGAATCGAAATAAGTTCTAAGGAGGGAATTCTGGCGGCTGAGAAGTCCATGACATGCAACACTCCACTTTGGCCTTACTTAGGCTAGACAAATGGTTGAAGAAGCCTTTTTTCATCAATCAGCTGGTCACGCCAAGCCCTAACACTTATATGATTGTTAAAAACCTTATTGCCTAATGGGACCCCCCAACCCTTTTTATCCTATTCATGCTAGAAGGTGGTGGATGAGGGTCTTAGTGTCCTGGGTAACACATTAAACTGCATCTAGTGGTAAAGTTTGAATTCTGGAGGTCTGGGGAATGTGGAGTACTCCTTCATTACCATTACTCCCAGGCCCACTCTGACCTGGAGTGGTAGTACCTATTAGAGTCCTATCTATGGGTTAAATAGAAGAGAAATGAGATTGATTTCCTCATTTTGCTCCTATATATCTGTGTGTGTGCTCGCGATTCTCTCTCTCTCTCTCTCTCTCTCTCTCTCTCTCTCTTCTCTCTCTCTCTCTCTCTCTCTATTTATATATGTAGATATATAGACATCTCGACATACGTAGATTTATACACACAAACACACACACACACACACACACACACACACATATATATATATATATATATATGAATGATCATTTACTAAATTCAGCATAGTTTTAGTCGAAGGC
Organism: Doryteuthis pealeii; assembly: GCA_023376005.1. Classification (NCBI taxonomy): domain Eukaryota; kingdom Metazoa; phylum Mollusca; class Cephalopoda; order Myopsida; family Loliginidae; genus Doryteuthis; species Doryteuthis pealeii. The sequence goes on along the minus strand of CM042151.1, from coordinate 63,272,543 downwards.
CATAAATAGCCGAGCTTGCCAATAATTACGCCATAATGAAATGAACGTAAGAAAGAAGAAGGAGAAAAGGAAGAATGACAGAAAGAAATAGAAAAGCGGAAAAGAAAGTAAACGGTTTAAATGAAAGAATGATTATATCTAAGTGTTCCTAGATTTATTATGATTATGGCATAATGATCAAATATATATATATATATATATATATATATATATATATATATATATTATATATAAAAGTTAGTGTAGCGTGGACATAATGTCAACGTCGCTTGCTAACTGTCAGTAACTAAGCGCCGTTGGCTTTATGTCTACGCTGCACTTATATATATATATTATATATATATATATATATATATATATATTATATATATATATATATATGCTCTATCACTCTTTATCTATAAATGTACCAAACTATATTATCAATAAATTATATATATATGTATGTATATATTTCGTGCAGAACGCTACTGGAGAAGCAAAGACTAACTCACAAGTGACATTCTACTATCGACACCCATCCATGGACACACCAGTGTTGGCCGACCAGCAAAAACCTACATCAATCAGCTATGTGTGGATGCTGTACTGGGTACCTGCCCGGGGGGGGCTGATAGGGACGGTTATTGAGAGAGAATCATGGGTATCCGTACTATCATCGTGACATGATGATGATATGATGATGATGATGATGCTGATGATGATGTATTGCTGTGTATGCATACATGTAATAAGCTTTATTATTATGCTTTTGATACACTATACAAAGCTTAGCTGAGTTCCGTACGAATCCATATGAAGGAAATAATGCGAATACGATTGTGTTGCGCCAGATTTCCTTTACTAGGAAAGTAGAAAGAATCTGCTTAAAATTTTGATTTTGAAATCGAATTTTGAAATCCCGACTTTTATGTGGGCTTGAACACCAACCACTGGTTCCAATCTGAAATATTTACGTATTCCCACCGCCAATCAGACACATAAACGATTTTTTCATGATTAGCGACGTTTCATGGATTTTGAGTGCCACAAAATAGATAATAATAATAGACGGACAAGAACAAGTAGCGAAAAGAATGATAGACTGATTATTGAATAAGGAAGGATATAAACTGCTGAAGGGAAGGATTGACGAAAATTAAAGAAACAAAGGAAATGATGCAGTGGAAAGGAAAGTAGGAAGAACAGTAAAGAAAGGGAAAGAACGAAAGTATGAAGGAGAAAAGAAGGAAATAAAGGAAGAAACAGAAGGAAGGTAAGAACAAAGAAGAAGAAATAAGGAAGGAGAAAACAAAGGAAATAAAGGAAGAAAAGGAAGAAAAGAAGGAAGGTAGGGATTAAAGAAATAAAAAGGGATGGAAGAGAGAAACAACGAATGAAGGAGAAAATGAAAGAAGAAAGGTAAGATGAAAATAGTTAAGGAAAGAAGGGGGGAATAAGAAAAGGAAGAAAAATAACGAAGAGGAAAGAAAGAAAGAAAAGTAATGATGTATTAAAGAGAAAGAGATGATAAATACAAAAGAAAGTAAAAAAGAAAGAAAGAAAGAAAGAAAGAAAGGAGAGAGGAAAGAAGAAAATAGAAAAAGAGAGGAACAGAGAACGTAAGAGAGGGAAAGAGGTATGAAGAAATAAAGCAGAAAGATTAGGGGTGAATGCGAGAAGAAATAAAGGAGGGGGAAAGGGTAAGGATTGAAAGGGAAAAAAGAGGGAGAGATCGATGTCGATTTGGGAGGAGGATGGAATGAGAGTTGAGCTGAAAGGGATGACAAAAGGGAGAGTTAGAGAAAAGAAAGAAAGATTGAAAAAAGAAAGAAGAAAGAAAGAAAGAAGAAAGAAAGAAAGAAGAGAGGGGGGATGAAGATAGAAAAGGAGAGGATCAGAGGACGTAAGAGAGGGAAAGAAGTATGGAAAAATAAAGCAGGAAAATTTGAAGAGAACACGACAAGAAAAAAAGAAGGAAGATGAAGGGTGGCGGCCGGAAATAAGGAAAGAGTGAGAAAAAGATGGCGATTTGGGGTGGGGGTGGAAGGAGCGTTAAGCTACAAAGGATGAAAAAAGGAGAGTTAGAAAAAGAAAAAAGAAGAAAAAGGAAGAAAGAAAGAAAGGTCTTTATCTATCTATACATACATAATGGGCAGTTTGTGTATATGTATATCCGGAGGAAACAATAAAAATAATGCAATTAATGACAAAGTACATATATATTAGGTACTGGCAAAATGAGCCTAAAATGCGTTTTTGACAAAATGATTTAAACCCCGCCCTCCTACAGAAAATAATTTACCAAAAATCAGGGAATTATCGGATTTTAATGAAATTTTCAGTGTTTATTTATCAAGGAATGATCTTTATAATGCATTATTTATTTTATTTCAAAACTTTCTAATTTTTTTTCAGGTTACTTAATTTTGACCCCGCCCCTTATGTTGGGGTCGTAACATTTTTTCGAGTTGGTCTTTACCTTTTCTTATTATAGTATAAATAAAGAGATAAAAGACCGAAGTTATGAATAGAAAATTTTTTTTTACGGTAGCTTTACTATGAGAAAATAAGTACCGAAAATCGGAAAATAAAATGTAAAAAAATAATAAATAATTATTTTTTGGAGATTTCTTTTTTACTCATTTCGATAATTATTTAATTGGCTATTATCTTATAAAAGAAAAAATTATACATCGATATTTTTTCTGCTTAAAAAGGGGGGGGGGGTACATTTTCAATAGAGTTTTTCTTCAAAACGTATACTTTCGTTTAAAAAAATGAGGTTTACATTAAATAGATATTTATTTCTAGAATCTAAAAATATAACATTTTTTCATAGTTTAAATGAATTTTATATATTAATTTTTCATAGCAAAAATACTAAATTAAAGTTTTGAAATAAAATAACTGATGCATTATAAAATTCATTAATTGATAAATCAATACTGAAAATGTTATAAAAATCGGATAATTACCTGATTTTTGGTATTTTTTTTTTTTTTTTTTGCAATCGCGAATGTTACATTAAAATTGTAAACAAGCCAATAAAACTACTTAAAAAGAACCAAAAATGGCGTCGGCGAACAAAATTGGCCAAAACAAATCGTTTTAAATATATTAAAAATAAATTGCTAATGTAATGATATTTTTCTTTTTTTAATGATGGTCAGTACGTTACTACTTATCGATTTAGACAAAGTTTGTCCTTAAATAATAGATTTAATTATTTTTAATTCGCCTTTAAAACTCGTAGCAGCAGATATTCTTGCCAGTACCTAATATATATATATATATATATATATATATATATATATATATATATATATATATTTGCTATCACCAGATCTTGCTTTTTGAACAAAAATAAGGAAGATTTTATTTATATTCATAAAAAATGAAATTTAAATGATAACATGGATTTTTTATTTTTTGTTTGCATTTATACTTTAAATAGGAGACATGAATTTGTTCTTTTCAAAGTGACTGGATCAACGCAAGGTCTTTTTTACATAGGGATTTTAATGGGGCATCCTTCGAGCATCCAACTCACGATTCAACAATAATGGATCTGCGAGACTAACTTTTTAACCTCCATCCCCCACCCCTAACTAGGCAACGCCGGGTAGCCGCTTCTAGTTTGCTATAAAAATGAAATACAAAATTGGAGATCTCGCGAGGAAAGAAAGGAGAGTAATGGAGCCTGAGACCTGAAAAGAGGGAGAAAAATGGCGATTTGGAGGGATGGAAGGGGTGGTTAGCGGCAAGAGACAAAAAAGAGAGGGGTTAAACAAGAAAGAAAGAAAGAAAGAAAGAAAGAAAGGTCTTTATTAACTATAAAAATAAAATACATAATTCAAGCACTGTAATGGAAATGTGATCTTACCTTTAAAGGTAATCTTCCAGCCAACTCCCTAAGAAATGAGAATTACAAAAGTGAAACAAGAAACCAGCAAAATAACACCAAAGTAATAAACTTCAGAATTTGGTAGAGCGTTACTAAATGATAGTTTCAACATTTGAGAATAACCTACAAAATTATTAGACTTCATCAGGAAAAATAACTCGTATAAAAGATTAAGGACTGGGATCAGAAAAAATAACGTCCCAAATGAAAACATCCCAAAAATATCGAATTTCATTTAATAATCTTAATTCTTTAATCTGAATGTGTGTGTGTGTGTGTGTGTGTGTGTGTGTGTGTGTGTGTGTGCGTGTGTCTTAAAACGGGTGTGTAGCAAGTAGAAATATGAAACAACTAAGCTGGCAGTTTTAAGTTGTCTTCAGTACGTTTTACGATAATAAAAAATGTGTCACGTGAGCAAACGCTTCTCATCTCGTCATCCATCTGAAGGAGTTCAGAGAAATATTGCTTAAATTAATTGTTGGATTATCTTGTAAATATAGTTATTAACTAAGCTTAGCTTAGATGTGGCACAAGGCCAGAAGCATGGGGTACCCAATGAGAATCGAACTCATTAACAATGGTCTGCGAGGCGAGCTTGCTAACCATTACACCACGTAAATATAAGATGTACGCCAAATTGCCACTCATATTTATAGATTCAGCAGCAGGCACTTCCGGTAAAAAAAAAGGCCAATGAGAAACGATATAGAACGCATATACGATGGTGTGTCAAAAAGTAATGCCATTTTGTTTAGTACGGGTATAATTACCAACACAGGAACATGTATCATACATCAAAAGGAAGCCGGTCCTCTGTGAATCACACCCCTAGTTCTGCGCATAGTCACTGTTTCTCTCTATAGCAATGTTCCACTTTCGAATGAGAGCATGTATCCCTGCCCCATAAAATTCTGTTGACTGTTCTTTGAGCCACTTCTTCACTACAGATTTAATTTCCTTGTCACTGGAATAATGTTTGCGGCTCTTCGGACCCATGAAAGAAGGTTTGAGAGGCAAACATTATTCCAGTGACGAGGAAGTAAGATTGATTTTAATTGTCCTGAAATCAATTGCAAATTAAACTTTCTGTGATCAAAACTAAATTCTTTTCAACCTATGATTTCAAGGAATACTACAGACTTTCTACTACAAAGAGTATCTACTAAAACTACTCTCTTTTTCTACCTAGGATTTCAAGGAATACTACAGGTTTTCTGCCACAAGAAGTATCTACTGATACCATAATCCTTTTTACCTAGGATTTCAAGGAACTGAACAAGGATTAACTGACTGAACCCAAACTCAATACCCATTTGGATTTACCAACAGAAGAACTAGACACCTAAAATGTCGACCTGAATTTTAACATTTTATGATTCGTAAATTTTTTTTACATGCATAGATAACATAATTGGTGGATTTTAACCGTATGTCAACTTGTCTTTGGCTATTTTATGCCTAGAGGTTAGGGAATTGCGTTTATTGTACATTTGTGTCCTGTGTGTGACGCTAAACTGTATCTTATGGTGAGGTTCCAATTTTTGAGCTTTGGGTAGTACGTACTCCTTCATTGCCATTACACTAAGGTCTACTCTGACCCATTGTGGTAGTACCTGTTAGGGTCCATATATTGGCCGAATACAGAAAACCAAATCTTGTTTATATATATATATATATATATATATATATATATATATAAAACAAGATTTGGTATTAGATAACCCATAAGGGTTGATATGCCATTAAACATCAACCAACCAACAATCATTGTATATTTATATTTACATTTTTGTGTAATTGTTTCGTAAGAGTCTTTTTTACACACAATTATATGAGCCGGTTTAGCTCAGTTTGCCTAGGAATCGCAATGTTCCAGGTTCGATACCGGTCCCCACCAACACAGCGCATGAGTAATACATATTGGTTAAGCTGATCTGTGCCGTAAAGCATCTGGGAGATGACGTTTGGTATGGTGCTCCACCTCAGCGAAAACAATCTCCCTGGTCTAGCGCTAGATAGACTCCCTCGTTGTTTGGCTAATACCTACAATAGCCCAATCCGACTTTTACTACAAATAATTTGCACACAAGTGGCCGGGTTAGCCCAGTCGGTAGAGCGTTCGGCTAGAAACCACAAGGTTCCTAGTTCGATACCGGCCCTCGCCAACTCAGCGTTATGAGTAGCACAGGGATCTGTGCGGTAAAATAAGGAGCTGATGATAGGTGTGGCGCTCCACCTCAGACGTTAAAATAATCTCCTTGGTCTAGCGCTAGTGAAAAGTGGATAGACTCCCTCGCTGTCTGGCTGATACCGACATTAGCCGCCCCGACGACTTTACTTTTTTACTACATGGTTTTAAGTATTCACTCTGTATAGCTGAACATTTATGTCTACCTGCAAGCGGTGTCGCCCTAACAAAACATCCCCTCTCATAACACTTCCAGTCACTCCACAGGGAAAATGTTGCCCGCTTAATTTTTCGAATGGGGGATCAGTTTGTAACGTTACTTTTACATTAAACAGGACACTCGTCGGCCATTTTGTTCAATTTTTGTCGAAGGTGTTAAATAATCAATTTACTTTAAAAGAGACGAGTACTACTACAAGAGTGGAAATTGTAAAAATGTTTAGCAACGACAATATTTTACAGAGCGTAGAAGCGGGGACGAACTCATAAGTGACGTCCTCCTATGGAAACCAGCAAATGGAAATGTTAACGCGGACCGTCCTGAAAATGCCTACATAAACCAGCTCTGCGTGGATATTGGATGCTGCACAGAGGACCTACTAAGGACGATGAATAATAGGGATGGTGGGTGAGAGATTGCCATGGATATCTGTGCTGCTAGCGCGATATGATGATGAAAACTTCCAAGATATTTGTATAGCATAAATGCAGACAGAACCAAAGGCATCTCGATAGTATTAGTAATGATCACACGATTTCAAGTAATTATTTCTATTAAATAATAACTACTTGTTTCCACACGGTTATTTGATTATAAGTAACAAATAATAATCCTTAGTAAATGATTATAGTTTTAAGTGACTATTCTTAACAGAAATAATTTATGGTTATATGGCATTAAATACTCCAATCGATTACGAATCATTTTAAAACTATTTTAAAATTATTTGACCCATTAATGGGACCCTAACAAGTACTGCCACTCCCGATCAAAGTGGACCTGAGAGTAATTGCAATAAGGGGTACTTCCCACTCCTCAGTTGTTCAGAAGCGGAGCCTCACCATCAGATGCAGTTTAGCCAGGATACTCTTTTGGGAGAAACAGATAGCGTATTCTAAACCCCACCGACTGGACAGACAGACAGACAGACAGAAGAGAGAGAGAGAGAGAGAGAGAGAGAGAGAGAGAGAGACCGTCAGTCAGACTGACAGACAGACAGAAAAGACAGAGGGATAACAATAAGGAGTAGAAAGAAGAAGAGAGATAACGAGATAGGAAGAAAATGAGAATGATTGAAATGGAGGGAGAGAAAGGCTGCAATAGATGGAAGAGAGAAAAGAAGGGCAAGAATGATAAGAAAAAAGGAAGAGCAAGGATGATAAGAACAAAAGCGAAAAATAACAGAGAGAGGGGGGAGAGAGAGTGGGACAAGAACATAAGGAACAGAAAGAGAAAAGGAGAGAGAGAAGTTAAGAAGTAAAGGTGAGAGGAGGAAGATGAGGGAAAGGAAGGGTGGATGGAAGGAAAGGCGGAAGGAAGGAAGGAAGGAAGACGGAAGGCAGGAATAAAAAGCAGTCATGCAGTTCGAGAGGCAGATGCAATTGTCATAATTACAATGCTTAACTGAAACATGGTTAGCCGAAGGGCCACGCAAGAATCAACGTCTTATTCGGAGGAAGCGGTTCCGGCAAACAGCGGCTCTGAATATGACACTAATGCCGACCACGTCTCATACTTTTCGATCTATCGTGGTTACTTTGGATTTTACATGAACAGAAAGGTGCTAACACCATGTGATTCACTCTTTGTTTTTGCCTCCGTCTGTCTGCCACATAAAACCTCTCTGTCTGTCTGTCTGTCTGCCTGTCTCTCTCTCTCTCTCTATATATATATATATATGGGCATCCAGAAAAACATAAAATTGTCACCCACCCCTTAAATTTTTCTCAAATTTTGTACAGATTGGGACTATGTTAAAGTTAGACATTCCCCAAAATTTGAGGTTCCAATTCCAAAAATTAGCGGAGTTATGTTGGTTTTAAGCTCTCCAAATTTGGTGGGGTTGGATGATTTGACATGGTATTACCCATATATATATAT
>CM042151.1:63256868-63259368 GCA_023376005.1 Doryteuthis pealeii | reverse complement strand
ATTAAACATCTACTTTTATTCATATATTCCAAATAGATTTCATGAGACCAAAAATGTCTTAACGGGTGAGACGAGAGGCAACGAAGACAATTCAAATTCTCAGTTTGTTCAGACAATCCCACAATATTTATAGATATTCCGTTGTAAAGAGATAACATAATATGAAAAAATAATTCCCTTGTCTGTGAATAAGAATTCTCATATATATATATATATATATATATATATATATATATATATATATATATATATATATGGTGAGATTAACTATATATATATATATATATATATATATATATATATATATGGGTAATCTGGTAATCTGACCATTAGCTACATAAATGATAGTAACCTCCCCGTTTGTTTCACTTTGATGAAGCATTGATAACAATTAAGTTCATTTCAAATAATGCACAAGCACAATTAAGAACATAATTTATGATATTTTCGTGTTAAAACATGAAGTTGTATTGATTCAAACAAATTAGTATTTTCAGTGTAGATTTACGGTGAAATGAAAATGGCCGACCAAAACATAAAGCTTCCTCTAAGTGAAACGAACAAGAGAAATTACTCTCATTTATGTAGCTAATTTTCAGATTATATATATATATATATATATATATATATATATATATATATAAAGAGATGCTGATAGGTACGCATCCTGCGTTCCTGACGCGTAAAAATCTAAAAGGACGCAGACAAAACGTATCCATGCGTCCCAGTTTTTTTCTCCCTCCATCATTTCTAGCTAACAGTAAATACATTACCAATATTTACTTGGAAACGAATTACACTGTATGTGGTAGGGGTTAGACGGCTTTAGTTGTTCATAGATAAAACATTGCAATTCATTGAGAAACTTTAGTTGGAAACCATCAAATTTCCCGGGGACTCATTCAAATCAAATCCTTGCGTCCCAGAAAGCACTAAACTAAAAAGCTATCAGCATCATTGTATATGATTTTTATTCTTAGGGCGGTTAGTTTGTCATAGAGTGGTTTGTTTTGTGTATTTGTGGGTAGGGTTAGCGGTCTAGGGGGGGGTTGTGGTGTGTGGTAGTAGTGGTGGTGTTTTTGGTTTAGTGATTGAGTGTATTTTGAGGGCCTTTTTCTTGGCATTTGAGGATGAAATGTCTGGGTATTTTAAAGTCGTGAGGGAGTTCTCTATGTGCTTGTATTCATCTTCTAAGTGTTGAGGGCTGCATAGGCGTAGTGCTCTTAGGTAGAAACCAATTATAAGACCTGATTTGATCTTGTTGTTGTGATGGGAGTAGAAGTGAATGTAGTCAGTTTTTTTGGTGGGCTTGCGGTAGACTTTGTTGGTGAGTTTGTCTTGGGATTGAAAATGGTTAATTTTTTTTTTAATTTTTAACTAAAAAAGAATTCACCCATAATTTATCTTTCTCTTCCCTCACTGACCCAATCCACCGCCTCTACCTTCGTCTTTCACCTCCTTTTTGCCTGTTTCAAAATCACAATATATATATATATATATATATATATATATATATATATATATATATAACCAGCAGGTTAATTGGTGTTAGGAATGCCTCTAAGATTGTTGTTTTTTTTAACCACGGAAGTTGGTTTGGTCTAAGTTGAGAGCTCAATGTACAACAATTTATGAATTATATACAATGTTCCGGTTTCGATACCGTCATCGCCAACACAGTTCATGAGTTGCACATCTTGGATTAAGGCGGTAAAATGAGGAGCTGATGGTAGGTGTGGTGCTCCACCTCAGATTAGAAAACAATTTCCTTCGTCTAGCGCTAGTGAAAAGGAGATAGACTCCCTTGTTGTCCGTCTGATACCGCCACTGAATAGGTCACTAAGCCGCCTTTTTTTTTCTAACGTGACCTTAAAACAGTCGTGATAGTAACACTCATTTATACATTGATCTGGTTATTTCCTATAACTCCAACCTAAAAAGGGGGAATCACTCTGATTGACTGATAGAGTATTTATTTATTTATTGATCTACTAGGAAAAAAGAAGACGGGGTTAGGGTTAGGGTTTAGGGTTAGTTTAGTGGAAAAATATCGGGTAGATTAATTAACAGATAAAATTCATTCAGAGTGGTTCCCCTTTTCTAGGTTGGAGTTATAGGAAATAACCATTGACCTTATATCAAACTTAGGTGCTCTCTATTATTATCTACAATTTCTGAAATCATTGGCAACATGCAAAATATCTTCGTTTCTAGAATTCACCGGCACTAATTTTCAGTTCCACGTGGGTGAGAGAGAGAAGGGGGGATAGAGAGAAGTGGAGAGGAGTAATTCCGGACCTCATAAGGGTGTGTTGTAGGGGTGGCATTTTTGGCGCCAGACCAAATGCCTCTCCGACCCCACCCCACAGCAAGGGGGGGGTACATCGATTTTAATTCCGTAAATTGGAATGATTGGAAGATTCTTGAAACTTTGGCAAAAGAGGATAAGATGCTAATTAGTCGGAGCACAAAGCAGACTATAACACCCCTAACCTCCCAC
>CM042151.1:63229368-63251868 GCA_023376005.1 Doryteuthis pealeii | reverse complement strand
TTATTATAATTTTTATATATTGAACTATTTGCAATAGCTCTTAAGGAAACATATCAAACGTTGTGATAATTGAATTATCATACTGTGCTATATCCACAGGTCCTGCTAGTTATACATCAATCTATTTTGATGAGTATCCTCATCTTGGTTATTTTTCTTTCTTTCTTTTAAAAGATGAGTCTTTAAGTTTCTCTCTAAATTCCAGAAATGGGGGCTGGAGTTCAACCTTCGTGGGTCATCTAATATCAAAGACATCCTTGTAGAAGAACAGTAGTGGTACTATTTAACACATAGCAGGGGGTGCGATGGTTCCAAGAGTATTTGTCTGAAAGTGATCGTAATTGTGCGATTGGAGTTTGAACTTGCTTACTACATCAACGCATTGTCTTGATGCTAGGTGGGCAATACGCTGCTTCGAAACCAATGATAACAATCGAACCTTAAATGCATTGTACTCTATAACAAAAATACAGCTCTTACACCAGTAATCGATCACTTTATTTTCAATTCTAATATATATATATATATATATATATATATATATATATATATATATATATGTTCAATTGCCACAAAGTAGTATCAGTAGTTCATCCAAAAATTGTTCAATATATTTCATAAACATAGCGCATTATTAGTTATTAAAAAGATTCTCTACCATGGTTTTGGTGTTCAGAACACACCTTCTTCAGAAGACAAAATTGGGTGGGCTACTACATTATATATATATTTGCCAGTAGGAAATTGTGCAGGTTTGGGCCGTTTTTATTTTGATTATCCTTTCTATTATTTATTGGTGTGTTGACTTTAGTTCATAAATTTTGTAATTTTTTTCAGTCAGTATTTTTTCTTTTAAGTTTGATTTCTGTCTCTAGGTTTACATATTCTACTTCTGTAATGTTAATTCAATTTGTAATTCCATCTGTTTTTCTCCCTCTCCTATTTTACTTTCTCTTTCCTTCTATTTCTTACTCTGTCTATACTTTTGTAGTTTTTGTGATTATTTGTTTATTTATCTCTTAATCATATATTTTTTGGTAAATAATCTTTCTAGTGGTGGCTGGTGCCTTTTGGTTATAGATTAAAAAGGTTATTCTTAATTATACATTAAGTCTATATTTACATTTCCCTGAAAATTCATTTTTGTTGTTTAGAAGGTTTTTCTTATCTGGAAATCTGATTATTACTAACTTTTCTTGTAAGTACAAAAACACGGGCCCTTCATGGCTCTACATATGTTTTATTTTCTTAAGATTTCTTATTTAATAATTGGTGTTATATCTTAAGCCTTTAAATCTCAAAAGTACTTAGATAGGATTGTTAAATTATTTTGGCTTATTAATGGAGAAAAGGTGTTTGTGATTTGCAAATCTAGTTTTAGACTCTGATTTTTTTGCAACCCACGCAAAATTTAGCTATTGTTGGTTTCTGTATCGATATCACAGATGCTAGGTAAATCACGCCTTTAGTCAAACACCTTCCTTTTGTGAGACACATTTCAGGACTTCGCCAGTTTTGCAGTTTTTATGTCTATTACTTCTGGCTATTTCTATTATGCGTGTGGTTGTTTATTATTTTGATAGTGGGTTTTTTTTTTCAATTGTGCTTTCTATATTATCCATACAGGAGAAACTATTTTTTTAAGTTGTTGTTGAATTTTTTAATTAGAGTGTGAATAATTGGGAAATATTTGCTTATTAAATTTTAAAATATTTAACCTCATTTCTTTTATAGGTTAAATGGTAGGTTGTACCACATAATCTTTCTATTTCTCGTTTTGTTTCTTTCCTATCTTGTGTCTCATTTTTTACTCGTTACTAAATGTAATCTTATTTCTAGTATATCCGCTATATAGTGTTTTATTATATATATGGCCGGTTTAGCTCAGTCGGTAGAGCACTTGCCTAGGAAGGTTCCTGGTTCGATACCGGCTCTCACCAATTAAGCGTATGAGAAGCACAGGGATCTGTGCAGTAAAGTAAGGAGATGTTAGGTGTGGCGCTCCACCTCAGACGCAAAAACAATTTCGTTTGTCTAGCGCAAGTGATAAGGGGATAGACTCCCTCGCTGTCTGGCTGATACCGACATTAGGTTACCCCGCGACGATATATATATATATATATGTGTGTGTGTGTGTGTGTCGCATCTATGGGTTAATTAGAAGAAAAGGAGTTAACAAAAGTGTGTTTAAAAATTGAGTTAAAAAAAAGAATGTTCAATATTCATCAATCAAACAAAACATATTCAAAAAATAACACAAGAACGGTTGACATACCTTAAAATCCCAAAAAAGAAAAGAAAGAAAGAAATGATTCTAATTATCAAGTTAAATTGATTGCAAACACAACTTCTGGATGTACATGGTGGTCGAATTCAAATTAAATTTCTCTTACACGTTCTGAGATGAGGAATTATCATTATTATATAATCATATATTTGAACGAGTATCATCATTTTGGTTGTTATCTTTCATTTAGCTTCAAGACAAAAGATGAGCCTCTAACTTTCTTTGTGAATGCCTATGATGAGAAATTATCATTATTACCGTATTTGACGGCATATAGGACGCACTTTTTTCCAAAATTTTGGCTCAAAAAGTTGCCTTGTGTCTTGTACATCGTAGGTGAAGTTTGAGACCTCCCTTAGGCCTAGGTTAATCTCTATGATGCTCACTAACCCAACTTACGCTCAGTACTTTTACCTACCCTAAACTCCATGCAACCATATATATATCCTTTTATACAGCTGTGTTTCTGCTTGTGTAATGCACAGCTAGACTGTTTTCAACAATATATGCTTAAATACACTAAAAACCTTTTTTCCTGAATCTGACCTGCTGAAATGGGGGTGCGTCTTATATGCCCGTGCGTCTTATATGCCATCAAATACAGTATACATTATTTTATTTGGCCTTGTGTTTTAAACAACAACGTTATATGTGTTTATGGAGGTGCGTGGTCTAATGGATAGAGTCGTAAGAATTAGACTCGTCGACCCGAGTTCAATTCCTGGACGAAACTGTTGTCATTCAACATGGTGCTAATACCCTTGGGAAAGGTATGAATTCAATTCTCCCTCCAGCTATGGGTAAATAGCAAGGCAAACTGGACTCTTTAACCATGGCCAGGTAACCAGTCTATGAAAGGGAAAACTCTGAATTCAAACCTGTTAAACTCTGCTTAAGAAATTGAACTTGTGTCGCATCCTGCTCGTGCGGAAGAGTTGGTATATATATATATATATATATATATATATATATATATATATATATATTGTTTATCGCAGCCTCCAGCTTTCTTGAAATTTAAAACGAATTAAAATGAATTTGAAATGAATTCTGTTTCACTGTCCAGAATAGCGAGGTTGAATTATGTCATTGGCATTGCAGTCTCGGAAGACTATATAATTCTTGTGCCCCTGAAGTTACAGCGCCTCCTGTGACTGTGAAGTCCAATGTTCGAAAAACATGACCACAGATGTCGCATGTGAAGGCTGATCCTGAAGATGTTGATGTACCAGTGCTTTTTTGCCGCTGCTTTCTTCTGGATCTCTTGGGTTAATGATGTTGCGGCAGGGTGGCTTCAGACATGAATAGTCCGCTATGGAGAGCCTACCGCCACTGAGGGCGGCTCTAAGCCAAATTTTCCCAGCTGGAAGTGGTTATGCCAAAAGCACCTGAGATCATTCTTGCAGACATCCTTGAAACGCAGTTGGGTGCGACCAATCTGTCTCTTACCAGACGAAAGTTCTGCATAGAGGATCTCCTTCTGGATTCGTCCATCATCCACCCGGCTGTTGAAATTTTAATATTAGTTCGAATGCTGCTGAGTATTGTCCCCGTTACATTTATCGGACTATTGTCCTCGTTAAGTATTACGGACTAGTGTTCCCATTAAACATATCGGACTGTCTTCGTTACATATAACGGACTTGTCTCCATTACATTTTCGATATCAGCCGGACAGCGAGGGAGTCTATCCCCTTTTCATGAGCGCCAGACCAGGGAGGTTATTTTGCTGAGATTGAGCGCTACTCCAACTATCAGCTCCTCTTTTACCGCACAGATCAGATTACCCAATCTCATACGTTGGCGGGCTCAGAACCTTGCGATTCCAAGGCGGCTGCTCAACCGACTGCGCTAGACCGTACATATTTGTCTTAATTAGAAAGGGGCAATGGGACCCCAGACACAGGAATAAAATCAACTGATTGCACTATGAGCAATGCAAAAATCATACATCCGTAAATCGTCGTATGAAATAAACTCTGCGATCCGTGTTCGAACCCTTGACGCAGCCGTTTGTATTTCGTTTTTAATAACATTAGGAAAGGTATGAATCCAACTACAATCTAATTACAAAGCGACCAGTCCGCCCTACTATTTACCCATAGCTAGAGGGTTAAATAGAAGGATCCTTGCCTTTCCCAATGGCATCGGCGCGAAGTAAAACGCAAACACTCGCGTACAGAAATTAAACTCGACTGGTCGAGTTCATTTTTTTACGACGATAACCATTACATATTGCGCACTGCCAAAAACTGTGGCTGGTTCTATATGGGCCTTCAACTATACACAAATCATATAAATCGGTAGTATTACCTGGCATTTGTGCCGGATGAGTGAATAAAATAACCAACTTAGCTCCAGTGGAATAGGGTTTCCCACCGACAGCAAACAAGGGTAAGTGCTGGGGTTTTCTGCTCGGAACCTGAGGCAACCCCGAATAATTCCTGAATGGAAATGCCGACGGAACTAAGCACTTTTTCACCCACCTACGTGAGGGTCGCTTCCTGCAGGCCAGTCCCCGTATTAAACCTACATTGAGTCACATTCTGGCCTCCTCAACTGTTGGGCTCTCGTACATCGATTATATATATATATATATATATATATATATATATATAGATTAGAGGCAACATTACAAACTTGAATAAAGATGAACATTTGCTATACACCTACTTTTAGATCGCGCTATGTGTGTGTGTATGTGTGTGTGTGTGTGTGTGTGTGTGTGTGTGTGTCTGTCTGTGTCTGTGAGCCAAAAGTAGGGAAACAATAAATATTAATCTTTATTTAATCTACTGTCCACTTTTCTTTGGCTCTCAATCACACACACATACACGCACGCACGCAAACACATACTAACACACGCACAAATCTGTATATATATATATATATATATATACCTGTGGATAGATAAGTTAGCAAATACTTAATTTGTGCTATATACCTTTCCTCCCGCACAGGTGTTCCTGCAATCAGATATGAAAGTTACATACTGATACTGATTAATCTCTCCTAAATATACTTATCACATTACTTACATTCTTCCTGGCGCACATTCGAGCAGAGGCGAACATAGTTACATAGTCAAGCAAACTAAAGTCTGCCACGGGTGATAGTAGTCGTAGTAGATGACTGACAAAAAAGTTGTGAAGATTTAGACCCACAAAAAAAACAGACTCTTCTCTTGGACGCAGTAGATGTTTAAAAGATATCTCCTACCTCCCGATCTTACACGAGCGACTAAAAATTAACAGATTTAGATACACTCTCAAACACAATGACAAGAAAAAATGGAATTGTTTCCCATGACTGTAAACTCTACCTCGTTTGGTTGGTTGGTTGGGTTTTACGGCATGTCAACCCTTTTTGGGTTATTTTATGCCGAAAACATTTTGTTTTTTTCATTTTTGATTGCGGTCAAGTCACGTTGAAAGCACTGTTTCCCCTAGATCACCGAAGTTAAGTAGTGATAAGCCTGTTCAGTACTCAGATGGTGACCATTAAGAAAGAGCAGGTACTGAAGATAAACTGAATATCAAAATGACTTGATTCGGCATTAAATTACTCGAAAAATACACTTTTTATAGTCTAAGTAAATATGGTGCTCTTCCAATATGTGATCTACCCATTAGGGTTAGGATTAGGGTTAGGGTTAAGGTTAGGGTTAGGGTTATGTTAGGGTTAGTAGTCCACATATTAGAATGTAAACAACTACGTAGTTTAATAACTCCGAAGTTTGCTAGTTTTAATGGAAAATAATGGGTAGTTAATGGGTAGATCACATATTAGAATGTAAACAACTCGGTAGATCACATATTGGATTAGAAACCATTCGGTAGATCACATATTGGAAGAGTACCGTAAATATTTCGTTAACAACTTAGATATTCTCTTTAGAGACGGATAAATTGCTAAATTCTTCATACAAGCGTATGTTGCAACCAATGGTCTTTAGAAATGGTACCATACTTTTCTTCTTTACCTCAAACAAGAGCACCACATTTTAGAAGAATGTTCAATGATTCTGTTAGATTTTCATGTTCTTTCTGAATAGACAAAAATGCACAATACATTTCTCTCAAGACCAACACAAGCAATATATTCAGGAATAAGCGCGTGGTATAATGGTTAAAGTCATGGGAAACAGACTCATCGCTCCGAGTTCAAATCCTGGATGTGATAATTGCATTTAACTTAGCGCTGATACCCTTGGGAAATATGAATTCTACTCTCCTTCCAGCTATGGATAAATAGTAGAACAGACTGGGCTCTTTAACCTTGTTTAGATAATCGGACTAGAAGAAGGACAACTCTGAATTCAAACCTGTTGAACTCCGCTTAAGAAATTGACCTTGTGTCACATCCTGCTCGTATAGAGGGGTTGGTAAATATATATATTCAGAAATAAGACCAAAGATTATATAGGCATGACTCACTGGGAAAAGTTATCCACTTGTACAAGAAATTTAAAAAAATTACCATACTAAAAAATTGTCAATGCACAAAACAACATCCGACCTTGATAAAAAGACGAATAAATTTCCATGGGACTTTGAGATACAGACGGATCACCTAATCCTCGCAATAATGTTTTTTCACGGACGCATTATTCTGACAATAAGGTGATAATACGCTGCTTTGAAACCATTGATAACAATCACTTTTTAATTGTATTTTACACTATAACAAATAAATATAGTACTTACACCGGTAATTTTGCACTTTATTTCCTTTCTCTAGTACAAAATACTTACAATCGCGCGCGCGCACACACACACACACACACACACACACATATATATATATATAATATATATATATATATATATATACTGGGCACCTCGCGGGGTGTAATAGTTAGCACGCTAGATTTGCAGGCCATTGTTAGTGAATTCGATTCTCATACGGCGCCCCATAATTCTGGCCTTGTGCCACATCTAAGCTATGTTTAGTAAATGACTATATATATATATATATATATATATATATATATATATATATATATGTGTGTGTGTGTTGTGGAAATGGCAGGGTATAAGATCCGACTAAATGGTCAGAAGTAAGACTTAGAATTAGAATTTGGTGTTAAAATTGTTTTATTTTCTACATAACATTTCACTCTTCATTATACCTGTGTTTTGAAACACAACTGGAAAGGTTTTTGATACCCTGGAAAAGATATGGTTATTTTTGTTTTATTTATCAAATGTAATGTGTCGTGACGCTCTGGGAATGTATTCAATATATATATATATGAGTGTGTGTGTGTGTGTGTGTGTGTGTGTCTAAAAATCATTGTAATAGAGAGGTCATATTCTGATAATATATACATTGAAAATTAGACTCTTAAATGCTTGGGAATCACATCAACAGATCTTCTCAGGAACTCTTGTGGAATGGCAGAGATAAATTCGCGTATTCGTCCTTCAAGTTCTTCTAAAGTCATTGGTTTCGTAGAGTAGACTTGCTCCTTCAACAAACCCAAAGAAAAAGTCGCAGGATGTTAAATCAGGGCTTCTGGCCGACCACTCAGGCGGAACATCTCCTAGGATAATGGGGATTCAGCCATTCACGAACAACAATAGCAAATGTGAGGAGCACCACCACCAACACCAACACAGATTTAATTGCCATTTAGTAAGGAATATACGTTAATGAATTGAGAAAAATGTAACTGCATATAAACAAAAATGTAGATAGATTATTAAAATAGAGAGTTACTTTTCAATCACACTGTATATATATATATATATATATATATATATGTGTGGTGTGTGTGTGTGTGTGTGTGTGTGTGTCGCATCTCTAAGTCATTAGAGTTGGCATGTTCAATGTAGTTCAATACAGATCCTCGCTTCAATGCCATTCTGTAAAATAAAATAAAAAAACAAAGGGGGAGTCTCTTCGCGCCTTTTTCTTCTATATCCAGCTCTGTTGCTATGGCAACGCTATATTGTCGCTATATAACAATATGACGGTCATTAATAAAAGTTCTTTCAGGAGACAATATATATATATATATATATATATATATATATATAATATATATATTAACTTCATAGGATTATGTCTTTGGAGGTGGGGGCTTTTTAGGTTTTAAACGAGCTCTGCTGTAGAAATAAAAAAAAACAAGGAACGTGAACTTTTTAAACTTACTTTTCTACAGTATATATTTATATACATATGTGTGTGTGTGTGTGTGTGTGTGTGTGTGTGTGTGTGTCTGTGTGTCTGTGAGTGAGTGTGTGCGCGCGCGTCACGTGACCTGGTATGACACTGGAGTAATAAAAATGTCGCTTTTACTGCGGCGCGATAGATTATTAGCCGTTTGCATGTTGGTTTTTCTTAACACTTAGCACGCACAAACACATACACAAATATAAACTCACACACACTCACACACACACACACACGCACACATTTTTTTGTTTTGTTTTTTTTTGTTTTTGTTTTTTTTGCAATGTCAGCCACCTACCTCGCTGCTGAGTAATGACAAATTCCGTTGTCATGGTTACATGGTTATCATGTTTGTTTCATTATTATTAATATTTGTTCCAAATTTTGTCAGTTTAAATTTGCATAAAATTTGCATAAATTCATTATTTTCTTGTATGTTATATATGTATATCTTTATTTTTACATTCATTTATTTAAACAAAATGGAGACATCTCCAAGCACCCCCTCTCTCTCTCTCTCTCTCTCTCTCTCTCTCTCTCTCTCTCTCTCTCTCTCTCTCTCTCTCTCTCTCTCTCTCTCGTCAACCGTCCCTATCGGTTATACCCTTGGAGGTCTTCTGCACAGCATCAGGAATCCGCAGAGAGCTTTTTAAGGTAGGTTTTTTCTGGTCGCCTACACTGGTGTGTCCATGGGTAGTTGTCCTCAGAAGAACATCACAGGAGTTTGTCATTGCTTCTCTTGTAGTTGGTTGGTGTGATAAAGTGGCTCAAAACTGCTTTCTTGTAGAGTGCTGTTCCTTAGATTTATTCAAAACGGACGTAGCTTCCGTGTGCGACTCCAATCTAGCTTTCTTCTCTAGAAGCTTCATTAGAATCCAAGTGGTGCAACCGTAGAATAGTACTAGCACGGCTACAGCTTGGAAGAATTCTCACTTTATCTTATTAGTATGATCAGATTTCCATATGATCGATAATCTTTAGTGGTCAATGTTTTTCCTAAGCGTATATTAACATCGCTTTCAGTAAATGAGATATTACTATCTAGGTATGTGAAATGGTATACTAATTTTAGAGGTTTTCCTAACCACTGAGGAGATGCCCCCATCTTGTTTAAGATACATGAACTCAGTTTTATCTGAGTTCGCATAGAGTCCAGTTCCCCAAGCTATGCAGCAGTGATTCGGTTTGTGTATGTGTATTTACGGGAAGCGCTGATCATATGCGTAGTCCGCATCTGTAATAATCTCTGTGGATTCTCGGTGAAACCTTTTCCTTTTATAGGATTTAAAGTAAGTAAAAGTAAAGTCGTTAGGGTGGCCTAAAGTCGGTATCAGCCAGACAGCGAGGGAATCTATCCCTTTTTCACTAGCGCTAAACCAAGGAGATTGTTTTAGCGTTTGAGGTGGAGCGCCACACCTACCATCAGCTCCTCACAGAGATCCCTGTGCTACTCATACGTTGAGTTGGCGAGGTCCAGTATCGACCCCTGGAACCTTGTGGTTCCTAGTCGGTTTAGCTCAATCAATTATTGTAATACTGTGTATTGATTACACAATATTGCAATAAATTACATGTGTAATATTTAAGTACCACCAATTTCCCTGTGAAATTTACCACCCCCTATATTTAACACAAGGAAACTTGCATAAAGGTTAATATTATCTATTTAAAAGAAGAAACATTAAAAAAAAAAAACTCCTGATGATTTTTAAAAAAACGGAAATAATGAAAATTATAAACGAAAAACAATGTTTTCATTTTTGCACCGTTAAATCAATTGAAATTTAACGTAGCCAAAAACAAGTTATAACTAGAGGCTTCTTTTTTTTAAAATTCTATGAAAAATCAATTAATGGTCCGATTTTCACGAAAATTTCCATAATTACTTACCTTTTGATTAAAATATGTCTGAAAAAGATTTTTGCTAAAATATATTGAGGAAATATTTTTTACGAGGTCTACGAGGTTTAAAGTGGGCATTTTTTTTTTTTTGTTTAAAATGACAGACAAGGATTTGAGATATCACATTTGTGGTTTTCGGCCGTTTAAAAACTGTCCAACGTGTCTGTGTGTGTGGTCCGAATACAAGTACTTCTGGTCATCTTCCGCCATTTTTGAGAAGGTAAGTGCTCTTATGTCGTGAAGTGCTGGGTTGATTCAGAGTGGACCTGAGAGTAATGACAATGAACGAGTACTCCACACTCCCCAGAGATCCAAAATTGGAACTTCACCATTAGATGCAGTTTAATGTCATACATAGGACACTAAGACCCGCAGCCACTACCTGCTAGCACATATATGATAAAAAAAAAAGTTGAGGTTTGCCATAAGGGTTTTAGTATTAAAAACGATACTTATAAAGCCTACATTAAACAAAATTTACTTTAGCTTGGTAGTGGTTGTCTTAAAGTGCATTTGAACTATGTACAACATCCACACCTTAGTAGATCCACAGTCACGTGAACTTCGGCTGTTATATATACACTCCGGGCCAGCACCCATGGCCTGCGCGTTCATACATGACATCACCCCCACCTAATAAAAAAATAATCAACCAAGCGCTCCACAACATAGGAGCACCTACGTCCTCAAAAATGGTTGAATATGCTCGAAAGCACCCGTACTCGGACAACACAAACAGACACGTTTTTAAACTGTGACTCTCGTTTCGCCTAAAAGATAAGCTGAATAAGAATATATTTTTTTTAGTTCAGTCCGTAGAGCACCGCTAGGTTGCGGGTTCGATACCATTTCTCCACCAAATCTGCACATGAGTAGCACGTATTGCGTAATCTGATCTGTGGGTAAAGTAGGGAGCTCGTTGTAGGTGTGGTACTCCACCTCAGCAAAAACAATATCCTGGGACTGGCGCTATCGAAAAAGAGATAGACTCCCTCGTTGTCCCGCTGATACCGACAATAGGCTACTTCACCAACTTATTTTTAACATATGTTTAACATAATCTAATAAATGTGTAATTTAGAATATAGGAAAAAATTTAGCATTATTTTTTTTTTTTCTGAATAGAATTTATCAAATCTCTATACCTGTACAGGTTTGCACTGCTGGTACTTGACAACTGACCATTCTTTAAAAACCAAAAAAAAATGTTTTTTCTTTCTCTCTTTTTTCTTATAATAAAAAACAAATATATTTGACTCAAGTTTGACACCTGTCTCATTCACTACTAAAATATTTTCTGATAACTGATCAATGTCTGGGTTAGCGAAACTGATCAAAGACCCCCCCCCACACACACATACACACACACACTCACACACACACACACACACACACATCACACACCGCGTTGTCGGTTGGTGCTGTAGGAAAACGCCGATTATATCTCTGCAGAGGAGTAACCCCCTCCTAATAGGGCTAACTATTGGTTGTGGGTGGTGACCCGTGATGCTTAAGGACAGAATACTTGTGGCTGAGCAGTCCATGATATGCAACACTCCACTTTGACATTATTTAAGCTACACGCGGTTAGAGAGCCTCTAATCAATTGATTTCCCCGATACTATTGGCCTTATGGCAAACCCCCAACCCATTTTATCATATATGGGCAAGAAGACAGAGGATGAGGGTATAAGAGGTTCACAGAGTGTTAACTCTGGTTCTTACAAAGCATTAGGTTACTTAAAGAATAAGTACCTAATAAGGAATACTTCCGTTAGGAAAACAACAAACGCGTTAGTTACATTTATATAACTTTTATTATAACATATATAGGGGAACGAAATTCCCCAGGCTATATAATATCACAAGTGTCCAAACATACATAGTAGTGTTAATAGACAAAATAGGTGGAAACCACTTACTGTAAGTAGAGGCTGTGGCGTCTGGCATGCACCATAGGTGTCTGCTGGAGAGAGGTGACAAGCACGTCCGGGCTTGTTCAGTGACATCGGAAAAGAGGGTTCTCTTCTTGGGTTCCTGTGTCACGTGACCAAAAAAGGGTCTCCTGACACAGGAGATTACCCAAAATTCTCAGACAAGGGAGACTGCTCTCACAAGGGTATTAGTATCGTGAATATGACGTTAAACAACATCTAATAGTGAAGTTCCAATTCTGGAGCTTTGGGGAGTGTTGAGCACCCCTGCATAGTTATTAATCACATGTCCACCCTAATACGGAGTGATACTACCTGTAGGGTCTCATCTATGGTTTAAATAGGTCAAAAACGAGTTTAAAAAAATTGGTTTAAAAAAATTGAGTTTGAAAAATGAAAAAAAATTGTCTTTGGCATAAAATAAAATGAAAAAAAAATGTCTTTGTCATAAAATAACCCAGCAAGGGTTGACATGCCGTAAAACCCAACCAACTAACACACACACACACATACAAGCACGCACAAAACATAGACGAGCTTTTGTTTGTTTTTTTTGCGTCCAATGTCGTACTAATAAATTTCACTCATAAACCAAAATATTAACTAAAATATTTGATAACTGCTCAATGTCTGGGTCAGCGGAACTGATCAGAGACCCTCACACACACACACTCACACACACACACACACACATACAACATACACATACACACACACACACACACACACACACACACACACACACGAGCACGCACAGAACTAAGACGAGCATTGAATCGTTTGGACCCGATGTCGTACTATTAAATTTCACACGTAATCTATCTATATAAAAAGGGCAGTTGGTATGTATGTCTGGAGGAAACTATCAAAATAAAACAATAAATGACAAAGTGGATATATACACATTAAATATCACCAGGGCTTGGTTTTTAGCAAAAATAATAGAGAATTGATTTATATTCGTGAAGATATTTTTTTAAATAAATTTAGATGATAACAGACTAGATTGGGGGGGGGAGGGTATTTTAAATGGTAGACATTGATTTTTCTTTTCAGCGTGGCTGAAACAAAGCAAGGTCTTTTTTACATTGGGATTTTAATGGGGCATTCTACCAGGACCCAATTCGCGACTCAATAATAATGGATCTCTGGGACTAACCTGTTTTTGCATCCCCTCTACCCAGGCGACGCCGGGTAGCCGTTTCTAGTACTATAATAAACCAAAATCATTTAAAGTCAAAATTTAGTTTTTAAGTTGAAAAAGAAATATATACTTTGTTAAACGGGGGAGTAAAAGACATTTGAGTTTTTAAAAGATTATTTTTTATTATTTCAGCCAGAAATCTATTCATCTGAGTCATGTTATGAGAAGGATTTCGTTTGTTTTCTTAGGAATAGTTTTCATGGGCCCGAAATAAATATCCAACTCATTTTTTTCTTCGTGTAACTTTATTATGAAGACTGTCAGGAAAATTTATCTTCATCAGCATTTTAAGGAATGAAAATTTTGAAAAAAATCTATTTATATAGTAGTACTCGTGTTCCTTAATCTTCCGACCGTTATCATCTTGCAACACCCATTCAAATCGTACAAAATGCAAAAATGTAAATCCGGATTATCTCGTGTTGCTTATCCGCCGAATTCTTATTTCTAATGAGTGTCGTCACCTCAGCTAAATAATGGACCATTCCGTTTTTTATAAAGAAAGAAAGGGGAAAAAAAAAAGAAATGCCACACAGAAAGATATACTAAGAAAGAAAGAAAGAAAGAAAAAAGGGAAAGATAGGGAGAGTGATAACACTAATCTGTTTCAATCGAATATGATAAAAAGATGAAAAGAAGGAAAGAAAGAAAAAAAGAGTGAGAGACAGTTAGATAAAGGTTATAATACTTTTTACATATTGAGCTATTCTGAATAGCTCTTAAGTAAACATATAAAACGTTGTAATAATAAATTATCATACTGTGGTATGGAAGCGTGCTAGGTCCATAACCTGTTACGATTTTTGTGGCCATTTTTAGGCTGTGGGTGAGAACCTTTACAGTTGGAGATCCCTTGTTTTCCTTAGTGTTAGGTAGAATCCTTGTTTTCCTTAGGGTTAAGCAGAATCCTTGTGTTCCTTAGTATTAGGCTGAAACCTCGGTTGTTCCTTAGTGTTAAGCAGAATCCTTGGTTGTTTATCCGTTCGTCCATGTTAACTACGAGCAACAGAATGCCTTTGAAGATCGGCAATGAAATAGTTAACTAACCACGTATTTGAGCGTTTTGATTTGGCTGATTGAATTCACACTGCCACGCAGAGTCTATAAATTTAAGTGGTAGGATCCAGCACACCTTATATAGCAAAATATTGATAATTTATGAGGAAGACCGTCCCGGTCTCCTGCCTCAAAACTTGCTACTGGTGACTGCTGAAAAAACAACCCAGCTACGATTGAAGACTGTAGCCGAAGTGTCACTTGAAAGAAAACGACCCACTTGAGGCGTTTTTTTTTTTCGACATTCAATTACATATAAAAAATCCAAAACGTTTATTTTTTTCGGTATTTTCATTTTATTTTAATATATTTATTTCCAACAATCAATTACAAGTAAAAAAAATCTAAATATTTAGATATTCTTTTATATTTTAATCTATCTATCTATCTATCTATCTATTTATCTATATATCAGTCTATTCAAAACTATATATCTATCTATCTATATCAATTTGTTCTTATCTATGTTACTTTGTTTATATCTATCTATCTATCTATCTATCCATCACTCACTGTTCCTATCTATTTGTCTGCTTTTCAGAAAAAGATACAAACTATTTTCCTATATGCCTTAATAAAATGAAATAAAACAACGTTTTTATCGAGACTGCTTCGGCTACGGACCTCAATCGTAGCTGGGGTTGTTTTTTCAGCAGTCACCGGTAGCAAATTTTGAGGCAGGAGACCGGGACGGTCTTCCTCATAAATTACCAAAATATTTCAACACACAGGTCCTGCTAGTAAAAGTTATTGTGTTAGAATAAATTTTCGTGATATTTGGAGTCAGGATGTTGATTCCAGCCAAAGACAAGGACAAATGATTTGTTCGAAGAGAATTTGTATTGCCTCGAAATAGAGAATAACTCTTTGGGATGTGCCCGAAAAACCCTACCCTCGAGGACGGCTCTTTTTATGGATATCCATGACTCTCTCTCTCTCTCTCTCTCTCTCTCTCTCTCTCTCTCTCTCTCTCTCTCTCTCTCTCCAACCGTCTTTATTAGTTATCGAGCTGGAGGTCCCCCGTGAAGCATCCAGAATCCGTACATAGCTGTTTCATGGCAGGTTGTTGATAGTCTGCTTATACAGGTGTGTCCATGTGTAGGTGTCCACAGAAAGACTTTACATATATATATATATATATATATATATATTGGAGATGATACGGGTTCTATACTTGTAAGTAGACAGTGATCAATATCATTGATAGAGTATTTATATCTAACTTAAAGGTAGCGTGAACATGGAGTCAACACCTGATTACTGACAGTTTCTGAAGATCACATAGGCGAGAAACTATCAGTAACCTGGTGTTGACTCCATATCTATGCTACCTTAACTTATATATATATATATATATATATATATATATATATATATATATATATATATATATAGAGGAAATTGTAAGAAGGAATAAAAATTACGTATATAAATGTTGAATTTCTGAAAATGACAACACATGTTTAATATGCAAGTCCAAAAAATCATCCTAGCCCATTATTTTTTCGAACTTGGTTTAAAAAAAAGGTGGGGTAGAGAGTAATCATCTGATAAACACGTATTGAGGCTCATCTGATAAACACGTTCAATTCGCAGCAAAACAAAATAAAAGAAAAAAGAAAGAAAGAAAGAAAGAAAGAAAAAGAAAGAAAGAAAGATTTAAAAAATCAATGTTTCCTGGCTTAAATGTTCCGTTGTGAATCTGGTTGATTCTCGCCTCCAGTCTCCCCCGTTCCGGACACCTGCACTTGATTCATTTATTAGTAAACATTTCTTTCCGACCAAAGATGAAGTTAATAAATTAGTAGAAATTAATGAACAGAACCTTGCGGCTCATTCAGTAAAGACGTGGACCGAGTTATTATCTTACTTCTTGCGAGTTTTTCACACCAGTTTCAACTGGTGGTTTTTCACTGGTCAAGTCTGACAGCAAGTCTCCTCAGGTTTATTATTATTATTATTATTATTATTATTATTATTATTATTATGTGGGTTTTTCATGCCAGCGTTAGCTGATGGTATTTCACTTGAGTCCGAGCGACAACAAGTCTCCCCAGGACTGTTCTAAGTATTCTGGCCGATTGCAGCAATTTGGTGCTCTGGATGGTCTTAATTTTCAGTTACTCCAGTCTTTTTTCTAAGTTTTTTTTGGACCATTCCAAGTGCACCAACTACAATTGGTATCACTTTGATATTCCACAGCTTTTTCAATTCTCTGGCCAGGTCCATGTATTTGTCAATCTTTTCGTTTTCCTTCATGTTCAACCTGTGATCTGCTGGAACCGCAAAGTCCACCACGTGACAAGTTCTTTTTTTTTTTCTGATAATCAACACTAGGTCTGGTCTCCTGGCTGATCCGTCTTTATCTCGAACTCCCAGAGAATTGTATGCGTTTCCTTCTTAAGAACAGATTTTGGTTTATGCATATACCATTTTGTTGTATGGTCAAAATTTAATTTTTTGCATAATTCCCAGTGGATCACCTTCCCTACCCAGTTGTGCCTAGTTTGGTATTACCGTTGTGGTGGTTTGCTACATTCGCTTAATACATGGTTTACAGTCTCATCCCTGTCACTGCATAGTCTACACTTACTGTTTGTTGCGTCTTATCATTTTTGCTTTGATATAATTTGTTCTTATGGCATTATTTTGTGCAGCAATTATCAGGGATTCAGTTTCCTCTTCTTAACCATATCCAAGTCTTTTTCATATGCAACCTCTCCGATTTGTCGTTTGAAGTGTCCATATAATTGTTTTTCTTCCAATTTTTGTTTTCTAGTTCTTGTTGTTTTTCTGTTTGTCCATATATTCCATTCTGTTTGTCCATATATTATTATTATTATTATTTCTCTCCTTGTATGTTTTTCATACTAATTTAAACTGAGAGATTTCCACTAAAGTCTGTATAATAGCAAGTCTCCTCAGGTCTCCAAGATTCTTCTATGTATTTTAACAGTGCTGTAATCTAGATGGTCTCTATTCTTCCCCTGATTTTTAATTCCTCCAGTCTCCTTTCTAATCCAATGTGGACCGTTCCAAGTGCACCAACTACTGTTGGTATCACCGTCACCTTCATTTTCTACATTTGTTCAGCTCTTTGGCAAAATCCAAGTAGTTGTCTATCTTTTCACTTTCTTTTATTTCTCTCTGAAACAGCAAAATCACTAAATTATTGTTTGTTTGTTTTGTTGTTTTTGGGGGGGTTTTTTGTGTTTTTTTTTTTGTTTTTTTTTTGTTTTTTTGTTAATTAACTAGGTATGGTCTCCTGACCTGATTATGTGATCCGTGTGTATCTCTATGTATTCTAGCTGGTTTTAACACTGCCGTGATTTGCATTATTTTGATTCTTCCTCTGACCTTCATTTCCCCATGCCTATTTCCAATGCCTTTGGATTCTTTGTTTAATAGCATATCAATCTTCGAGGGTTATCTAATGCCAAAGCCATCCTTGTAGAAGAACAGTAGTGGTACTGTTTAACCCATTTTTGCTTTGATATAATTATTCCTTATAACATTATTTTGTGCTATTAATAATAGAGATTCAGTTTCTCTTTCAGGTTTCCTTTCGTAGCCATGTCCAGACCATCTTATAAGTAATTTCTTTAGTTTCCTGCCTAAGGTATCCATATTATTATTAACCTTAATAGTATTTTTATTATTATTTTTTTAAACTTTGGTATGTTTGCACAAGCTATTTAGTGGTTAGAGTATGAGGAACAGCAACTTTCCCGCACCTTCCGTAGTATCCCCGAAGTATCCCACTAACGAAATCTAAACATACTCAGTTCCCTTTGAATTTCCAATTCGTCTCATTTCGATTTTAGTTTATTTATACCTACTCCGAGTGTGCCATCTATCATCGGCACGATTTCCGTGTTCCCTAGTTCCTGGGCAAACTCCTAGTACTTTACTCATTTCTCATGCACCTCTTTCCCTGTATTCCGCTTTGATATTACTAAAACTCTTTGCGAGTTTTCGCGCCAGTACTAACAGGTGGCACTTACTGAGGAGTAACACAGCAACTCCTCTTAACTCTCCAGGACTCTTCTAAGTATTCTACCCGATCTCAACAGTGTTGGGGTCTGTACGGTCACAATTCTTCTCCGGTTCTCTTGTTACTCCAATTTCTTTTCAAGATTTTCTTCAGTGTGTATTTACCTAACCATTCCGCCAAAACCAGGATGGCACAAGGTCAATTTTAAGCGGAATCAGCTGGTTTGAATTCAATCTTTCTACTAGACTGATTGGCAAAAGAACCTGTCTGCTCTTGGAACAAGAAAACGTGGAAAAGATTTTTTTTAAAATGAGTATTAAAAAGTATGTTTAGAAAGAAATAAGTTACAAAAAAAATTAATACCCAACAAGAATGAATCAAACAAGGGTTGACGTACCGTAAAATCCAATCAACCAACCAACTAAGTACTACTAAATAACTAGCAGTCCATGTAAACCAAAAATGAGATAAATACGTAAACGTTGTCTGAGAACTAAGAACACTACAAACATGAAGATGACAGTGATAGTGTTCATAGTCAGCCCTAAAGAACAATAACGGTGAAGGTGTTGCTTGGCGTAACGGTTATCGTCGTAAGAAATTAGTTAAAATCTATAATAAATGAATTGAAAATCCGTGGTTGGACAGCTGGATCTATCCACTGAAAAAAGACGTTCTCCCAGCATCTACTGACCAAGTCTTGTCGCCTGCAACAATCTTTTCTAGCAGTCCTTTGCCAAAGCTCACTCGCCTCTTGTTCCTTGTCGTACGTCACTGCCCTCATCAGTAAGACTGGAACGCAACTACCCGGTGTGATAAGGCAGGTCTTAAATAATCGTACTAAAATCCCTCATCCGGGTCAATCGCACAGTGTAGTAATTTACATGCGCGGCAACGAGGTAGTCTGACGTCAAGCCACGACCCTCGATCAGGAGGATGTGAGTTCAATCTCCTTATTCCCCCCTGATCGCATTTTGCACGCCAGACATATTCGTGCACGCTTTGAGCTACCACGTGCGTTATTCCTCTCGCCACAAAATTGAAGCATCTTCTTTTAGGCCTACTTCACGACTGAGATAGTAACGTACATCACCCTGAAGCTAGCGGCAAAGGTTCAAACCCAGATAAGAGAACAGGCTTTTCTGTGCTGGTTTTAGATAACTGGAGATGAGAGGAAGAATTGAAGCACAGCACTGTTAGATCGGCTAGGATACTAAGAAAGATCTAGGAGACTTGAAGCGACTCGTTGTCACTCAGAATTCAGTGAAAAAAACACCATTTCGAACTGGTGTAAAAAAAAACATTTATACCCGAGAGACGATAAAGACAGGCAACCTCAATATTGCTTGGATTGTGTATTGCTCGAGCGCTTGGATTGTGGCATCAACGCATCACTCAATGTTGGGAGACCTTTTTCCATACATATAGTATTAAGAAAAGAAGGTGGAAGAGGTCTTGCCAACATTGCGGGTTGCGTTGATGTCACAATCCAAGCACTCGAACAATACTTTAAAAAAGAGCAAGGAAAGATTATTTTCCGCAGCCAATAACAGTAGCTGCAACATATAGACAAGCAGAAAAACAAGAAAATAGAAATGGGAAGAAAAACAAATATATGAAAACTTCAAGCGACAAATTGAGGAGATTTCAAATGAAAAGACATGAAAAGAAAACTTTAAGAGAGAAACTGAGTTGCAGCACTAAACAATGCCATAACAACAAATTCTATCAAAGTAAAAGTAGATAAGACACAACTTAACAGCAAGTGTAGGGTGGGTGAAGACAGATATGAGACTATCAACCATTTAGAAAGCGAATATAGCAAACTAACATAACGAAAATTCAATGATAGGCATGACTGAGAATTGTGCAAAAACTTAATTTTGACCATACACCAAAATGGTATATGCATAAACCAGAATCTGTCCTTGAGAATGAAACGCATAAAATTCTCTGGGGTCACCTCATTGAGAATTGAAAAAAACCCTGTGGAATATGAGAGTGGTAGGGGAGCCCTTGAACAAATTGACCTAGGCCGAGGGAAGATAGTTTTTATATGCATATGTATTTATGTTTTGTTTTGTTTCGTTTTTGGTGTTTTTGGTGGGGTTTGTTTTTTTTTTGTTTTTTTTCGTTTTTCTTTTTTTTTTCTTTCTTACTTTTTGTTGCCTTTTTGGATGTTATTTTTCTATTCACATTGATAGTACTCCCCTAAGGAGATGAGCAGTCCCCCGAATTTCATTTTTTTTTTCATATTGTGGACTAGCCTAGCGTACCTCGCGTAGAGAGTGAATGCGTTGGTAGAGGACTATTTATACACGGATGTCTGAGGACATCGAGGTGATTGCTTGAGCCGGCTTCTGGCGCTTCGGCCTCTGGAGTGGCTTGGTAATGAAATTAACAGCGTCAATCCAGGGGGCTATTCCCCCAGGCAATACCTGCCCCCTTGATTTAAAGGGGCAGGGCTGGATTTATTGCCCAGTGCCTGAGGCACCCCCTCGAGGGGGAATGCCGACAGAATCGACGCATTTTTTGTGCTTACCACCAATGAGCTTCGGCTTGTGGGTGGGCCCACATAAAAATGTCTTTGTGTCACGCCCTCATAAGTGGGATGAGAGGCAAATAGCTTGCTTGAGCCGGCTCCAGAGCGCTTCGGCCTCTGGAGTGGCTAGGTAATGAAATTAACAGCGTCGATCCCAGGGGGGCTATCCCCCCAGGCAATACCTGGATTTAAAGGGGTAGGGCTGGGTTTATTGCCCAGCGCCTGAAGTGCTCCCCTTGAGGGGAGAATGCTGACGGCATAAACGCATTTTTGTGCCTGCTATGAGCTTCGGTTTGTTGGTGGGCCCACAGAAAAATGTCACACCCTCATAAGTGGGAAAAGAGGCAAATACCCTGAGACCGCATGGATTACGAAACCATTACGCGACCGTCAACCTCGAGGTTTTAACACTCTGTTGCGAGTTACTATATGTCTAGCGCACATTTAGCTAGAATGTACCAGTAGTATACTGAATACTGTATGATCCAGTATACAACACATATTGGCTATGTCTGCTAGGTATCTTGTTAGTGTGTTTATCTCTCTGTTTCTTGATCATGCCCAGGGCTCCCACTATTACTGGCACGGTGATAGTTTTAAGGCGTCTTATTATCACCTCCATAATGGATCGTCTTTCTCGACAAAAAAGCATCAAGTGACCAACTGAAATTTCAGCTTTATAAAAATGCATCATTAACACTGTCGACGTTGACAATGAAAGTAACAGCTTTTGTTTTCTCCTGTAAGATAGCCATATCAATTTTTTTCAAACTCATTTTTTAAACACATTTTTTGTATACTCATTTTTAACCCATAGATGGGACCTTAAAAGGTACAACCACTTGGTGTAAGGGTGGACCTGGGAGTAACGGCGATGAAGGGGTACTCCACACTCCCCAGAGCTCCGGAACTGAAACTTCACCATTAGATGCAGTTTAACATCGTATCTAGGACACTAAGACCCTCAGCCACCACATTCTAGTGTACATATGATAGAAAGTGTTGGAGGTCTGGTATAAGAGCAATAGGGTCGGGACAATCCTATAGGTGCTAGGGCTTGACATGACCAGCCGATTGATCGGAGGGGACCACCTCTACCAAAGTGGATGGACTACTGATCAACCAGGATTCCGTCCTTAAGCATCACAGGTTGTCGCTTACAACAAACAATGGTCCCATTGGAGTGTCTTACCTCTCTGCAGAGGTGCAGTCTGTGTATTCTAAGGCCCCACCGACAGGGCAGAGCTGGATTGTTGCAAATGATTACATAATTTTTCCTCCGGCCCAGCCGAGGGTCCACTGACTTCGGCCCTGTATCTTACGAGCTAACATCGTTGATCTCAGAGGCCATCCCCCAGGCAACACCTGCCCCCTTGATTTAAAGGGGCAGGGATGGGAAAAAGT
>CM042151.1:63211868-63214368 GCA_023376005.1 Doryteuthis pealeii | reverse complement strand
TGTATTTGTGTGTGTTATGCCAACACACGATTGTCATTATGTCATGCATACGCGCACACGTATTCTGCACACACACACACACACACACATACACACAACACACACACACACTACAAACACGCGCTCAGACACGTAGACACGTACACACGCGCATATTATTTGTTTACATCAATATCAATATAATTTTAGAGTATTCAAATAATTGGACCCGCAACTCATAATGATAGATAGATAGATAGATAGATAGATAGATAGATAGATAATGAAGAACTTGGGAAAAAACAATAATTTGATGAATCCAGATTTTACAAATATACCAATACAATTATTCTAGGGAGAGAATCTAATCGTTTTGCGTCAATCAACCTTGTTGTTTTGGACATGAATCTTTGAAAATTGTTTGTTTTTCAAGAGATCGGTGAGTGTTCTTCAAATCTCTTGGATTCGTCTGGTTTTAAATGAGTCTATGACTAAGTAAATTGCCGTCTTCCTTATCTTCTCTATGTTCTACATGCCTGTTTATATTCCTCTCTCTATCTAACTATCTATCTATCTATATAGTATATACAATATTATGCTATATATTATATATACATATATATATATATAATATAATATTATATATAATATATATATAATATATATATGTACATACATATATATGACTACTATATATATATATGTATATACATATATATGACATATTATATATACATATATATGTATATACATATATATATATTATATATATATATATATGTATGTATTTATGTATATACATATATATATATATATGCATATATATATATATATGTAGAGAGAGAGAGAACGTTCCCAAGAAAAATATATTGATACATAACTATATATATATATAATAATATATATATATATATATATATTTATATATATATATATATATATATATATATTTATATTTATTTATATATATACAATAGTTAGAGGGAGACAGAGGAGAGAAGTGGTGGATAGAAAGAGAAGATACGAACTGACGGTGAGATAAATGTTATATTGATAGATAGGTATTAACGAGTCTGTTTTTCATCTATTATATTATCTATCTCTCTATCAATCTATCACTATCACTTTATCACACTATCTATCTACCATTATATATATATATATTATATATTTATATATATATATATATATATAATATGATGATGATGATGATGATGATATAGTCACCCTGAAGAGGCGAGAATCGTCGAAACAGTGTTATATAATATATATAATATATATATATATATATTATATATAATTATATATATATATTACATACATAGAGAGAGGGAGATAGGTAGATGATAAACTCAGACTCGTTATAATTTATCTAGCCATATACATTTCTATCACCGTACATTCATATCAAACTATCTATTTATCTCTCTCTCTCTCTCTCTCTCTATATATATATATATATATATATATATATATATATATATATATAATAAATTGATGTAATCCGGCTTAATTAGATAGGAATAGAACGAGACAGAGAGATTGATATGAACTGACAGTGTTAGATATGTATATTGATACATAAATACATTTTTAAAAAAACTCTTAGATAGATAGATAGATAGATAGATAGATAGATAGAAGAACGAAAACAGTAAGGTAAGAAATCTTAACATTGCTACTTGTATAAAATAATGTTGATAGATATGTACAGACTGAGACAGATGAGAATTTGATGCGCGAACATGCGAACATAATGCTGTTCGTCATCATTTGCATCAGTATGTACATGCATATACATGTGTATACGTGTACACAAGATAGATAGATATCAACAGAATCAGATAGATTGAGAGATAGGTAGATAGATATTAAAAGACGGTGATATATATATATATATATATATATATGTGTGAGTGTGTGTGTGTGTGTTGTGTGTGTGTGTGTGTGTCATATCAAACTATCTATTTATCTCTCTCTCCCTTTCTCTCTCTCTCTCTCTCTCTCTCTCTCTCTATATATATATATATATTATATATATATATATATATATATATATATATATATATATATATAAAACTCTGAGATATATAGATAGATAGAACGAAAAAAAACAGTAAGGTAAGAAATCATTGATACTTGTATGTTACACAAATTACACACATACAGATGTGTGTCTTAAAACAGTTAAAAACCCCTTCGCATTCTGTGGGTGACGATAGCCGAGCGGTTAAGCTGTCTGACTGATGTTGAATCGATCGGAGTTCTATCCCGGATGTAGGTAGCTCACAAAATGTCTAGCCACACTGGAGAGACTTGATAAGTCGGAACACGTGTCCGTCGATGACTATATATATATTTATATATATATATATGTGTGTGTGTGTGTGTGAACAGACGATTATATATCTGTATATATATATGTATATATATATGTGTGTGTGTGTGTGTATGTATGTGTATGTGTGTGAGTGTGTGTGTGTGTGTTTCCTGGTAATTAGGATCTTTCTATGTGTAGTTT
>CM042151.1:63196868-63206868 GCA_023376005.1 Doryteuthis pealeii | reverse complement strand
TATATATATATATATATATATATATATATATATATAATCCTATTGATTTCTGTCGAAATGGTCGGCTTGGTAAATATTTCCTCACATAAAGATTTAGATAAATTATACACCAGTTAAAATATGTACAGGCAAATTTATTATTACTTTTACCGGCAAATCTGTTTATATAACTCATACAAACACTCTACTACTCACACACATATATATATATATATATATATATATATATATATATATATATATATATATTGAGCGAAATGGCTATTTCTGCATAATTTTATGTACACATTGATTCATAAATATAATTTGTGCATCTATATGTATATACTTGCTTGTAAGGAACATATTGTAGATACACGCACTCATGTACATACAAACATACCCACCTCTCTCTCTCTCTCTCTCTCTCTCAATCTCTCTCTCTCTCTCTCTCTCTCTCTCTCTCTCTCTCTCTATCTATCTATCTATCTATCTATCTCTAACACAAACACTCACAAACATACACAAATATATATATATAAATAGATAGTTGGTATGTTCTTTCTGATTCATATACTTACAGAGATACAAATATATATATATATATATATATATATATATATATATATATATATAATATAGAATGAATAGAGAATGAATGAGAAAAGTATTGGCTTCTTTATATAAACGCTAACTAAACCACCGTTTTTTTTTATCTTAAAATCTTAACATTTTGACAATCTCGTCTGATGATTGCAGTAAGCATGAAACTAATAGTAACGAGATATTAAATCCATAATATCAATATTTTATATATATATATATATATATATATATATATATATATATATATAGGCGAGCAAATATCAGTTGACTCCATGCCCACGCTACCTTAACTTAGATCTAAATGCTCTATCCACAATATTGAGCACTATTTACTTATAAATATAACACCCCTATTATCCATATTTATACATGCACACGTGTGTGTGTGTGTGTGTGTGTGTGTGTGTGTGTGTGTGTGTTGATACAATAGAGTGGTATATTTATACGTAAAAAGTGCTCAATATCGTGTACATGAAGTCAACGGAACTTGTTTACAGTGAGATCCTTACCTCCGCGATTATCATTTGGTTTGAAAATCGGATTGCCAAGAAACTGGCAGTAACCAAAAACTGCTAATGATTGAATTGTTTTCATTTTCAAACTGCGCTGTTGGCTGGTATACATATCCAAAGATTTTTAACAATTTTCATATATATATATATATATATAATCTTTGCTTCATAAACCTTTTCACTGTTACTCGTAGTTTCATGCGATTTTATCAAAAAGGAAGAAAAAAAACACACACACACACACGCATATACATATATATATATATATATATATATATATATATATATATCGGTACAGCGTTCGGCGAGGAATCACAAGGTTCCAGGTTCGATACCAGCCCTCGCCAACTCAGCGTATGAATAGCACAGTGATTTGTGCGGTAAAGTGAGGAGCTGATGGTAGGTGTGGCACTCTACCTCAGACGCTAAAATAATATCCGTGGTCTAGCGCTAGGGAAAAGAAGATTGACTCCCTTGCTTTCTGGCTGATACTGACTATAGGCCACTCCGACGACTTACTATATATATATATATATATATATATATATATATATATATATATACATGTGTATGTGTGTGTATATGTATCAGTTTTTGGTACATATTAAATATTCAATTTTCATGAAGACATATTCAAAATAAAACTTGTATATACATAGATACTTCCCTCCTTGCGCTGAATATATATTGTACATACGCATTCACATACATACACACACACATACACATAAATATATATGTATGCTTGTGTGTGTTAGTACTCATGTGCAATATATATATATATATATATATAAATGCATGACACGCTGATGACTACTTTTTATATGTATTGAGTTTTCTCTCTATTGGATGCTCCATTGTTCACGCCTTGTGCCATACTAATGTAAACTTAATCTAATAGCCATATCACCGGTTTTCGTAACCTAAATATGATTAATTAACACAATTCGAAAACTAATTCGTTGTGATGGTGAGGATCGAACCCAAGATCAATTGATGGCGAACTGGTAACGAACGCGCTACAGCAAGTGCCCTGTGTATCGATCCATTGCCGGCAAATGTCTGCGTGTTTGTGCGCGTCTCTCTCAGAAAGAAAAAGCAGTGAAAAAAACGGAACCTTTACAATTATGGTTTCATTTAATTAAAATTTCGTTGACAAGTAATAATATATTGGTGACATGTAAGTGTGCTTTTTAGTGTAACCTTTATTCACTATATATTGCACACGCGCGCACACACACACAAATATATATATATATATATATGTGTGTGTGTGTGTGTGTGTGTGTGTGTGTGTGTGTGATGATCCATATTTGGGATCATCGATATCTCACTGTACAAACATACTGTATGCTCTTGTAGGTGCAAACATATAGATTTATGCAATGATTTTTTTATAAATCCCGCAATGTATAATAACTAATAAATTAATCATATACTGAGCAATATTCAACTTTCAAAGAAAGAAAAAAATGAACAAACCGTCATTTTTCTGTTATAATTCATTTCGACCAGAAACTTACAATGAGTCTAGCCTCTTTAAACAGTTCTGGTAGAAATAAATTATAACAAACAAATGACAGTTTGTTTTCTTTCTTTGAAAGTATATATTGACTTTATGTCTTGGCTACCCAAACTTAGGTATACATGTTCTATCAATAATATTGAGCATCCTTTGCTTATAAATATATTATTAATATTATATATATATATATATATAGTGAAAAAAAATTTAAAAACACAAGTTCATAAGACGAGTGATGTTTATTTCGCCAACGGTCAGATTGACGGATAAAGCAAAAGACTCTCACAGTCTTCTTATTCTCTGTGATAAATTTATTTTTCCTCAAATTAACAAAAGCCCTGATGAAGATCTATTGAAATTGATCGAAACACTGTAGCGTTGGCGAAATAAACATCACTCGTTTTATGAACTTGTGTTTTTTTAATTTTTCATTATATTACATACTGTCGGATTCACTTCCATTTTCTCTTCACACACACACACACACACACACACATATATATATATATATATATATATCTGTGTGTGTGTGTGTGTGTGTGTGTGTGTGTGATTAGATCAAAGGTAAAGGACTCTGTCTGCTCTATTCATTGTTAGAGTAAGAATAGAAAGATTCCCGCCTTTCCTGGTGATATTGGCGCGATGAAGACAAAACTCTAAATTGAAACCCTGTTTGAGTGTTGCCCGTGAGAATATTAGCTCATCCCAAAAAAGTTCGGATGGCCCTACACAAGTTATCACCAATATAAACAAATCACCTGCTTACGTAATCCAACAGTTCGCACTTTTAACTCTACTGTTGGCCACAAAGCTTAAGCTAATGCGTACATTGTACGTTAATATATATATATATTTTTTTTTTGCATTTTCTTAAGAGTTTTTATTTACACACTTATATGGCATCAATTAATGGAGGCACGTGGTGTGATGGTCAGAGTCGAAGGAAATGGACACGACGACCCGAGTTCAAATCCTGGACGCTGCTGTTTGCATTTCACATAGCGTTAATACTCTTGGGGAAGGTATGAATCCAACTACTCTCCCTTCAGCTATGGGTAAATAGTAGGGCGGACTGGGATCTTTAACCATGGCTAGGTAACCAGTCTAAGAGAAGGAATACTCTGAATTCAAACCTGGTAAACTCCGCCAAAGAAATCATATATATATATATTATATATATATATATATATATATATATAGAGAGAGAGAGAGAGAGAGAGAGAGAGAGAGAGAGAGAGAGAGACTAACCGTCAATGCCAAAAAATACACACGTACAATCAGCTGTAATTAATCAATATCTTGATTAATTCAGTGGATTTAACCCTGAAGATCCTTATGGTGAAACTCGAGTAGGTTATTACTGTGTACAATAATATATATATATATATATATATATATATATATATATATATAGCATTAATTAGGGCAACTCACGTGGTGTAATGGTTATCCAGCTCGCTTCGCAGATCATTGTTAATGAGTTCGATTCTCATTGGGGTGCCCCATACTTCTGGCCTTGTGTTATATCTAAGCTACGTTTATCAAATAACTCTATAGCCTTAATTATTCCTACAATGTTTTAGTCATAGATGGGGCCTTAAAGATCATTTTCCCAACCCTATGACTCTTATGACAAACCCCCAATCATTTTATCATATACAAGGTGTATCAAAAAAGTATCGAGGTTTTTTAAAACTTTTTAACACACCTTTTATTCTGAAAAAAAAAAGTTCCATTCATTCATTTTTTCAGAATACAAGGTGTGTCAAAAATGTACCAAGTTTAAAGTTGTATTTACCAAGATAGAAATGAAGAATGAATGGAACGTTATTTTTTTTTTTTTTCAGAATACAAAGTGTATCAAAAAGTACAAAAATCTCGATACCTAGTATGTGTTAGAAGGCGGTGGTTGAGAGTCTTAGTGCCCTGGGTATGATGTTAAACTGTTTCTAACGGTGAAATTCCAGTTCGGGAGCTGTGGGGTGTGTGGAGTACCACTTCATCGCCATTACTCCCAGATCCACTCTCACCTGGATGTTAGGTCCCATTTATGGGGTAAATAGAAAAAATGAGTTTTGAAAAAAATGAATTTTTTTTTTAAATTGAGCTTTAAAAAAGAAATTGAATACCCATCAAGAATGAATAAAACAAAACGTCTTCGGGTTAAAATAACCCAACAAGAGTTGACATGCCGTAAAATCCAACCAACTAGGAGCTCAAGAACTGGAGTCTCACCACCAGATACAGTTTAGTATCATACTCAAAGCAACACCTTTTTGGTGGATACAGTCTGTATATTCTAAGCCCCACCAACGAGGCGGTTATTTGTATTGTGTAATGTTATTGACTATTACTACTTCTATCGCACACTGTAGTTAATTTATAGATTATTGCGTTTTAAGAATGTCTACAAGAATGATATGAGGTACTTCAGCTGGGAAAATTTTGACTGTCCATTCTAAAGTCACCCTGGCGCAACACCATGAAGCCAAGAGTTTCAGAAGAAATCGGCGACAACAAAGCACCGGCACATCAACATCTTCAGGGACAGCCTTCACATGCGACATCTGTGGTCGCGGCTGTTTTTCAAACATTGGACTTCACAGTCGCTAGAGGCACTGTAACTTCAGGGGCACAAGAATTATATAGTCTTCCGAGACTGCAATGCCGATAAAAGTTGACTGTCATATTACTTCTATCACACACTGTAGGTAATTTATAGATTGTGGCCTTGTATAAGTTATATTCCTGTAGACGATTACGATTTGGAACTGCTACCGATTTCCAATCTCCCAAACATTAAACCATATTACAAAATGTTTTATCGACAATTTCTTCTGCTTGATGGCTGAGGGTGGGGTGGAAAAATCACTTACAATATCTTGGCCGCCTTCTGTTGTTTAATCGCCAGTATCGGCCATTGTTACGAGTCGACCATTGTTAGTAATTCCCTGAGTTCAGTTTTCAATGAGTGCCCTTAATTTTGGCCTTGAGCCAGACTAGGCTAGAAAACAACATTAATCTTTCCTATGCCTTTTATATTTCTCTTTGTCTCTGATTTTCTCCTATTCTCAGTGGAAGGGGGAACCTCCTGTAGCCTAATGGTTAGCAAGCTAGCTTCGCAGACCATTGTTAGTGAGTTCGATTCTCACTGGGTGCTCCATACTTCTGGTCTTGTGCCACATGTAAGCTAAGCTAAGCTTCGTAAATACCATTGGGCATCTCAGGTGGTGTAATGGTTAGCAAGCTAGGTTTGCGAGCCATTGTTAGTGAGTTTGGTTCTCATTGGGCACCCCATATTTCTGGCCTTGTGCCACATCTAAGTTTAGCTTAGTAAATAACTATTTTCAGCGGAGAGTACCCGTGGCGTAGTAACTAACGTACTGGACTGTGACCAAAAACGTTAAAAATATAGATGGATATGATTATATTTAATATATATATATATATATAATATATATATATATATATATAATTTAAATCAAATTTCAGCATTCAATAACCCATGAGAAGTTGAGTGGAAGCCTCCGTGCTGTAGTGGCTAATGTGCTAGGCTGTGGCATTGAAGTGAACTGACTAGATAAATACCTACATTTAACGTACTCAACTTATCAGGACGTCCTATCGTGGTGTAGTGGTTAGCAAGCTAGTCTCGAAGATCCATTACTACTTGTGTGTTCGATCCTCGCTAGATACCCTTTACTTACGAACTTGTGTCAAATCCTAGCCGTGGCGAACGGGTTTGGTGAATACCTACATTTAACAGTTCTAAATACGTTCCATTGTGGTGTAATGTTCAGTAAGCTAGTCTCACAGATCCATTACTACTGAATAACGAGTTCGATCCTTACTAGACGCCCCATACTTGCGATCATACGTTACATTCTCGCCTTCTATGCATGAACTTAGTACTGTCGACGAGGCTTTGAATATGCTGCAAGAGGGGGGGTAAGATACCTCCTCTAAAAAAAAGGAGTTGCGGTATCTGGGAGTGAGGCTCCAGATCTGAAGAGTGATGAGTACTTATTCAATACCATTACTCCCAGGCCCACTCTGACTCGGAGTGACAGTACTTGTTAGGGTCACATCTATGATTAAAATAGGTCTATTTAAAAAATATTCGTATTCAATCGGACCATGTGCAAAAAAAAAAAAATCTTACGAAGGAACTACACAAAAAATGTAAATATGAAGGCAATTCCCTAACTTCTAAGCTTAAAATGACCCTAGATCGGTTGACATGCCGTTAAAATCAATCAATCAACCAGTATCTTTACAGAGTTTATAGACTTGTTCAATTCTTCCTTAAACTTTCAAGCCATCAATTTTGATTCGTTTTTGGGTGGCGCACGTTGGGTAATGGTTAACAAGCTTGGCTAGCAGATCAATGTTTCTGAGTTTCAATTCCCGCTGAGTGCACCCCCCCCCACCGTGCTAAGTAAGTATTTACTCCACGGGTAAGATGTGACAAAAGGTCACAAGTATGAAGCATTCATCGAGGATTGAACTCACAATTCAGTAGTAATGGATCTACGTGACTAGCCTGCTAATCCTTATACCATGATAGGACACCCTGATAAGTTGTGTTTAGAACTCTTATATGTAAGTATTTACCCAACCCGTTTGTCACGGCTAGGATATGACACAAGGTCGCAAGTATGAGGCACCCATCTCTGATATTATTGTTTTATTCTCCAACGTATCAAAATCAATCCTATGAATGATTTTTATATAGAAACCAATTAAAATATAATTAAAATAAGTGTAATCTTTTTATATACGTTCTTAGTTAAATTTGGTTAGTCTTTATAATTCAATATATTTCATTGCATTAAAACTTAAATACTTATGCCCAACGGAGAGCGCATATTGTTGCTAGTATCTTAAAAATATGTTCTTTTGATTTTCTCGTTTACACATTACTGAGTCACTGCCTGTGAACTAAGATGATTAATGGTTTTGTGATTGCATAGGGGCCAATTATTGATAGATTTTTAAAGAGAAACTCAAAATGATTTACAGAGACAGAATTTTTCGCAAAATATGGGCTGTACTTGTCTCAAGGAATTTAGGTACCTCTTGAAAGCCTGGGTTTCCAAGAATTCTTTTCGCAACTTCTTCTGTTCCTTCCAAGGCCCCAACAATAACAGGTATTGTGCTAATTTTAAATTTCCATTTTTTTCTTCTATCTATAATTCTTTTTTTTTTTTTTTTTTTTTTTCAAATCCTTTCGTTTTTGCCATAAAGTGCTGCAACATCTATGAACTATTCCTGGTTCGATACCGGTCTCCGCCAACTCAGCGCGTGAGTAGAACAGCTTGGGTAATCTGATCTGTGCGATAAAACATCTGAGAGCTAACGATAGGTGTGGCACTCTACCTCAGCTAAAAAAAACCTTCCTGGTCTAGCTCTAGCGAAACGGGGATAGACTCCCTCGCTGCACTGTTCGGCTGATACTGAAAAGGCCATTCCACAGACTTTACTACTACTAGGTCGGTCCAGAAAGTTAAAAAAATATTATTATTATTACTATTATTATTTTTATTAGAGTTTTTCACATCAGCGTTTGCTGATGGTGTTTCACTGGAGTCTGAGTGACAAGTCTCCTCAGGTCTCCAGGACTCTTCTGAGTATTCTAGCCGATTGCAGCAATGCAGTAGTCTGGATGGTCTCA
Source organism: Doryteuthis pealeii (assembly GCA_023376005.1). NCBI lineage: Eukaryota > Metazoa > Mollusca > Cephalopoda > Myopsida > Loliginidae > Doryteuthis > Doryteuthis pealeii. The sequence continues at coordinate 63,198,572 of CM042151.1, read as the reverse complement.
ATTCTTCCTCTGATTTCCAGATCCTCCAGAACTTTTTGGGACCGTTCCAAGTGCACCAACTACAATTATTATTATTATTATTATTATTATTATTATTATTATTATTATTATTATTTTACTCTTTGCGAGTTTTTCAAACTGGCGTTAACGAGTGATCTTTCTGGAGTCTAAGTGACAGCAAGTCTTCTCGGGTCTCCAGGACTCTTCTCAGTATTCTAGTTGATCTTAACAATGCTGTTGTTTGGATGGTCTTAATTCTTCCTCTGATTTCCAATTCACCCAGACTCTTTTCCAACCCCTTGGAGACCTTTACTTTCATGTTCCACAGTTTGTTTGGTTTTTTTTTTTCAGTTCTCTATCTTTTCGATTTCTTTAATTTTTACACTGTGGTCCACCGGAACGGCAATATCCTCTTGATGAAAAGTTCTAGTCTTCTAACCGGGATTAGGTGATCTCTTTGTATCTCAAAATCCCAGAGAATGTTATGCGTCTCATTTTCTGGGATGGATTCTGGTTTGTGCATATACTATTTTGGTAGTATGGTCAAAATGTAATCATTTGCGCAATTCCCAGTGGATCACCTTTCCAATCCAATCATGCCTAGTCTTACACTCCTTTTGTGCTATTTTGCTGCATTCGCTTATTTGTGTGAGTAACAACTTCGCCTCTGTCACCACACATCGTACACTTACTATTATGTTGCGTCTTATCTCTTTTCACTTTGATATAATTAGTCCTCATAGCATTGTTTTGTACTGATATTTTTTTCACACCTGTTCATCGTCTTCAACTGTTCACTACCTTTAGAAATGTCCTCGCTATAATCGCATCCAGGTGTGCGAATTATTAACGGCACAACCCAGAGATTCATGTTCCACAAGTTTTTAAAAATCTTCAACTTTTTTTTTTTCTTTCAATCAAAACATTATTTCTGTTTTCAGTTTTCGCACGAATAGTAACCGGTGGCTTTCACTGGAGATAAAGTGACAGCAAATCATTTCAATATTTTCAGCACTTTCCTCAGTATCCTAGCTGGTTTTTAGCTAGGATGTCATCTGGAGAGTTTTTTTATTATGTTTTGTACAGGGTGATTGAAAAGTTACTCCCTATTTAAAACTATTTATAATTTCTTTATATGCAGTTACATTTTTCTCAATTCTTCAATTTGTGTTACTTTAAAAATGGCAGTTAAATCTGTGTTGATGTTGGTGGTGGTAGTGGTGGTGCTCCTCCGCATTTGGCTATTATTGTTCATGAATGGCTGAATCACCATTTTCCTGGGAGATGGGTGGGTAGACGTGGTCCGCATAAGTGGCCGGTCAGACACCCTGATTTAACACCCTGTGACTTTTTTCTTTGGGGCTGGTGAAGAAGCAACGACTTTGGAAGAACTTGAAGGACGAATACGAGAATTTAGTTCTACTATTCCACAAGAGTTCTTGTGAAGATCAGTTGATGCAATTCCCGAGCGGCTTGAGCGGCTGGAGGCGAATGCTGGTGTCCATATAGAATTTTACATAATGTGTATTCTCGTATTCATTTTTTGTAAAGATAATGATTCAGAAATAAACTACATTAAACTACATAGCGCTTATACCCTCCAGCTATGGGTAAATAGTAGGGCAGACTGGGCTCTTTAACCTTGGTTAGGCAACCAGTCTAGGAGAATGAAAACTCTGAATACAAAACTGTTAAACTCCTCTT
>CM042151.1:63179368-63191868 GCA_023376005.1 Doryteuthis pealeii | reverse complement strand
ACAGCCCATGTTATTAGTGCGTTTAAAATTAATAAGTATTAACAATGTCTCTATGAAAATCTGAGTTAGATTTGCCTAAAAGCAGCCCATGATATTAGTGTGTTTAAAATCCTGTAATGTGCCTTATATATCACTAAGAAATAAAGGTTTACATGATATGTGGTTAATTTACTTACTGGTTTTAATAAATAATTACTTAGTGTTATTGATCTTGATTTATATGGAAACCAATTAAAATAAGTGAAATCTTTTTATGTGCGTTCTTATTCAATTTCATTAGTCTTTTTAATTTAATATATTAAATTACATAAAAATTTAAAAACTTACGCCCGGAGGGTGCATATTCTTGCTAATATATATATATATATATATATATATATATATATATATATATATATCATTATAGTGTGTACAGAAATAACACACTTTAATAATAAATCCGCTCTACTTACGTATTGAGAACTTTATATTTGTTATAACGCTGATTTATCCGAGTAACATTTATACCAACTAAATATTGAGACCAACCCAATATTTTTACCGGTAAGTCATTCCTTTTTCACACACACACACACACACACACACACACATATATATATATATATATATATATATATATATATATATATATATAATGATGCGAATACTATTCGCATCAACGTCACCTGGTGAATGCATGCGATTTTGCATGTATGAAACCTAAGGTTGTGACTGTTCTATTGCCATCAAATAAATAGATATGTAATACCTTTATATATTTATTTCATTATATTATATAATAGCTCTATTCTTATATCGAGCACTATCCTAATACTACTGCAATTTGGCGCACCATTCCAGTGAAAGCTGAAGCGGTGACTATCCCAGGCTATATATATATATATATTATATATATAATATATATATTTATATGAGTCAGATCTTACCTGAAGAACATTAAGCGAAACTAATAGTAGGTTCGTCTGACTCATTAGATTTATCTTTATTATTTGCTCTACTTAGGCATTGAGCACTTTTTACTTATCAGCTATTCTCCTGGCGGTTATATGAATATATATATATATCTTATATACATATATATACATATAAATTGTTTTTTCTTTTGGCCAAATACTGTACCAATAGATTATTTTTTTTGTTGGTACGACTATCTTGTCTTTTTTTTTTTCAAAAATTTTTTTCTCCCGGTTGATGTTTGGTAGTAATTTTTACAATCAAACTTTTTGCGGGCTTTTTCTCACCGCAAGGATTTACCAACACGCTTGGTATATTATATATATATATATATATATATATATATATATATATATATAGGGAGCTTCAGAAACATTGATATCATTTCGTAATCTAATAACTTGACCAATCCTCGTTCAAATGTTCTGAAATTTTAACAGCACGTGTAGAAACAACTCAAATTTCCATGTTTGATATTTTATGTTATTTATTTTTTTATTTTTTTTTTATTTTTATACAAATGCAAATTCACTGAAAGAAAAAAGGTGTTTAAACATTAAACATAGATTTTCGAGTTCTTTCTATACATGTTTTGACATCATTTTTTAAAATAGGTCAAATTATTAGATTACGAAATGATATCAATTTTTTAATACACACTGTACATCTGAAATGATGTCATTCTTTTGGAAACATCCTATATATATATATATATATTATATATATATATATATATATATATATATATATATATATATATAAATATAAATATATATATATATATATAGTTAGGGTTCGAATCACACACAAAGTAGTTTCCTGTCTATAACTCTGCTGATGAGCCATAATATGCCGAAATGTACACACAGAGATCGACTTTTTCTCGATTTGTTTACGCCTTACATTTTGAACAGATATATTCGCCTAATTCATTAATTATCAACTAATTAAATTTCAAATAAATAAATAGATTACGATGATAGGCATTTAATTCAAACTTAACGACCGAGGATCCCAGACAGTACCTCCAGTACGTATATATACATAGATCTTTGTCAAAAATTGCCCTACACCACCTAAAACACCAATATTTATTTTCAAGAGTTGCTCTTTCTAGTAATTAATTTGTGACTCGAAACTAACCATTTAATTCAAGATTAACGACCGGGGATCCCAGACAGTACCTCCTCATACGCGTTGCCCGAGAAAACAGGATACTTTTTAAATGAACTAACCATAATAAAATGAGGTGTTGAGCCGTGTGTCCTATCCGATGGCCATATAGATTTCTCTCTCTCTCTCTCTCTCTCTCTCTCTCTCTCTCTCTCTCTCTCTCTCTCTCTCTCTCTCTCTCTCTCTCACACACACACACACATATATATATATCCCATTTTGCCTTTGCCATCATTTACTAAGCTTAACGTAGTTTGGCACAAGGTCAGATGTGTGGAGTGTTCAGTCAATATCTACACAACAGCCTAAAGATTATATGTATAGTCTGAACAAAATAGTTAAAAATATTTACTAAGCAAAGATACAAGGGGAACAGTATTTAGCAATTGCTTAGTTGAATTAACAAGTGATATCTCGTAGTTTTTCTATTTCGAAGTTTCGTCAGACATTACCTACACGAAAAACAGTCGATTCCATTCTCATTATTTAGGTACTATATGACATAAAATTTTCTACCCGTGGTTTGGTGTGAGAAAATAGAGACTTGTTCTCTGCACCCAGTGAACAATAGCATTTATTCAACGTTACATAACTTTGGACACTGCCATTTATGTCCACTTCCGGTCATCTGTAAGCATCACTTCCGGTTTTTGTAATTCATGATAACAATAAAGATTTTAAAATGCAGTCAGTATATAAATTGATGTTTTTTGTTTTTGTTTCCAAAAATCAAGATGGAAACATCTCCACACTAAACGTTGAGCCCTTGAAATTAGTAAACCAATTCATATAAGTAAAAAGTAAATAAAATCGTCGGGGTGGCCTAAAGTCGGCATCAGCTAATCAGTGAGGGAGTCTCTCCCCTTTTCACTAGCGCTATACCAAGAAGATTGTTTTTTGCGTCTGAGCTGGAAAGCCACACCTACCATCAGCTCCTTTACTTTACCGCACATATCTTTGTGCTACTTATACGCTGAGTTGGCGAGGGCCGGTATCGAACTAGGAACCTTGTGGTTTCTAGCCGAACACTCTACCGACTGAGTTAACCCCCTTGGGAAAGGCAGGAAACCCCCTCAGTCCTGAACGGTCTACCGACTGAGCTAAACCAGTCCAAACCAATTCATATACCTAGGTAGTAATATCTCATCTACAGAGAATGACGTCAATATACGAATGAGAAAGGTATATATATATATATATATATATATATATATATATATATATATTCTTTATTTAAGTTAAGGTAGCTTGGCTATTGGAATCAACACCTGGTTACTGAAGTTTCTCGCCGATGTGATCTTCAGTTTTGGTTTGAAGATCGCATAGGCGAGAAACTGTCAGTAATCAGGTGACTCCGTGTCCATGCTACCTTAACTTAGTAATAAGCTAGTTCGAACTCTAGTCACGGTATTACGCTTACTTTCGGACTAATACCCTTGATAAAGGTATGAAACTACTTATCCTGTCGGCTATTGGTGAAATAGTACCACTACTGTTCTTCTACAAGAATGCCTTATCGAGGCTCATGCTGTAATGGTTATCGTCATGGAAATGGAGTCGGTGAGACGAGTACAAATTCTGGACGAGATTGTTTGCATTTCATGTTGCACTTGGGAAAGGTATGCATCTAACTATTCTCCCTCCAGCTATGGGTAAATAGTAGGATGGACATGGCTCTTAAACCTCGGTTTGGCAACTAGTTAGGGCCGGTTTAGCTCAGTCATTAGAGAACCCGCCTTGAAAACGCAAGGTTCCGGGTTCGAAACCGGTCACTGCCGACTCACCGCATGAGAAGCACAGATTGGGTAATCTGATCTGTGCGGTAAATTGGGGGAGCTGACGGTAAGTATGGCGTTCTACCACAGTAAGACAATCTCCCTGGTCTAGAACCAGTGAAAACGGGATAGACTCCCTCACTGATACCAACAATCCGCAAACTTTATTTTACTTTGGCAACTAATCTAGGTGAAGGAAAATACTGACTTTAAATCTGCTAAACTCTGCTTAAGAAATCGATCATGCGTCACACCCTGTTTGTGCGGAGAAGTTGATAAATACATAAAAGGATGACTTTGGCATTAAATAACCCATGGGGGTTGATGTGTCATTAGCCAAAGAATCCAAGCAATTTGCGCGCGAAAATATCTTTTGGTGGAAATGATTTTCATTTTCAACATGAATACATTTTCGTGAAATAGATGATTTTCTTAAGTTTCGAAGGTCTTTAGGATTAAAATCGTAATTGAAATGCACATTTATCTTTTGAATAAGGTCATCCTCTTTTTCTTTTTTTTTTTTTTTTTTAGAAAATTTACTGGTTTGATTGATGAGAGGAATCCCCTTGAACACCACTCCCACCCCAACACCTACCAACCCCAAAAATTTAAGTCATTAATTAAATTTTCAGCTTCATTGAACAAAAACAAAAATCTGGTGAATCAATAAAAAATAAATTCTTTAATAATTATTTGTTATCTACTTATTATTATTTTTATTTGATTTTTATTTTTATCTTTTTATTTACTTTCAATTCAATGGGACCAGCTTGCTTCATTTGTACCGTGTCTCGCCTGGAAAAAAACACAACTAATCACAGACAACAAACCAGGAAGCGAAAACAGAAACAGTCAACGTTACATTACAAAAAAATAGTATCTATATTTATTCTATATACATATCCCTATACAGAGGCGCTTGGTGTAATGGTTAAAGTCGTACGAAATGGACTCGTCGACCCGAGTTCAAATCCTGGATGAATCTGTTTGCATTTCGCATTGGGAAAGGTATCCATCCAACTACATTATTATTATCTATACATTAAAGGGCAGATTCATTACCGTCGGTTTCAAAGCATTATATGCTTATCTTCAGATAATTCACTTTGTAAATTATATCTATATGAATATACGTTACGAATAACGTTCTCGCTGCATTTGACCACGTGTCATCCTCGTGTCTGTGATTAAATGTATAGATAATAATAATAATAATAATAATAATAATAAATATAGCTCTTACAACTATAATCGAGCGCAATATTTTCTTTCTTCAAACTTAAAAAAAATCATATATATATATAAAGTCATCCACAGACACCTGTGTTTCGGCGTTTCAGGCCTCTTCGGTGTGACTAGACACAACAACTATCTCTGACCAGGAGCGAAATCCGACTGACTTTTTGTCCACCCGATTCGTTAACCTCTCAGCTATTTGACATCTGCTGTTTTAGGGTGGTGTTTAAACTATTAAATACATACATTTGTTTATATATTTTACGATCACCAGAGAGATCCAGTCTGTAAACAGACGATCATTGCTTTATATATGCTGGCAGTGAAAGTTAATTTATGTCACCCCTAGAGAGCTCTACCGAGTTTTGTGAGCATATAATAAGTCATCCACAGACACCGTGTTTCGGCGTTTCACGCCTCTTCAGTGTTGCTAGACACAACAACTACCTATATATATATATATATATATATATATATATAAGCTCCCCATCCCCCTGGGGTTGAGAACTTTGGAGGGGATTTCGCTCTCCTATAAAAGGGATGGAGCACTCTATGGCGGCCTTTACATACATACAGATGTGTGTATTAAAACAGTTAAAATCCCCTTCGCATTCTGTGGGTGACGATAGCCGAGCGGTTCAGCTGTCCGACTGAAGCTAAATCGATCGGGTTTCTCTCCCGGTTGTAGGTAGCTCACAAAATGTCTAGCCACACTGAAGAGACGTGAAAGTCGAAACACGTGTCTGTGGATGACTATATATATATATATATATATATATATATATACTCGTATATTAGTCAAATTCCTAAGAGATAATTTTGAGGAAAATTCATTTTAAAAGGGCTAAAATTGCAAATCGGTCGGAAAATTAGAGTGACCCAGAAAATACAGAACCCACAAATTTTGTAATAAAACTGTTAATTTTAACTAGGGGGGTTTAGGGTTAGGGCTAGGGTCTAGGGTTGGGGATGGGGTTGGGGTTATTTTAATGGGAAAATGAATAAATAATGTGAGTTCTGTTTTTTCTGGGTCACTATGTATACAGGGTGACCCAGAAAAAACAGAACCCACAAATTTTGTAATAAAACTGTTAATTTTAACTGTGGGTGTTTAGGGTTATATTAAGGTTTAGGGTTAGGGTTGGGGTTTAGCGTTAGTTTAATGGGAAAATAGATAAATAATTTGGGTTCTGTTTTTTCTGGGTCACCCTGTAATATGTTTTAATTTTCCGGCCGATTTGCAAGTTCAGCCTTTAAAAAGTAAAAATTCCAAAATAATATGGACGATGGGTAACAAAAATTAATTGTACAGACTAATCCTTTTCTAGCCATAAATCATGTGTCGACATGAAGACCAAAAGTCGACTTATACACGGGCACATACGATGTGTGGTGAAGTGGCGAAATGCTATAGATTTCATTTCTATTAGTGGCTATATGCGAGGATCGGGGTTGTCGTTTTTTTTTGGGGGGGGGGTTATCCTGAAGAAATCGCAACGTACAAGTCTGTCAGGTAACACAATTGTAGTGGCGCCGGAAAGTCGATCGATACAAAGCCGACCATTATTGGGAAAGACAGACACTCACTGTCTGCTCGAATGTTTTGGGGGCAAAGCAGGAAATAGATGTCTAAAAATACACACGAGTCCCCACCACCACCACCACACCCACACCCAACAAAAATTGTCGAGAGACCAACGACAAGCGGCCATTTGCAAATTTAGATCTTGCTTCCCCACCAGAAAAACCATAAATGTCGCAGACTATTTAGGAGACGGATGGGTGTCGAGACACTTAGATAGATAGATAGATAGATAGATAGATAGATAGATAGATAGATTGGAACAGGTCAGATAGATAGATAGATAGATAGATAGATAGATAGATCGGAACAGGTCAAGAAAGAAAGAAAGAAAGAAAGAAAGAAAGATAGATAGATAGATAGATAGATAGATAGATAGATAGATAGATAGACAGACTGACAGACAGTCATGGTAAAGATTCTTGTAGGTCCAACAATAAATATTTCATAAAAAAAATCTATTATTTTAGACAGGACACGTGTTTTGACGATTGAAATCCTTTTCAAATTTTGTAGTATATATTAAAAAAAAATTTAAAAAAGAAAAGAAAAAAAAAAATATATATATATATATATATATATATATATATATATATATATTCACACTGAGAACTAGACTCACCAAGAAGTATATATATATATATATATATATATATATTGTATATTGTATATTTGAAGAGATTGCATTTGTATAGAATATATATGTATATATATTGTGTTTAATAATATAAGACGATTCTGTGTATTTATTTGTATGTCCTGGTAGTTTGTTTGTATACCTCAGTGTATACATAAGTATGTGATGCTACAACCACCCAACAACACTCTGTACAAATATGGAAAATTTAAATATCACGCATATATATTTATGGTTGGTTGGCATCCTTCCGTCTACAAGAGACGATGGAGTAGTGTCCAATTTTTTAACTACATGGCTGGGTGGGTTCATATGGAGGATGAGCTGTTGTCCTAACAGCAACCCCCTCTCCATACCACCGCTGTGATTTAAAGGAAATGTAAGAAACCAATGCAGTTTGGCAGCGGTAGTGTCGCAGGAGTTGCTGGGTAGCACTGGATGTCAGCGTCACACCACCTTAGGGACTCCGGCTCCTGAGTTATTTTCGGGGTTTACTCCCCTAGCCCTTCCTTGGGATGGGCAAAGCCGCTAGGCAGCGGAGGTTTTGTGTCGGACTTTTTCTTGACTTTGATGGGTATAAGGAGTCTATTCCAACCCATTTGGTGATTTGTGTGAGTAGTAAGTACCCCAAACCTACAAATGTCGGTATTCGGAAAGCTTATTAGTGGGAATGGGAGGATGCAGCCTTCCATGTACCTAGGTAGTAATATCTCACCCATAGAAAGCGATGTTAATGCATGCATAGGGATGGAATGGTCTGCTATAAACAGATTATCAATCTGATAACTGACAAGTTAAAATTACAAGCCTTGGTTGTATCAGTGATACTGTATGACTGCACCACTTGGACCCTAACGAAGCACCTAGAGAATAAGCTAGATGGGAGCTGCACAAGAATGCTGCGTGCGATCTTAAACAATTCGTGGAAACAACGTCCCCCAAGGAAGCAGCTGCACGGCTACCTGTCCGCTATCCAGCAAACCATCCGAGTGAGACGAATCAGACAAGCAGAGCACTACTGTTGAAGCAAGGACGAACCCATGAGCGACGTTCACTCGTTGAAACCAGTACATAGACACGCCCAGCAAAAACCTACCTCGACCAGCTCTGCTCGGATACTGGATGCTGCGCAGAGGGGCGCCTCCCGAGGGAAATGAAGGATAGGGACGGTTGGCAAGAGATTATCATAGATATCCGTGCTACTAGCACGAAATAATGATGATGATGATGATGATGGGATGTTTTTACTTTCGAGCACAATTTATAACAATTTGATCTCTTCCGGCAAGCATACACTCATTTTAAAAATAGACTACTTAACCCTTGTTTGTTCACCATACTTTTCTTTATAATTCCAGATGTGCTTAAACAAAGTTTATGTTATTGGCGTGGTATTCATTCCAGAAGAAACTTTTCTGATTATTGTATCATTCCTTCCACGGTTGCTCTGTCAATCTTATATAGTTCATATCCTGTTCGTTATTACCTCCTATACACACACACACACACACACATATATATATATATATATATATATATGTGTGTGTGTGTGTGTGTGTGTGTGTGTGTGTGTGTGGTTGTAAATAGAGGAAAATGCGGCTAAAACAACACAACTAATTTCAAATGATATTTCGCCACGGTATTTTACGAAGCTTTGTCAAATTTATTGTGAAGTCAAAATGGGGTCTGCATTCGACTATTATGCGCATTTTCCTCTATTATCACCCCACCACACACACACACACACACGAAGGTTTGTTAAAGCAGACCGAAACACTGAAGCATAGGCTTATTAAACATCATTCGTTCATGAAAATTGTGTTTTTTTCAATTTTTATAATATTACATATTGTCGGATTTACTTCCACTTTTTCTTTATATATATATATATATATATATATATATATATATATATAATCCTTGCGGTAAGAAAAACCCGGTAAATATTTTGACAACAAAAATATACTACCAAACTTCACCTGGGGTAAAATGAAAAGACGAAAGACCAAGAGGTCGTACCAACCGAAAATAATCGATTAATACGATAAGACTTGACCAAAGAAAAAATTATATATATATATATATATATATATATATATATATATATATATATATAACCGCAAGGATTATCTAAAGCTAAAATGGGAAAAGGGCTCAATACATAAGTTGAGCAAATAATTAAGTTAAACCTAATGAGTCAGATATACCTATTAATAGTTTCGCTTAGTAGCTCATCAGAGTAAGAATCTGACTCACACACACACACACACACACACATATATATATATATATATATATATGTGTGTGTGTGTGTGTGTGTGTGTGTGTGTGTTAACCAATCTATTAATCAAGTCCCCTATCTTCGTTGATCAATATTTACGTATCAATCGATAAATAAAATTTTAATCTACATCTTTCCCGTTTGTTTGCCATTGTTGATTCTATCCATTAATCAACTCAACACTCCATTAATCTCCCCACCCCCCACTCCCAAGCCCTAATCTCTCAACGTTCAAATGTCACGAGTCGAAAATCCGTCTCTTCTTCTGCTCCTCCTGAAAGATATTCTTCAATTCTAAAGAGAAACTTTCAACAAAATCTCAGCCTGGCCTCAACACCTCCCTATTCTGACGTCATTTTCTGACGTCATCACAATCTCACAAATCATCCAGTAAGATCACATCCGTGGGAAAATATATGGGCAACGCCCCCTAAAGGAAGGTGTCGTCGATTCTTACCTGCTAGCGATAGTAAGCATTTACTGATATCCCATCTTATCAGTTGAACACATGAATCATTATATATTTACCAACCCCTCCGAACGAGTAGGATGCGACACAAGGTCAATTTCTTAAGCGGGGTTTAACAGGTTTGAATTCAGAAGTTTATTTCTCCTAGACTGGTTACCTAGCCAAGTTTAAAGAGTCTAATCCACCCTACTATATATATGGAGGCACTGGATGTAATTATTAGAGTCGTAGGAAATGGACTCGTCGACCCGAGTTCAATTCCCAGACAAAGCTGTTTGCATTTCACATGGCGCTAATACCCTTGGGAAGGGTATGAACCGAATTCTCCCTCCAGCTATGGGTAAATATCAGGACAGACTGGGCTCTTTAACATTGGCTAGGTAACCTGTCTAGGAAAAGGAAAACTCTGAATTCAAACCTGCTAAACTTCGCTTAAGAAATTCACCTTGTGTTGCATCCTGCTCGTGCGGAGGGGCTTGGTAAATTCCCTTGAGGGGGAATGCCGACGGGATCAACGCATTTCCTACGACTTTAACCATTACACCACGAACGCCTCTAACACACAGATCATTATAGTGGGACAAAAACGCTCAAACCGAAGCATTCCTCTTTTGAGGCGTCTCAGGCACTGGGCAATAAACCCAGTCCTGACCCTTTAAACTCGGGGAACAGGTGTTGCCTGGGTGGATAGCTCCATGGATCACGCTGATATTAAATATCTTACATGTCCAATGACCGAAACCACTGGACACAGGGCCCGAAGAACGAGGTAAGTATAGCGATAGTAGATACACCGAAAACGATGTTAAATGTCTCCGGCCATCTCGTGACATAGTAACACACAGCATACACTGTTTGTGTCAACATAGGGCAACTTTTTTAACAGCCATGAAATGTACACAGAAATATATATTTACCAACACCACTGCACAATTAGGATGTGACACAGGGTCAATTTTTAAGAGAAGTTTAAGTGGTTTGAAGTCAATGTTTTCCTTCTATTAGACTAATTGCCTAACCAAAGTTAAATAAACTAATCTGCCATACTATTTACGCATAGCTGGAGGGAGAATACTTGGTTTCATACCTTTCCCAAAGGTTATCAGCGCTCTGTGAAATGCAAACAACCTCGTCCAGAATTTGAACTCGGGTCACCAAATCAATTTCCTGCAGCGATAACCATAATACCATGCGCCCTCAACACAGAATATATGAATGATAGTAGAAAACTATTCCGCCCTGTCGGCTGTGGCCGCAGAATACTCCGACTGCACCTCTGCAGAGGGGTAAAATACCCCCAACGGTGGCATCTGTTGACTGTGGGTGGCGATCCGTGATGCTTAAGGACAGAATCCTGGTGGCCGAGCAGTCCATGACATGTAACACTCCACTTTGGCCCTCACTTAGGCTAAATGGGCGGTGCGGAGAGCCCCACTCCGATCAATCGGCTGGTCAGGTCAAGCCCAAGCACCTATATGATTGTCCTAACCCTATTGCCATTATGGCAAGCCCCAACACATTTTATCATATATGTGCTAGAAGGCAGTGGCTGTGGGTATGACGTTAAACTCTATCTAATGATGTTTCAATTCTGGAGGTCTGGGGAGTATGGAGTACACCTTTATCGACATTACTCCCAGGCCCAATCAGAACCGGACTGTAAAGTACCTGTTAGGGTCTCTTCTATGGGTTAAATAGGGAAAAATGAGTTTATAAAAGTGTTTAAAAAAGAAATGAGAAATGAATAAGATATATCCAGAATATATATATATATATGTGTGTGTGTGTGTGTGTGTGTGTGTGTGTGTGTGTGTGTGTGTGTGTCTGTCTGTCTGTCTGTCTGTCTGTGTGTATCTATCTTATTCTGTTATAAGATATATATGTGTGTGTGTGTGTGTGTGTCTGTGTTTGTGTGTTTCTCTGTGTGTGCGCGCATCTGTGAGTATGTTGTTTGTATCAATCTATCTAACTATTTTTATCTGTGTATATCTATCTACCTATCATGGTTCAACGTTCAGGATTTAATATATATTCATAAGCTTCAAGCGTTATTTAAATGTACACACTGGTAATTTCCGTTCTGATACAAAAGGTTTTTTTTCACAGCAGCAACAAAAAAATAAGAAGAAAAAAAGATGTTCCCAGGAGAAAAAGCTTAACTAAAAAATAACTCAGAAGAATAATAAAACCTTTCTTTTTTTCTTCCTTTTTGTTGTTGTTATTGTTATTTCCTAAACTTTTCAGCAAGGTCGTCGAGACAACACATCTGTAAAGGAGATTTGCAGATATCTTATCTTTTTTGACTAGAGTACATTTCAAAACGTTTAAATGATAACATTATGCCAATGGAAATACAAACATACACACACACACACACCTCTCTCTCTCTCTCT
>CM042151.1:63159368-63174368 GCA_023376005.1 Doryteuthis pealeii | reverse complement strand
TATATATATATATATATATATATATATATATATATATATGTATAAATCTATATTCGCTTGTGGGCATGTTTTATCAAAAATGACAGACAATGATTTAGTTTTAGCTTTTTATTTATTTTTTATTTAGCTTCTCGTTTTGGCGAACGAGATGTAGCAACTGTGATTGTCGACGGTTTTGAAATCGTCCGAATACTTTTTCTGTAGCCCAAGTACATGTATTTTCGGCCATCATATATATATATATATATATATATATATATATATATTATTTGTTATAGTGCACAATACATTTACATTTAAGGTACGATATATACATATGAATTGATATTCGTTTCATTTCTTTCATGGGCACGTTGTCTTGATGATAAGTAGCTAAAACGCTGCTTTGAAACCAATGATAACAATCGCACTTTAAATGTATTGAACAAATACAGCTTTTACATCCGTAATCGAGTATTTACTGTCAAGTCTTCAATACTAGAAAAACTTATATATATATATATATATATATATATATATATATATATATATATATACTAGTCCATCTGGTGCAACATATTCTTAATTCATTAATCTATCAACACTGAAAATTTCATTAAATTCGGTTAATTCCCTGATTTTTGGTATTTTTTTTCTTTCAGCAGGGTGACATACGATGGTGGAATTTAGGTCCGTTAAGTTCAATTTCACCTAAAATATTATATCAAATTAGAAAGGCTAATGAAACTAAATAAGAATGTAGATAAAGAGATTTGAAACAGAGGGGGGGGGGTATAATCGAAAAATAGAATATCTTTTAATATCAATATGCAAAGTAACCTTCCCATTCACACTATAAACCCCTATTTTGTTGTATGTATAAATACAATTGCATGTTGTTAGTATGTATAAATGGTCAACAGTACTAATAATATGAAACAATTTTATTAATAATTGAGGTTTAGATAAAAAATAAAATCATGAGAGTGTGACGTAAATAACCAAGGGAATTGTGACTTGAGTAGTAATATAGTTTCGGTTACAGATAAAAAAAACATACAATCTCCATTATGATAAGATATATAATATATTATATTATGGATATTATTATCTTGTTATTATTAGTTTTCATACTTACGCAATCCTGTGCGTATGTGTATATTAACAATTAATATTGACGATATAGTTTGTTATATGTATTAATAAAGTGTGGTTGATATCAATGATATAGCATGTCTATCTCTCGGACAATCGCACAGGCAAAAAAAATGACAGTTACTGAGCGCCGTTGACTATATGTCTCCGCTGTCTTTAGGTACATACACACACACATATACACATTGGTAGAGCGTTCGGCTAGAAACCATGAGGTTCCTAGTTCAATACCGACCCTCACCAACTCAGCGTATGAGTAGCATAGGCATCTGATAGTAGGTGTGTCGCTCCAGCTCAGACGAAAGAAAATCTCCTTGGTCTAGCGCTAGTGAACAGGGGATAGACTCCCTCGCTGTATGGCTCATACCGACATTATGCCGCCCCGACGACTTATATATATATATATATATATATATATATATATATATACATATATAACATATATTTAATTCTAAACTCAACCGGTGTGAAAATAAAACCCAGATAACTCAGCACAATAAAAAAATTTACAAATTGATATCTGGGGGAAAAAAATTAAAAAAATAATGACTAACACACTCGTACTTTCTGAAAATAATATCCAGTATCGAATGTCGTGACCAAAAGAAACTGACTGATTCAGGTCTTTATATATATATATATATATATATATATATATATCTTATTATAATGGAGATTGTGTGTTTTTCTGTCTGTAACCGAAACTATATTCCTACTCAAGTCACAATTCTCTTAGTTATTGACATCACATTCTCCATGATTTTATTTGTATCTAAACCTCAATTATTAATAAAATTGTCTTACATTATTAATACTGTTAACGATGTCTACATACTGACAACATGCAATTATATTTATATATATAACAAAATAGCGGTGTACAGTGTGAACGGGAAGGCTAATTTGCATATTAATATTAAAAAATCGAATTTAATAAATATGTGCTTAGTATCATTAATTTCTAACTGTTTGGTTTTATTTTAATGAATATAAGCAAACATCTCTTCAGTGAATCTTAAATGAAATCCATTAACAAGATAAAATAACTGTCATTTTATTCTTTACTTCCTCTTATAACTAAATACTTAAATTAGAAAAAATAACAATGAAAGACGAGAGTGATGGAGGAGTAAGTTTCAGTTGTTCCATTTTTTATTATACTCCTTCTGTTTAAAATCTTTTATTATACTCCCTCTGTTTTAAATCTTTTTATCTGCATTCTTAATTTAGTTTCATTAGCCTTTCTAATTTAATACAATATTTTATTACATTAAAACTTAAATACTTGCACCCGGAGGGTGCATATATTTGCTAGTATATATAAAAGAAAAATAAAGGGAGGAAAATGTTGAATGGATAAAATAGGATTTATTTTATTTTATTTTAATATACTATTTCTATCCATTCAACATTTTCTTTCCTTTATTTTTCATTTCAACATACCGTCGGATTCGCTTTATATATATATATATATATATATATTAATATATATATATATATATATATATAAACAAGCTCGCACATGCTTTATGTGTAACATTTAACAATAGAAATAAGAAAAGTTCTCTAAAAAGACTTCACGAGTGTCCTAGTGTCTATGTGTATAAGAATGTATGTCATTGATTTAATTAATATATAAATGTATATTGATGTAAATTTAATAGATAAGCTGTGAATAACTGTACAATTAGGTGTACACAAATACTTTGGGGAAGTCTTTTCCTGAAGAGAGAATATCGAATTACATTCTCGTAATAAAACCATTTTTCATCCTCAGAGATTATCTTGTCCAAAAAGATCTTTCTTTTTGTCTTCTGCATCGTCGTCGTCGTCGTCGTCTTTTAAGAAAGAGAAAGGCCAAGTGTTTTATGAATGGTGAACGGCCGAGGTTACCGTCGTAAGTTGGAGGTTGAATTTTCCAAGATTCGGAAGGTTTTCTCAGGCGTCTAAATGACATATTACGGTTGACTGATCATACAAACAAATAAAATCATCATCATCATCATCAACAACAACAACCACAACCACAACAACAACGAATAAAGCCAACATCAACAACAAAACGAAATGTTTTCTTTTTTTATCGGAGATATCGTTGAGAACTACTTATCCATTCATTTGTTTGTTATGCCTCCTTAGGCATTAGGGTAGGTCGATTTTAAAACTGTAAAGTCTCACATGTAGCGATAGTGAAAAATTACTACACAAAATATTCTTCTTCATAATTTTGCTTTCGTTTGAGGAAATCGATTTCAATCTTTTAAATTGATATCCCTGTTAAAGCTTAATTATTGGGTAAAAAGGGTTGGTGGTGATGGGGGCATATTTTCAATTTGAATTCTAATTCTAATATTTTATTCGTTTCGTTTAAAATGTCAATCTTTTCTGATTTAAATATTGAAATCGCTAAATTTTCAAACTTATTTCTTGACTAAATGTCGTGAAAACGAGGATTTTGGTGCATTTTGGAATCTTTTGTGATATAAGGTGTACTGGAATCTACGATTTAAACTTATAGACTCTGCGTGGGCGCATGGATTCAATCAGCCAATCAACCCGCCTGAATACGTGGTTAGTTAACTATTTAATCACCGATCTTTAAAGCTCCTAGGTTGCTGTTGTTCGATACGGACGGATCAACAAACAAGGATTCTGCCTAACACTAAGGAACACAAGGATTCTAGCTAACACTAAGGAAACCAAGAAAAGGAAAGAAAAAGTGAGGGAGAGTTAAATCAAGATTATTATAGTTTTTACATATTGAACTATTCCACAATAGCTCTTAAGTAAATATATCAGACGTTGTAATAATTAAATTATCATACTGTGGTATATCTGCAGGTCCTGCTAGTTTATATAATGTATAGATCAAACTTTCTTAAACAATTCATCGGAGTTAGTAGGGTAATTGACATGTGAGACTAGTTTGCTAACCATAATGGAAAACCTCCCAAATTAAGTATGCTCTTATGAATCATTTGAGCATTCCATCCTGGTGTGATGGTTAACAAACTAGTCCTCCAGATCCGTTACTACCGAATAGTGAATTCGATTCTCACTGGATGCCCCATACTTGTGATCGTGTGTGCCATCTTGATTGTGGCGAATGGGTTGGGTAAATACCTACCCCTACACAGATTCATTTTTTATCTGATTTTTTTGTTTTTGTTTTTACAATGTCTTGGTGGCATTTCCTGCTGTCTTAGCCTATGGAATCGTCAGTGTCAACCGTTCATATATATATATATATATATATATATATATATATATATATATATATATGGGGGGGGAGATTATGTGCTTAATTAAATTCATACCTAATTTGTTAATTAATTAATTATGATTAAATGAATTAGGCGTGCATATCGGTTTAAATGTAAAACGTAATTTAATTATAATTAATTAATTAACAAATTAGGTATGACTTTAATTAAGCACATAATCTTCCACAAATTGTCGGCCTTCGCCATTTGAAACACATTGTTTGTTCACTTCATATATATATATATATATATATATATATATATATATATATATATCCATGAATAGATACAACCCATATTATAAAAATTCTCTCTCCTCCTCCTCTCTCTCTCTCTCTCTCTCTCTCTTCTATATATATATATATATAATATATATATATATATATATATATGAGAAGAAAAATGGATATAAAATACGACAGTGTAAAGAAAATATATAATTTAGAAAAAACAACAAAATTAAGTCAAAAGCGTTTCGGTTTTAATAAAAACCATCAACAGGACTTAATATAACGACATAAATTCATATAAAAGGAATGATTTAAAAGTAAGCAAAAAGTTTGTGAGCCGCAATTTGCGATGTTAAATGGCTCAACTTCACAACCGAAATGCAAGAAAATGTAAAAATGGAATGTCACGTGGTGTGAACGTTTCCATTCAAATGGTTGATGACGTCAATATCCCAGAAATCGTTGGTTTTAGAAATATATATATATATATATATATATATATATATATATATACCCATGAATAAATACAACCCTTATTATAAAAAAAATTATCTCTATATATATACCCATGAATAAATATAACCCTGCCAATTTTTTTTTAAATGTCCATTTTCTTCTAAACTAAAGATATGAAGATTTTATGATTTCTAATAGAACAGTATAATAAAAACGGATATCATTAGACACTATTTATTGTCAAACTCTATTAAAACCCTTTAACTAATGATAAAAATACAACACCTCTGGAAGCAGCACCCCACAGAAAACAGTTGTTTGGCTACTCGCCGCCTATCACACAAACTATCCAATAAGACGAACGAGACACTCTGGACACTGTTAAGGGGAAATAAGAACGAACCCATTAGTAACGTTTTTCTGTGGGCATACCAACAAAGACTTACATTGAACAGCTCTATATGGGTATTAGATTTGCTGGAGAGGGTTGACCGATAGGGACAGGTTGTGAGAGGGATCATGTCAGCGCAAAATAATGATGATGATGATGTATCTATATAGATTTTTTTCTAGACACAAGAGCAATGAGAGGTGCCAACTGCAGTACTGACCATGCCATGATAAAATCCACCACCAGGCTACAAGTGAGGCAGATAAAGAAAAAAAAGTCGGCGGACCTGAGCATCTGGAACCCATCATTTTGTTTCTTCTTTCAATGGATTATTATCGATTACACACCAATCAGATTGTAAAAAAAAAATTCTAAAAAGTTCTTTATTTTTCGAGTTTTCAGGGGTGCTCAGTTCCCCGTATAAGTTTATCGTAAATCGATCCCCCATATCGGAACCGCTTAAAAATAATTTTTCTTTGTAATTTTTTTCTTTTTCTTTAATGGATTATCATCGTTTACACACCAATCTATCAGATTGTAAAAAAATCCATTGAAGAAAAATTTAAAAAAATTAAAAACAAAAAATTTAGATGGGGGGGGGTCCAGATGCTCAGGTCCGCCAAAAAGTCAAACTGCCAACCAATAAACTAGATACCAACAGGATTAAGATTAAGAACGTCAGGGGGGGGGGGGGCTAGAAGCCTCTCTGAACGAGAGACTAACTGAGGTTGCATCGGGTACTGCAGAGGGAAAATGTAACAGCTTTAAATCAATCGTCTACCAAGTATCCAGAGAGAAACTCGGCAATATAAAAAGAAAGCACGAGGACTGGTTTGACGAAAACAGCACGGAACTAGGAGAACTCATTGACAACAGGAACTTAGCCAGATCTAACATGCTTGTCAGGATCACTAGGATTTCCAGAGCCAGATATAAAGCCTACTGTTAACTCCTCCTACGGAGATGTAGAGAACTAAAAAATAAATGGTGGACGACAAAAGCGGCCGAACTCTAAAGTCTCACAGACTCAGGTGACCCCAAAGGTTTTTTACCAGAGCATGAGAGCTGCATGGGGTCCAAGAGTGAACCACTGCTGGCTCTTAATAAAACGCTACTCACAGAGTAGAGCGACCTTCTCGCCAGATGGAAGGGACACTTTTCCACACTGCTCTATATAGGATGTTTGCATATTCACATGGTGCTAATAACCTTTGAAAGAGAAAGAAAATTCTGAATTCAAACCAGTTAAACTTTGCTTAAGACATTAACCTAGTAGGAAAATGGATTTTATTAGGTCATAATCATTACTAAACTCTACCAAATTGAAACTGTGTCACCAAAACTATTAGTATGCAGAACGCAAAAAATAAGTACACTCCTTCTTTATACTTTTTATTACTTTTTTTACTGCAGTTTCAGCCTAAAATATAATTTTTCATTGTATAATGTTCCACTTTAAATAATAAAATCCTTGTATCTTTGGTTTAGAAAAAAAGAGTAGATTTTATCAAAAATTTGTCATGGGTGTGCTTATTCGTGAGTAAAAAAATGTATATATATATATATATATATATATGGTGTTGTGTGTGTGTGGTGTGTGTGTGTGTGTTGTGTGTGTATATAATATATATATATATATATATAAGTGTGTGTGTGTGTGTATGTGTGTGTGTGTTTTGTGTCTATAATATTTATTTAACGCACCTCCCTAATACTTGGCTCACACACACACACACACACACACACACATATATATATATATACATATATATATATATATATATATATATATATATATATATACTGATATAATATATACACTGTAAATTAAACACATCAGATAAATATATATGTATATATATACATATATATACATATATATATTTATATACATATATATAATATACATACATATATATACATTAACATATATACTCTCTCTTTCCACAAACACACACACACACACACACACATACACATATATATATATATATATATATATATATATGAGGGGTATGTATGTGTTGGAGTTGGTGTGGGGGAGGTGCAGATATACACAAGCGTTTTGTCTATGATGTGTCGCGTACCCATTAAAGGGCTACTTATGTCTATTAACTGTTTTTTTATCAACTTAGAAGTGTATTTAATTGCTTGCCTGAAACCTAAAGGCAATTTCAATTCGTGGCAAAGGGTCGCTGGGTACAAACTAGAAGAGGCACACGATAAAAACACCCCAGAGTCCTTCGAGAATAGCAGCTTTTTATTCGATAGAAGCCCACTTAAGCACACTTTATATGCATTGGGGGGTGTAACCGTGGGGGTATGTGGGTGGTATCCATGCATAATTATGCTCTCTCTCTCTCTCTCTCTCTCTCTCTCTCTCTCTCTCTCTCTCTCTCTCTCTCTTTCTCTTTACATACGTATATATATATGTGTGTGTGTAAACATACACACACATACTCATATATATATATATATTATATATTATATATATATATTATATATATATAATGACCACACCTTGTTTCTATAAAAAAAAAAAAAAAGAAAGAATTATCTTCTTCTAAACCAAAGATATCAGGATTTTAATAATTCTAGTAGAAGATTATTCAATCAAAATGGATATTATTAGGCATTATTTATTACTAAGATCTACAGCATTGAAATACAGTAACCAAGAAAAAAAATCACGTATCCTTTGAAAATATAATTACTATATATAACTTTACATTGGTTTGTACTTATTTTGGGGGGAACTGCCTAAAAGTTTAGCACTGTAGATATAAACGATACTGTATATATATATACGAGTCCATTACACCACGCACCTACCGTCTAATATATATATATATATATATATATATATTAGACGGTAGGTGCGTGGTGTAATGGACTCGGCGACCCGAGTTCAGATCCGGGACGAGGCTGTTTGCATTTCACATAGTACTAATACTCTTGTGAAAGGTATGCATCCAACTATTCTCTATCTAGCTATGGGTAAATAGTAGGAGTGACAGTGTGTGTGTGTGTGTGTGTGTGTGTGTGTTGTGTGTGTGTGTGTGTGATAGGTGTGGAAGTGCGGACTAGTTAAGTTTTTGGTGTATTATACCTATTGAAGATTAATCTACCTAGAAAAGGCGATGAAACATCAAGAATAAATTCACCTTCCTGGTTTTCTATTTGCTACACACACACACACACACACACACACATATATATATATATATATATATATATATATATATATATATATATATTGAATGAGAGTCAGAAATAACATACATTTTAAACTGTCACCCTTGTGATACAAGTGAACTTAGGCAAGTAGCAATGGTAGCTCCATCTACTAATGTCTTCTCATTTTTTCAGATACGATCAGTATATATATATATATATATATATATATATATATATATATATATATATGTGTGTGTGTGTGTGTGTGTGTGTGTGTGTGTGTTGTGTGTGTATATATATATATATATATATATATATATATGGGTGTAAAATGAGGAAATTAATCCGACAGTATGTGGAGAAATGTAGAACAAACACGGGATGTTAAAATGGATAATTATATTCCATGGATATGCCGTGTTTGTTCTAGATTTCTATACACGCACACACACACACACACATATATATATATATATATATATATATATATATGCCAGAAATCTCTCTCTCTCTCTCTCTCTCTCTCTCTCTCTCTCTCTCTCTCTCTCTCTCTCTCTCTAAATGTACTCATCGGTCATCGACCCTGGAAAGTCCTCCGCGCAACATCCAGAATCTGCAAAGAGCTGATGTTGGTTTTTGCTGATCACCTTACACTGGTGTGTCTATGTGTTGTGGTCCACAGGAGAACATAGATAGATAGATAGATAGATCGATAGACAGATAGATAGATAGATTGATATGAACACAGATAGATAAATAGATAGATTGATAGATAGATAGATAGATAGATAACAAAAGACAGACTGACAGACAGACAGACAGATAGATAGATACATACATAGATAGATAGATAAGAAAAGACAGACAAACAGACAGATAGATAGATAGGAAAAGACAGACATAGATAGATAGATAGATAGATAGATAGGAAAAGACAGACAGAGATAGATAGATAGATAGTTAGATAGATAGGAAAAGACAGACATAGATAGATAGATAGATAGATAGGAAAAGACAGACAGAGAGATAGATAGATAGTTAGATAGATAGGAAAAGACAGATAGATAGATAGATAGATAGATAGATAAGAAAAGACAGACAGATAGATAGATAGATAGATAGATAGATAGATAGTTTCTTCATTGCTTTTCTAGCAGTATCCAGCATGTCTTAGTCCGTCATACTGTTTGTTAGATAGGCAGCAAGTGGCCATACAGCTGCTTTCTTGAGAAGCACTGCTTCAAAGAGTTGATCAAGATAGCATGCAGTATCCTTGTATAGCTCCCTGGATTGGTTTGATTTCACGCACACACACGCATGCGCAATCGCATTTTAAAGCGGGGCGGGGGTAGGGGCGATCAGAGCTGTTCCTTTAATTACTCTGTCCCCACGCGTGTCGAAATCTAAGTGTGCAATCATCCAAACCATTAAACACCTAAACCGTTAACAAGCTTTTCTCCACCCCACCTCCCTCTCCTAAAGAATGCTACCCCTGCCCACACACTCCACACCCACACAGAATTTTTGAACAGCAGTAATTTCATAGAAAGACAAGAATTTTATGACCTCCTGCTTCCAATGCCATCACCTTTGATACGAAGCCCACAGCTACCCGTGTTTATTGGCTTAAATGTGCCATAACCACCCGAGGATATTTAACCCTTGAACTACAGCGGGTATCTAATTGCACTACAGTCGTTGTTATTTAATAAGCTTATTAGGTCACTCACCACTTACGGTAGCAGTGATGCTGACAGCTTTTTAATTTAGTGCGTCCTGGGACGCACATATTTGCTTTTAATGAGTCCTCGGGAACATTTCTGGGTCCCAACTAAAGTTTCTAAATAGATTGTAGGGTTTTTATTTATGATCTTGGGAAACAACTAAGTAAAAAAAGTCGTCAGGCAGCCTAAGGTCGGTATCAGCCAGACAGCGAGGATGTCTATCCCCTTTTCACTAGCGCTAGACCAAGGAGATTATTTTAGCGTCTGAGGTGGAGCGCCACACCTACCATCAGTTCTTCACTTTACCGCACAGATCCCTATGCTACTCATACGCTGAGTTGGCGAGGGCCAGTATCGAACCAGGAACATTGTGATTCCTAGCCGAACGCTCTACCGACTGAGCTAAATCGGCCGCGGGGAAACAACTAAAGCCGTCTAACTCCTACCTTGTAACCTATCCTGTGTAATTCATTTCTAAGAAACTATTGAAATGTATTTACAGTTAGCTTGAAATGGTGTGGGAAGAAAAAAGAAAACCCTGGAACGCATGGATACGATTTTACTGCGTCCTTTTAGATTTTTGTGCGTCAGGGACACAGAAAGCATACCTATCAGCATATCTGGATAGCCACTGCTTAACTTCAGTGATCTAGCGGGAAGCTGTGCTTACAGCTCGACAGAGGTTTTTATTTACGAACGTTTGCTTATTATTGATTAATTGATTGAACGTAATGGCATGTCAACCTGTCCAGGGTGGCGGCGGATCTTAGTGTTCTGGGTATGAGGTTAAACTATAATGGGGAAGTTCCAATTTTGGAGCTCTAGAAGGTGTGGAGTATGCCTTCATCACCATTAGTCCCAGATCCATGAATAGAACAAAACGTCTTCGGCATAAAATGACCCAACAAGAGTTGACCTTTTTATTATTTGGATTATTCGGGCGATTATCATCATCTTTATTGTTATATACAACAACGTTTCGGCTGATGTGCCATCTTCAGGTGTTTCTTGTCGAACTCGGGAATCTTCTCGAACTCGGGAACATTCTCTTCGAACGCTGTACCCTTCATGTCTTGACTTGCACTTGGTTCATTTGGTTCGAAGGCTCCTAATTACGACCAGAAGGTTCTCGAGTTCGAAGAGAAGGTTCCAGAGTTTGAGAAGGTTCCCGAGTTCGACAAGAAACACCTGAAGAAGGCCGGAGGGCACATCGGTCGAAACGTTGCGTGTATATAACAATAAAGATGAGAACAATAGTCCTAATAATCCAAATAATCCAAATTATCAAGCCTCATCTAAAAACATTTCCTAAAATAAGCCCAAATTTGTCAGATGCTAAATTTTCCTGGTTTTTTTTTTAGAAAAATCGAGGGTATCCTGTAGCTCAAAAAGTTAATGAGATATAAAAAAAAAAAAATAAAAAACTGGTGTCATTTTGGGGTTCAGAGGTAAAAAAAAAAAATAGTCAAAATCAAGTGTCAGATCCAACTCAATGAAAATTGTGTTGCCCAGTGTATTATTTGCACTTACGAATCGAGTCTTTTAATGTACAAAAACTGACTACCATGTGTATTGCAGTGGTGAATAGTTAGATAAACAAATATGTTTAGTAAATTAGCACACAAACGGTCAGCCTGAATTATTTCTAGCACTTTGAGTGGCTGAGAAAATTATTTTTAATCTCAGCTGAACTCAGATGAAGTGACTTGACTAGCGCTACCTTTTATATAATTATTTATCTACCAACCCCTCCGTACGAGCAGGATGTGACACAGGGTCAATTTCTTGAGCGGAGTTTAATTAGATTTGAATTCAGAGTTTTTCTTTTCCGAGACTAGTTGTTAAAGAGCCCAGTCTGCCCTAATATTGACCCATTGCCAGAGGGAGAATAGTTGGATTCATACCTTTCCCAAGGATATCAGCACCGTGTGAAATGAAGCCTCGTCCAGGATTTGAACTCGTCTCGTCGGGTCCATTTCTTACGACGTTAACGATTACACCACGCGTCTACATATATGTATATACCCAATTAAGCTGGATGTAACACAAGGTCAATTTTAAGCAGAGTTTAACAAGTTTGAATTTTCCTTCTCCAAGACCAGTTGCCATACCAAGGCTAAATATCCCAATCTGTTCTACTATTTACAAACTGTTGGGAGGAGGATATATGAATTCATGTCTTTTCCAAGGATATTGCCGCGAAGTGAAACGCAAGCATCCACGTCCAGGATTGGAACTTGGCTCATGGAGTTTTCTACGATGATAACCATTATGAAAATTGCGCCTCCTGTCTAAGTTCAGTGTAATATATGTACACGTGAAAATCCCATCATTAGATAGATAGATAGATAGATAGATAGAAAAGTTGAAAGAAATCAATGAATATAGATAGATTCGAACAGACTGTGATAGCCAGCGATGAATACACACACACACACACACACACACACACACATATATATATATATATATATATATATATATATATATATATATATATATACAGGCAGGCAGGCAGACAGGCAGACAAGCAATATATATATATATATATATATATATATATATATATAGATAGATAGATAGATAGATAGATAGATAGATAGATAGATAGATTTGAACAGCTAGATAGATAGCTATAAATGCAGATAGATAGATAGATATAGATAGATAATAACATACAGGGATAGATGATATAGTGGTATAGATAAGCTCTGTTGTATACATTTTTCCACGTGCAAGTCATATATATATATATATATATATATATATATATATATATATATATATTTGTGTGTGTGTGTGTGTGTGTGTGTGTGTGTGTGTGTGAATGCGCCTGATTACTTACACATAAACCACGGAAATAAAAAGCCGTGCAATATTTGCGAAGAAACTGTTATTCATCATCTCAACAGAAAAACTCCTCCTTTTCCTCAAATACGTCAAACAAAATCTAAACAAAATTTACTTTTTCTCGGAAAATTAAGAAAAAAGAAAAGAAAAGAAAGAAGACAACTAATTAAATAAAAGGAAACTCATTTCTTTCCTTCTTGCTTTTTTCTTTTCTCTTTTCTTTTTTAATCTACGAAATGATTTACAGGAAGTAAAACATGGAATCAATAAAAGAAATAGAAAAACTTTTCTTTTCTTTTCTTTTTTATAAGAATAAAATGTAGTTGATTCATTTAAAGTTAAATTATGAAATGAGATAGATACAGAATGAGATAGATAGATAGATAGATAGATAGATAGATAGATATGAACAGGCTGAGATAGATATATAAATAGATAGATAGATAAGAAATGACAAACAGACTGACAGACTCTCTGTCTGTCAGTCTGTTTGTCTGTTTGATAGATAGATAGATAGATATGGACAGGCTGAGATAGATAGATAAATAGATAGATAGATAAGAAAAGACAAACAGACTGACAGACAGAGAGATAGATAGATAGATAGATAGATAGATAGATAGATATGAACATGTTGAGATAAATAGATAAATAGATAGATAGATAAGAAAGGACAAACAGACTGACATAGATAGATAGATAGATAGATAGATAGATAGATAGATAGATAGATGGATATGAACATACTGAGATAGATAGATAAATAGATAGATAGATAAGAAAGATAGATAGATAGATAGATAGATAGATATGAACATACTGAGATAGATAAATAGATAGATAGATAAGAAAAGATAAACAGACTGATAGATAGATAGATAGATAGATAGATAGATATGGACAGGTTGAGATAGATAGATATATAGATAGATAAGAAAAGACAAACAGACAGACAGATAGATAGATAGATAGATAGATAGATAGATAGATATGAACAGGCTGAGATAGATAGATAGATAGATAGATATGAACAGGCTGAGATAGATAGATAGATAGATAGATAAGAAAAAACAGACAAACAGATAGATAGAGAAATAGATATGAACAGACTGAAATACTTAGATATGAACACTGATAGATAGATAGATAGATAGATAGATAGATGATACACTGGGACAGATAAGCTCTCTTGTATACATTTTTCTACGTGCAAGTCGTATATAAATAAAAGAAAAAGATTTTTTATATACAAATAAGAATAAAACGAAGATGATTCGTTTAAAGTTAAATTATTAAGTAAGCCGCCACCCGCGTTTTCTTTAAGAGGGTCCGGCCGCGCCGTTCAGTCTTTACGAATGTGCGCATGCGTGAGACTGAATTCGATATACCGTTCCTAATTGTTATTTAATCGAGTTTTTTTTTTTTTTTTTTTTCACATCCGTCTCCAGCCGAGAAAAAAAGAGATAGGGCCGAGGGGAGAGGACATTTAATGTCGACCCTGTTCAATTCTTCATATTGACAATAGCGCCAAATCACTCAATGTCCACCTACTACTACTACTACTACTACAATAATAATAATAATAATAATAATAATAATAATAATAATAATAAATGCTATCTAACAGATAAGATAAAATAAAGATTATTCCAAGCCTTAACCGTATCAGTACTACTGTACGGCTACACCACTTAGGGTTCCATCTATAGGTCAAATAGATCTGCTTAACAAATATTCGTATTTGATTGTACAAAAAAACCTCTTAGACACAACTT
>CM042151.1:63041868-63154368 GCA_023376005.1 Doryteuthis pealeii | reverse complement strand
ATCAGGCCCATCCAGGATTTGAACTAGGCTCAGCGATTCCATTTCCTACGACGGCATATATATATATATATATATATATATATTGCAGAGAGGATGACTTAACGTAAAATTAAAAAATCGAGCTAATCAAAATTTTGACTGTCGAGTAAATAGAGGAAGGAACCGAATAAGTGGAAATAATGAATGAATATATACAAGGCCTTAATACATACGTAGAGCTGGTTAAGAAGAAGAATCCTGACGATCCTTCTTAGCAAAAACTAGGTAGATATTTTCTACTAATTATCAGTTCTCTCTCTCTCTCTCTCTCTCTCTCTCTCTCTCTCTCTCTCTCTCTCTCTTCTCTCTCTCATATATATATATATATATATATATATCGCAGAGTGGCTAATTGTCGGTATCAACCGGACAGCGAGAGAGTCAATCCACTTTTAGCTAAAACTTGATCAGGGAGATTGTTTTTGTTTGTTGTGGTTACCGCCACACCTACCGTCAGCTCCCTACTTTACCGCACAGACCAGATTACCCAATCTGTACTAGTCATATGCTGAGTTGGCGGAGAACAGAAATGTACCCTAAACTTGGTGGTTCCCAGGCTGTGGTTTAGCCCAGTCTCTCTCTATCTCTCTCTCTCTCTCTCTCTCTCTCTCTCTCTCTATATATATATATATATATATATATATATATATATATATATATATATATATATATATGGTGTGTGTGTGTGTGTGTGTGTGTGTAATGTTGTAAAAATTGAAAAAACACAAGTTTCATTAACGAATGATGTTTATTAAGCCTACGCTGCAGTGGTTCGGTCTGTTTCGATAGACCATCAGGGCTGATGAAGGTCTATCGAAACAGACCGAAACACTGCAGCGTAGGCTTAATAAACATCATTCGTTAATGAAACTTGTGTTTTTTCAATTTTTACAACATTACATATTGTCTGAATTACTTCTACTTTTTCTTCATATATATATATATATATATATATATATATATATTGTGACGTTATTCACATATATTTATCATTTAACTGAGAATCGCACACACGTACACAAATAAATTACAATGTTCACTGACATTCATTTTTCTATCTTTACTTTTTCTTCTTCTTAGGAAATCTCCGGTCATAGCGATGCTTCCGAATGAGCAGACAGACTGACAGCCTGGGAAACCCCGGACATTACTCCAATTATTTATATACATACCACCGGCTTATTTACTTACTTATTGGCAAAGGACGAAAACACATATTTGCTTCCAGTAAGTCGAC
Source organism: Doryteuthis pealeii (assembly GCA_023376005.1). Classification (NCBI taxonomy): domain Eukaryota; kingdom Metazoa; phylum Mollusca; class Cephalopoda; order Myopsida; family Loliginidae; genus Doryteuthis; species Doryteuthis pealeii. Next base: position 63,153,092 of record CM042151.1, on the reverse strand, counting down.
ATTTTTGCCCAAATTATTTTTGCTTCATTTTTCTTGATATTCTTTCAGCTGTGAAACACCAAATTGCATCTCTCTCTCTCTCTCACTGTGTGTGTGTGGGAGTCACTCTTCTCTCTCTTATAATCTTCATATCCCTTGTCTATTTTTCTCTTTTTCTATATAACTCTCTCTCTCTCTCTCTCTCTCTCTCTCTCTCTCTCTCTTTGCGTTTCTCTTTGTCATTGCCTCTTCCTTTGTTTCTCTTTTAAACTCTCTCTCTCTCTCTCTCTCTCTCTTCATATTCCCTTGTCTATTTTTCTCTTTCCTTCTATATAACTCTCTCTCTCTTCTCTCTCTCTCTCTCTCTCTCTCTCTCTCTCTCTCTCTCATTTCTCTGAGTTTCCTTCTCTTTCTTTCCTTTACTCTTTCCTTCTTTTCTTAATACTCTTCTTTCTTTCTTTCTTTCTTTCTATTCCTCAATTATGACCTTTCTTTCTCCTTTCTTTTAATTTGAGTCTCCTTCTCCATTATTCTTTGTTTTTTTCCTTAATATTCTTCTTTCTTTGTTTGTCCTTTTTTTTTCACTTCACTTTTCTTTTTTCTTTTGCTTTTGTTTCCCTGCTGGTTTCTTTCTTTCTTTCTTTCTTTCATCTCTATTTTTTCATTTTTTTAAATTTTTTTTTGTTAATCTTTTCTTTTTCTTTTTCTCTTTCTTCTCTTTTCTTTTTTTCTTTCTTTCATTCATTCATTTTCTTTTTCTTTTTTTCCTTTTGCCGTTTATCCTTACAATTTCTTTGTCGTCTTTTCTTTCTTTTCTTCAGTGTTTTATTGTTCTCTCAATGTATACGCATCTCTGTATACGCATCTCTCCCCCCCTCTCTCTCTCTCTCTCAAGGATCGAACTCGCTATTCAGTAATAATGGATCTGTGAGACTAGCTTGCTGACCATTACACCACGACGGAACGCCAAAGTATTTTCCTGATCTCCAACATGACCGGATTTACACAGGGTCTTTTTAACTTGGAATTTTTTTGTGTAATGGGACACCCGGTGAGAATCGAACTCGCTATTCAATAGTAATGGACCTGCGAGTCTAATTTGCTAACCACTACACCATGACGAGATGCTTGAAAGGGAGAGAGTGTGATAAAGAGAGAAAAGAGACAAAGAGTGAAAGTCAGAGAGAGAGAGGGGGGAGAAAGAGAAAGAGAAGGAGAGAGAGAGAAAGAGAGACGCTGATTAATGTCACTTGAGAAACACAAACAGCCAAGTCAGGACTATGCAGAAAAAAAAGTACAGTAGGTGGAGTGGCCTACTGTAGGTATCAACCGTACATTGAAGGAGTCTATCCCATTTTCGTTAACGCTAAACCAGGGAGATTGTTTTTACATCTGAGGTGGAGCGTAGCACCTACCATAAGCTCCCCACTTCACCACACAAATCCAAACTGTGCTACTTGTGCGCGGAGTTAGCAAGAGGCGCTATCGAACCTGGAACCGTGTAGTCCCGAGTCGGATGCTCAACCGACTGAGCTAAACCATCAGATTGGCAGGGTGGGGGCGTTGTCGTGGATCCGGATGTCCCCGCCCCTTTCACAAACATCCTGGTTCTTTTAATGAACAGCTTCTCTCAATCTGTCGAGTGTTTTACAATATATGATAGTTTTAACTGGCCAACTTTTGTTATAGTGTCACATGCGCATAGTATTGAAGCTGTTCTGACTGTTACAGGAAGTATTGCATACCCTGTGTGGCATTCACAGTGTTTAAACTCCAGTCTATTTATCTCTATATGTGCCTTACTTAGCTATATATATATATAAAGAACAGTTGGTGTGTATGTATGTATGTATGTATGTATGTCCGGAGGAAACTATGAAAATAAAACAATTAATGACAAAGTAAATATATAGACACATTTACAATCACCAGAGCTTTCTTGTTGTTCAAAAATGATTTTAAAAATTTATTTATATCTGGGAAAATATTTAAAAATTAGGATTTAAATAGTAAGAAAAGTGAAAGTCATTGGTTGCGTTTGTGATTAAAATACAAATCAATTATGTAAGACCAAAACAATCAATGGATCTGCGAGACTAACTTTTTATAATCCCCCTTCTACCCTGGCAACACCGAGTAGCAGCTTCTAGTTAGTCATAAATCGTAATTTCCTACTTTCCTGTAACCACGAAAGTATGGCATAGATTGGCTATTTTTGGCACCGCCTACCCGAACGCAGAAGAGTCTCCGCTTAAAATAACTATCTTGTATTGAGACCTGCCGATAGCAGTGAGGGATGATGATTAATAAAAATTATTTCTACAGATTTCCTTTTATTCATATCTCTCTCTCTCTCTCACACACACACACACAAACACATTGACTCTTTGTCTCTTTTCTCTCTATCACTCTCTCTCTCCCTCCCTCTCCCCTTCTCTCCCGCTCCCCTCTCTCTCTCTCTCTCTCTCTCTCTCTCTCTCCTTTATGGATGAGTCTTTCAGTTCATTTATTTATTGAGATAGATAGATATGACCAAACTGTGATAGTCTGTCTCTCTCTGTCTCTCGTTCACTTTTTGTCTTTTTTCTCTCCTTATCACTCACTCTCTGTCTCTCTTTCAAACTCTCTCTCTGTCTCTTCTCTCTCTCTCTCACACACACACACACGTTGACTCTGTCTCTTTCTCTCTTTATCACTCTTTATCACTCTCTCCCTCCCTCTCTCCTTCTCTCCCCCCCTCTCTCTCTCTCTCTCTCTCTCTCTCTCTCTCTCTCTCTCTCTCTCTCTCTCTCTCGTTATTCCCAATATCCCAATATGTCTTCTTTCCAATCTCCAGTCAATTCTTCCCTCGCTTCTCTCTACATATCCGATTTGAAGACAATTAACAACGTTAACAATCCTTTCCTTATCACGAGACAAAATAAATTAAAGACGAAAAAACAAAACAAAAAACAAAACATAAACAAAACAAGACGAAATGAATTGTCCTAATAAGAAATAAAACGACAGTGAAGAATCGTGTATATATTGAAATAAAAAAACGTATTTCATGGTCGATTTATATTACAGCCTCGGGGAATTGAGGCAATTGATTAAACACAGATTTTTCTAATCAATAAAAGTCAAAAAAAGGGGAAAAAAAGATCAAAAAAAAAAAAGGAACTGGTCAACGATTTTGCCGGCGTATAAGACGCACTTGTTTATTTATTTTTTTTTTTTGTTCTTTTTTTTTTCTTACAATTTCTTTGAATTTTTTTATGAGGCTTGATAATTTTGATTATTTGGATTATTCGGACTATTGTCCCCATCTTCATTGTTATACTCAACGTTTCGGCCGATGTGCCTTCCGGCTTTCTTCAGGTATTTCTCGTCTGACTCGGGAAACTTCTCTTCGTACCCGGGAACATTCTTGCCAAACTTGTGAGCCTTCATTTCGTAATCAGGAGCCTTTTTTTTTCTTCTTCCAATTTCTCTGAATTTTTTAGATGAGGCTTGATAATTTGGATTATTTAGATTATTTGAACTATTGTCCTCATCTTCATTGTTATATACGCAACGTTTCGACCGATGTGTCCTCCGACCTTCTTGAGGTATTTCTTGACGGACTCGGGAAACTTCTCCTCGAACTCGGGAACATTCTTGTCGAACTCGTGGGCCTTCATGTCGTAATCGGGAACTTTCACGGAACCTCAAACCGAACCATTTGTTCAATCCACGGGGGTAGACTGTTCTCATTCCGTTAACTATAACGGGATACAAGTACTGTGTTTAATATAAGGGACAATCATTTCTGGGCTGCAGGTTCAATCTTGGCCAAGGGTGATAGTAACATAGAATACTTAACACTTATCGAATATGTTTGCTGTTCCAACGGACCACAATGTAAAAATTACAAAAAAAAGCAAAAAGATAGACAAATACTAAGATCTTGTCTGAGATCTGAAAAAACTGTAGAACATGAAGGTGACGGTGATACAAATTGCAGTTGGTGCCCTTGGGACGTTCCCAAAAAGCCTGGAAATGATACTGGTGGAATTGGAGATCAAAGGAAGAATCAAGACAATGTTAAAATCAGCTAGAATACTGGAGACATGAGGAAACTTGCCAGCATTCAGACTTTAGTGAAAAAAACACCAGTTGAATAAAGAGAAAAATGTTATCGTTTGGATGATGATTTGCTGGGAGAATTGAATAACATCCTCATTCACTGTCTGTCTGTCTGTCTGTCTGTCTTTCTCTCCCGTTCACTCAGACTATTTTCTCTCTATCACTCACTGTCTGTCTGTCTGTATGTCTGTCTCTCTCTCTCTCTCTCTCTCTCTCTCAGTTCAACAAAAACATATTTCTTATTTTCTTTTTTTTTTCTCCTTCACTTTCTTTCTTCTAACACATCACTTTCTTTTTCTCTTTCTTTCATTCTTCGATTTCTTTCTTCTGTTCCTTAATTACGACTTTTCTTTCATATTCTCTTCTAGTTTCCTTCTTTTTCTCTTTGTCCTTACATACCCCTTTTCTCAATATTCTCCTTTCCTTCTTACTTTCTTTTTTTCTTCTTTCTTTCTTTCTTTCCTTCTATTCCTTAATTACGACCTTCCTCTCTTATGTCTTTGAGTTTCATTCTTATTCTTTCCTTTATTATTTCTTCCTTTTCTTAATAATTCTCTTTCTTTTCTTCTTTCTTTATATTTATTCCTTAATTACAACCTCTCTCCACCTCCCTCCCTCCCTCCCTCTGTCTCTCTCGTTATTTCGTCTATATTTTAGATGAAAGTCTCTTTCCATTGCTAGTCATTTGACTAGGATCTTATAGATTCTATTAGATCCTTGTCAAATGACTGGCGATGGGACTTAGTGCAAGTAATATATATATATATATATATATAAATATACGGACCCCATAATGCATTTGTTCCGTGGGATTTCAACATGTACAGCTATTATGTACATACGATTCTTGTATATATCTGCGAAAGGGATGTTTATGTGTACCTGGCAATAAGCAGATGTGCGAAATTAAAAGAGAAAGAAAGAAAGAAAGAAAGAAAATATGCACGTGTGAGTTTCTGTGTGTGTGTGTGTGTGTGTGGAGTCCGTTTCTGCTCGCTCGTTTGTTCCTAGGGACAAGGGGTCAAATAATCATATCCCACTGTTAAATGTTCCTTTTATCTACAAAAAAGGATGTTATTCTACGTGTGGGACATTTGCGAAAAAAAGATGTCGGAAATCTGTATTTGGTTAACCGAGGGGAAGTGGGATCGTATCCGACACGGGGTGGGGGTGAAAATGGCAGAAGGTGTATGCAGTGAATAGAGAAGGGGGCAATGGTCACAAAGTGGGGAGGGACTGGGTATCAGAGGAAAACCACATGTATGTACACTTTCATAATATTCTATCTAACTGTTCACATCTACCTATCTATTTATCTATCTGTCTGTTCACATCTATCTATCTATTTATCTATCTGTCTGTTCACATCTATCTATCTATCTATCTATCTATCTGTTCATATCTATCTATCTCTCTGTTCACATATATCTATCTATCTCTCTGTCTGTTCACATCTATCTATCTATCTTTCTTCTGTCTGTTCACATCTATCTATCTATCTATCTATCTATCTTTCTGTCTGTTCACATCTATCTATCTATCTATCTATCTTCTGTCTGTTCACATCTATCTATCTATCTATCTTCTGTCTCACATCTATCTATATCTATCTATCTGTCATCTATCTATCTATCTATCTATCTGTCTGTCACATCTATCTATCTATCTATCTTTCTGTCTGTTCACATCTATCTATCTATCTATCTATCTGTCTGTTCACATCTATCTATCTATCTATCTATCTGTCTGTTCACATCTATCTATCTATCTCAGTCTGTTCACATCTGCCTATCTATCTCAATGTGTTTATATATATATCTATATCTATTTCAGTCTGTTCACATCTATCTATCTATCTATCTAACTCGGTAAGTTCACATCTACCTATCTATCTATCTCAGTAAGTTCACATCTATCTATCTATCTCAGTAAGTTCACACCTACCTATCTATCTATCTCAGTAAGTTCACACCTACCTATCTATCTATCTAAGTTCACATCGATCTCACATAAATGCTTGGCGGAAAAGCGAGATGGAAACTATATAAGGATGATGCGTGCTGAAATCCTGGAAGCGACATCCCACAAAAAGAAGTTGTACGGCCACTTACATCCTATCACACAAACCATCCAAATAAGAGGAACAAGACATGATGAACACTGCTGGAGAGGCAATGATTGTAAAGAGCAGAATTTATATATATAAACTTCTGCTCTATACACTCCTTCTCTCTCTCTCTCTCTCTCTCTCTCTCTCTCTCTCTCTCTCTCTCTCTCTCTCTCTCTCTCTATATATATATATATATATATAATAGCTTTTAAAAGTAAAAATAAAAGCTTTTAAAAGTAAAAATACATATCAGGTATTCCAATCTTATGCAAATAATTTTCAAGCTCTATTTGATCTATTTAAATCATAGATGTGACCCGAAGAGATATAACCACTCCCGGTCAGAGTGGACCAGGGAGTAATGGAAATGAAGGGATAATCCCCACTGCCCATAGCTCCAAATGCATTTAGTGTAGCTGCTTCTAGTTTACCCATAGGATGAGATGATATTCTGTTTAAAAAAACGAATATAACAAATGAAACAAATTCCATTATTAAATAAGGACGAACATTTAAGAAACTTTCTCCTGTGGCCACTTACACATAGACACACCAGTTTAGGCCACCCTGTCGGCTGGGGGCTTTAGAATACACCTACTGCACCTCTGCAGAGGGTAAAATCCACCCAATGGGAATATCTGTTGGCTGTGGGTGGTGATCCGCGATGTTTAAGGACGGAATCCTGGTGGCTGAGCAGTCTATGACATGCAAACACTCCACTTTAGCCCTTACTTAGGCTAAATGAGCGGTCAGAGAGGCCTCGTCCGATCAATCGGCTGGTCACGTCAAACCCTAGCACTTATATGATTGTCCCAACCCTATTGCCCTTATGGCTAATCCCCAATCCTTTTTATCATATATGTGCTTGAAGGCGGTGGCTGAAAATCTTAGTGTCCTAGGTATGACTGTATCTAATGGGGAGGTTTCAATTTGGACCTTTGGGGAGTGTGGAGTGCCCCTTCATCGTCATTACGCCCAGGTTCCCTTTTGCCCAGAGTGGTAGTACCTGTTGGGCTATCATCTATGGGTTAAAAGGAAAACAAAAAGGGTTCAAAAAAATTTAACGAATTAATAAAACAAAACGTCTGCTGCATAAAATAACCCATGGATTGAGATGCCGTAAAATCCAAACCAACCAATTAGTGTAGGTCGACTAGCAAAAACGTACGTACAACAGCAGAGATGCTGATAGGTACGCGTTCTGCGTCCCTGACGCACAAAAATCTAAAAGGACGTAGTAAAAATTGTATCCATGCGTCCAAGTATTTTTCTTTTTTCTTCCCTCACCCTTTCAAGCTAACTGTAAATACATTTCAATAGTTTCTTAGAAACGAATTACACAGGATAGGTTACAATGTTGGAGTTAGACAGCTTTAGTTGGGACCCAGAAAATTTTCTCGGGGACTCATTCAAAGCAAATATGTGCGTCCCAGGACGCACCAAAATCAAAAGGTTATCAGCATCACTGCAAAAGTTGTGAGCGGGCAATGGATGCCGAGCTATGACCGATAGGGAGGATGGCGATAGAGAGGCCAGAGAATCCGTGCTATCAGCATGATTTGATGATGATGATGATGATGATGATGATAAGCTATAAGACTGATCCGTTTGACGCTTCTGTTGCATGTGCTTTTTGGCACGTTGGGCCCTGGGGCACTCTCCGCCTCTAAACGAGGTTCTACGTTATCCAACCTGAAATAACTGGATATTATCATTTTTTTTTTGTTGTTAAACTGGCACCTCGTGACAAGGGGGTGGACTGACACTGATCTCGGCCCCCGGACACAAAAAGGGGTCATTGGCTCCTTAACCTTTTAAGTGGAGCAATGCTGGTTTTAATTCGCCAAGTGAAATGCAAACAACCTCGTCCAGTATTTGAACTCGGGTCACCCATTCTATTTCCTACGACGATAACAGTTTCGTTAAGTGTGCCTCTTGTGTATACATGTATGTATGGGTACGGGTAAGCACTTATTATAAGGCAGAGATACGGATAGGTACGCATCCTGCGTCCCTGACGCACAAAAATCTAAAAGAACGCAGTAAAATTGTAACCATGCATCCCAGTGTTTTTCTTTTTTCTTCCCTCACCATTTCAAGCTAACTGTAAACACATTTCAATAGTTTCTTAGAAATGAATTGCACAGAATAGGTTACAAGGTAGGAGTTAGATGGCTTTAGTTGTTTCCCCAGATCATAAATAAAAAAAACCTACAATCTATTAAGAAACTTTACTTGGGACCCACAAATTTTCCCGGGGACTCATTCAAAGTAAACATGTGCGTCCCAGGACGTACTAAATCAAAAAGCTATCAGCATCACTGATAAGGTGATGATATTACAACACTTAGTTCTTCATCTTCCACTCTATCTTTTCATTTACTATCTATCTATTTATCTATGTATATGTCTGTCACGATCTCTTCATATCTATCTGTCTTTGTGTTCATATCTATTTGTCGCCCTGTCGCCTGGGACAGAAGAATACACCGACTGCACCTCTGCAAACGCCCTCAACAGGGACACATGTGCACCGTGGGTGGCAACTCGTGACGCTTAATGACGGAATCCTGATGTCTAGGCAGTCCATGACAAACAATACTCTACTTTGGCCCTTACTTAGGCTAGATGGTCGATTAGAGAGGCCCCATCCGATCAATTGGCTGGTCGCATCAAGCCCGAGCGCCTATATTATTGTCACAAGCCTATTGTCCTTATAGCAAAACCCAACCCTCTTTATCATATGTGCTAGAAAGTGGCGGCTGGGGTTATCAATGTCCCGAGTATGACGTTAAAAACCGCATCTAATGGTGAAATTTCAATTCTGGAGCTCTGAGGTGTGTGGAGTAGCCCTTCATCGTCATTACTCCCAGGTCCACCCTGATCCAATGTGGTAGTACATGTTATGGTCCTATCTAGTTTTTTAAAATTCTGTTTTAAAAAAATTGGATTTAAAAAGATTTGAATACCTATCAAGAATGAATAAAACAAAATATCTTCGGTATAAAATACCCCAACAATCTATTCAAATACCTAGATAGCTCATTCTGTTCATATCTATCTATCTATCGCAGTCTCTTCCAGTCTATATATCTCATTCATTTCATTGTTCATATCTATGTATCTATGTCAGTCTGTTCGTATCTATTTCGGTCTTTTCAAATCGATCGATCTATCAATCTATGTGCTTCTTCATATCTATCCATATCAGTCCTTTCATATCTATCAATCTATCTAGTATATTTAGAAGATTGGCGCAACACAATCCTCCTATCCCAGCTGGAATTGTAAGCCTTTTCGAAGTTATAACATTCTGAGTTTAAATAAAGACAGAACTAAGACAGTTTATGAACAAATGAGAAGGAAGTAGCAAGGGAGGGGTTCAGTGTCGCCGTTAATTTTACAGCTTCTGTTTACAACATGTGCGCGAACGGCTTATCTATTATTCTGGCAATCGTGTTTATTTTTCTATAAACGTGGGGTCTGCATTTAAAATAAACCCGCACACAGACAAGACTTCCCTCGAAGTCGCAAGCAACACGTTAAACAAAATAGATAGATAGATAGATAGACAGATAGATAGATAGATAGAACATACTGAGATAGATAGATAGACAGACAGACACATGTAAAAAGAAAGAAGGAAGAAAGAAAGAAAGAAAGAAAAATCATACATAGATAGATAGATAAGAAGAAGAAAGAAGGGAAGATCATACTGATAGATAGATAGATAGATGTAAAGAAAGAAAGAAGGAAAGATCATACTGATAGATAGATATATAGATAGATGTAAAGAAAGAAAGAAGGGAAGATCATACTGATAGATAGATAGAAGATAGATAGATGTAAAGAAAGAAAGAAGGAAAGATCATACTGATAGATAGATAGATGTAAAGAAAGAAAGAAGGAAAGATCATACTGATAGATAGATAGATGTAAAGAAAGAAAGAAGGGAAGATAGATAGATAGATAGATAGATAGATAGATGTAAAGAAAGAAAGAAGGAAAGATCATACTGATAGATAGATAGATAGATAGATAGATGTAAAGAAAGAAAGAAGGAAAGATAGATAGATAGATAGATGTAAAGAAAGAAAGAAGGAAAGATCATACTGATAGATAGATGTAAAGAAAGAAAGAAGGAAAGATCATACTGATAGATAGATAGATATATAAACACATGTAAAGAAAGAAAGATTATACTGATAGATAGATAGATAGATAGATAGATAGATAGATAAACACATGTAAAGAAAGAAAGAAAGAAAGAAAGAAAGAAAGATTATACTGATAGATAGATAGATAGATAGATAGATAGATAGATAAACACATGTAAAGAAAGAAAGAAAGAAAGAAAGAAAGATCATACTGATAGATAGATAGATAGATAGATAGATAGATAGATAAACACATGTAAAGAAAGAAAGAAAGAAAGAAAGAAAGATCATACTGATAGATAGATAGATAGATAGATAGATAGATAGATAGATAGATAGATCTGTTGTCAAACAAAGAAATAAAGAATAGTTAAAGAAAGAAAGATATGGACAATCAGATTGCTTGATAAAAACGTTCAAAAATTATTGTAGACACACACACACACACAGACCGACAGACAGACAGACACAGAAACAGTATGTCACTGAGCTACATCGAACCTTGCACCAAGCTTTCTATGAAGAGCGTCTTCATGATCTGCAAATAATCATTCAAAATTATCATTTATAACTAGGTTTGAACACCGACCTCTGGTTTTACCTGAAAATACGCAGCTATCTTCGGTAATAGATAGATAGATAGATAGAAAAACGACATAACTGTCAAAATATAAAGAAATGGATTTTTGTATGAGACTAGCGCACATTTCAACGGTTGGCATATAAGTAATATTGAATTTATGTGTACATAAATACTACTCTCTCTCTCTCTCTCTCTCTCTCTCTCTCATATATATATATATATATATATATATATATATATATATGTGTGTGTGTGTGTGTGTGTGTGTGTGTGTATGTGTGTGTGTGTGTGTGTGTGTGTGTCTGTATGTGAATATAAAGTATGAAATAAGAAAACATTCAGAGGATATATTTTTATACGTGCTAGTGTTTCGTTGTGTTTTGGAGTTTGTTTGTTTTTTGTTTTTTTGTTTTTGTTTTTTTAACATTTTTAGGACAGGTAATAATTGTTAAATGTTTCATCTGAAAAATATTTTCAAATGAACAAAGAATACGAAAAAAATTAAATATGTGTGTGTGTGTGTGTGTGTGTGTGTGTGTGTGTGTGTTAGATTATCATGACACTAATCAAGTTTTAGTTTTGTATTCGTAACCATTTTAATGTAAAAGAATATAAACAGCCAAAGAAGATCGTGACGTGCCAAACAATATATTAAATCTGAAAATTAGTAAAAATTTTAAAACCTCTCAAACAATTAACGTTCTGCATGTGTTTCCTTAACGATTACATCGACAATTTCCGTTTCTATTGTCATTTCTTCGAAATTTTGGACAACTATTTCTTTCATTTTGTTTCTATTGCTTTTTTTATTTCACTAAGTAATATTAGATGTCATATAATTTGAAACAAGGCGACTGTTAAGTATCCCAATGAACGAGTAACTCGTAATAGCTTCCCATAGACACAATGTCGTCGGGTTCGGCTTTGTCGTAAACAATGTCTACAATTTGCACTCAAACCATTAGAAGCAGTGATATGCAACATTTATTTCTTGTTATGGTTAGTTGATTAGTAGGTACCACCAAAATACGTCACGTGATCAGTTTAGGCCATATTGAAAGAAAAAACGTAAATATCTTTAAACTTTAAAAAAAATCTCGCAAAAAAGAAAAAACGAATATAAAGAGTTGTTACAAAGAAAAAACAATTAATTCAAAGATCAAGTTATCCGATTGGGGAAAAATTACTCACTGTTATATAGAAAAACAAGTAAAACAGTCCGTTTTTTGACAACTGGGTCAGTTTATTAATTGATATTTTTTAGCAGAATTCTGTATTCATGGTTCTTTAACTAAAAACTTATTAAAATCTTCTGATATAATTATTCAGACTCTTATCTTTATAGAAAAAAGTAAAAATCGTTTTTTCGGTTCATTTTTTCATATTTCATAAAATAAAATAGGGCGGGTGTGGACCTCGTAAAAAAACAATATTTCCCCTAATATATTTTAGAAAAAAACTATTTCAGACATATTTACATCAAAAGGTAAGAAATTATGGAAATTTTCGTGAAAATCGGACCATTAATTGATTTTTCATAGAATTTTTTTTAAAAGCCTCTAGTCATAACTTGTTTTTGGATACGTTAAATTTCAATTGATTTAACGGTGCACATATATAAATGTTGTTGCATGTTGTTGCCTCACCGACCATCCGTCTAGCCAAAATAAGGACTAAAGTGGAGTGTTGCATGTCATAGACTGCTCACTCACCAATATTCCATCCTTTAAACATCACGGGTCGCCTCTCACGGACAACAGCTGGACCCAGAAAAAGAAAAAAAAAAGAAGAAAAAAAAGAGTTGGAGAGAGTTAAATCAAAATGATTATACTTTTGGCTGAACTTGCACAAAGGTGTCAAAATTAGGATGACCCAGAAAAAACAGAACCCACAAATTTTGTAATAAAACTGTTAATTTTAAATATGGTGATCTAGGGTTAGGGTTTAGGGTTAGGGTTGGGATTAGGGTTAGGGTTGAGGTTAGGGTTGGGGTTTGTTTAATGGGAAAATGAGTAAATAATTTGGGTTCTGCTTTTTTCTGGGTCACCCTGTATACCGGTGACCCAGAAAAAAAGAACCCACAAATTTTGTAATAAAACTGTTAATTTTAACTATGTGGTTCTAGGGTTAGGGGTTATGGTAAGGGTCGGGGTTGGGGTTTAAGGTTAGTTTAATGGGAAAATAAATAAATAATTTGGGTTCTGTTTTTTCTGGGTCACCCAAATTTTGACACCTTTGTGCAAGTTCAGCCATACTTTTTTACATATTGAACTATTTGGAAATAGCTCTTAAGTAAACCTATCAAACATTGTAATAATTAAGTTATCATACTGTGGTATATCCACAGGTCCTGCAAGTAATATTTTATTATATTAAGATCTAAATACTTTCGCTCGGAGGGTGTGTATTTTTGCTGGTAAATTTAACTTACATTTGTTTTTATAGCCTCTCTGGTAAAATGCCATTACTTTCCGAAGATATCGAAAATGACCACTGTACAGTTAAAGAAAGTGCTTTACGGCTTTTCTTTGACATATCCGAATTGCCAGCACCCCCATTTTTTCCGTTTGTGGGGGCGCCATTATTAAGTTAGGTTTATAAATTGTTTAGCTGACCGCGGATAACTGAAACCGCGGAAAGTGAACCTGCAGATAAAAGGATTATTGTATCATAAACATATACTTCCTTCTTTTTTTTTGCTTAACAAATCTTACGTTTATCTATGTGTGTGTGTGTGTCTGTGTGTGCGATTCTAACAGTTCTCTCCTCCCACCACCACCACCACCATTACACCACCTCTTGTTACATTCTAGCTATAGTTCTTCGTTTTTCGACGACATGCTTTACGTGTTAAAATGATTTACTCGCGACAGATAACTGCTTTTACAGTAGGCGAGGCGAAATTACTGCCGGGAATAAAACTGTCAACAAAATTTATGGAGACCCTCCGGTTGGCCCCCACCGGCTATCGTGAAATCCCGTCAGTGGCGACCCTACATTTCTTTGTTCTTTTTCTTTCTTTCTTTCTTTTAGTGTTACATTTTTCCCCTTCCCTCTCGTTAAACTCACTCGCTCGCTCTCCGAGAAGCGGTCGCCGCAAAATGGACGAAGGAAGAGAAACATTACTTTTTGCTCACGTGATCGCCAATATTCAATTCCGATTGGTCGGCACGTGTGAAGCGTTTTCCTGGCTATTTCTCTGTGGCTTTTTTTTTTCACCAAGAATGTGCCATAAAACTAAAACGTAAATAAACGTCGATCGCTGACCCCAAGAAGATAACGTAACCATTAAATGACAAAAGGAAAACTAAATTAGTATTATTTATTTTTTATTTATTTATTTCCTTATCATTTTTTTTTCTTTTTTTGGAAAAAAAGGGTAATCTGAACATTAGCAACATAAATGGGAGTAACCTCCCCTTGTTTATTTCACTTTGAGGAATCCATAACATTTTGATCGGCCATTTTTATTTCACCGTAAATCTACACTGAAAATATGAATTTGTCCGAATCAATACAACTGGATGTTTTAACACGAAAATATCATAAAATGTGTTCTCAATTGTGTTTGTGCATTATTTGAAATGAACTTAATTGTTATTAAGAACACATTTTATGATATTTTCGTGTTAAAACATGCAGTTGTATTGATTACGGTGAAATGAAAATGGCCGACCAAAAAATATGGCTTCCTCAAAGTGAAATAAACAAGAGGAGACTATCATGTATGTTGCTAATGTTCAGATTACAAAAAAAGCATTACCAGCCATTATGACAAACATTTTCGTTATGTTTGTTTTATTTACAATCACCCTACCATGCCATTAACGTGAGAGACTGCGCACAAACCGAAACTCATGCGTGGCCAGTAAAAAAAAACTGCGTGGATCCCTTCGAGATTCCTCTATTAAGGCGCCTCAGGCACTGCGCAATAGACCCTGCCCTACCCCTTTTAATCAGGTGTTGCCGGGGGGATGCCCACACCATGGGATCACTCTTATATTAATCTCTGACCGGTCCAATGGCCAAAGCCACAGAGCTCCGAAAAGCCGGTTCGTTATGTTTGTATGTAACCGTAACCGAACAAAAACGGTACGTCATAGCGGGATTTTCATCAGAGCAATACATTTAGAATGTTCTTAGAGAATGAACTAATTTCCATTCCAATTTATGGCTGTTATGCCATTAGTTAATCATCCAAATCCTCTATATAATGGAGACAACTATGAAATGCTAATGAGAATCCTTCATCCTTTTTCAAATAGGGATCAGTTAAGCTTAGTCGGTAGAGCATCTGCCTACGAATCGCCAACTCAGCGCATGAGTAGCACAGATTGTTGAATCTGATCTGTGCGGTAAAGAATCAGGGAGCTGATGGTAGGTGTGGCGCTCTCTGGTCTAGCGCTATCGAAAATAGGATAGACTCACTCGTTATTTGGCTGATACCGACAACAGACCACTCCGCCAGCTTTACTAATACACACACACACACATATATATATAGACGATTAAAATCGAATAGTTTAAAATCTATCGACTCGCAATAGCGCGAATCTTCGGGGTATTTTTCCTACCATCGTTATGTATTTTATAATTGGGTTGTACCCATTTTCAATGTAGCGAGTGTGCTACACACCCGCTTTCACCTACTACGTAACACCGGTCATTGCGGTATATATATATATATATTCAGTGTCACTGTAGACATTAACTCATGTTTATATCGTTTTACCCTATTGTTTTCTGCTAACAGTCCTAACTCCAGTGTCTTTGAAAAACATTAAGTGGAATTTGCTTACCGATTTGTATTTTCTAATCTAAAATGGTACCTGTGGACTTATACTAAGTTAAAACTTAGTCTTTTTTCCGGTGTGGTGGACCCGTAGATCTCATCAGATCATCCACCTGCGTTCCCCAAAGTCTCCCAGTCATCTTGCCTCGGCTTGTCACTGATACTTGACTTTGGGGAAGGAGAGCATGCGGTGCGTGTCGCACAAAAACCTGTGCAGATATTTCTACAAGTCCCCGAGTGATGTAGGAATGGTGTGGTATGCAGGCCTGATGGGATGGAAGCATGCAGATGTCAATCTACATACATAAGGCGTGATTCGTGGCGCACTTAACGTCACAGCTTTGCTGATTGAACAGCAACGTGCCTCGGTGAGGTTGTGGGTGAATGAGCAGCCCCTTGGTTAACACTGTTCACCCAGCCATTTGGGAAATGTCTAGAAAAAATGACCTAAACAAATGCCGGTTCACCTATCAAGCTGGCCAGAAACCAACATTTCGAAGGTTGTCCACATTAGCTGGGCGAAAACTAGAAAATACTACAACACAAAACACGGCTAAGAATAGCCACCTGGAATGTCTGGACACATCCCGATCTTGAGATTGGGAAACCCAAACTACATACTTGCATCGTGACAGGGAAGTATCTCGATAAGGGACAGACACCGATGCTCTTGCGGAAATCAGCTCCAGCTATGAGGTCCAATTGACAGGAGGTCTGGATACACATCCTCATGGAAAGACAGGCCGATGATAGCTGTAAGAAGTTTGAGGTAAGGTGACTCGAGCCCTCCATTCTGAAGCGACACATGACGGACACCATGGAAACATTTCCTACATTGAAGTCTGACCTGTGTGGCAGCGCCTGTATGTCGAGGATTTCATATGTGTGATAGGGTACATAAAAAACAAGCTGGATCCGTGGGACATCTGCGCGCTCACAACTGCTCACATCTGGACTACTTGTAGAAATGGCCTTATTCTGTCAAGAAGCGGCAATCATCATATATATATATATCAGTATTGAGTGGATTTAGGGCCAAAACCCGACCAAAGGGGCTCTGGTGAAAATTCCAAGAAGCGTGTACACCAGAAACCGTCGGTTACTTTTGGTCCTCTTGTCCCTACGTCTGGAACAAAGAAAGGGGTCTGCATTTTCTCCGGAACATTTCAGATCTTTAAGATCTGTAAAATATAGGGAGTAATGTGCCCTATCCTTAATATCCCATTCGTTTGTCACATTGTTTTCACACTGTGAAAATTATGACAAATCTGCGAAAGACACCCAACTTTTTTTGGCTACGGCGATCTTATGGATGAAAAAAAAAACAGAAATACGCATATAAATATGCCATTTAACCACCTTAAGGCACCGGTTTAGCTCAGTCGGCAGAGCACCCACCTATGAATCGCAAGGTCCCCGGGTTCGATAATCGATGTATGAAAAACATACATTGGATAATCTCATCTGTGTGGTAATGTGGGGAACTGACGGTCGATGTGGCGCTCTACGTCAGCAAAAACAAGGTGCTCTTCCAATATGTGATCTACCGAAGGTTTGTGATCTACTATTGATCTACTATTCATGGCATGGATCTACTAGGAAAAAAGAAGTTAGGGTTAGGGTTTAGGGTTAGTTTAATGGGAAAATAATGGGTAGTTAATGAGTAGATCACATATTGGAATGTAAACAACTCGGTAGCTCACATATTGAAAGAGCACCAAAAACAATCTCCCTGGTCTAGCGCTAGCGAAAAGAGGATAGACACATCGCTATCCGGCTGATACCGACAATAGGCCACTCCTTTAACTTTACTATAGGACCGACCTGTTCACCAACCCTCGCTGGAGGACACAGGCAATATGTGAGACGTTTTGAGAGACAGAAATCACCAAATTGTGAGTGGGTCGAAAGGAGAGTACACGGCGGAGGAGGAGGAAATGGAATGCAGTAGGGGTGGTAGTGGAAGTTGTGGTAGCGTATGTGGAGGGGAGAGGAGCGAGGGCTAGCGATGGGGGGGAGTGATTGACTTGTAGATTATTCGTCTGTGCTCGAGAGTTCTGTTAAATGCCAGGCAAAGTAAACAGCAAATCGATTTCGTAAGTCAACATCCGAAGACCCCACCCACACCCCTTCACAACAAACGCCCCCCCCCCACACACACACACACGTCTTTCTGGTCGCGAGATAAAAGCAAAGAAATACGAGCAATCAATCATTTGCCGTGACGTAAGAAGGAGGTGGGGGGAGGAGGGAGCGAGAAGATGGAAGCTGGTTTTGTTGGCTTTGAAGCTTTTAAGACCGGTCAATCAGTCACTCATTAGCTGCTCTACCTGAAGGGGTCAGTCCGTACAGATGCCGGGAGGGGGGAGGCTGACTTGTCATTGGATAATGGTTAATGAGTTTGATCGATAGAAGAACAAAAAAAAAACATTAACTGTGTAGCAACGTCAATCCTCATTGGGTGATCCCGATTTGAAGCCCTAATGTCAGACTAGGTTGAGATTAGCAAATTTCCAAATTGCATATGATTGTAAAATACAAATCTTATTATAAAGGAGATCCGGTGTTCGTCTGTAACCGAAACTACGCCCCTGCTTAGATCACAATATCCCCAGGAATTGCGTAATTTTATCAGAGACAATTTATAGTCAAAATCATTAATACATAGAATAAATCTTATTTATTAACGATGTCTCTATGAAAATTTGAGTTAGAATTGCCTCAAAACATGCGAGATGTATTTACTCCATCTTTTCTATGTATATGGAATTAAATGCCTTGGATAAAACTACAAATAAATGTGTTGTCTCGAGATGTTTTGTATATACTTCGATGATTTGACGAATATTCAGAATCTGAGAATTAAGGGATCTGTTTCTCCGAAAACCGTCCTGAAATTTCCTACGAATTTTCTCAACTTCAGTGTAGATAAGATTGAGAAGCAGGGCATTATGAATCTTTGCAACTATGACAGTAAGAGTTATACCTCTGTAGTTCTTTGTGATTCCGCTAGATGGCTTAAGTACCGGAAGTTTTATTAGAATCTGATTATTTAGTTGATTAGCTGTGTGTTTCTTTACAGGCCCACTATTACAAAAATATGACGGAGTGGCCAATTATCGGTATCAGCCAGACAGCGAGGGAGTCTATCCGCTTTTCGCTAGACCAGGGAGATTGTTTTTGTTGAGATGGAGCGCCACACCTACCGTAAGCTCTGCACTTTACCGCACAGACCAAATTACCAATCTGTGGTAGTCATACGCTGAATTGGCGGCGACCGGTATCGAACTCAGGGCCTTGACAATTCCAAGACGGGTGTTCTACTGACTGTGCAAAACAAAAGTTGACTTTGCGTCACATCCTATCCGTAGGGGAATGTCTGGGTAAATACATACTATTACAGAAGTTTTACATACTAAAGTTCAGTGAGTATCATCGAAACCCCACAACTGAGCGTCCATTGTGGTGTAATGGTTAACGAATTAGGCTAGTAGGTTATTGTTAGCACGTTGAATTTTCACTGGTGCTCCCTTATTTCTGGCCTTGAACCAAACTAGGGTCAGCTTAGTAAACGACAACAAGGTGTCACGTAATTGTCTTAGAAACCACGATGCCGATTACGCCAACCAGTCGCTCGTCTCGCGGTCCTCATTTTTGCTATCTCGCTAGTAAGCACGTTCTTTGCCACTAGAGGGCGTTACGGTCTTTCTAGGTGGGTAAACAATTAGCAAGTCGACCGTGACTGACGCCACTAAGGACCCCAAGATCAGGCCGGTATATTTTAATTTGATTTTTCGAAATTATCATTTTTACGGAAAGCATAAAAAAAGTCACATAGCCTTCACTGCTCCTGTTGTCGTCCTGCCATATCGGTTGGGACAGTAGAATACACCGACTGTGCCTCTGCAGAGGGGTAAGACCCCCATTCACACTAATGGGGCCACCGGTTGGCTTTGCGTGGCGACCGATTATACTTAAGGGCGGAATTCTGGTGGCTGAGCAGTCCATGACACGTCTATCAATCGCACCTATATTATTGTCCCAACTCACCTTTTATTTATTTAACTCACAGAGGAGAGCCTAATAGGTACTACCATTCCGGGTCAGAGTATACCTGGGAGTAATGGTCATGAAGTGATTTTCCACACTCCCCAGAGACCCATAACTTGAACCTCAACACTAAATGCAGTTTAACGTCATACCAAGGATACTTCAGCCATCGCCTTCTAGCACATATATGATAAAACGGGTTGGGGTTTGCCATAAGAGCAATACGGTTGGGACAATCATATAGGTGCTAGGGCTTGACATAATCAGTACACCCATCTAGCCTAAGTAAGGGCTAAAGTGAAGTGTCGCATGTCATGGACTGCTCAGCCACCAGGATCCAGTGCTTAAATATCACGGGTTGCTAACCATGGCCAACAGGTTCCCTCATTGGTGGGGTCTTACCCCTCTGTAGAGGTGTATTCTACATCCCCAGGCTGTCTTACTCCTCTGCAGGAGTGCAGTCGGCGTATTCTACGGTCCCAGTTGATAGAGCGGTCTTACTCCTCTGCAGGAGTACAATCGGCGTATTCTACAGCCCTACTGTCAGGATGGTCTTACCTCTCTGCCGGAGTGTAGTAGACGTATTCTACGGCCTCAGACGATAGGGTGGTCTTACCTCTCTACAGGAGTGCTGTCGGCGTATTCTACGACCCCAATCGACAGGACTTGTATGCATTTTTCATTTTTCTTTCAACTGCAACACAATTGATACCAGCTCGTGCGAAGCAGACTTTGGCTCGAGTCACACAAGTTAGTGTCCCTGTGATCATGATTTAATGACGGTCACATGACAAGCTGACCTTAGTGAATCCCCCTAATTATCTCCCTTGATCCTGTCAGTTTCAAATGGTTTGTTTGCATTCAAAAGCTCTTCTCCCCTTTCAGTCGGCGCGGCAGTAAAGTCCTTTGTTGCTTTAACTGATGGGATCGTTGAAGACCTTCTTCGTCTTTCAGTTGATTTTAATCGTGATTTGGATTTGTTTTGTGAGTCCTTCTACAGGAAGGCTTCTCTTTCTCTCTATATATATATATATATATATATATATATATATATATACACATCTTGTGTGTGTGTGTGTGTGTGTGTGTGTGTGTGTGGACACCTTGTTCGTTCATTAGGCGTGCATAGGTAGATAGATATCGACAAATCTGTTGACTACATTCGAAACGGGGGATGCCTCGTTTAATAGCGACCTGGGCCATTTTTGTGAAGAAGTCTGTCTATGTGTGTGTGTGTGTGTGTGTGTGTGTGTGTGTGGTCACCTTGTTCATTTATTAAGCGTGCATAAGTAGATAGACATCGATAAATCTGTTGCATGTTGATTCTCACTGAGTGTCCTCTTACGTCTGCTATGCTTAGCAAATTGACTACCTTTGAAATGGGTGACGCATTGTTTAATAGTGACCTAGGCCATTTTTTAGATCTCTCTCTCTCTCTCTCTCTCTCTCTCTCTCTCTCTCTCTGACCTCTTGTTTATTCAAACTAGATTTTTCACATGTATGATTCTCACTGTGTGGCCCTACTGTTACGCTAAGCAAATTGACAACAGTAAAACAAAACAAAACAAAAAAAACTGGTGACGCCTCGTTTAATAGCGACCAAGGCCATTTTGGGGAGTTCGATTACTAAGTACACTTCTGCAAATTGACTAAAGTAGAAATATGGGACCTCGCGCGCAAGAGCGACCTGGTCCATTTTAATAAGTTCGATTCTCAGAAAGAAAGAAAAGATTTTTTAAAACCACAAAAGAAAAAGGTTAGAGAAAGAAAGAAGAAAAACAAAAGAAGAATCAAAAGTAAGAAGAATCAAAAGTAAGAAGAAGAAAAGAAAGAAAGAAAAAATAAAGAAGCAATAGCGAGAAACTAACAAACAAAAGTGATTGTAATGGGAAAATAATATCGGGTAATGAGGAAAGAAAGAAAAAAAGAAAGAAAGAAAGAAAGAAAGAAGCAATAGAGAGAAAGAAACAAGATAGAAAAAAAGGAGAAATAAAAAAAAGAAAAGATAAATATTGTATTATCTAAAGTCTAAAGTGCAGTCGATAACGTATATTTTGACAGTTTTTTTACTTGATTGTTGCTATGGTAACGGATAAGAAACCTCAAGACCCGACATGTCCATCGGTGAAACACCCCACCCTACCACCCCTCCTGACTAATAAAACAAACAATCACACATAGGATACTCGCCATAGCGCAGTGGTTTGCAACTTGACCAAATCGTTCGAGAGATTCGCGACTTTGATTCTCACTGAGTGCTCCACGATTTTGACTGCTTTTTAGGAGACACAAAAACAGAAGGAAATAAAAAAAGAAGAAGAGTGGACACGGGTTGAAAGATTTTTAAAAAGTAAATCTGAGAAAGGGATTGCTGTAAGAAAATAAGACACATCATATATAAAACTTATAACATTAAATAGTTTTGAAGTTTAAATATTGTTTTTTTAACTTTTTTTATTCATTGTTTCTTTAAGGTAACAGCGAAAATATTCTGCTCCATTCTCCCCCTCCTCTCTCTCTCTATATATATATATATCTCGAACCTAATATATATATTATATATTATATATATATATATATATTATATATATATATATATATATATATATATATATATCGTTCTCACTCTTTCTCTCTCCTTTTTTTCCCCATTTCGTTCTCCCTTTCTCTCTCTCTTTTTTTTTTCTTTATTTCTTTCTTTTGGTTTCAGTCATTGCTTACTTAGTCTCTTTTCTTTCTTTCTCTATTTTTCTTTTTTCTCTCGTTATCTTTCTTTTCTCTCTCTCTGTCTGCCTGCCTCTGTCTCTCTCTTTCGGTCGTTGCCACTAATCCCCTCCTTACCAATCTCTTCATTATACCCCCTAGCCTACCTCGAACTTTTTCTTCCATCCCATCCCCCATCTTGCCGGTACCTACCAAAATCTCCACACCTGTTTGATCACCCAGGCGAACATACATAACAGGGCAAAGAACCGAAAACTTTCTTGTCACGGTTGTTCAGGTGAACGCACACTAAATGAACAAAACAAAACAAAAAAATATATATAATAAAATTCCCGGATGGAGGAAGTGGGGAAAAGACGTGATAAATTTTTGAACAGCAAATTTCTTCCTTACTTCAAGATTTTCTTCCTTGACTTTTAGATTCCATTTAACCATTCTTTGCTTTCCTCCTTTCCTTTTTATCTCAATAATCTTCATCATTCTTTGGTTTTTACCTATAAATTCCCGTTTCACCTTATTTCCTTTATTGTTTTCGTCTTTCATTTATTCTTCCCTTCTGCATTCCTTCCTTCTTTTGTTCCTTCATTCCATTCATTCCTTCTTTTCTTCTTAACTTCATTCATTCTTTCCTTTCGTCCTTCCTTCTTTCCAAATTCTTTCCTCTCTTTCCTGTCTTCCTCACTTTCTTTCTTTCCTTCTTTCTTTTATCGTTCTTTCCTTCATTATTTTCGTCTTTTATTTTTTTTTCCATCCTGCATTCCTTCTTCCTTTGTTTCTTCATTCCATTCATTTTTTCTTTCATTCTTTCTTTAATTCATTCTTTCTTTCTTTAATTCATTCTTTCTTTCTTTAATTCAGTCTTTCTTTCTTTAATTCGGTCTTTCTTTCTTTTCTTCATTCATGCATTCTTTCCTTTCTTTCTTTTTTTTCTTTCTTTTCCTTCCTTCTTTCGTTCTGTTCTTTCTTTCTCCTTTATTTCCTTTCCTCCTTCCTTCTTTCCAAATTCTTTCCTCCCTTCCCTGCTTTCTTTCCTCTTTCTTCTCCCCCTTCCTTATTTTATCATTCTTTCCTTCTTTCTTTCTTTTCTTTTTCCTTCCTTCTCTTTTTACTCCTGTCTTAACTTCTTTCTTTTTTCCCTTCTGTGTTTGCTGTTGAAATTGTAATTGCAGTATGGCTAACTATTGGTTAATGTGTTGAGAATCACGTTTTTGGTGGGTTTTTTTTACATAATTCATCAAAATTCATTTCAAATTAATGAGACGGTTTTCATATAGAATTAAAAACATTTAATTTGAATGATAATTAAAATAAAAATTAATTTCTAAACAACAATAAATAAAACTTTTAAAATTTGACAGCGATAAAAAAAAATGTCTCACGGATTCATAGCGTTAAAGAAAAAATGGCGATGTAATATCAATTAGAAAATTCTGAACTTTCGTTTTATTTGGAAGTAAAATCAGTTGATTTGCCGACGACAAATATCAAGTAATTTGCCGTCAAGGAAACATTGTCACAAAATTAGACGACGAAGAACAGTTTTTTGTGGTTTTTAAATCATTAGTTTTCTACAATTCTTAGAAAAAAATTTTCATGCCCATTTCAAGTTGCAACGGAATCCCCCCCCCGTTTTTGTTGGGATTTTCTATTCGGAACAGCATCATTCCTACGTAACAATAAATAAGCACGAACAACTTTTTGTGTAGCAATAACAGATTCTCTAGTCTTGAAAAAAAAAAACTTTTCAACGGCAAACTTATGGTATGCACCGGTTCAAACAATGATTGTAATTAACTGTATCTGGAAAAAATGGAAAGACATTAGCTTGGTGGAGCTACCATTACAAGTTGCCTAAGCTTATTTGCACCACACAGGTGACAGTTTAAATTGTGGGAGGTATATCTGCCGCATTCTGTACTAGGATGAGTTTTGCAATATCTCGGTACGTGCTAGCTATCGTCGCGTATATCACGTGACTGAAGCAGATCAGGCCGTAGGGATACTCACTATGGTTGGTAGTATTGTGGTAGTTAGTGCGCTGACACTGTGTGCATTGCTTCACTCCGTGTGTGATTTGAAAATCGCACAGATGAACGTCGAACGTAGTCTAATTCGGGAACAATATGCTTTACGAGTTCGAACTGGACCATAGCACCTCGGAATCAACAAAAAAACATTAATTGTGCGAAAGGTTAAGGCGCAGTTGATCACAGTACAGTAACCAGGTGGTTGAAGAAATTTCCCTTGAAAGGAGCTCGATGATCAGGCAAAGTGACGCAGGCTTAAAACTGTGGATTACGTGCTCCAGGCCAGAGAGGCAGACCTGGTGAGTTTCACTCTCAGAGTTTTAGGCGAGCTCGGCATCTCACAGTCCGGTGTAGTTCATGACAAAAGCACCCGGAACTGCCGATTTGTGCCCCATGTTACTAAAATATTCCAAAACATTTGACTCGCCTTAGTATAATGCCACGTTTGGCGTTCTAACGTGAACATAAGTTACTTAAAAACAAACTCAGATTTGCTCCAAAAACTATTGGGTTGGTGCAAAACTATTGTGGCTTTTTTCAACAAAGTTATTGAAAAAAGCCGCAATAATTATGCTCCAAACCAATAGCAGTGATGCTGATAGCATTTTGATGTAGTGCGTCCTAGGACGTACATATTTGTTTTGAATGAGTCCTCGGGATAATGTATGGGTCCCAAACTAAAGCTGTCTAACCTTGTAACCTATCCTGTGTAATTCGTTTCTAAGAGACTATTGAAATGTACTTACAGTTAGCTCGAAATGTTGAGCGAAGAAAAAAGGAAAAACACTGGGACGCATGTATCCGATTTTACTGCGTCCTTTTAGATTTTTGTGCGCCAGGGATGCGGGATGCATACCTACCAGCATCTCTGCAATAGTAATGTTATTGATAAGTTACCGTGTTCAGGAAATCGCCGTTGTTTTTTTGTTTTGTTTTTTTTTTGGGGGGGGGGAGTATTAATATCCTCAAATCAGTTCATTATCGGATTTTAATTAAAAATTTCGATGCTCAAGTAATAAAAAACGAGGATTTATTTTAAAGAATTTTTTACTCGAAATTCAATGGACATTTTTTTTTTTTTTTTTTGTTTTTGTTTTTGTAATTGTTTGTTGCCCCCTCTCTTCAATCATTTAGTTAATTTCCTTTTGTTAATGAAGTTACAACTGAATGATTTTTTTTTCTATTTTTAAAAAGATAATTGCATCGAGAAATACATTGTTTACCTTTTCTTACGACGGAATGATGAAATTTTCGTACGGATGTCGTACTCTTCGGTAATTTAAAAAAAGGTACAATGTTATTCAAGGCAATTTCTTTGTTTTGTTTGTTGTTTTTTGTTTTTTGTTTTGTTGTTTTGTTTTTTTTTTGGGGGGGGGCTTTTTTTTCTTTTTTTTACAATGTTATTAAAAGCAATTTTTTCTTTGTTTTTTTTTTAGGGGGTTAATGGGGGGGGGCTTTTGCGAGCTTTTATTTATTTATTTTTTTACAGTCTTATTCTAGGCAATTTTTTTAGTTTTTTTTGTGTTTTATGGGGGGGGGGGTGCTTTTTTTTAGTTTCTTTGCTTTTCTAAAAAATGATTTCTAACTTATTAATTATATATTCTTTCTTTAAATGGTACAAATGTACAATAGCGCGCAAAAGATAATATAATTAGAATCGCATTAGAGGCCGGAAACTCTCGAAGTAGCGTAATCCTAACACTAACCCTACCATTAACCCTTACCCTACTGGCTGAAAGGTTTCAGGTATTCCCTTGAAATGTAATGCTTTTTATACTTAATGTAATGATATTTCTTGTGCGTTATTGTGTATTTAAGGAATAATATTTGTTTTTCGTTTTCACCATATCAGTCATAATTATTTATTCAGAGTTTTTACATTAAATAACAAAATACCATGTCGATGTGGTTGTCACAAAATTCCTCGTTTTCGCAAAATTTAGCCTTTAGAAAACGAGGATTTTTTTTGAATTTTAGTAGACGATCTTTGATACTATTTCCTCAAACAATGGTGCAAGTAAAAGATCTAGATTGGCTGACTTCTGATTTAGGTCGGAAAATTAAAACGGAAAGATTTTTGGTGGTACCCAATGACAGTTTAACTACAGTCTATGAATTAACATTTTGCGAATTCGGTTACGGTTTTAGGGGATTAAGGTTGTTTTTAATTACGTATTGCTTAAGAAAAAATAAACAACAAAAAAACCAAATTACTATACATTTAATGAACCATTGAAATTAATTATTGAATCTATTATTGAGACAGTTGTTTGTGTTAGTATTGCAATGTAGAATTTCAATTAAAATTAGTTTTAAGAAATATTTTTTAAAACTAAGTTTAATTGAAATTATACATTGCAATACTAACATGTACAGTAATTTGTTTTTTTTTGTTGTTTATTTTTTTAAGCCATACGTAATTAAAAACAACCATAATCCCCTAAAACCGTAACCCAATTCGCAAAATGTTAATTCATAGACTGTAGTTAAACTGTCATTGGGTACCACCAAAAAACTTTCCGTTTTAATTTTCAGACCTAAATCAGAAGTCAGCCTCTAATTTTTGGTATCAGTATTCAGTATACTAACACACAACTTTCGCATAGATGGACAATTTGATTTTTTTTTTTTAAGTGAAAAATCGACCTACCCTATTGTACAGGCACTTTCGTGACTGTCCGTAAATATCTTCTCGTTTTCTAATTAACCACCCTCACGCTAAAACAAGACAAGCACTTTTCACTTTTTTCGTGGGGGGGGGGAGCAACTCCTATAAAACTGTCAAATGTGGCAGTTCCTCCTTAGATAGGAGAAAAGCCAGAAATGAAATAAGAACAGAAATTTAAAGAAACAAAAAGGAAAAGAAAAGTTGACAAAGATTGTGACTTCTGCCCTACTCCCCCCACACACACACACACAACCTTTTCCACCTCAATAACGTCACAACATACCCGGCCCATCCCCCACCTCCTACCCAAGAGAAAAAGAAAAAAATTCAACACGACAAATTCCAACAACGAGGTGCCATGTCTGGCCAGTGACTTTTTTAGGGTGGAAAAGGGTTGGGAAGAGGGGATGAGAAAAGAGAAAATTTGGTTTGATTTTTTTTTCGAGATAAAATCAAAGGAAAAAAGAAAGAAAGGGAAAAAAGTAGAAAGAGAGAAAGAAGGTGTAAAGTAGAGAGTAAGAAAGAAATAAAAAAGAATGAAAAAGAAATTTTAAGAAAGAAAAAAGAATGGATAATGAATGAAAGAAAGAAAATAAGAATGAAAGAAAGAGGAAACAAAAGAAACTGAAAGAAAGAAAAAGAAAGAAAGAAAGAAAGAAAGAAAGAAAGAGGGAAAATGAGAAACTAAAAGAAAGAAACAGAGAAACAAAGAAAGGAAGGAAGAAAGAGGGAATAAGAGAAACTAAAAGAAAGAAAGAAAGAAAGAAAGAAAAGAGCGTAAACGAGAGACTGAAACAAAGAAAGAAATAGAGGGTGATATGATAAACTGAAAGAAAAAGAAAGAAAAGAAAAACGAAAGAAAGAAAGAAAGAAAGAAAGAAAGAAAGAAAGAAATAGAGGTGATATGATAAACTGAAAGAAAGAAAGAAAGAAAAGAGGGTGATATGATAAACTGAAAGAAAGGAAAGAAAGAAAGAAAACGAGAGAAAGAAAGAAAGAAACTAAAAAAAACTACAAGAAAGAAAGAAAAAAGAACTGAAACAATAATGAAATTGAATAAGAAAGTTTAAATGAGGAAGAAATGAAATATAAACTAAAAACTAAAAAAAGAGAGTGTGTCAGATTGATGCCCCCCCCCTACATCTAAATATAAAGCCTACATTCCTTGGGTGGTTGCTCTCTCTCTCTCTTTTTTCTGACATTCTACTAATCTTTGCATCTTGTTAATATGACAAGTTCTTTCGCCTCAAAAACCAGAACAAGGAATGGTCTCTTTTGACGGAAAGACTCCCACCCCACCCCCACTTGCTGAAAAAGAATTTCTTGAAGAGTTCTTGAAACTCAGTCATGACGAGAATTTAAATCTACAACGACAATAGAAAAGGAGGAAGTAAAATTAAAGTCATTCTACCTCGTTTTCAATCTTTTCTACTTTTCTTCTTATTGGTCGCCCTCTCTCTCACACTCACACACACATATATACATATATATATATATATATATATATATATATAAAAAGAGAGAGAGAGAGAGAGAGAGTCATCCACGGTCACGTGTTTCGACTTATCAAGTCTCTTCAGTGTGGCTATACATTTGTAATCTAACTACAGCCGGGATTGAAATCCGATCGGTTGGATGTCAGTCCGTCACCTTAACCATCAGGCTGTCATCACCTACAGAATGCGAAGGGGATATATATATTGTTGGCATCCTTCCGTCTACTGAAGACGATGACGTAGTGTCCATTAAAAAAAATTATCTGCAACTGCGTGACTGGCTGAACAGACCAATTCTTGAATGACTGTCACTGGAGCAGTGATTGCAAACAAACAGTGATGCTTGCTGGAGTTGCTGTTGTCTCTCCTTCCTTTTGGCTCTCTTTTCTGTGGTGGCTTCTTTCCTCTCTTTTTCACTCCTTTATGTTCCTTGTCGATGAGTCGCCAGGTCGCACGGTCTTCTGCACAAGCCTCCCATGTGTTGGTGTTAATGTGGCATGTCTTCATGTTTCTCTTACAGACATCCCTAAAGCGCAGGCGTGGGCTCCCTACTGGTCGGGTGCCATCCGCGAATTCGCCATACAGTAGGTCTTTGGGGATGCGTCCGGTGTTCTTCGCGGAGTTCCGTCCCGGCCTCCTGCTTCAAAAACCGCTAGCCGGTGGCTGCTGAAAAAAAAACACTATCTACGATTGAAGTCCATAGCCGAAGTGACACACTTGAAAAAAAAAAAAAAAACTTAGGACGTTTTTCCCAAAAACCCAACCCAAACCCTAAACACCCCTATTTCAAATTAACAATTTTATTTAAAAAAATTGTGTTTTTTTTTCTGGGTCACCCTGTATACAGAAAAAACAGAGCCCAAATTATTTATTTATTTTCCCATTAAACTAACCCTAAACCCCAGTCCCAACCCTAGTTTTTTTTTTAAGTGACACCGCTTCGGTTACGGACTTCAATCGTAGTTTGGGTTTTTTTTTTCAGCAGCCACCGGCTAGTGGCTTTTGAGGCAGGGGGCCGGGACAGAACTCCGCGAATATACCCATGCATCCTTTGTCCATCCTCCTGACGTGGCCAAACCAACGCAGGCGCCTCTCGCAGATGATGGCTTATATATATATATATATATATATATATATATACACCAACCCCTGCGTCCGAGTAGGATACGATACAAGTTCGATTTCTTAAGCAAAGGTTTGAATTCAGAGTTTTAGACTTGTTACTTAGCCAATGTTAACGAGCCCAGTCTGCCCTACTATTTACCCATAGCAGGAGGGAGAGTAGGATGGATGCCTTTCCCAAGGGTATTAGCGCTTTGTGAAATGCAAACAGTTTCGTCTAGGATTTGAACTCGGATCGACGAGTCTATTTCCTACCTATAAACATTACACCAGGCGCCAGCTAAAATTATAAGCTCAAATATACGTGATAACATTGTTTCTTTTTCTCTCTTGCGCACACGCACACACACACACAAAAGTGTTCGCGGTGTAATGGTTACAGACGTAGGAAATGGACACGGTGACACGAATTCAAATCCTGGACGAGGCTGTTTGCATTTCACATAGCACTAATACCTTTGGGAAAGGTATTCATTCAAATATTTTCCCTCCAGCTATGGTAAATAAAAAAAAAGGGTAAACTGGATTTTTTTAACCTTGGTACGGCAACCAGTCTAGGAGATGGAAAACTCTGAATTCAAACCTGTTAAACTCCGCAAAAACAAATTGAACTTGTGTCACATCCTGCTTGTGCAGAGGGGTAGGTAAATACACGAGCGCGCGCGCACACACACACACACACATTTGCAATGAATTATGAACAAATTGCAGTGTCCACAGTCGCACTGACCTTTCGAGGCTTGACAGCAAATCAGTGCTGGCGGGACGCACAGCTCAACATAGTGAGGGTTCTCCTTCCCGTTTGACGCTAAGTAAACTTGGTATACCAAGGGATAGGATGGGCGAGAGAGGAAGGACTTGGATGCTAGTAGGTCGGCGTTGCCGCAACTGGACAAGGGGGGGGGGCTTCCCCCGCCCGCCCCCCCCCACACCTGGGCTCGATTTTTGCTCGTCGTTCTTCCGCAGCCGTTGACATTTTTTCTCTTTCTACCCCCTATTATTCTTGACATGTTTGTTTGCTTGTGTGTGTGTGTGTGTGTGTGTGTGTGTGTGTAAATGTTTATCATGTGCGCGTATTGCTGAGTGGGCCCGGGAGGAGGAGGGGCCCAAAATATGTCTAAGCTGATGCACGTCGTCTAATGGAAGAGGAAAAAAAGAACAAGTCTTATATGCCGAGATAGAAGTAAATACACACATTATTCTACTAAGATTTGACATTTAATAAAGATTACACACTCACTGACAAATACTCATATGACTATATTAAATGATAGATAGATAGATATGAACAGACTGAGAGTGGGAGAGAGGGAAAGAAAGAGAGAGACAGATATGAACACACTGAGAAAGAGAGAAACAGATTGTGTGTGTATGTGAGAGAGATATGAACAGACTGAGATAGATAGATAGATAGATAGATAGATAGATAGATATGAACAGACTGAGAGTGGGAGAGAGGGAAAGAAAGAGAGAGACAGATATTAACACACTGAGAAAGAGAGAAACAGATTGTGTGTGTATGTGAGAAAGATATGAACAGACTGAGATAGATAGATAGATAGATAGATAGATATGAACAGACTGAGAGTGGGAGAGAGGGAAAGAAAGAGAGAGACAGATATTAACACACTGAGAAAGAGAGAAACAGATTGTGTGTGTATGTGAGAGAGATATGAACAGACTGATAGATAGATAGATAGATAGATAGATATGAACAGAGATAGATAGGGCAAGAATCTGATTCTTGCTCTGATGAGCTAGTAAGCAAAACTATTAGTTGGCATATCTGACTAATTAGGATTAATACACATACACACACACACACACACACACACACACACAGACACATAAGGTTATACCTTATAACACACAGGCTTAAACAACATTGTGTCCGGGTTTTTACAATTACAGCTAAAAATGTTAACAATGAACTGTGGTTTCCAAACCAACAAACTTCTGAAGACAACCATAGCTCACCAATGCAACAAACCTTTTAATTTAGAACATATCTTGTTTCATATTAAGAAAACATCTGCTAAAGATCCCTCATTCAAATTAAGAAAGTTTTAAAAATTTTTTAAATAAACATTTTTTGTCGAAACACAGGATTGTGCAAGTGCAGTAGCACCCCCCCCCACACACACACACACATACTCACCCAATTCTGTGCAACTTTTTTCTTAAGTTAGAAATTCATCTTAGTCAAAATTGGTAAAAATTATTCTGAATTCTTTTTATACCGTTTGGTGTTTCTCAGGGACCTTTGTTGTTGTTTTGTAATATTCAGAAATGATTTACTTAATGGTATATAATCAAGAATATTCTAAGACAGGGCGAGCGGAGGGGTTAGGTAAATGTAACCATTTTCAGGAAATTTCAACTATTCTCCTCAAGTTATTTTCTTTTTTTCCTTTTTTTTTTTTTTTTTTTTTTTTTTCGTTGAGACTGAATTTCCATGTCAAACGATGATGGGGGTTAGGTGGTGTTTGAGAGGGATAGTGAGGAACGACTTGAGATTGGCAGGACCGGAAACGGATATTTGAGCAAACTCGCCAAGTTATTTTCTTCATGTAAATCCGACTGAACATGTCTGGATCATTTATGATCCTAAAATAAGGAAAATGTCCAGAAAAGACATTTTTGTTCGTTCCTGGAATGCGCGCCGAGAATGAGATAGCAATTCTGAAGAATTCGCTACTTATCAAAGATGGCAGATTTTGGGTAGCAATTTAGAATGCCGTTTTTTTTTTTTTTCTTTTTTTTTGGGGGGGGGTTCTTTTCTGGGCTGCGTATGGAATATATATATATATATATATATATATATATTATATATATGGATACCATGGTTCAGATATAAATATATATCGGCATTTCTTTGCCTCCGCCTATTTTTTCATCTATACATATATAAAAGCCAATTACGTGCATGTATGTATATATATGTGTGTGTGTGTGTGTGTGTGTGTGTGTGTGTGTGTGTGTGTGTATCCAGAGGAAACTACGAAAAATAAAACAAGTGCTTTCTGGATGTCCCAAAGGCTTAAATTTTAGCCCTTCCGACAGTCACTCCAATAGCCAAATTTCAATTTAATATGTCCAAATACCGAGGAGCCTATAAAAACAACTATATAAATAGAAATACGGAAATTATAATAATAAATAAATTAAACACAAAATTGCAGCGCTTCAAGGGTATCGTGATCTTACTCTTCTGTCCAACTCTTGATTTGATTGATAGATAGATAGATAGATAGATAGAAACTGACTGAAATAGATATGAACAGACTGGGATAGATGGATATGAATAGACTGAAATATACATGAACAGACTGTGGTAGATAGATATGAATAGACTGAAATATACATGAACAGATGGGTAGATAGATATGAATAGACTGAAATATACATACATGAACAGACTGTGGTAGATAGATATGAATAGACTGAAATATACATGAACAGACTAGATATATATGAACAGACTGAAATATACATGAACAGACTGTGGTAGATAGATATGAATAGACTGAAATATACATGAACAGACTGTGGTAGATAGATATGAATAGACTGAAATATACATGAACAGATAGATAGATAGATACTATGAACAGACTGTGGGTAGATAGATAGATATGAACAGACTGTGGTAGATAGATAGATATGAACAGACTGTGGTAGATAGATAGATATGAACAGACTGTGGTAGATAGATAGATATGAACAGACGTAGATAGATAGATATGAACAGACTGTGGTAGATAGATAGATAGATAGATAGATAGATAGATAGATATGAACAGACTGGGAGAAATATGAATAGACTAAGATAGATAATGTTTTGAGAAATAGATAGATAGATAATATTTTTATTTATTTATAGATAGGTAGATACTTGTGCAGCATAGCCCACGTATGAAAATAGTAAATTGGATGTCCACGATTGTATTTTAGTGGTCAATGAAAATGTTTTGTCTTAGACGTATTTATAATTGTATGTTACTGCTTTTCATTCAACTAGGTTTCATTCTCTAACGCGTAAGAGAGTTCAACATAGTAGTTTTAATATAGTGAACATTTACAATCAACGAATATAGAATATCCACTACTCTGAAAAAACCAAAAAAAAACACAATGTTATGTTACTGCTTTTCTTTCATCTTAATTGTTGAATCTGATTTCAGTCATGTCTTTAACTTACTATCAAAAGATCATAACTAACTTGACATTGTACAAAGAGGTGATCTTTGAATTATCATTGACAACGTTGGAACCGAATATTGCAAAACTAGCAGAGAAGCGCCAACCACAAGGACCGCATTGAATAAAGTAGCACTGAAATAGTATTTCTTTTTGTTTCTTATCTATTATGTCCTTGTATAATTTATGACTTATTTTAATAGTGAACATTTATTTTCTATAGAATTTAATTAGTTTTAAAGTTTATGTGCAATAAATCAGTTATATTTCTACAATACATAAAATATTTCAACAATTCTTTATACAATACCTATATATATATATATATATATATATATATATATATATATATATATATATATATACATATATATATATATATATATATATAATATATATATATATATATATATAATATAATACAATAGTATTTTTTAAACATTAAATGGATATGGGGGTCCATCAGAGTAAAATAAGAATCAAAGAGTTCCATTATTCTTTCTTTTTTTTTTTTACCCACATAGCCATCTGAGAAAAAAAAAGCTTACATTTTTCACTAATAAAAAAGTAGATTTATTTCCCATAGATTTAAAGTTTATGTGCAATAAATCGGTTATATTTCTACAATACACAAAATATTTCAAAGATAAAGGTGATTAATTTTTTCCCCAATCAGATAATTCGATCTTTGAAATAACTGTTTTTCTTTGTAACAACTCTTTATGTTGGTTATTTGTTTCTTGCGAGATTTTAAAAGAAAGAGTTTAAAAAATGTTTACGTTTCTTCCTTCAATATGGCCTAAATTGATCATGTGACGTATTTTGGTAGTACCTATAGATCAGAATTTCAAAGTTTGCTCAAATAAAAATGCAAAATTCGCTGTTTAATTATTCATATTTTTTCCGTATTTACCTGAAATATTTATTTGTTACAAAAATTAAATTAAATAATAAGGGGAGGCCCCCATGCAGATTTGCCCCTCGGTCAAAGGGGTTCGGGAGTAGTACGTGCCTACCCCCCCCCCCTCTCAATGAGCTGATTTAGCTCAGTCGATAGTGCACTCGCCTAGGAATCGCAAGGTTCTCGATTCGATACCGGTCCCCGTTGATTCAGCACATGAGTAGTATAAATGGGAAATCTGATCTCTGTGGTCGTGGGGAGCTAACAGTAGGTGTGGCACTCCACCTTAGCAATAACAATCTCCCTGGTCTGACGCTAGCAAATGATAATTCCCTTTTTATCAGTCATGTTTATCTTTAATTTTTTTACCATTAACATAAAAAAATAACGTGAGATTGATTTTTTCGTACAACCTGATATATTTAGTTACAAAAAATTAATGTAATAATAATGCTATAGGGTATATAATAATAATAATAATAATAATAATAATAATAATAATAATAATACTTTTTAAGATTGCTGCACAAAATAATGCCATGAGGACAAACTATATTAAAGCAAAAATTGATAAGACACAACAATTGTAAATGTAGACTATGCAGTGAGAGAGATGAGACTGTAAACCATGTACTAAGTGAATGTAGCAAACTAGCACAACGGGAATACAAAACTAGGCACGACGGGTTGGGAAGGTGATCCACTGGGAATTATGCAAAAAATTAAATCTTGATCATACAAAATGGTATATGCATAAACCAGAATCTGTTCTTGAGAATGAAACGCATAAAATTCTCTGGGACTTTGAGATAAAAACCGGACCACCTTATCCCAGCAAGAAGGCCAGACCTAGTGTTGATTAACAAAAAAGAAAGTACTTGTCAACTAGTGGATTTTGCAGTTCCGGCAGACTCCAGTGAAATACCATCAGCTAACGCTGATGTGAAAAACTCATAATAATAATACTTTAGAGTATTTAAATTAATGTAATAATAATGCTTTAGAGTAGCAGTAAAGTCAGTGGGTCATAATATGAAAAAGCCTAAATCTTACCAACGTATCGTTGTTTCAAATGTAGTCAGCTATTAAAACAAGTTGCCGGGGTTTATTTTTAATTTATTTGTTTATCTATATATTTATTCATATACTTATTTTTAATTTATTCTCATATATTTATATATTTGTTTCATTTTTATTTATTTATAGATTTATTTTTATCTATGTTAATTTATTTGTTTATTTATATATTTGTATAATTATTTTTATTTATTCATTTTTTGACCAACCTAACCAGAGAGAGAGAGAGAGATAGAGAGAGCGGAGGGGGGGGATTTGGTGATTGGATGATGAAGTGCAGGGAGAAGTGATTTCGTGCCTTTCCCAAGGGCATTAGAGAGTGACGTGAATGTTAGTGAATGTTAATTAATGTAGGCTGTCTCCGACGGAATTCAAACTGGGTTCATCGGGTTTATTTTAGGTGCGAGTAAACGTCAAACCACCAAGGATTACACGGACTGACAGAGACACATATACACACAAATATATATACATATCACACCCATGCTTCACTCAAAATCCCGAACTAAACGATTATATATATATATATATATATATATATATATATATATATATATATGGTAGGTGTGAAGGGGCGTAAAACGGGTAAGTGATTGTGTCCATACACATAATGCTCAAATACCCAGACACGCCAAATTTGTTTGTTGAGAAGACACATCGATTTCTCCAGCATCTGTATGTCTATCTGTCTGGGTCTATATACACACACACACACACACACACACACACACACACACACACACACACACACACACACACGGGTACATCGTATTGATGTACCTGTTGATGTCCGTATGCTAATTATAAGTAAATAAAGTCGTTGGGGTGGCCTAAAGTCGGTATCAGCCAGACAGCGAGTGTCTATCCCCTTTTCACTAGCGCTAGACCAAGGAGATTGTTTGGGCGTCTGAGACAGATCGCCACATCTACCATCAGCTCCACACTTTACCGGACAGATACCTGTGCTACTCATACGCTGAGCTGGCAAGGGTCAGTATAAAACCAGGAACCTTGTGGTTCCTAGTCGAACGCTCTACCGACTGAACTATTTAAAAGGGGCAAATCGGGAACTTAATGGTGCGCGCGCTCTCTCTGTATGTCTCCCTCTCTCACACACACACTGTCTACCCGTCTCTCTGTGTGTGTCTCTCTCTTACACACACACACACATTCCCTGAAGATTCGCTATTGCCTGAAACTGCACTCGGAATATTTTAAGCCATTCGTTTTTTTTTTAAACGTATATTTAGTTCTTTTTATTGAGCACTCTTGAATCGGTTTTAATAAAACCCAGAAGTAAATATATTTGTTCGTGGATTTATAAGTAATTGTGATTATATATATATATATATATATATATATATATATATATATATATATATATATATATATATATAGAGAGGAGAGAGAGAGAGAGAGAGAGAGGGGAGAGAGAGGAGAGTGGGAGAGAGAGACCTATCACTGTGAAGTAATCTTTAAAAAGTATCGGGTTCTATCATCTTCTATCCCATATTTATAGCATAGCCTTGAAAAATATTAAGCTCAAATCTTAAACACATACATACGAACACAAATGCAGAAGCACATATATATATATATATATATATATATATATATATATATACACACACACACACACACACACACATATATATATATATATATATATATATATGTGTGTGTGTATGTATGTATCTCTCTCCTCACTCTCCTCTCCGCGTCTCTCTCTCTCTCTATATATATA
The DNA here is from genome assembly GCA_023376005.1 of Doryteuthis pealeii. Classification (NCBI taxonomy): domain Eukaryota; kingdom Metazoa; phylum Mollusca; class Cephalopoda; order Myopsida; family Loliginidae; genus Doryteuthis; species Doryteuthis pealeii. The sequence continues at coordinate 63,115,355 of CM042151.1, read as the reverse complement.
TATATATATATCCATAATCAAATGTATACGTGTATGTATGTGTGTATGTGCGTGTGCGTGCGTGGGTGGTGGTAATGTAGTTATCGGTTTGATGTAGGTGGGGGTGCGCTTTTCTTGTTGTTTGTCGCGGAGACATGATATTGATGGTGGGTGTCCATTTCCTGTGTCACTGCTTCTTACCCCCATTTAGGTAAAATCTATTAATAAGGTCACTGGTCGTTGCGGCGACGACGGCGGCGACGAGGGAGGTAGGGGTGAGGAGACAGTCGTCGGCTCAACCACCTCTATCCTTCTCAGTCAGATTTGTCTCCTCTCCCCCTCTTTTTATTCCATACCCCCCTCCCACTGTTTTTGAGCCCCTGCCTCATACAAGTGTCACTGTTTGTATTTGAAAGGGTAAAGGAGCCTAATGACAAGTGGGCAATAAGGTGATTGACAGGCTAAGTGGCCCCTCCTCCCATTTATACATCCAACTTTTCTCTTTTAGCACTCTCACACCCTCTTCTCTTTCTCACTATCTATTTCAGTTTGTTCATTGACTATTTATCTATCTATCTCAGTTGGTTTATATCTATCTGTATATCTATCTCAGTCTCTTCCTCATCTATCTAAGTCTCTCTTATCTATCTATCCCAGTCTCTTTATTATCGATCTACCAATCTATCTCAGTCTGTTCATTATCTATCTACCAATCTATCTCAGTCTGATCATTATCTATCTCCCCCATCTCTCTCTCTCTCTCTCTATATAATATATATATATATATATATATATATATGATAAGTTGTAAACACGGTTTGTTTGGAATGGCTTTTTTGCCGACAATTTTTGGGAGAATAAGTGCTTAATTGGAGTCGTACCTAATTTTGAAAATTAATTAATTAATAATGAATTAGGTGGGAATACCTATTTTAAATGTATGGTTAAACAAATCGAGAAAAATCAATCTCTGTATGTACATTTCGGCCTATTAGGCCTCATCAGCAGAGCTATAGATCGGAAGACCGCCCTGTGCGTGATTTGAAACCGGACTGCCAAGCTGACAGGCCGATAACATAACCCCTACACCAAACGGACTTCTTAGATTTTACGATTTGTTTAGAGTAGGTTAATATTCCTCTTCTAGTGACTTATATATATATGTAATCCACAGACACGTGTTTCGAAGTATCACTTCTCATCAGTGTGGTTATACTGTTTAACAGCTACCCCTGGCCGTGTTTGAGACCCGAATGAACTTTCGTTTGTCAATCCTCTTACCCGTACGGCCAGAAGCAGCTGTCAAATATAGGAAAATATTCAATCGCTACATTTTTAAGGGGAAATTAATTCACTAGAGGCCTCAAACATATGTAAACAAAGCGAGGTTTAGCTGCGCGCCAGATACGGTGAATCTGCAATTAAATCCCTATTTAAAGTGCTCGACCAAAGTGGGAGCATATATAATAAATAAGTAATCCACAGACACGTGTTCCTAAGTATCACTTCTCATCAGTGTGGTTATACCGTTTAACAGCTACCTCTGGCCGGGTTTGAGACCCGAAAGAACTTTCGTTCGCCAATATCAGTATGTATGTATGTATGTATCTATCTATCTAGCGATTAACTAGAGAGATTGCACATGAGAAGACCTAGACATGGCTAAGAAAGGGAAATCTCAAGAAAGAAACTAAATCCCTTGTAATAGCAGCACAAAACAATGCCATAAGGACCAATTATATCAAAGCAAAAATAGATAAGACGCAACAGAATAGTAAGCGTATGATGTTTGTGGAAAGAGAGGAAACTGTTAATCACATAAGTGAATGCAGCAAATTAGTACAAAGAGAGTACAAGTCTAGGTACGACCGGGTGTGAAAGATGATCCACTAGGAATTGTGCAAGAAGCTAAACTTTGAGTAATCTTGAACTTTAAGTAACTAAATTCCTACTATAAAATTGTATTTGTGCATTATTTGAAATGAACCTAATTGTTATCAAAAAGACATCTTATGATATTTTGGAGTTAAAAACATGCATTAAAATGGATTTGAAAAGCGTCGTGAAAATTACGTTGAATCAAAGATGGCTGCCATTGTTTACAAGCTTCTTCTCGGGAAAAGAACAAAGGGACTTAACTCTCATTTAAGTCTTAAAAGAACTTAACTCTCAAAGCAATTTAATGTATTTTTTTTATCATAAAATGTCTTTTTAATAACAATTAAGTTCATTTAAATAATGCGCAAGTACAATTTTATGGTAGATTACCAAACTATGACCAAACTACCAAATTGAATCGCGAGTAGGATCCCCGCAGGATGACTCATTGAAACCCGTACGTAAAAAAGATCATCCAGCCATTCTAAAAAAAAAATAATTAACGTCTACTATTTAAGATATTAAATGCAAACCAAAAAAAAAAATCCATCCTGTTATCATTTGAATTTTATTATATATTTATGTTCACGAATATAAATGAAATGTTCATTATTTTTGCTCAAAAAGGCAAGATCTAGCGATATTTAATGTGTATACAAAGTGTGTCGTAAAAGTATCAAGATTGAATCTGTATTTACCAAGATAAAATGAACAATGACAATGAATGGAACGTTTTTTTTTTTTTCAGAATACAAGGTATGTCAAAAAAATCTCGATACTTTTTTGACATACCTTGTATATATTTACTTTGTCGTTAATTGCTTTATTTTCGTAGTTTCATCCAGACATATAGACACACACAAACTATCCTTTATATATGTATAGACCGAAGTTTCTTTTAAAAGACATCTTTCTTCAAAATCCTGAAGACGTATTTGCTTTGTTGTCATACAAAATATATTATTAGTAGTAGTTTTCATACAAAATTGTTGTCATACAAAATATATTATTATTAGTAGTTTTTTTTTTTAGTGTTATCTGATGGTCTTTCACTGGAGTTTGGGTGACAACCAGTCTCCTCGGGTCTCCATGACTTTCCTGAGTATTCCAGCTGATTGCAACAATGCTATTGTCTGGATGTTCTCAACTCATCCTCTAATCTCCAGTTACCCCAGTCTTTTTTCTAAGCTTTTTGTGACCGTTCCAAGTGCAGTAGGTACCACCAATTTTCCCTGTGAAATTTGCCCCCCCCCCCACACACTATATTTAACGCAATGAAACTTGCATAAAAGTTAATATTATCTTGAAAATTTTTTGGCCATTCAAAAGAAGAAACATCCCCTAATATATTTTAGGAAAAACCTATTTCAAACATATTTTCATCAAAATGTAAGTAATTATGGGAATTATCGTGAAAATCGGACCATTAATTGATTTTTCATAGAATTTTAAAAATGCCTCTAGTCGAAACTTGTTTTTGGCTACGTCAAATTTCAATTGATTTAACGGTGCGAAAATGTAAACATTGTTTTCGTTCATGATAATTTTCATTAATTTCCTTAAACAGAAAACATTTTTTTTTAAATCACCAGATTTTTTTTTTTTAATGTTTCTTCTTTGAATGGACAAAACATTTTCAAGATATTAACCTTTATGCAAGTTTCATTTTGTTAAATGTTCACAGGGAAAATTGGTGGTACGTAAATGACAGACTGGAAAGAAAAGAAAGGCTGGAAAGACAGAACGAAAAGAGAGAGAGAGAGAGAAACGAGAGAGAGAGAGAGAAGAGAGAGAGAGAGAGAGAGAGGGGGGGGCGAAAAAAAGGAGAAAAAGAAAGAAAGAATTGTTTGAATATTCGGGCCAAGGTTGGGAAACTATCGGCCTTAAGGCCGCGTGCGTCCTTCTAAACTCTAAACTGTGGCCTTCTATAAGCCTTGTCGAAAAAGACCAATTAAAATGGTTTCTACTCTTAAAGAACTTGATATCCCAATGCTTTCTCAGGAAAAAAAATTAATTTAAAAGGTCAGTAAAGCATTTTTCAATTGTTATGTATATTAATTCAATTTGGACTTAAGTTATTAACTAAAAAGTCTAAAGTTTACATTTCACTGTAAACATACTAAAAAATTAACCCTGGCCATTTTTTTATTAGACGATCTAAATTACGATATGGCTTTTCACTTTTAGAGTAAAAGCTCCGAATAAAGACAATGAAATTTAGGGTAGACAGTGAATTCAGGGGCGTAAATCTTTACCATAGTCTACTGGACAGTTGTTAGTGGAATATAAAATGAAGTCCAATGTATATAATTTTAATTTCTTAGGTACCACCAAAATACGTCACGTGATCAGTTTAGGCCATATTGAAGGAAGAAGCCTAAATATTACTTTGATTACTTTATCGGTCCAGCGGCCGAAGCTCACTGGACCCCCGACGAGGTACCACGAAAATAGGTCACGTGATCAGTTTAGGCCATATTGAAGGAAGAAACGTAAATATCTTTGAACATTTTTTTAAAATCTCGCAAAAAAGAAATGACGAACATAAAGAGTTGTTACAAAGAAAAACAGTTAATTCAAAGATCAAGTTATCCGATTGGGGAAAATTACTCACCGTTATCTTGAAAAATAAGTAAAACAGTCCATTTTTTACCACAGGATCAATTTCTTTGATACTTTTTTTAGCAGAATTCTGTATTCCTGGTTCTTTTAAAGTTTTTTTTAAACTATCGCATCGAAACTTATAAAAATCTTCTGATGTAATTATTCAGACTCTTATCTTCATAGAAAAAAAGGAAAAATCGTTTTTTGTCGGTTCATTTTTTCTTATTTTATAAAATAAAATGGGGGGGGTAATTATGGAAATTTTCGTAAAAATCGGACCATTAATTGATTTTTCATAGATTTCTTTAAAAAGCCTCTAGTCATAATTTGTTTTTGGCTACGTTAAATTTCAATTGATTTAACGGTGCAAAAACGTAAACATTGTTTTTCTTTCATAATTTTCATTATTTCCGTAAGCTGAATTATTTTTTTAAATCATCAGGAGTTTTTTTTTTTTTTTTAATGTTTCTTCTTTTGAATGGACAAAAAATTTTCAAGATAATATTAACCTTTATGCAAGTTTAATTGTGTTTACTATAGGGAGTGGGTGGTAAATTTCACAGTAAAAATTGGTGGTATCTATAATTTCTCAACTGGGATTAATACTTTTAAGGAAAACATAACTTACGATAGGTATACCCTTTTTCGGGTCACGTGATCAGTTTAGGCGATATTGAATAAACGAAAGTACATATTTTTGAACTTTTTTTTTAAAATCTATCTCAAAAAAAGTAATGATCATACAGAGTTATTACAACGAAAAACAGTTAATTCAAAGATTAAATTATCCGATTGGGGAAAATTGCTCACCGTTAATAAAAAAAATAAAAAAAAATAGTTTGTTTTACATACAAAAGGGTTATTCTTATGTGGAAACGGGGATTGTAACTTTACATATTATCTCTCTTTGACAATTATACATTTAAAAGTATGGGTGGCTGTATTCGACATAATTGTTTTCTTGTGCACATTCAATAACCGATTATTGGTTTTCAACGATTTTTGAAAGATTTTTTTTGTGTGGTAGCTTCAGAATAACTCCGGAATATTTTTTTAGTTGAACTTATAGTGTAACTAAAGCAAAGAAAGGACGATAAGTATTACAAATGTTGTCAGTTTTGCTCTTCCGTATATTATAAGAATCAAACATTACTATTCAACAATAAAAATTACAAATTCATTTTTAAAATATTAATATATCGTGGATCGGACAAATTTTTAGTTCACCTGAATTCTAAAATTCATATATTAAATATCCGTGAAAAAATCGATTTTTACACATACAAAAAAAGAAGATTTTTAAACATTAAAAAAAAAAATTATTTAAGCACACAAAAGATTTAAAATCTCTTAAAATTTTCCTTTTTCTTTTTTGACAATTTAATAGAATATAGTACATATCAATTAAAAAAGAAAAAAAAAAAGTTTTCAAATAATATTATGACATTTTTTGCACTTTTTATTTCAGAATTCATTATTTTTTTCTACAAAAACTACTGCCTTGAGTATTTTACAATTTTTTGATCAATATATTATTTTTATTCTAATTGGTCGTAAAAGTTAAATAAAATATTTTTTTATAAGAAAACAAAGCGTCTCGTCTCTTTGTATAAAACAAAACAAAATGTCAATATTCTAAGAATCACACATTACTATTCAACAATAAAAATTACAAATTCTTTTAAAAATATTAATCGAGCTCGGATCGGACCAACATTTAGTTCACCTGAATTCTAAAATTCATATTTTAAATATCCGTGAAAAATCGACTTTTTGACGCAAAAAAAGAAATATTTAATTTATTTCACGCAGAAAATAAAAATATTCAAGCACACAAAAGATTGAAAATCTCTTTAAAATTAATTTCTTAAAAAAAATTTTTTTTTTTTTTGACAATTTAATAGAATATAGTACATACCAATTATAAAAGCAAAAAAAGTTTTCAAATATTAATATTATGACATTTTTATGCATTTATTTTCTTCCGATTTCATTGATTTTTCATTAAAAAGACTACACCTCGTACATTCATACAATTTCATTGATATAGTTATTCAGCCTATTATCTTTATAGAAAAAAAAGTAAAAACTTTTTTTGACAGTTCATTTTTTAAAAATATCTCATAAAATAAAATAGAGGGTGGGTAGACCTCGTAAAAAAAATATATTTCCACTAATATATTTTAGGAAAAAACTATTTCAGACATATTTACATCCAAAGGTAAATAGTTATGGAAATTTTCGTGAAAATCGGATTTTTTCATAGAATTTTTAAAAAATCCTCTTCTCGTAACTTGTTTTTGCTACGTTAAATTTCAGTTGATTTAACGGTGTAAAAATGAAAACATTGTTTTTCAATCATAATTTTCATTATTTCCGTAAGCTGAATTTAAAAAAAAAATCATCAGGAGTGTTTTTAATGTTTCTTCTTTCGAATGGAAAAATAAATCAAGATAATATTAACTTTTATGCAAGTTTCATTGTGTTAAATATAGGGTGGGGGTAAATTTCACTGGGTAAATTGGTGGTACCTATTGTATAGATTTAAAGTTGTTGCATAGTGATTCAGTTCTTATACACTTTTTTGACCCCAAAACTGCAAAAGTAGACTGTTTTAATCTGTTTTATTGTTACTGTGAAATCGTTAAATAATCGGCAAAATTACCATCGAATAGTAATTTTCAGTTTATTTCAGTATAGGTCTTGAAAAGTTTATAATCTCAATTCCCTTAAAATAACAACGCTGGGGTCAAAAAAGTGTATAACTGAATCACTAAGAAACAACTCTAAATCTATACAACATCAATTAATACTGTCCTTTAATTTTTTTTTACTAAACTTATAAATGAATTAACTTTTTAAGTTTGTTTTCCTTAGAGTTTCATTTTTATTAAAAGTATTAATCCCAGTTAAGAAATTATATATATATATATATATATATAAATATATAATATATATAGGACTTCATTTCATATTCCACTAACATCTGTCCAGTAGACTATGGTAAAAATTTACGTCCCTGAACTTACGATATGGCCTTTCACTTTTAGAGTAAAAGCTCCGAATAAAGACAATGAAATTTAGATTGAATAACCCTAAAAAGACGTGCGAGAAAAACCCCACAAATAAACGAAGGAAGGAAAGAATAAATGAAAGAAAGAAGGAAGAAGGAAGTTATTTTGTTTTTAACTCAGTCAGTCAGTCGGCCTTTCAAGTTTATCTTAAAACAAACGGAAGATAGAGAAACATGATAAGAAAAAAATACTCTGGCTAAAATGGATTTCGAAGACAGACAAAGATAGATAGATAGACAGATAGATAGATTGACAGGTTCGTTGACAAGGGACCTATCTTAAGTAAATTTCTGATCTGTAAGGAGCCTCCGAGGGTAGGGCCTCTCCAGCCGGGAACTCCACCTACTCTAGACCTTCACCCACAACATGTGCGTGTGTGTCTGTATGTGTGTATTAACAAGCTACCCCTGAGAAATAGTTGCCTTTACGTCTGCCGCCAGTAAGACACTGGGGGTAAAATAATAATGGGGTTTCTTGTATCCCGAAGGTTCGTTTTAATCGAAGAGAGGTCTAAAATTTACTCGAAGACAACAACAGACCCAGGAGGGTCTTTTTAAAAAGAGGAAAGAAATATTTATTTATTTAGATATTTTCTGTCAGTGATTATATGAACTATTATTGTGTGCTACAAACGAACTGAAAAGGATTTACAATATTTGGAACGACTTGTTTTTAAAAAGAAAAGGGTATTGTTTTTTTTTTTTAAATATTTTTGATTTATTTTTAATGTTAAATGTACGAATTGTGGGTGACCTGGGGTCACAAAAAATTACTGGTTAATGTCAAAAGAAACTCCAGTGAGAAAATATTCAATTTATTTATAAGACTATCTTTTTAATAATGTGTGTGGTCTAGTCAGTCTCGTAAATGTTTATTTTTAATGTTATTTACTATAAATTGTATAACAGATTTTATCGTCAATATTTACTAGATACTTTCTTTTCTTTAAAATGTGCTTTTCTTGGAAATATTATGTCGTTAATAAACAAGGGCAGTTGGTGTGTATGTATGTATGTATGTATGTATGTATGTCTGGATGAAACTACGAAAATTATGAAGATACGACTTATATTCAAAAATATTTAAAAATTAAAATATACATAGAAATAGCACTGAAATTCTACTTAAAAATGTCCAGCATTTGTAAATCTCAAAAGGTAAACAAATCACTACACCAGTAGTGTGTGTGTGTGTGTGGGGGGGGCACACACACCGTCTAGCAAGGCGATGCTGGGTAGCCACTTCTAGTTATTAATAAAACTGTGCTCTTTGTCCAAAATAGGACGCCGATGAAATTTTTGTGATATATACAAAATGCACACACACACACACACATATATATTCCCTTGAAGGGGTCGGTTTAACTAAATTAGTAGATCACTTGTCTAGGAATCGCAAGGTTCCTGGTTCGATACCGGCCCCCACCAACTCAGTTTATGTCATACGCCGTATGAGTTGCACAGATTTGGTAATCTGATCTATGCGGTAAAGTGGGGAGCTGGCGATAGATGTGGCATTCCACCTCAGCAAAAACATCTCTCTGGTCTAGCGATAGCGAACAGGGATAGACCCCTCGCTACCGGCTGATACCAACAATTGTCTGGATAGTTTGCCAACTTTACTTTATTATGCGTCTGATGATTGTGCACCCACATAATTTCAAGTAACGGACTTCTACTGTTCATTATTATAATATTTTAGGGTTTTATACCTGCTCTGCCATAAAAGCACCGAGCACTTTTTTATATGTAAAAAAAATAAAAAATAAATAAAACAAAACAAAACAAAACAAAAACAAATCCTCCCCTCCTCCTCCCCTTTCCCTTCCTCTTCGTTTTTTCCCCACCAGCGTTAGCTGATGGTCTTTCACTGGAGTCTGAAAGTCAAGCCTTCTCAAATCTCCAGGACTCTCCTGAGTATTCTAGCCGATTTCAACAACGCTGTTGTCTGGATGGTCTTAATTCTTCCTTTAATCTCCAGTTCCTCTAGTAATTTTTCTAAGCTTTTTGGGACCGTTCCTAGTGCACCAACTACAATTGGTATCACTTTTACCTTCGTATTTCACAGCTTTTTAATTCTCTAGCAAGGTCTAGGTATTTGTCTATCTTTTCATTTTCTTTCATCTTCTCCCTGTGATCTGCTGGAACTGCAAAATCTACCAGTTTGACGAGTTCTCTTTTTCTTGTTGGTCAATACTAGGTCTGGTCTCCTGGCTGGGATGACGTGATCCGTCTTTATGTCAAAGTCCCAGAGAATGTTATGTTTCATTCTCAAGAACAGATTCTGCCAATTTGTTTGTCATAAGCGTACTTTACAAAATAAATTTACCCCCTCCCCCAAGAAAAAAATTAGGGAATTATCCGATTTTAATGAAATTTTCCGTGTTGATTTATCAATGAACAGATTTTTATAATGCATCAGTTATTTTATTTCAAAACATTCTGATCAGGTCACTTTATTTTGACCCCCCCCCCTATTTTGGGGGCGCAAAATATCGGTGGGGTTATATACTTTTGAAACTTACAGTATAAATTAAAAGACAGACGACCGAAGGTGTGAATAGAAAAAAAATCAAGGGTGCTACTTTGGCAGAAAATAAGTACCGAAAATCGGAAAATTAAATGTAAAAGAAAACTAAAAAAACTAAAAAAAATTGGGGGAGATTTTTTACTCTCTTGTATATAATTGCCTATTATATTATTATAAGTGAAAAAAATTATACATCGGTATTTGTTCTGTTTAAAAGGGCGCGGGCCTAACTTTTCAATTAAGTTTTCTCAAAAAATTATTAGATAACAAAAATAAAGTAGACTAGTTATTAAATAAAGATTTGTTTTTAGAATCTAAAAATATGAAATATGAAACTTAAAATTAGGTTTTTCATATTTTAAATGAATTTTATCTATCAATTGAGTATATAAATTGTTGTTTTAGACGTTAATGCAGATGTCGCTAATAGTAATATTTATTTGAAAGAATTTCGATTAATTTCAATTGAATCAGTTTGATTGAAACGGTTTCAGTAATTTAAAAAAAAGAATTCGTTGATTAATAAGTCAACACAGAAAATGTTATTAAATCAGATAATTCCCTGATTTTTTAATATTTTTTTTATCAATGTCGGTCCTCTCTATAGAAGTAAAAAAATTTTGGTAAACCAAACCCACAAGTATTTTTAGAGCGTCTTTTTTCTGCGTGTTTAGACCAAAAAGAAAAAGATATTTCATTTAAAAGTTATTAATTTTTCTGTACATAGTGTATTTGATGTTTTTGTTATTGATTTCTAAGAAGACTTATAACAGTCCTATAACAGAGCCTTAAAATCCTAAATGATGTGGTTTTCTTTGCCCCTAAAAACATCACAAAAAGCGTTCATGTTTATAAATCTTTTACCGAATTTGTTTAAAATGTATTAAAAATGAATTACATATCTAATATTATTTTGCTTTTCTTACTGATGCTCATTATGCTACTACTTTTCGACTTATACAAAAATTTGACCTTAAATAATCGATTTAATTAATTTTAATTCGTTTTTAAAATGAAAATAAAAAAGAAATTGGCAGTGCCTAATTTATACATTATACCATTTCTTGTATGGTCAAAATTTTATTTTTTGCATAATTCCCAGTGGATCACCTTTCCAACCCAGTCGTACCTCGCCTTGCATTCTCATTGTGCTGGTTTGCTGCACTCCCTGTTATTATTATTATTATTATTTATTATTATTATTATTATTATTATTATTTCACTCATTGTGAGTTTTTTCACACCAGCTTTAGCTGATGGTATTTCACTGGAGTCTGAGTGACAACAAGTCTTCTCAGGTCTCCAGGACTCTTCTGGTATTCTAGCCGATTGCATCAATGCAGTAGTCTGGATAGTCTCAATTCTTCCTCTGATTTCCAGTTACTCCAGTCTTTTTTCCAAGCTTTTTAGGATCGTTCCAAGTGCACCAACTACAAATGATATCACTTTCACCCTCATATTCCATAGTTTTTTCAATTCTCTGGTAAGGTCTAGGTATTTCGTCTATCTTTTCATTTTCCTTCATCCTTACCCTGTGATCTGCTGGAACTGCAAAGTCTACCAGTTGACAAGTTCTCTCTCACACTTTTTTGTTTGTTAATCAATACTAGGTCTGGTCTCCTGGCTGGGATAAAGTGATACGTCTTTATCTCGAAGTCCCAGAGAATATTATGCGTTTCATTATCTAGAACAGATTCTGGTTTATGCATATACCATTTTGTTGTATGGTCAAAAGTTAATTTTTTGCATAATTCCCAGTGGATCACCTTCCCAACCCAGTCGTGCCTAGCTTTGTATTCCCGTTGTGCTAGTTTGCTACATTCATAATACATGGTTTATGGTCTCATCTGTCACCACACAGTCACTGCCCCCGTAAAGTTATATTTTTCGTAGGTCACGACACAGTCTACATTTACTGTTTTGTCGTCTTATCAATTTTTGCATTGAAATAATTTGTCTTGTGGCATTATTTTGTGCAGCAATTATTAGTGATTCAGTTTCTCTCGAGGTTTCTTTTTATTATCATCATTATTTACTCCTTTTGAGTTTTCACATCAGTTAGCTGATGGTCTTTCACTGGAGTCTGAGTGACAGCAAGTCTCCTCAGGTCTCCAGGACTCTTCTGAGTATTCTGGCAGATTGCAGCAGTGCAGTGTTCTGAATGGTTTCAATCCTTCCTCTGATATCCAAACTTTCCAAACCCTTTTCTAATCCTTTTGGGACTATTATTATTATTATTATTATTATTATTATTATTATTATTATTATTATTATCATCATACCCATAGCGAGTTTTTCACACTAGGTCTAACTGATGGTTTTTCTTTAGATTCTGAGTGACAGCAAGTCTCCTCGTGTTTCCAGGACTCTGCTAAGTATCCTAGTCGATTTTAATTGTGCTGTGGTCTGAATAGTTTCAATTCTTCCTCTAATCACCAGAAAGCTTCTACTATTCATCACCATCATCATCATCATCATCATCTATGGTGCAATACTTACTTTTACTATCATAATAAGAGTACGTTTCCCTAATTTGCTAAAAATTATTATTATTTTTTTTTTTTTTTTTTTAGGAACAGTTACATTTAAAAAAATCATGTCCTCAATTAGCTACAATTCATCCACCCGCCATGTTTCTTTAGTCTTTTCCTCCCTCTAACCACTTATGCCCGATTGCTTATATATAATTTGGGGGACTTTAACGTAAGTCTACCGTAAAAAAAGTAAATGACTGAAACTTACAGTTAATTGGATGGTGAATGTAAGTATCACACACACACATTCTCATTCACACACACTCGTGTGTGTGTGTGTGTGTGTGTGTGTGTGTATATATATATATATATATAACGAATTTTTTTCTTTGTTGTGCTATTTTGTACAAGAACTAAAACCATTACTTATTTTATTTGTGACTTTTTCCTATCCTGAAACCAAAGTTGTAACTTTTTCCTGTGACCTTTTCCCAAATTTTTCCTGACATTTTTGCAATTTTTTTCCCTACGCTTTTTTCCCCAATGTTTTATGTTGTTTTGTACTGTATGTCTTTTGTAATTTTAATTCGGCATTATTATCCATTGTAAAAATTTAAAAAAATAAGGACGCTGTCTTGGTAATGAAACCGGACCATATTACCTTTAAAGTAAAGTAAAGTCGTCGGGGCGGCCTAAAGTCGGTATCAGCCATACAGAGGGGGAGTCTATCCTCTTTTCAATAGCGCTAGACCAAGGAGATTGTTTTAGCATCTGAGGTGGAGCGCCACACCTACCATCAGCTCCTTACTTTACCGCACAGATCCCTGTGCTACTCATACGCTGAGTTGGCGAGGACCGGTATCGAACTAGGAACCTTGTGGTTTCTAGCTGAACGCTTTACCGACTGAACTAACCCGTTAGGGGTTAGGGTTAGGGGTTATTTTAAAATTTTTAAAAAATCTAGAAATTGTCTGTTAAAACAACCGGATATTGATGGTGTAAATGAAAAACATGTCCTTTCTTAATTGTGATCAAAAAGGGGTGCCTAAAGGTCATATGGTCCATGAAACCGTATGGGGGTAGCCTCCATTATCTTACCGACATATTCCGAAAAATCGCCGAAAAGCTTACAATGTTTTTCTTTTTTTGCGTGTCTAAATGTTGAATGTACGAATTGTCTTATTGTTTATACAACTCTCGTAAATTTAAATTATCATTTTTTAATAAAAAAATTTATGACTTTTTTTTTTTAATAAAAAAAGGTTTTTGTTCAGTGCATTCATTGACGTCAGCACATACGTCAGTATATTCCCTTGGAACCATCTATTTAAAAAATTAACTAATCCAAGTAGGTACTGGCAAAATCCGTTAGGGGAGGTAATGATTTTTTTTTTAATTTAATTTTCACACTATTAGCAAAAATCATGAATTGTCCAATTATAATAAAATTTTCATCAAATTATTCATTAATTACTTAATTTTATAAAGAATAGCTTATCTTATTGGGGGAAAAAGCTCAGTCGGTAAAGTATTTGCCTAGGAATCGCAAGGTTCCTGGTTTGATATCGGCCCTCGACAACTCGACGTACGAGTAGAACACGGATCTGTGTGGAAAAGTGAGGAGCTGATGGTAGGTGTGGAGCTGATGGTAGGTGTGGAGCAGATGGTAGGTGTGGCGCTCCACCTCTGGCGCAAAAACAATCTCCTAGGTCTAGAGCTAGTGAAAAGGAGATAGTCTGTCTAGCTGATGCCGACATTAGCCACCTCGTCGACTTTACTTTTATCAATTCAGAATGTTAGTGGGTTAACCTTTGATCATTTGAAGAAAAAACATTTTCCATTCTGATTTTTAAATTTCTAGAAGAATCAAATCCAGAAGAACATAATAAAATAATAAAATAAAAAAAAAATAAAAAAAATAAAAATTCAAACCCGTTAAAAGTTATATGAAAATCTAAAAGTTATTTTCTTAAAACTAAAAAATAAGGCTAAACTTGACCCAGAAAAAACAGAACCCACAAATTTTGTAATAAAACTTAATTTTAACTAGGGGGATTTAGGGTTAGGGTTAGGGCTGGGGTTGGGGTTTAGGGTTAGTTTAATGGGAAAATAAATAAATTTTCCAACCGATTTGCAAGTTTAGCCAAAAATGATTTTTGTAGCGTGTTTTTTTTTTTTTGTTTTCTTAGTTTTACAAACATTATTTTTGTTTTGAATTGATGCAACAAAAAAGTATATTTCTGATTCAATTTGCCTATATTTATTCACCAAAAAAACTTAATTGCAAATTTTAAACGTGTGGAATTAGGCACGTTGAAGTCAATATTCTCAGCATAGAAATTTTGAAGAATTTCATGTGATCCCCCTTAACTAGTGCGTGAATTTTTTCTTATATATATATATATATATAATATATATATATATATATATATATATATAAAAGAGAGAGAGATAGAGATTTATAAGTAAATAGTGGTCAATATCGCGGATAGAGCGTGTATATCTAAGTTATACACACACACACACACATATATATATATATATATATATATATACACGAAATTATACATCAATTATCCATACATTAAGCATTATGGATTTTTTCTGTTATTGACGTAATCATATATGTGTGTGCGCACGCGCGTAATTAGAGACAGATATTTATTAATTTATATATTGCTACTTAGTTAATAAAAATAAGATAAAAAAACACATTCAAAAATTATATTATTAGTAAAGCAGAGACCTCAAGTGGCTTTTTCAACAACTTCTAGGTCAATGGGTTACAGGTCTAATTACGTAGATACTTTATATATGCATAATTAATGTGTCTTTAGAAAAAACAGCGATCTTTCGAAGTATGGCGGTAAAAATAAGGGAAGCTAGTCTTAGTTGATTAACCACAAAATTGTGTGCGCGAAAAGTTCCCTTATTGTTTACAAAACAATAGATAAATATAAAGATGTGTAAGTAACGAGGATGGAAATAAATTCAACAAATGTTGAGAAAGATAAATGGAAAAACATAAATATATTTGTACGGATGAAATATAATTTGATAGGTGCTGACACGTGTTTCGACGATAAAATATTACATATAATGCAATGTGGAAAAGGGTAGACTAACACGGGATGTTGTACAAGGTGGATGTTTATTGTAGGTAGTGATGTCGACGTTATAACGTTTCGGTCTGTTAGACCTTTTCAGAACGTTGGATTGAGTTCTTGCTTCAACGGTGGACATTTTCATACTGGTGAGTTAGGAGGTCGTGAATATGGGGAGGGGTAGTCAATTGCCGGTGCTAGTAGGAGTGTTTAAGTAGTTGTATTTTTTCTGATGAGGTGTGTAGCTAATAAGATTCTATTAATGATGCCACAGGTGTTAGGTGTTGAAAGAGGCCGTCGGTGGGTCATATGCACTGGATTTGGTGGAGATATAGTAAGTCATGTAAGAATGGTAAATGGTAGTGGGATTTGTTATAAGAGTGTGTGTGTATATGTTTATTATTATTATTATTATCATTATTATTATTATTTCTTCTTTTGAGTTTTCACATCACCATTAGCTCATGGTCTTTCACTGGAGTGAGTGACAGCAAGTCTCCTCAGGTCTCCAGGACTCTTCTGAGTATTCTGGCAGATTGCAACAGTGCAGTGTTCTGAATGGTATCAATCCTTCCTCTGATTTCCAGACTTTCCAAACCTTTTCCAATCCTTTTGGGACCGTTCCAAGTGCACCAACTACAATTGGTATCACTTTGGCTTTCATATTCCATAACTTTTTCAGTTCTCTGGCAAGGTCCAGATAATTGTCCATTTTCCTTTAGCTTCACCCTGTGATCTGCTGGAACTGCAAAATCCACCAGTTGACAAGTTCTTTTTTGTTAATCAACACTAGGTCTGGTCTTCTTGCTGGTATAAGGTGATCCGTTTTTATTTCAAAGTCCCAGAGAATTTTTTGCGTTTCGTTCTCAAGAACAGATTCTGGTTTATGCATATACCATTTTGTTGTATGGTCAAAATTTAATTTCTTTCATAATTCCCAGTGAATCACCTTACCAACCCAGTCGTGTCTAGTTTTGTACTCCCGTTGTGCCAGTTTGCTACATTCGCAGAGTATATGGTTTACGGTCTCATCTCTATTACCACATGGTCTACATTTCTATTTTGTTGGGTCTTATCAATTTTTGCTTTGATATAGTTTGTCCTTATGGCATTATTCTGTGCAGCAATTATTTGTGATTCAGTTTCTCTTTTGAGGTTTCCCTTTCTTAACCACGTTCAGGTTTTTTTATGTGCAACCTCTCCGATTTGTCGTTTGAAGTGTCCATATAATTGTTTTTCTCCCCATTTTTGTTTTCTAGTCTTTTGTTGTTTTTCTGTTTGTCCATATGTCACATCTACCATTGTTGGCCGCTATAAGTAATCTGTCTTTGCTCTTTTTTGTGTAGTTCGAGTTGTTCGGTTGTAGTTTGTATAATACAATCTGATTACAAAATATTTTAAAAATAAAACAAAACAATAATAGAAGACATTGTGTAAGCCTGTCGTCATCATCAGAGCACAATAATTTGAATCCTCAAAAAGAAAAAGAAAGGTGAAAAATGGCCGACAGGAGAAATCCGAAAACGCTCACGTCGTAAACTGGAATGTTTTTTGGGTTTTTTTAATTCTAAAAACGCTTCTTGGTTGAATAATAATGTGGAATTATTTTTAAACACTTCGAGTCTCGAACTTCGAAAAGAAAACCACTTCAAAGTTTGAAATAAATAAATATAAAAGTTATTTGAATAATCTAGTTACGAACTTGAGTATAAATTGGAGGGCTTCAATATTTCCATGAGAAATGTGATGCGATCTGGGAAAATATATGGTAAACGGATCCATGGAATCCGGGTACGCCATTTTGAATGACCCTCTAGTAAAGATAGATTTTTTTAAAAGTCTTCTATGTTTATGGTGGATTGTGCTGTAATTAATAATTTTCTGCATTGCCATATTTTTTAAAAATCCTCCATTTTATAAGCTGTCAATGTTATATGTTTTTCCGTGTACAGTGTGTAAGTAACGAAAATGGAAATAAATCCGACAAATGTTGAGAAATATAAAGATGTACTAGTTGTGTTCAAAAGTTTCTAACGAAACACCATTTCCTTCAAAATTTTTGAGGATGAAGACCCTCAACTACCGCCTTCTAGCACCCAACAATGATAAAAATGGTTGGGAGTTACCATAAAGACAATAGGGTCGGGACTATCATATAGGTGCTAGGGCTTGACGTAACCAGCCGATTGATCGGGGGGGGTGCTCTCCGACCGCCCGTCTAGCCTAAGCATCACGGGTCGCCACCCACGGCCAACAGGTGGCACCCATTGGGGGAGTCTTACCCTCTGCAGGGTGCAGTCTAACCTGCCGACATTGCAGATCTTATATTAACAATGGTTTCAATATTACTATTTAATATTAATTCATCAAAACAGATCTATTTAATGGCAATGGAGATCTCCAAAATTGGAGCCTCACCATCAGATCCTCAGATCTCCAGAATTGGAGCCTCACCACCAGATACAATTTAGTGTCATACCCAGGACACACCCATTGGAGTGAGGGGGTCTTACACCTTGGCAGAAGACGACATATCCTAAGCCCCCGTCGACAGTGCCTTAGTTAGAAGTGATGGGAAGCTACAATTTGATCCTAGATAGAGTGCACAGATACTACTTTGATCCCAGGCATGTCTTTTTTTTTTTAATTTTATGGGCACTATGCTAGTAATGCAATATCACTTAACTCACCGGAAACAGTCACTCTGTGAGAAACTGCTTCATCACGTCGATAACTTAAAAGATTTTTAAAAAACATGATTTGTCAAGACATGATCATTTTCGATGGCCAAACGAGCCGGTTTGCTATGTTTTATCGCAGGCTTGCGCGTTAGCTAAGAGTACTCGAATCGGGTGGTATTTACCTAACCATTCCCTCACGGGCTGGATGGATCCCAATGTCACCTTTCGGAGTTTCACACAATTGTTGTATATTTACAAATGGGCGCATGATGTAATGGTTATCATCGTATGAAATGGACACGTTGACCAAATCCTAGACGAGGCCATATTTCCCATCACATTAATACACTTGGAAAGGTATGCATTCATCTATTCTCCTTCCAAGTATGGTTAAATAATAGGGCAGACTGAGCTATTTAACCTTTCTTAGGCAACCAGCATAGAAGAAGGAAAACTCTGAATTCAAATCTGTTAAACCCCGCTTTAGAAATTGACATTCTGTCACATATATATATATATATAAAAGATTAAGTACCCATCTTCGGTATAAAATAACCCAACAAGGGTTAATATGCCGTAAAACCCAACCAACCAACCATGTATATATTAACAAAATGGATAGTGTTCGATTTTAAATCAAAGGCACTAGATTTCGTATGCCGATTTCAAGGCTGTCTGCCCCCCCCCCCCCCCCACTGCTAACACACGCATACACACTCGAAACCTAATCTCTTAATTTGCATCTGACCTTCTGCCTCACTAAAACAAACTTAAAACAAAAACAACAACCCTGTCCTTAAATAAAAACACATTTAAGTATCAAGATTCAATTGACGATTTCCAAATGGCAATCACAGAGAGAAAAGTGTTTATGTTTTTGTTTTTTCTCCATTCCTGATCGATATAATGACGTTTGGCCTGCTTGAAATCTGCTAAATAAAAAGAACGAACAATAAGTGGCCTATTAAGTTTAATTAAAAACGACGACCCAACATTCCTGCGTCGATGGTGTAAAGATATGAATAATTTGTAAAGCGTAATTTGGACTCTTTTTTTCTGCTCGCTGGCATGTAAGATCTACGGTCACATTAAACACACACACGTATTAAGAAATAAACAAATGCACACATTTCAGCTGGGAATATGAAAGAAAATTAGCATATTTACTGCGACGCATTTAATGTTGTTGAAATATGCAAGTATACTATTGCAAAAATCAGGAAGCACACCTAAAAAAATCATCCAAAACAGGCAACTAAAACTGCATGAAAAATGTACTTATATATATATCTATATATATATAATCCAAAAGTCCAGAGAAGAAATCTTCCTTACGACACAAGAGTTTTAATTAAAAAACTGTCGCAGTTTGAGAGCTCAATGTGTGCTCTTAATGTTAGAGTCACAGAGCAAATATATAAGTAAAGAAATAACAAAAACTTAGAGATTTAGCATTATAGTCTATTTCAGGGAGCTTAATTTATTTTTTCCTTAAACCAACGAAAGGCCTAATGAAGGTTTGTTTAAAACAGACCGAAACACTGCAACGTAGGCCTATTAAATATCATTCGTTAATGAAACTGTTCTTCAATTTTTTACAATATTAACACACATATATATATATATATATATATATATATATATATTATATATATATATAATATATATACAAGTAAAAAAATAACAAAAGACTTTTCATTAAACCAACGAAAGCCCTGATGAAGGCTTTACTTCAAACACGCACACATTATATATATATATAAGACACTCTCTCTCTCACACGCACACACACACGCACTTGCATCATCGGAGTGATTTTATTATTACACAAAAATAAAAAATCTACACTGGAAAGAGGGGGCGTAGTAATTACTACATACACACACGCATATATATATATATATATATATATATATATATTATATATATATATATAACTTTCAAAGAAAGAAAAACTTAAACCGTCATCCTGTTATAATTTTATTTCGACCAGAAACTCAAAATATGTCTAACCTCTTCAGGCAGATTTTACAAATATAGGGAATCTCAATACAAAAATCATTCATTAGTATTAAGTTTTCTCAAACGCTCATATAAGAAAACAATTTTTATGACAACAACAGCAACAGATTTAAATGAACACACACACATACACACACGTATGTGTGGTGTGTGTGTGTGTGTGTGAACTATAAGATTATTCTATATTATAGTTGAAATATATTGCTCTGTATCTTTGTGCCTAGAGCGCTGAATTTTCTGATTTAAAATCGTTTTAGCGGTAAAAATTAATTTTGGAAAAAAATGGATCTTCAAAAGTCCAGGAGAAGGAAACAACTGTAAATTCAAAACTGGACGAATCTTGCTCGTAGAATCTGTGGCACACCTGTACTCCATTCTTCTGTTATCAACTCATCCCAAATATATGGTTGGTCTTATACAATCCTTAACAATTACAATAAAATCACCTTATTTAGTTGCCCTGTCGACTTGGACAGTAGAATACACTGACTGCGCCTCTGCAGAGGGAAAATTATGGGTCCCAACTAAAGTTTCTTAATAGATTGTAGGATGTTTATTTGTGATCTGAGGAAACAACTAAAGCCATCTAACTCCTACCTTGTAACCAATTTGTGTGATTCGTTTCCAAGAAAATATTGAAATGTATTTACAGTTAGCTTGAAATGGCGAAGAAAGAAAAAAATCACTAGGATGTATGGATACGATTTGACTGCGTCCTTCTAGATTTTTGTGCGTCAGGGACGCAGGACGCGTACCTATTAGCATTTCTGTAGAAGTATCGGGGCACCCGGTGAGAATCGCTAGTTTCACTCGTTAACCATTACACCAGTCGCATGGTTACCCTTTAAAAAAAAAAATAAAACCAATAAAATCTTCGTTTCACACTCTTCTCGACCCCGACATGTTCCCATAGCTAGGTGTTTGTCCTCAATTTTAGTGGACACCATGTCAACTCTTGACTGTCACTGTGTTTGAGCAGGGGCCTCTTTCCCGGGGCTGAGCCGGTGTGTACACAACTCCCTTTCCTACCTGGCAACACCTGCCACTTTGCTAACAAGGATGGTGTGTGAGTGTGGGGGGTAACTCCCTTACTTCATCCACTTCCTCTTTTTAAATATTTATTTATTTTTGTTTTATTTTTTTAAGTTGACAATATGGTCTCAAGTTACCCCTTTCTTTTTTCTGTTACTGAACCTCACCTCTCAGGTAGTTTGATTCAAGGGAAGGAGTGAACGGTTGCTCTCTCGATCGCACATTTTTTTCTCCTGCTATCTTAACATGGTTTTGATTGAGAGGCCTAAGAAATGTAGGTTGTAAGTGTGTCGGGGTGGGGGCGTAGATAGGTAACGGGGTAGGGGTATTTGGGAAAAGAGGTCACTTATATGATTTGCCCCCCCCTCCGCTCAGTCCTGTCCTGTCTCTTCGAACTACACGCTACACCCCAACGGCTACATTTCTACGATCCCCCTACACTATCTGCAAAAAATAGTTCTGTTTTTGATGTTTTTTGTTGTTTTAGTTGTTTTTGCTCCCTTGCTTTGTCTAAGTAACATTTCTTTTTTCTTGGTTACACTGGTAACGTCTCTCTCTCTCTCTCTCTCTCTCCATGGTTAGCTATGGTTAACAAGCCCGTGTTTCGGACCCTTAATTTAACCCGCGAAAATTCCACGGTATAATCAGAAACAGATTAACAGATTTTTAATGCACCGTTTATGAGTTGGTTGGTTGGGTTTTACGGCATATCAACCCTTGTTGGGCTATTTTATGCCGAAGACATTGTTTTATTCATTCTTGATGGGAACTAACCTAATAACATGAGCTGTTTCGAGGCAAATCTAACAGAGACAGGGGTCATGAAATCAAGCAATAATTTTTGAAAGAGTTGAGCAATTTTATAAGGGTGGGTTTATGTTTTGTCTTCGTGTTAAAGAAAGAATCCTTTCTGCTAGCTATAAAACCTTAGACGAAAGAGTGATACCAGGCTGAAGGAACTGTAAAATCATGGCTGAGAAATTCAGTGAACTTAGATAAGAAGCACCTGGAGTCAGGAGGAGAGGGGGGCTGTGATGTAATCATTAGTAGAGGTTACCTTACAAGTCTGGGGTTGGGGTGTTTGTTAATGAATTAGATAAGGGGTTTTTAGAAAGGTTTACAGGTGAGACAAACATTTTATTGTTGTTACTAAATGATCATGGAGTGTAAAGAAGAGAAGAGGAAAAGGAAAGAGTGAAGGGAATTAAAGAGGGGGGAGAATGAAGAAAGAAAGAAAAGTGAAGAAAGAAAAGTGAAAAAAAAAACTGAAGTAAAGAAAAAGATGAATTGAAAAAGTGAAGAAAGAAAAAACTGAATGAAAAGAAAAAGAATGCCAAAAAACGAATGAGTGGAATCAAGGAAAAAGTGAAGAAAACTATTGAAAAATAATGAATGAATGAAAAAGAAAAGAAAGTGAAGAAAAGTAAAAGGTAAATAGAAATGGTGAAAGGAAAGGAAAGAAAGTGAAGAAAAGAAAAGGAAAAGTAGTGAAGAAGAATAGTGAAGCAGAAGGGAAAGTAAAGAAAAATAGTGAAGGAAAAAGCAAAGAATGTGAAGAAAAAATGTAAAGTGGCGAAGAAAAAAAGAAAAGGGGAAGAAAAATGTAAAAAAAAAAAATAGTGAAGGAAAAACAAAAATAAAGAAAAAAGAAAAACGACGAAAGAAAAGAAAAAGTGAAGAAAAAGAAAAGAAAAGGGGGCTAGTGAAAGAAAAAGAAAAGAATGTGAAGAAATGAAAAAGTAAAGAATAATGAAAGTAAAGAAAAGGAAAAATAGTGAAAGAAAATAAAATAAAACTAAAACTAATGAAGAGCAAAAGAAAAAAATGAAGAATATTGAAGAAAGAAGAAAAAAAGAGAAAAGTTAAGAAATAATGAAGGAAAAGAAAGAGTAAAGAAAAAAGAAAGCAAAGAAAAATAAAATGAAAAATACACAAAGAAAAAGAAGAAAAGGAAAAGAAACAAAGAATCTCTTATTATAATGGAGATTGTCTGTCTGTAATCGGAACTACGTCACCACCAACGTCACAGTTCCCTTAATTATTTACGTTATATTCTCAATAGTTATTAAATAAACATTTAATCTTAATTAGCATCTTATTTGTTAGCAATGTCTATATTAAGGTCTAGCCGAGATAGATTTGCCTCAAAATAGCCCAGATTATAAATGCGTTTAAAATCCTGCGATGTGTGTTTACATAGTATATGATGTGAATAATTTGCCTGCGGTTTTAATATAACCGTGATTAATAAATAATTACTTGGCATTATTGATTTCTAATATTATCATTTTATTCTCAAACGTTTTAAAAGCAATCTTATGTATAATTTTATATTGAAATCAATTAGAATAAAGTAAGAATAAGTGTAATCTTTTTTTGTGTTCGTATTTAGTTTAATTTAATTAGTCTTTGTAGTGTAAAGGAAACGAATGGAACTTTACTTACCTCGTAGTCGGAGAAAAATGGCGCCCGAAAAGGACTATTTTTTATAAGAGTGCAGACCGGAAATGAGAGGTATTGTGGGAGTTGGGTAGGTGAATATCTGGCAGAAGGGTGAGTTTAAGTTCGTTATGGGGAGATTGAGTGAGCATTACGGAATCGCGCGAAAGTGGACAAAGAGTGTAGAGCTGAGAGAGAGGACGTAGCCGGGTTTGATAATGCAAGACGATCAAACTACAGTCTTTCTGATTAAATATATTTAATTATATTGGAAGTTGAATACTTGTGCACAAAGGGCACGTTTTCTTTTTGCTAGTAAAGATAAAGAAAGATTGGAAAAAGGAAGTAAAAAAAAAAAAAATGAACAAAAGAAAGCATAGAAATCAGGAAAAATCAGAGAATAGTAAAAGAATTAAGAAAAAAAAAACGGGAATAATGATAGAAAGAGCAAAGAAAAGAAACAACCGTTGATGACTTGAAAGGATTTCAATTGAGCCATGTTCAACACATTTGAAGCCGCCATTTTGAAAACACACAGACGAGCAGAAGTATGACTCCATACTTAAAATAATTCCACCATTTATGACAAGAATTATCCTAATCCTCTTTTTAATAACACTGACATTCATTTACAAGAATAAAGGTTAAACACTTTCTTCCTATCGCCATCTTGTGTTGAGTTCTAAATTAACATACATTCAACTTTAATTTTCATAATTCCCCTTTTAATCTAAGCAGCCATTATCAATTTTAAAGTGATTCAATTTTTGTATACAGGATGATTGAAAAGTAACTCCTTATTTTAAACTATTTATAATCTTTTATATACAGTTACATTTTTCTCAGTTCTTTAATGTATGTTCCTTAATATATGACAATTAAATCTGTGTTGTTGGTGGCAGTGCTCCTACACAATTTGCTATTGTTGTTCGTAAATGGCTGAATCATTTTCCTGGAAGATGGATGGGTAGATGTGGTCTGAATGAGTGGCCGGTCAGAAGCCCTGGTTAAATGCCCTGCGACTTTTTTCTTCGGGGTTGGTTTAAGGAGCAAGTCTATTCTACGAAACCAACAACTTTGGTAGAACTTGAAGGACGAATACGATGATTTATTTCTGCTATTCCACAAGAGTTCCCGGGAAGATCAGTTAATGTGATCCCCAAACTGTTTAAAGAGGCTGTAGGCGAATTCTGGTGTCCATATAGAATTTTAAATAAAACGTCATGTCGTGTGTTCTTCTCATATTCATTTTTTGTAAAAATAATGATTCAGAAATAATTTATAATATTTTTAAATAGGGAAGTGAGTTATTTTACAATAACCCTATAGATGTGATGCTGACACTTAAAAAATGACTAACAATTAAATAAAGGTTTTTCTTTCTTTCTTTCTTTTTTTAGCATTAAAATTATTTTAATGTTTTCTTTTTTCAACTTTTCAGTTTTATTGAACGAGGAAGATGGATCGTTTGCACAAACACATTTGGATTACCTGCATTTTTCAGTGGAGCTACCTGGTGGTCATTTGTTTTGCTAAAGGTAGGTAACTCTGACTTTTCTATCCAATGATATTCATAACCGTTATCAATAATAAGGAACTGTGACTTTTTTTCTATGTGTGTCTTTGGTTCTTGTATATATATATATATATATATATATATATATATGTGTGTCAACAATATGATAAAACAAAACGGAGTAAAAACTTACGACAAAAAGTTTCACGTGACTGAGCTTCAGGTGAGAATGTATCGACTGTAGAGAGACGTGTTGAAACTGAAATTAACAAAAATTAAACTGTTTTTTGTGAGTACAAAATTTGAGAATAGCAACCATAAGTGGATTCATCCTTAACAAGAATCATTATTTTTCATCTGAGTCTCATCAGAAAATTACCACAGGAAGAAAAACTATGATAGAGAACGAAAGAACGTCATAATGGGGGGGGGGTTAAAAATATTGCAGTTACCCAGGATTCTTTGCCCCTCCCCTCATTATGACTTTCTTGCGTTCTCTATCATAGTTCTTTTTCCTGTGGTAATCCTCTGATGAGACTCAGGTGAAAACAAAGTATTCTTATTAAGGATGAATCAGCTTATGGTTGCCATTCTCAAAAATAAAACTGTAAAACATTTCTTGAAAATAATCCCTATGGCATTCAACACACTTATTCCTGTAAGTTTTTCATTGGTCAAAGCACCTCTGAAACACCTTTTTTGTTAAAGTGCAAAAATCTGAACTGTTGTATTTCTCTTATTGTCATTCATGGCCTCAAATCGTTGAGATAAATTTTCAGTTTAGGAACAAAAAAAGTTATGTGGAACTGAAGGTCTGGTAAGTATGGAGCATATGCTACACTTGCATAATCTTGTATTTCACACCAAATAAAAAAATTAAAAAAAGAAGAAAAGAAAATGCAGATAAAAAAGAAACAGTCTAGATCTTACCACTTTATTTTATGAGTTGCTCAAGGAGATTCTTTTTGTGTCTGAGGTGGAGCGCCACAACTATCACCAGCTCCTCGTTTTACCACACAGATTCCTGTGCTACTCATACGCTGAGTTGGCGAGGGCCGGTATCAAACTAGGAACCTTGCAATTCTGATAATAAAAAAAGCAGTTTCGATCTCTAGACCTTGTCACTTTGTTTTATAAGTTGCTCAGATATACATGTCTTGATTTAACTTTTGAATTTTGATATTTATCAGTTTAATGGCATATCAACCTTCGTCATCCTTGTAGGAGAATAGTAGTGCTACAATTTAACCCATGAAGTTAAGTTGTGAAGTTGGTAGAGAGGCCTATTGTCAGTATTAGCTGGACAGCGAGAGAGTCTATCCTCTTTTCTCTTACGCTAGATTGTTTTTACTGAGGTGGAGCGCCATACCTACAGTCAGCTTCCCACTTTACGACACAGATCAGATTTACCCAATTTGTGCTACTCATGCGCTCAGTTGGCAGGAGCCAGTATTGAACCTGGAAACTTGCGATTCCTATGTGGGTGCTCTACCGACTAAGCTAAAATGGCACCTTTTAACTATAGCTGGAAGGAATGAAGGGTTTCATACCTTTCCCAAGCGTATTAGTCTGGAAGTGAATGTAATAGTGTGGCTAGTGTTGGAACTCACTGACTACATTGTCGCAGTGCAGTACGTTAACCATTACGTCACGATGACCCCCCCACCACCACCCCAGTTTTGATATTTAAAAGTTTCAATATTTAGTCTCAATGCATTTTATTTACACTTCATATATATATATATATATATATATATATATATATTGATTACTAAAATATTATCATAGACCCTCAATTTACTATTTTGCATCCGTGCCCCCTTCCCCCCCCCCCAAAAAAAAAGCTTATACGAACTTCCTTAATTGTACAACCGTTACCATCTTGCAACATTCACTGGTTAAAAATGAGACCATTCAGATTTTCCCTGATGAAATGTAAAAATGTAAATTATGATTATTTGGTGGTGTTTATTCGCCGAATTCTTTTCTTATGAGTATTGTCACCTCAGCTAAATAATGGACCGTTCCGTTTTTATCATAAAGAAAGAAAGAGGGTGGGGGAGAGAAGGGGTGAGCGTGCGGAAGCGATAACGCTAATCTCTTTCAATCGAACATAATGAAAGATGAAAAAAGAAAAAAATACTAAGAGATTTAAATCGAGATTATTAATACTTTTTACGTATTGAACTATTTGGCAATAGCTCTTAAGTAAACATAACAAACGTTTTAATAATTAAATTATCATACTGTGGTATATCCACAGGTCCTGCTAGTACAACTGTAAATATGTCTAAAGTAAAATGTTTTCATTGACCCCTAAAATAGCCCTAATTTACTCATTTGCAAGCGTGGACCCCCCCCAAAAAAAAAACTTTTAGGGACCCTCTAGGGAACATATGGGTCCCCGTTTGAGAACTATGTGAAATTATCTGCTGAGACATTAGAATTATCTCTTATCTTCACCAAGCTGTCCAAAATGCAGAATGCCTAGACTTTTGGGTAACCATTTATGGGGGGGGGGTATGTATATGTGTACGTGTGTGTGTGCGCATGCTCACAATAAAATTAATTCTTGATATATTGATAATGTTAAAAGCTTTGAAACCGGCTAAATAATAAAGAGACTCCATTTTCTAAAAGTTTTGAAATAAAAGTCAAAGCCCCGTAGCCATTTCTAAAAGATCGAGGCCACCATCTCTTGTCACGTTTGATAAATATGCGTTGGTTAAGTGCTTGGACCCATATTATATTTTATCATCTCCATCTTGCCAAAATATACATTTAAAACCATTATATACATTGTCATTAAGCCCTGGTGGTTGATAGGGGGTTCCATTTATCTGGTTTCAACAGGCAGGGTGGGTTGGTGATGCTGCACACTAAAGATGAGGAAGAATTTGTTGGTTTTCTTATCCAATTGTTTTCTTGTTTGTTGGTCAGTAGATGGGAGTTTTTTAATTGAGTTTATTGTAAAAACCCTTTCTTCCGGGTGTGTGGGTTTGTGGCGGGGGTGTATTGATAGTGGTAAGGTCAAGAGTCAAGGCTTAGCTCCCCCCTGTTTCCTGTGCGATGTAGGGGGGTTGTCTCCTTTGGAAGATTTCCATTAGTGGAGA
This sequence comes from Doryteuthis pealeii, assembly GCA_023376005.1. Taxonomy (NCBI): domain Eukaryota; kingdom Metazoa; phylum Mollusca; class Cephalopoda; order Myopsida; family Loliginidae; genus Doryteuthis; species Doryteuthis pealeii. The sequence goes on along the minus strand of CM042151.1, from coordinate 63,086,910 downwards.
ATGAAAAAAGGGAATGTTAAACGAAGAAGAAAAATATTTTAGAAAAAAAAAGAAAAATAGAAAGTTAAAGAAAGAAAGAAAGAAAATAGAAAGTAAAAGAAAGTGAAAGAGTGTTGGTAAGATAGAAAGAACCAAAGACAGGATAGAAGTAGAAAGAAAGAGGCAAGCAAGCAAGCAATGTAGAAAGAAAGAAAGACAGAAAAAAGAAAGGAAGGAAGAGGCAAGCAAAGTAATGAAAGAAAAAAGAAAGAGTCCAAGGAGAGAGAGACAGGCAATGTAGAAAGAAAGAACGGGAAAAAAGAGAGGCAAGCAATGGAGAAAAAAAGACAAAAGAAGAGAGAGAGAAGGGGGCAAGCAATGAAGAAAGAAAGAAAAAAGAAGGGTAAGCAAACAATGAAAATAAAGAAAGAAAAGAAAAAAGAAAAAGGCAAGCAAACAATACACTTAAGGAAAGGGAGAAAAGAAAGGGAGAAGCAAACAAAGTAATAAAAGAAAAAAGAAAGAGGTAAGCAATGAGGAAAGAAAGAAAGAAAAGAAAGAAATATGCAAGGAAACAAATAGACATTAAGAAAGAAAGCAAAATGTTTAACTGGAAAAATTACCGAGACTCATTTTGCTTTTCCGTTAAACAAAAGAAAATCTAAAAAGGGCGCCAAAACTTTCTTAAAGCAAATAAGTTGAAATAAATGACAATGTCTGTCTTAGTTTTGGACAAAGATAAATGTGGAGCATTGCCACGTACAGTCACCCTCGTTGTCGACTGTGGATGCAGTGAGGTGGGACAGGGGGGGGGTATAGAGTTGCGGTTCGGATGAGTGAGTGTAGGAGGGTTGGGGGTTCTGAAAGTGTTGAGAAGCGAGGGTTGAAATTTAAATTAAGTCCTGCAGAAGACTGTATAGAAGCAGAATTCGTGTCGTGTCCATGAATTATTTAGTGGACGGGATGATGGATACGGAAATAAAGATAAAGTCCAAGGCAAGCCACTAAACACAAAACGAATAATGAGATTAGTAATATACGTAGATGATCAGCAACACTCATCACCCCCCCCCCCCGGCCGCCACAAACTGAAGCGAAATGAGTATTGATGACTCTGTGTCGCGGCAACCATAGCCTCGCCTCTGTTCAGTATTTCTAATTGTTGATTGGTTTGGTTTTACGGCATGTCAACCCATTGGGTCATTTTATGTTGAAGACATTTTTCTTTTATTCATTCTTAATGGCTACTCAATTTGTTTTAAATACATTTGTTTTTATTCAACCCATAGATGGAACCCTAACAGGTACTACCACACCAGGTCAGAGTAGACCTGGGAGCAATGGTGATGATGGGGTGTTCCAGATTCCCCAAACCTCCAGAACTAGAACCTCACCATCAGATAGAGTTTAACTTCATGCCCAGGACACTGAGACCCTCAGTCACCACTTTCTAGCGTCTATATGATAAAAAGGGTTCAAGCTTGCCATAGAGGCAATAGGGTTGGGGCAATCATATAGTTGCTAGGGCTTGATGTGACCAGCCGATTGAACCGATTAGGGTCCAATCTATAGGTTAAATAGAAAAAATGGGTGCTCTTCCAATATGTGATCTACCGAGTTGTTTACATTCCAATATGTGGTCTACCCATTAACTACCCATTATTTTCTCATTAAACTAACCCTAATCCCTAAACCTAAACCTAAACCTGTCTTCTTTTGTACTAGTAGATCACATGCCATGAATAGTAGATCAATAGTAGATCACAAACCTTTGACAGATCACATATTGGAAGAGCACCAAAAATGAGTTTAGAAAAAGCGTGTTTAAAAAATTGAATTTAAAAAGAAAGAATTGAGTACCCACCAAGAATAAACGAAACAAAACTTCTTTGGCATAAAATAACCCAACAAGGGTTGACATGCCGTAAAATTCAACAAACCAACCAACCAACCAGATTGGAACTCGGAATGTGCCACACATCTATTGGCTCTAAATATCCAGCCAATTGCAGCTGGTTTCTTAGGATTATAAATTCAACGCTGTCTCTGTCTACCTTTGTCAGAACAATTTACTATGGTTTTCCCAAGTGAACGATGTTCAACAGAAATCTTAGAGATAATTTTTTTTTCTAACGGTCATATCTGGCGGCTGTGTGTCATTCCTGTTTCTGAATCATAGTTGGTAAAACTCCAGCCCAGTTTACAAGAAACTTGGGGGTGATGGGGTTTACCATATCGGTTATCGTGGTAGGAAGTGGAATCTGTGACTCGAGTGGACCTGGGAGTAATGGCAATGAAGGAGGACTCCACACTATTAGATCCTCATCACTAGGTGCAGTTTAGTGTGTCATACCCAGGAGATGCCGTTTTTTTTTGGGGGGAGGGGTTGTATAACCCCTTTAAAGGAGATTTACAATCAGCGTATTCTAAGCCTTGCGGACAGGCTGACAAAATTTCAAGTAAAAATTTATTCTGAAAGAAACCACCTCTTTTATTATCCAAGTGTCGAAAATTTTATCAAAATCCGATAATTAATAGATTTTGGCGGAATTCATTTTAAAAAAAAAACTGCTCTTTAAGCTAGGTATTTACCAAACCAGTTCGCCACGGGTAGGATGTGACACGAGGCCGCAAATATGTGGCATCCAGCGAGGATTGAACTCACTATTCAGCAGTACCCGATCTGCGAGACTAACTTGTTAACTCATTACACTATTATGGAAACGCTTTACGCCTACTCTTGAGGTAAAACTGCATGTATGACGCACCCGAAAGATAAATAGGTAGTTAGGTAGATACGCAGTTCGTTATGGGTAAGATGTGATTCAAGGTCGCAAATATTTGGTATCCAGTGAGAATCGATCTCACTATTCACTAATAATAGATCTGCGAGACTAGCCTGCTAACTCGTTCCACCATCATGGAACGCCTTACGCCTACTCTGGGGTAAAACTGCATGTATGACGCACACCAACAATACATAGGTAGTTAGGTAGATATGCAATTACAAACATACATATTACTGTATAGATTCCGTGGAATTTGCTCGGGTTACCGCTTCAACGGTAATAAGACATTAACAAATTGATGAAAAGAAAGAAAAACGCTCAACCCTGAAAGAAAAACAAACAAGACGAACTCCGCCTATTTCACCCCCCATCCCCCGCTTAGTCATCTCTTTATTTTTCCGTCGTCCCCCTCCCCTCCACCTCCTCCCCAGCCCGCACCCGACAACAACACCCCACCCCTACCCCCATCCATCCATCCTCTATCCCCGCTTTCTCTCCCATTCTTTCTTAAAAGCCCAACGACAGACGAAGAAACGGGGGAGTAATTAATGGCAAATTTTCGGCCTACCCCATTTAGCAAGATTGACCCCTCCTGACCACTTGGCGTGCTTTCTACCGTCACTGTGTCCCCCCTCCTCCTCCTCCTCCTCAGCTAACCCCTCCCCCCCCTCCCCACCATCGCGCCGGAATCCAACTCCCCGGGAAAAATCCTTCACCGTCGGTCGGTTCGTCCATTAACAACCTTTTCTAGAACAAAAAGAGTGACATGAGATGTTCCCCAATGAAAGGCAACCAATCCGTCATTTTTAGGCCGAAAAAATGTTGTTTCATAATAGCGGGAAATATTTTTTTTTTTTGAGATGTTGAAATAAATTCAATATGTCAGAATTTTGTGGATAACGCCCCCCACCCCTGTGTTTATATACATATACATATATATATATAGCCTATGAATCAATAGGGGAACATGAATACTGATTAATATCAGAAATATATATATATATATATATATATATATATATATATATATATATATATATATATTTCTGATATTAAATCAGTATTCATGTTCCCCTCGCCACCTCAGCGTATGAGTAGCACAGGGATATGTGCTATAAAGTAAGGAGCTAATGGTAGGTGTGGTGCTCCATCTCAGACGCAAAAACAATCTCCTTGGTCTAGTGCTAGTAAAAAGGGGATAGACTCCGTCGCTGATTGGCTGATACTGACTTTAGGCTACCCGACGACTTTTTTATATATATATACTAGCAAATATTTAAGTTTTAATGTAATAAAATCTATTATTATAATTTAAGTCCAAATATTTATTTTTTAATGTAATAAAATCTATTATTATAATTTAAGTCCAAATAGTTAAGTTTTAATGTAATATAATCTAATATTATAATTTAAGTCCAAATATTTAAGTTTTAATGTAATATAATCTAATATTATAATTTAAGTCCAAATATTTAAGTTTTAATGTAATAAAATATATTATTATAATTTAAGTCCAAATATTTATTTTTTAATGTAATAAAATATATTATTATAATTTAAGTCCAAATAGTTAAGTTTTAATGTAATAAAATCTAATATTATAGCGAATCAATCTTTGTGTCCTAAAGGTTTTTTTACTATTTAGTTTGATGACATTAAAATTTTACTAAACTATTCCTTAGTTCTAAGATTGAGTTATGTTTGAAAAAAAGGCCATTTCAGTTGTTTCTAATTAGTCGTAATTTGCAATTAATTCAAAATCTGACCCGTCTCTCACTTCACATTATGCCTATCACTTTCTCTCTCTCTCTCTCTCTCTCTCTCTCTCTCTCTCTCTCTCTCTCTGTCAAATTTCATAGCAGCAAGCCAATAGCTTCAACATCTTGGCTCTCAATAAATTTAGATTAGGTCAAACTTTCCCTTTCATTACAAAATTATTTTAATGTTGTTCTTTTTTTTTATTCTCCGACCATATTTATTTATTAATTCGCTTTGCAATCTCACTTTTCCTTAATCCCAATTATCCCCCTAGAGCCCAATGGGTGACCCAGTGGGTCACGTGTTGTCTAGCACTATATTAAATTATGAAAGGCTAATGAAACTAAATAAGAATGTAGATAAAAAGATTTGAAACAGAGGGGGGGGTAAAATCGAAATATAGAACAACTGAAAGTTACTCTTCTATCTCTTCCATCTTTCATCAAATTTTTCTGATTTAACTATTTAGTTAAAATAGGAAGTAAAGAATAAAGTATTTAAGTCTTAATGTATCAAATTAGAAAACCTAACGAAATTAAATAAGAACACATATAAAAAGATTACATTTTGAAAGATTGTTGCCTAAAAAGTGATGGATATTTGACAACAATTTACATCTTAAAGTCAAGATGAAGGTTCATTAAAAAAACGAAACGTTATAACGTCGACTTCACCATCAGGAATAAATTCATCGTTTCGGAATACTTACACACACACATATATATATATATATATATGTGTGTGTGTGTGTGTGTGTGTGTCACAAAAGTAGCGAGATTATTTGTACTTTTTGACACACCTTGTATTCTGAAAAAATAACGTTCCATTCATTATTCATTTCAACCTAGGTAAATAGAGTTTCAAACTCGGCACTTTTATGATACACCTTGTATTCTGAAAAAAAGAACGTTCTATTCATTGTTCATTTCTATCTTGGTAAATACAGACTCAATCTCGATACTTTTATGACACACCTTGTGTACTATATATTCTTGCTCTCATATATATATATATATATATATATATATATATATGAAGATAGGAGGGTTGGAGTAAATCCAACAGTATGAGGTAAGGAAAAGGGAAAAGTGGGCAAAAAATAATAACTCAAACAAGTAGATTGAAGTTCCCGCTTAAAACGGAACGAAATATCTCTCCTACATCTACTTGTTTGAGTTATTATTTTTTGTCCACTTTTCCCTTTTCCTTACCTCACACCCACACCCACACACTCTCTCACACACACACATACACACACACACACACACACACACACACACACATATATATATATATATATATATATATATATATATATATATATATATATATTGTCAACAGAAAAAGTAGCCAAAATGCTTAGTAAAAGCAGAAAGAACCACGAAAACTTTGAAAACGGGCAAAAAAGAACACGTTCGAAATAGAATTGTGAGGAGCAGTTTAAAAGTTTATGTCCAAGAAAAGGGCGGGGGTTACAATAGAAAATAAAGAAAAGAAAAAATTAAAGAATAAAGAAAGAAAACAAAATAAGAAGCACCAGAAAGAAGGAAATTAATGAAGAAAGAAAGAAGAGACTGGAACGAAAAGGGTGGACATTTTTTAACAATAGAAGAGAAAGACAAGGAAAGTTTTTTATTTTTTATTTTATTTTATTTTATTTATCTTTTTTTTTTTTGAAAAAGAAAGTTAGAAAGAAAATAAAGAGGGAAGTAATAGAAGAAAGAAGAAAAAGAAGAAGATATGAACGAGAAAGAAGAGAAGAAAAAAGAAAATGGAAGAAAAACAAGTGAGATCTACTTGAAGATCAGCATGTTAAATAAATAAAGAATGAATGAATCAAAGAATGAAAGAAAAGGGAAGAAAGAGCGTAAATGAAAGAAAGAATAAAAGAATAAGAAAAGGGAAGAAGTACAAATGAAAGTTAATGAAGATAAAGAAAGAAAGAAGAAAAAAGAAAAGGGAAGAAAATAAATGAAATCTAAATGAAGTATTTTTCCTCCATTGTTTTCTTTCTTTCATTAAAATACTTCATTTAGAATTTCATTTGTATTTCTTCCGTTTTACTCTCTCTCTCTCTCTCTCTCTCTCTCTCTCTCTCTCTCTCTCTCTCTCTCCTTCTTCTTCTTCTATTTTCTTTCTTGGAAGAAAGAAGAAGAGAAAAAAGAAAAGGAAAGGAATACAAATGAAATTCTAAATGAAGTATTTTAATGAAAGAAAGAAGAAGAAAAGAAACAAAACAAAGGAGGAAGTAACGGGGGAAAGAAGAAAAGAAAGAAGATAGCAAGAAAAAGAAATATTTTTTTTTAAATAGAAAGAAAAAGAAAGAAAGAAAAAGTATTTTAAAGATAGAAAGAAGACGAAAGAGAAAGAAAACAAGTTATCAAACAAAAGAGAAATGTGAGTGAATTGTGTAGAAATGTATTGGCATGTCCCAAAAGAGGCTTTATCCAAACAGTGAAGAACTTTACCGAATGTTTGTTTCTCGGCTGCTCCCTGCCTGACCCCGGATCTTTACTTAGGCCGTGCCCTTTGCTGAATTTTGGAGGCTTGAAAGTGCGCTGATGGGGATGGGGAGTGGGGGGGGGGCAAGAATGAGAGAGAGTTGGGGGGGGTGAGGGTTGAGAATGGAGAGAAAAAATAAACTTAGTTTCTACCGAGAAAGAGGAATGAAAAACAAAAAATAACAACAATGAAAGGAAAGAACACAATAGAAAATGAACCTGCCCTGTTCCAGTGGGAGAGGCTGTTGCTCGAACCCGAGTAAAAACCCAAATTTCAAATGCTGATTTTCTAGGCAAGTCTTCATTCAGATCACATTGAAATATCATCTTCTAATGCAATTTTAAAAATAAAAGGAAGACCATTGTTAGTGAGTTTGATTCTTACTGAGGGCTCTAAATTCATAGCCTTGTGTCCAACTAATCTAAGCTTAGTAAATGGCTACTAGTGAATTTGACTTTTATCGGGTGCTCCATACTCCTGGCCATGTGCTAATCTATCCTTAGTAAACCATTACTAGTGAATTTGATTCTCATTGGGTGCTCCATACTCCTGGCCATATGCCAATCTATGCTTAGAAAATGAGTACCAGATTGAGAAAAGGAAGAAAAAAAGAAATTAAAACACCTGAGAAAACAATTGTAACCTGTCATGGTTGACAATAGATGTAGCAGCTTTTGAACTGCGACAGCGAAAGCTTGTGATTTTGTGAGAAAGGTGGTTTGATCAAGTTTTTATTCACTCTCTGTCAACCACCAGTGACAGGATCTGACAGTGAGCTCAGGGACAAGTGGATTCATGCCTTTGTCACCTGGAATTTGTCGTGCCCGTAACGGGTTCACCCTCAACCACGAACACGAACGAATCGAGCTCCTGTCGAAAGAAAAGAAAATACAAATAAGAAAAAAGAAGAAAAAAATGTGATTGAAAAAGGACGTTGTATTTGAACAGGGGGGGGGGCAAAACAAGTGGGAGGGCGTGAAAATTGAAGACAGTGGTAAGAGAAAAGACCGGTCCATTTTTTTCCTTCTTTTTCTTTCGTTGCCATTGTCCAGACTTGACGTCTGTAAATGTTTACACATCGCTATTTTGTTTTCTGCCGACATTTCAGTCGGCCTTTTGTGTACAAGACATACGCACATCTGTTTGTCTATAGACCCCCCCATTCACCCCCACGACCTCTCCTCTGCCCGAGCCCCCTTTTCTCTATTATTGTCAGCTTGTGTTTATTATCTTACTGTTCCTTCGAGCAGTTGTGTGTGTGTGTGAGAGAGAGAGAGAGGGGGACAGAGAGAGAGAGAGAGAGAGAGAGTGTGTGTGTGTGTGAATGTGTTGTGCGCGCGTTAGCGTGCCAACCAAAACTGAATGAAAAGACGCAAATTTACCGTTTGCCGGACACTACCCCCGACTCTACCCCCCACCCCCCGACGAATTTCGCTTCCCGCCTTCTGTTTATGATTTCTTCACTGTTTTGATGATCTAACTGATCGTTATGTTAGAAAATGGCAAATATACGATTCCTCTCGCTCCAGAATTTTGGCTGTTAGTTCCACTTTGAGATTTTAGTATTAAAAAGAAAAAGAGAATAAAACACACGGACCCTGTAATTATTTCCAAATTCAGCAATTCTGCAGCTGATAATTCTAAACAGATTCCTCCTATACAATAAACTAAAAACATGAGTTTGAACATCTTGGCAGTGGTTAACAAATCAGTTATAATAAATTACTGTAGTAAAACCATTTCCAATGCATTCTTATGTTAAAACCATTTCCAATTCATTCTTATAGTAAAGGAATTTCCAATGAATTCGTCTAGTAAAATCATTTGCAATGCATTTTTATCGTGAAACCATTTACGATTATTCTTATAGTAAAATCACTTGAAATGTATTCGTATAGTAAAATAATTCACAACGCATTCTTGTAGTAATATCATTTGCAATGCAGTTTTAATGCATTCTTATAGTAAAATCCTTTCCAATTCATTCTTATGCAAAACCAATTCCCAATTCATTCTTATGCAAAACCCATTCCCAATGCATTCTTATGATAAGATCATTTGCAATATATTCTTATTGTAAAATCATTTGCAATGCATTCTTATAGTAAGACCATTTGCAATACATTCTTATGTAAAAAGCATTTCCAATGCATTCTTATAGTAAAATCCTTTACCATACATTCTTATAGTAAAAACATTTGCCATACACTCTTATAGTTTAAATCATTTGCAATGCATTCTGATAGTAAAACTATTTGCTATGCATTCTTAAAGTAAAATCAGTTACAATGAATTCCTATAGTAAAATCATTACCAATGCATTCTTCTCGTAAAACCATTTTCTATACATTTCTATTCTAATAAAATCCTATGCAATGCAATCCTATATTCCTTTGAAATTGAATAGGATTTAATCTTAATAACTTTGCAACTAAATAACATTTCATCTAAACAACTTTTCATCTTAATTATTTTTCATCGAAATGAAGTTCATCGAAATGACATTTCATCGAAATATCATTTCATCAAAAGGACATTTCATCGAAATATGATTTCATTGAAATGAAATTTCATCGAAATTCGATATAAGGTTATTTCGATGCAACGTCATTTCGATGAAATGTCATTTCATTTCGAACACTGACTGTATTTCCAGCTTAAATATAACACTCCTCCTCATTAACATAGAATGTCCTGTAAGGCTTCAGTTATAGAGATTTAAGGAATTGAATCAGCACTATCTCTAAATGGTAATACCTATTAGGGTTCCATCTATGGAATACTTGATGCCATTTAAGTGTAAATTATTTATCTTATTATAATGGAGATTGTGTGCTTTTCCGTCTGTAACCGAAACTATATTCCTACTCAAGTCACAATTCTCTTAGTTATTGACATCACATTCTCCATGATTTTATTTTTATCTAAACCTCAATTATTAATAAAATTGTCTTACATTATTAATACTGTTAACTATGTCTACATACTAACAACATGCAATTATATTTATATATACAACAAAATAGCGCTTTACAATGTGAACGGGAAGGCTAATTTGCATATTAATATTAAAAAATCGAATTTAATAAATATGTGCTTAGTATTATTGATTTCTAACTGTTTGGTTTTATTTTAATGAATATAAGCAAAAATCTCTTCAATGCATCTTAAATGAAATCCATTAACAAGATAAAATAACTGTCATTTTATTCTTCACTTCCTTTAACTAAATACTTAAATTAGAAAAAATAACAATGAAAGACGAGAGTGATGGAAGAGTAAGTTTCAGTTGTTCCATTTTTTATTATACTCCCTCTGTTTCAAATCTTTTATTATACTCCCTCTGTTTCAAATCTTTTTATCTGTATTCTTATTTAGTTTCATTAGCCTTTCTAATTTAATACAATATTTTATTACATTAAGACTTAAATACTTGCACCCGGAGGGTGCATATATTTGCTAGTATTAATAATAATCACTTGAAGCTATAATTGTTTACTAAGGATTATTATTATCAGATACTTGAACCTATATAATTACTTGGAATTCTTATAATTGAGTACAAATTATTGATATTAGATAGGAATACATAAAAACCATATCAGTGTAGGTGTGAAAACAAATGATAATTATTATCATATAAGAATAGTTACTCTAAACTATATAATAGCTTGAAAATCGACACGAGTTCAAATCCTGGACGAGGCTGTTTGTATTTCACATAGTACTAATACCCTTGGGAAAATTATGTATCCAATTATTCACCCTCCATTTATGAGTAAATAGTAGGATAGACCGGGTTTTTTAACCTTGGTACGGCAACCAGTATAGGAGAAGGAAAACTCTGAATTCAAACATGTTAAACTCCGCTAAATAAATTGACCTGGTGTCACATCCTGCTTGTGTGGAGGGGTGGGTGTATACATATGAATATAGTGATGCTGATAGCTTTTTAATTTAGTGCGTCTTGGGACGCACGGATTTTATTTAAATGAGTCCCCGGGAAAATATGTGGATCCCAACTAAAGTTTCTTAATAAATTGTAGAGTTTTTTGTTTTTATCTATGAACAACTAAAGCAGTCTAACCCTCTACCTTGTACCCCATACCGTGTAATTCATTTCCAAGAAAATATTGAAATGTATCTATTGTTAGTTGGAAGAAAAAAACACTGGGACGCATGGATACGAATTTTCTGCGTCCTTTTAGATTTTTATACGTCAGAGACGTAGGGCGCGTACTTATTAGCATCTCTGTAAAAGAAAATGACTGGCTTGAAAAAAAAAAAGACTTTGGCATTAGATAACTCAGCAAGGGTTGACATGCCTTAAAAACCAACCCACCATGCTTATCTCCCTTTACGACGTTATTTATTTCATAGTACTTTATACTCGGAGTCATTTAAAAATATTAGATCTATAAGTTCTTATTGCTATTCTTTGAAAAGTAAAATCCGAAGACCCGGTGTCGGGTGGGGTGGGGGAGTATGGAACTTTTCTTACAAACGTAATAAATGCTGATGAGGTTAGAGACACTCTATTGGTGACATCATTTCCGGAAATTAAATTGTGTGTGTTTGAGTGTCTTCTGCATCTTCAGGTCAGCAAAGTGTCCAGTCGATGAGGAGATTTATGTAAGGCCAAGTGCAGCTCGGCGAAAATCTCTTAACTGAAGTATTATAAATTATATTTCAAGAAAGTGGGATTGTAGGATTTTATCAATTAATATAAAAGAGAAGAGTTTTCTTCTTATCAAACTAAAGCCATGGTATTTGTATGGCATTTTTCATTTCATCTCGTAATCTATGAAAATTGTTTTATATATATATATATATATATATATATATATATATATATATATGATTTCATGGTTACACACGCGTGCATGCACACATGTGATGCGTGGTTAGATATATAGGAACATATATGTGCATATAGATAGATAGATATAAGAGTATAGTGAAACCGTATAGTTTTAAACGTCTTTTATTATATTTATATGAATAAAACGTAGTTTATTCGTTGCGTATTTGCAAATTTTATATATTTAAAATGTTTTTATGTTTTTAATATGTAGAACGTGGTTTTGTTGCGAATAAGAAGAACTCCATTGTCATTGGTTGGGGGTCACATGACCAGTAATATAAAGCGATGGTCAACAGGAGGCGAGGTTAGTGAAAGCCAGTTGCTGAGGGGGGGGTCAGGGTTTGATCAGCCCCGATTGGTCTCCTGGGGGAGGAAATCTGATGTTTAAAGACCAAAAATTTCCAATGATCCCAGGGATACAACATAGCTGAGGACTCCTCCCTCATCAATCATCTAATAGATGTATTTTGTGAAAAGAGTGAATCAATAAATCCGTAACCTGAATTCAAGTCAAGTGAAGTTTGATCTGAAATTTTATGTGGGTCATACTCGATCTAATTGATTGATAGTTATGACTGGAGTAAGTGGGACCACCTGTTTGGCCGTGGGTGACAATCCGTGTTCCTTAAGGACAGAATCCTGGTGGCTGAGCAGTCCATGACATGCAACACTCCACTTAATCCCTTACTTAGGCTAGACAGGCGGTCGGAGAGGACCACTCTGATCAATCGGCTGATCACGTCAAGCCGTAGCATCTATATGGTTATCCCGACACTATTGCTCTTATGGCAAGCCCCCAACCCTTCTTATCATATATGTGCTAGAAGGCCGTGACTGAGGGTCTTAGTGTCCTGGATATGACGTGAAATTGCATCTGTTGCTGAAGTTCAGCTCTGGGGAGTGTGGAATATCCCTTCATCACCATTACTCCCAAGTCCACGCTGACCTGGAGTGGTAGTACCTGTTAGAGTCCTATTTATAGAATAAATAGATAAAAAATGAGTTTACAAAAAATTCGTTTAACAGATTTGAGTTTAAAAAAATTAAATACCCAACAAGTATGAATAAAACAAAATGTCTTTGGCATGAAATAACCCAACAAGGGTTGACATGCCATAAAATCCAACCAACCAATCAACGGCCTCATATCGTCATCATCTCTTCTTTCACTCTTTGCCTCCACCAACTCCTTTACTCGTGCCCTATCCATTTCTTTAACTTTCCTTTGTACTCTACTATAATAATGCTACGGTTTTATACCTCGGTAGCAATATCTCATCAGCTGAAAGTGATGTCAGCATACGCATAGATAGGGCACGGACTTCTATTCGTCTATTTATTCTACAAGTTAACAACCATATGGAAATCTGATCCCCCTGATGAAATAAAACGGAAATTCTTCCAAGTTGTAGCCGTGTCAGTACTATTGTATGATTGCACTACTTGGACGTTTACGAAACACCGATGACTGATAGAGTTGTATGGCGAAATAATCAAGGGAATGCGTGCTTTCGGCAGGACTTGATGGGGATGAAAAAAAACACACACACAGATATATATATATGAGGAGTGAAGGATTTGAATAAATTCGACAAAATGTGGTTGAGAATGGAGGAAAGTGTGGATATAACAACAGACAGTTAAATTCAGTTGATATTTCGTATCATTATTGGATGAAGCTTTTTTCGAAATTATATCGAAATTGTACTTGTACATTCTGCTTTTATAGTGAAAAGGTAAATAGGTGAGGGTACCATTTCCCTACACACCTACCCCACCTGACCTTTTCTCATCCCTCAACTATTTACCTTTTCACTATAAAAGCAGAATGTACAAGTACTTATGTCAATACAATTTCGAAAAAGCTTCATCCAATAATGAGGCGAAATATCAACTGAATTTAACTGTCTGTGTTGTTATATCCACACTTTCCTCCATTCTCAACCACATTTTGTCGAATTTATTCAAATCCTCCACTCCTCATATATATGTATATGTAGATATTAGGAAAAATGAAAAAAAAACCCACAGGTTTAAATGGGTTAAGTGGTGAGTTTATTGGCCGACGCTGCAGTGTTTCGATCTATTAATTAGATCGGCCAATAAACTCACCACTTAACCCATTTAAACCTGTGTTTTTTTCATTTTTCCTAATATCTACATACCGTCGGATTCACTTCCTTTCTTCACACACACACACACACACACACATATATATATATATATATATATATATATATATATATATATATATATACTTTCTTTCCTTCTTCCTTTTCTTTCCCATTATTTCCCCATGCCCTTCCATTTATTCTCCCCCCCCCTCTCTCTCTCTCTCTCTCTCTCTCTCTCTCTCTCTCTCTCTCTCTCTTCCGACATCTTTATTTCCAAACTGGATCCAAAGAAAATAATCTCGGCTCTGACAGACACAGACATCTTTGCTTTCAATTTATTCTTGTTTTGTTTATTTATTTATTTTGTTTGTTTTTGTCTAAAATCACCACGGGGTAATGGAGTGGAGAGAATTTTGATAGTAAGGGGATCAAAAAGTCTAAATGGAAAAAATAGGTAAAAAGCCTTTTCTTACAACTCTCTCCCCCCTCTCCCCCTCCCTCACCCTCTCTCTCTCTCCTCTCTCTCCTCTCTCTCTCTCTCTCTCTCTCTCAATATTCTTTTAATATTTGATTCACTCTCTATATCTCTCTTTGTAATATTTGGTTCTGTTATTTCTCTTTCCTTTTCTTTCTATTATCTCTCTCTCTCTCTCTCTCTCTCTCTCTCTCTCTCTCTCTCTCTCTCTCTCTCTAATTTTATTTTATTTCTATTATTGCTTTCCTTTTTCCCATTCTCTCTCTCTCCCCTCCCCCTCTCTCTCTCTCTTTCTCACATTTTCTCTCATTCTAGTATTTCTCTTTTCTATCTATCTATCTATCTATCTATTTTTCTTTTTTTCTTTCTTTATCTTCTCTCTCTCTCTCTCTCTCTCTCTCTCTCTCTCTCTCTCTCTCTCTCTCTCTCACACACACACACACACACACACTCTCATATACATACTTTCCCTTAATAGTGAGTACAGAGAGCTCGTGGGAAGACAAGCGGGTGGGTGGCGGGTTGGGTGTGCGGAAAGGGGGATTGAGGGAGGGGGTAGAAAAGAAAAAGTCAAGTATGGATTGAAGAGGAGACTGACAATTTGATTAGTTACTTTATTTATCTGTTTATTTATACCCCGACCCTTCGTTCCCCGCCCGACCCACACATCTTTCTAATACCTCACGTCCTGTTTCCTTACTGATAATAGATCGGTCATGCTATCAGTGAAGAAAATCCTTACTCCCCCCCCCTGGGGCTAACAGTTGGTGGGTTGTGGTCAAAGCAACTGTGGGAGCGGGATGAATGTAATACAATACGTGGAGCGGTCAGTCACAGCACTAAATGTAATATCATGTTTGATAGCAGCTTGTTATCGAATTTCTTTGGCCGGTGATCTTCTGGGTCCAGTGGTACGACATAGTAAATACAATTCATTTCATGTTGGTTATGGTTGAGCAATTTCGCCTTACTTGGGTCTGTAATGCAGAATGATGAGATAAGGGGCGAGGCGAGAAGGGAAAGAAAATCAAAGAACGAGAATATTGTTCTTTTAGTACTTGCAAATCGTTTCTACTGGTTCTGTGGTGAAAGCCATATAATCACGACGTGTATTTAAGCCACAGGACCAGTTTACCAATATTGTCTTAATGCAGTTAAATGCGTCACTGACGTGTCTTCTCGCCATGGATGCTGATGAGAAATATCAGCGGCACGCATAATTGCATTATAATGATATTGGTAAACTAGTCCTGTGATTTAATTACACGTCATGATTACATAGCTTTCACAACAGAACCAGTGTGAAACGACCTGTAAGCACTGAAAGAACAATATTCTCAGTCTTATGAGAAAGAGACCCGATGAGAAAGGAATAAAAAATTAAGATTGAGAGTATTGTTCTTTTAGTGCTTGCAGATCGTTTCATGCTAGTACTATAGTCACAGTTATGTAACCATGACATGTAATTAAGTCACGGGACCAGTTTACCATGTGTCTCTGACGTGTCTCACCAGCACACAGAATCATGAGAAAAAGACAAGACAGGAAGGGAAAGAAAAACAAAGAGCGAGAATATAGCTCTTTTGGTGCTTGCAGATCGTTTCAAGTTGGTGCTATAGACAAAGTCATGTAATCACGACGTGTAATTAAGTCACAGGACCATTTCACCAATATCATCTTAATGCAATTAAATGTGTCACTAGCGTGTCTCATCACTACGCAGAATGATGTGAAAGAGACGATCGGAAGGGAAGAATAACAGAAGAGTGAGAATATTGTTTAATTAGTGCTTGCAGATTGTTTCATGTTGGTTCTGTGGCGAAAGCCATATAATTATGACGTGTAATTAAGTCACAGGACTAGTTTACCAATTTAGTTAGGCGTGCCACTGACGTGTCTCATCAGCATGCAAAATAACGAGAAAGAGGCCGGTAGATTGATAGATAATGCATTTGTAATTGTATGGAGGAAAATAAGCTCCAAAATAGAAACAATCCCACCCTTAACTCATCTGTATATATATATATATATATATATATATATATATATATATATAGGGATGCTGATAGCTTTTTGATTTAGTGCATCCAGAGACGCATATATTTGCTTTGAATGAGTCACCGGGAAAATTCGGGGTCCCAAAACTCTTACCTTGTAACCTAACCTGTGTAATTCGTTTCTAAGAGACTATGAAATGTATTTACAGTTAGCTTGAAATGGTGAGGGAAGAAAAAAGAAAAACACTGGGACGCACTGATATGATTTCACTGCGTCCTTTTAGATTTTATACGTCTAGGCCATAGGACACGTACCTATCAGCATATATATATATATATATATATATATATATATATATATATATATATATATATATATAGAGAGAGAGAGAGAGAGAGAGAGAGACGATTAAAATAAAATGGTTTAAAATCTACCTACTTAAGTTTCTCGCAGTAGCGCGAATCTTCAGGGTATTTTTTTTCCTACAATCGTTATGTATTTTATAGCTGGGTAGTGCTTATTTTCAATACAGCGGCTTCACCCCCTATGTAACACCGGAATTTACTAGACATAACTTAAAAATAGCAGAATTTAGTGACCCAGAGCAGATATTGCACTCGCGAGCAGAATTAACAAATAGATATAGAATAGAAATAAACACAAGCTCTGCCTAGTAAATTCCGGTGTTACTTAGAGGTGAAGGCGGGTGTGTAGAACACCCGCTGTATTAAAAATGGGCACAACCCAGCTATGAAGTACATAACGATGGTCGGAAAAAATACCCCGAAGATTCGTGCTACTGCGAGAAACTTAAGTAGGCAGATTTTAAACCATTCTATTTTAATCGTCTATTTAACTCTTTATATTGAGCATCGGTTTTAATGAAAAAATCTCGAAGTAAATAAGATTGTATACTTATTTGCTTGGTGGATTTAATGGTAACTGCGGTATATATATATATATATATATATATATATATATATATATATATATATATGTGTGTGTGTGTATATATATATATATATATTATGTGTGTGTGTGTCTATATATATATGTGTGTGTGTGTCTATATATGTGTGTGTGTGTGTGTGTGTGTGTGTGTGTGTGTGTGTCTACATATATATGTGTGTGTGTGTGTGTGTGTGTCTACATATATATATGTGTGTGTGTGTGTGTCTACATATATATATGTGTGTGTGTGTGTGTCTACATATATATATGTGTGTGTCTACATATATGTGTGTATCTACATATATATATATGTGTGTGTGTGTGTACATATATATATTGTGTGTGTGTCTACATATATATGTGTGTGTGTGTGTGTGTGTGTGTGTCTACATATATATATTGTGTGTGTGTGTGTGTCTACATATATATATATGTGTGTGTGTGTGTGTGTGTGTCTACATATATATATATGTGTGTGTATATATATGTGTGTGTGTGTGTGTGTCTACATATATATATATATATATATGTGTGTGTGTGTGTGTCTACATATATATATATGTGTGTATGTCTACATATATAATATATATATATATATATATATATATATGTATACACAATCTTATTTACTTCGGGATGACTATATATATATATATATATATATATATATATATATATATATATATATATATATAACAAGTGAATCCAAGTCTGAGCTGGAAGCAAATGACATATTACCAACACTAACGTTTTGTTGCTCGAACAGCCCAGGAAAAAAAACTTGGAAATAGTTTAGTCATAGACGACGCACAGGAAATCTAAAAATTTGTCCAAGTCTCCATTCCCACCTTGTACGAATAGGTACCTACCCCCGCCTCCCCTTCACCTTCCTTCTCCTCCTTTCAACCCCCTAATTTATCACTTTATCACTCCTATCAGGTCTTCCCCTGGTTAGTGTCCCCCTACGGTAAGCTCCAGTAATTATAGCGGGGCTCACATTGCATGCCGGAGATATTAATTCTTGCTAAGCGGCGTCTCCAATACTATCTTGCTTGTCTGCCGGCCTGACAAGCTAGATAATGGAAAACTCCGTGACGGGTGAGGCACTGGATGGCATATTAAAACCGTTCTTGATCCCTTATTTTCAATACGTTTTACTTGCAATAATTAGGAGAGAAAGAGAACAAGTACTGCCCGGTTTCGTCTATCAGATATACAGTATCGCTCATGAATATGTAATCCCTTTCCAATCTCTCTCTATGCATTTTTACAATGAAATAATTTCAAATGATTTTCTATAGTTAAAAAAAAAAGATTTTATAAAATAAAGATGGCAGTTGTGTCTTTAAACATTTTGTCATCCCGGATTCCTGCTTTTTTACGCTGTTTTTCCTTGACGGTAACAGGCGTAAAAATGACCAAACTTAGATATTTACCCCCTATAGGGCCCGGTTTAGCTCAGTCGGTAGAGCGTCTGACCAGGAACAACAAGGTTCCAGTTTCGATACCAAATTTTGGTTGAATTTTACGGCATGTCAAAGGGCCAGTTTAGCTGAGTCGGTAGAGCGTTCGGCTAGAAACCACAAGGTTCCAGTTTCAATACCGGCCCTCGCCAACTCAGCGTATGAGTAGCACAAGGATCTGTGCGGTAAAGTGGGGAGCTGATGATAGGTATGGCGCTCCACCTCAGACGCTAAAAATAATCTCCTTGGTCTAGTGCTAGTGAAAAGGAGATAGACTCCCTCGCTGTCTGACTGATACCGACTTCAGGCCACCCCGACGACTTTATTTGCTTAATATTAAACAAGAAATGATACTTTTACAACAAAAAACAAAAATGTCGAATAAGTTAAAATTATATTAAAGTGACGTGACATTTGTTCGCAATTCTCGCAAATTTAGATGTCAAAAAAAACAAAAACTTTTTAATTTACATTGTAGAATTGCATAAGGAAATAATTTCTAATAATTATCGGTGCTCTTCCAATATGTGATCTACCGAAGGTTTGTGATCTACTATTCATGGCATGTAATCTACTAGGAAAAAAGAAGACAGGGTTAGGGTTAGGGTTTATGTTAGTTTAATGGGAAAATAATGGTTAGTTAATGGCTAGATTACATATTGGAATGTAAACAACTCGGTAGATCACATATTGTATTAGAAACCATTCGGTAGATCACATATTGGAAGAGAACCTAATTTTCTATAGTAAAAAAAAAAAAGATGGGATGGTTCTAAAAATAAAGAAGTGAGTTATTTACCCAGTTCTCAAGACCCGCGATGGTCTTCCTGGTGAAAATGTTTGGGTTGGTTGGTTGGTTGGTTAACTGGTTAATTTAACGGCATGTAAACCCCGTTTGGTTTATTTTATTCCGTTTTTAAGACGTTTTATTTCATTCTTGGTGGGTATTCATTTTTTTTTAAATTCAATTTTTTAAAACACAATTTTTAAACTCATGTTTTTCTATTTAACCCATTGATGGGTCCCTACCAAGTACCACCACTCCGAATCAGAGTGGACCTGGGAGTAATGCTGATGAAGAGGTACTCCACATTCCCCAGAAATCCAAAATTGTATCTTCACCATCAGATAGTTTAATGTTATACCCAAGACATTTGTTTGTTTATTTTGTTTTACGTCATATCAGCCCTTTTCGGGTCATTTAATGCCAAGTCATTTATATATATATATATATATATATATATATATATATATATATATATATATATATATATATATATATATGATTTTTTAATATACTTATAATAATGAATATCTGGTAGTAAGTATGCACTATTTGTGGTCATGAATTATTTTGTTTATATTTCATTGTTGACAGTTGACACCATTTTCGGTGCACCACTCTCCCATGAGGTGGTAACAGTAAAAAGCTGTTCTATCCAAGGGTCTGGTTATAAGAGAATTATGTTGAACAAACAGTTATCCACTTTGCATGACATATACATAAGTATATCGTAAGTATAAACAAAAGGGGAGAAGAAAAAAATGTGACCGAGTTGTCGGATTTTTATTTTTTTTAATTGCCGCTATAAATATTCACTTGTCACATCGGCACTCGAGACGAGGAGCACACTCGGCCATATTTGCCGGGATTACCTCACACTGCATCCTATGGTCTTACCAACTGTTGAGAGAGAGAGAGAGAGAGAGAGAGAGAGAGAGAGAGAGAGAGAGAGAGACCACACACACACAACGAAAGAGAGAGAGATAGACAAGAGAGAGACACAGATAGAAGGGAGAAAGAGAGTTAGGAAGAGAGACAGACTGTTTTGGTCTTATTTACACATATACAGGGAAACACACACACACACACACAGAGAGAGAGAGAGAGAGAGAGAGAGAGAGAGAGAGAGAGACGCACACACGCACATATAAAGAAAGAACGAGAGAGAAAGAAAGTCACAGGGAGTGATATATATAGAGAGAGGGAGGGGGAGAGAAACTCACAGGGAGTGATATATATATATATATATAGAGAGAGAGAGAGAGACAGAGAGACAGAGAGAGACAGACGGAGTTGCAGAGAGACAGAGAATGAGGGAGAGCGAGAGGGGGGTGAAAGAAAGAGACCAAGAGTGAAAAGCGTCTCAAAATCTAAAATGCAATTAGCAATTACATCCCCCCCGTTCCAATGAAGAAAAAAGAAACAATTACATACTTGTAAAATCACTGCCTTCGTCACTTAAAGTTCTTGCACAATCACTGCACTCGCACCCTACCTGTAGTTTTACAACGGACTCTTTCTTTGCACCACCAGCGCCACCATAAATAAACACCTTGTCCCACGGAGATAACTGTGGAAATGATCTTCACGACGTCCACCCTTACCCCTAGTATGGAGAGATGATCACACTGAGATACTGATAGGTATGCGTCCTGCGTCCCTGACGCTCAAAAATCTAAAAGGACGCAGTAAAATCATATCCATGCGTACCTATGTTTTTCTTTTTTCTTCCCTCCCCATTTCAAGCTAACTGTAAATATTTCAATAGTTTCTTAGAAACGAATTACACAGGATAGGTTACAAGGTAGGATTTAGACGGCTTTAGTTGGACCCATGAATTTTTTCCGGTGAATCAATCAAAGCAGATATTGCGTCCCAGAACGCACTAAATCAAAAAGCTATCAGCATCACTGATCACATTGTCGGTCATCGTGTGGTCGTATTCCGTATTCCCTTGGGAAGAGTTAGTATTTACTGACATTCCACCATGTCAGTTAAATATAAGGATCCACGCACAAACCGAAGCTCATGCCTAGCTAGTGTTTTTGAGGTGCTTCAGACAATGGGCAATAAACCCAGCACTGCTCATTTTAGACGAGGGGGCAAATACTGCCTGGAGTGATGTCCCTCCCCCCCGGACCACGTTGATATTAAATATCTTACCGATCCATTGACTGAAGCCACTGCACACAAGGATCGTTATAGTGGGGAAACACGTAAAAACCGAAGCACATGCGTGGTTAGTGTTTAAAGATTGCGTGAATCACGTCGGCATTTCTCTTTTGAGGCGCCTTAGGCACTGGGCAACAAACCCAGCCCTGTCCCCTTTAGACGAGGGGACAGATATTACTTGGATGGATGCCCCCTCCCACCCCGGGATATATGAACCTACTTAGATGGATGTGAACATACTGAAATAGATATCAGCAAAACAGAAAGATAGATGTGGACGGTCTTCGAGATCTCAACATATTAAGACTTAGATAGGAGTTGACAGAAAAAATAGATATTGAACAGGTTGCGAGATCTGAACAGATTGAAATAGATACGATGAGACTGAAATAGATACGGGCTGAGATAGGCCATGCATCGTGAGGAAGCGAACATTCTGGGAAGAGACTTTGAAAAACTGCTTCCCCCCCCCACTCCCCCCATCCACACACACCATCGCCAAAACCAACTTTAGTAATGGGAATGATTCAGAGAATATTCTGAGTTTTCGGAATTCTTCGTTCCACGAGGAATTCTTCATTCTAAAACAGGGGGAGATTCTTTTTATAGCCGTGTACGGGTTTGCGAGAGATCTCTCTCTCTCTCTCTCTCCTCTCTCTCTCTCTCTCTCTCTCTCTCTCTCTCTCTCTCTCTACTTCGTTAAATCATGCCCTGCCAATGGACCCAACCACGAAGCGACGGAGAAAGCCACTTGTCACGTCCTCATCCTCACCTTGTCCCAACACCTTACTCTCCTTTTGGTATCCTGACCCCCACCCAATCCCCCACACACACTCATCCCCAGGGTGTCAATTGGATTGAATAACTTAAATATAGCTTTCGTCATTTTCTTCTGAGACGAGTTATAGAGAGATCCCAGTAGAGAAATTAGGAAAGTCACCACCTCCCTCCACCCATCTCTCTCTCTCTCTCTCTCTCTCTCTCTCTCTCTCTCTCTCTCTCTCTCTCTCTCTCTCTCCTGCTGATGGAAAGAAATAATGTCACCCCTCTCTCAGTGTGTGTGTGTGTGTGTGTGTGATGTCTATATTAATAAATGGCACTTCCATTTGTGTGTTCATAATCATTAAAATGACAGGACCTACTGGCATTTTTTGTAAAAGACAGACTATATGAAGTGGTCATTTGAAGTTCCTAAGCAAGAAACTGTTGTTGTTGTTGATGATGATGATGATGATGATGATGATGATTGCCAGTTCTAAATATTGAAAATGTTTTCAGGATGACAGAATTTAGATACACAGGCAAGGTTTTTCGGAATGAAATCTACTGCCTCTATTTTTTTTAGTTAATGATTTATTCTATTTTATTTTATTTTATTTTATTTATTTATTTCTGATAATTGAATAATGAATAACTGAGATTCAAAATGAATTAATAAACAAACAAGAACAATAAAAAAACAAACAAATAAAAACAATGTAAAAAGTTATTTGTTGTGGAGTAGACAGACTACCCCTACAAGATGGACTAGTCTGAGAGCTATTTAGCGGGGAGCTCTCGAAGCGGGGAGAGCAGCTGTAGAGCCACGTACGACTAATCGTATTTTGGCTGACTTCTGATTTAGGTCGGAAAAATAAAATGGAAAGTTTTTTGGTGATACCCAATGACAGTTTAATTACAGTCTATGAATTAACATTTTGCGAATTGGGTTAAGGTTTTAGGGGATTAAGGTTGTTTTTAATTACGTATTGCTTAAAAAAACAAAAAAACAACAAAAAACCCAAATTACTATACATTTAGTGTTGAAAAATATTTTTTAAACTAAGTTTAATTGAAATTATATATTGCAATACTAACACAAACAACTGTCTCAATAAGAGATTCAATAATTAATTTCAATGGTTAATTAAATGCATAGTAATTTGTTGTTTTTTTTTGCTGTTTATTTTTTTTAATCAATACGTAATTAAAAACAACCTTAATCCCATAAAACCGTAACCCAATTCGCAAAATGTTAATTCATAGACTGTAGTTAAACTATCATTGGGTACCACCAAAAAACTTTCCGTGTTAATTTTCCGACCTAAATCAGAAGTCAGCCCGTATTTTACCTTAGTCAGCCTATTCAACCATGTACCGTATTTCTTCTCGGAAAGAAACCCTCTTGTTATATATACATGTGAGTCAGCCTTTCTTGATTCTACAACATTGTTTTATCAATATTTATGAGTGGGTTCAATTTGCAATGTATTTTCCTTTTAAAACAAACCCTGA
Source organism: Doryteuthis pealeii (assembly GCA_023376005.1). Taxonomy (NCBI): domain Eukaryota; kingdom Metazoa; phylum Mollusca; class Cephalopoda; order Myopsida; family Loliginidae; genus Doryteuthis; species Doryteuthis pealeii. Next base: position 63,062,787 of record CM042151.1, on the reverse strand, counting down.
CTATCTGCAACATGAAGTTTTAAAATCGTGGGATTTTTAGCAATTTTTTGCTGATAAATTATTCTTATTCAACCTACAGACTAATTATTATGCTTTTCTTCTTTTACACACACACACACACACACACACACACATATATATATATATATATATATATATATATTAGAATGATATAGACATGTAACCTACTCAAGTTTCACCAAACGGGTCATCGGGGCTAACTGCAATGAATTAATAATTCGTTGTAATAACAACAACTGATTAAAGAAACAAAACAACAACAAAAAATAGATGTTCGGGTTGAAGGGACATACAAAATGACATTAGGTTTAAGGCCCTTAAAAATGGCCATTGAATTGTCGCACAGGACGAGGCGATAAAAGTATTGGTTCAGAGCTTGATAGAGTCTACCTGAAAATCGTGAGTTCAATCCCTGTGCCAGTTTCAGCATAAATAAAAATGATAGTAGTTTGGCTGAATGATTAGGGAAAAGAAAGGGAAGAAATTACACCACGTGCCTCCACACACACACACTCAGGCACACACACACACACACACACACACACACACACATATATCTCTCCACGTCTATTTGTTTTGAGTTATTCCTTTTTGTCCACTTTTCCTTTATCCTTACCACATTCTGTCGGATTTACTCCAACCCTCCTACCCTCATATATATATATATAATATATTATATGTCGAAAATTTTCCCATGATGGATGCTCGACCGAGGCTAGCGCATGATACCATCCTTTCAATTGCTCAATACTATTGTCTGTGTATATTGTTACTGCGTTGTCAGAAAAATTTTCCCGCGCATAAATCATATCCCTCCTTTTCTCTATCGATTTGCGGCTATTATGAAATACCGTGTGTATGGCGTATCTAGACGTTGTCTGCGCGTGCGCGAGTTTGTCTCTTCCGTTCTCATAGTCACGGAATTTCCCGTTTTTACACAGAAACAATCGAACATGCCAAAATGTCCCCGTCCCTCGGGTCCCCTTCTAACAAATCCATCATACGAAGCGAGATCCCCTGCTCACCTCTCATAAAGTAGTCCCAATTTTTCGCGATTCCCTTTAGGTTTTATCAGCGGGCTCTGCGAACGAGGACAAGAGTGGCTTCATTGTCAGGGGCTTTGGGGGCGGGGTAAAGGGTTTGGGTTTGAGGGCACTTTTTTTTCTTCTTCAGGGGGGCTAAAAGTGGAAGGGGGACAAGGAAGGAAGTTTGGGAGTTAAAAAGATTTTCTTGTTGACGTTGTTTTATGGAAATACTTATTTATCATTGTTAATGAAATTTATGACGCTTTTACTGTGACCCTCTTTCCCATCTATCTTTCTTCATTTTCCTATCTATTTCTGTCTGTTTATATCTATGTCTGTTTATATCTATATCTATCTATCTATCTATCTATTTCTGCCTGTTTATATCTATCTATCTATTTCTGTCTGTTTATATATATCTAACTATCTATCTGTTTATATCTATCTATCTATTTCTATCTATTTCTGTCTGTTTATATCTGTCTATGTATGTCTTTATATCTGTTTGTCTGTCTGTCTATCTATCTATCTATCCATCTATCTATTTCTGTCTGTCTCTCTCTCTCTCTCTCTCTCTCTCTCTCTCTCTCTCTCTCTCTCTCTCTCTCTCTCTCTCTCTCTCTCTCTCTCTCTCTCTCTCTCTCTCTCTCTCTCTCCCTGGGCCTCCCATGGGTTTTTTCATCATTAGGTTTGAGTTCCCCTTGTAACAGCGCTCCATTATGATACTGATGCTTTTGTTTAGGAAGGAATACATTTTAATTAGAATTCCATAGTTATCTCCGTTGTATAAAGAATATGTATGACTAAATGTGCTGTTAAGCTCAAACGTAGACCCCCTCCCCCCCAAAAAAAATCAATACAAATTTGATATTCTGATTAATTTTACTCTACAACGATTCCATCTTCTGTGTTTCGATCTAATTTGCTTTCAATACGTATTCGATTGTCTTGATCAGTTTCAAACCAAAATATTCCTTTACTTTGTTCTCGGACACAGGCACGGGGAGTTGCTCCTGTAGATGCCCATTTTATTTGCTTTTTGGACTCTAACTTTTGAGAAAAATCATCAATATTCAAAAGAATGTGTCTGAAAACAAAAACATGATATTGCTTTGAACGCATTAAACTGATCTTTGACACCCGGAAAATGCAGGTGTAAATTGATAGGCACAGAAAATGTGTAGGTGTAGCCCATAACCAATAAAAACAAGCTGCGTGGGCGATGAGGTGTATATAACACAATGCCGACCAGAGAACTGTAAACGTTAACTTCTAACCGACATTTATCAACCCATAGGTCATTACTAGTTAAAAATCGTGTCTATAGTGTATATTTTCAGTTAATAATAATTCCTTATCACAGAATCGAATATAAAGAGGACGACTAACTGTTGTTTCAGCATAAAAAGCTATATGTGTAAATTTTTACCTTAACTACTGAAACACAATCGGGAGCCATCACGGAACTTTGAACCTAACCCTTTATTCAGTTCACGGGGGTATCCTGTTCTCATTCCGCTACCTATAGCTGGGGTAGAGGCGTTAAGCTGTGTTAATTATTATTCTATGTTACTGCTGCCCTTGACCAGGATTGAACCTGCAGTCTAGAGATAACTGTCACTTAGAACTGTCTTAACGTAACTCCTTTATCCACTAAGCCATGTGTCGAATTTGACAATAGTCCGAATAACGCAGATAATACTAATCATCAAGCCTCATCTTAAATAGAAAGGGTTAGGGTTATGCTTTTCTAAGTGAATAAACCTGTTGATGATAGCAGCTCGTCTTCAGAGTCTTTACTACGAAGAAGCGTTAACTAAGCCCATAAAGACGATTCTGACAATTTGAATGTCAATCCGGAGACGCGAAAATATAATTTGCATGAACAAAATAAATTTGAACAAACATTCATCAAGCAATGTTTTATTATTTTCCATTGAATGTAATTTTTCAAAACATCTATGAGCACAAATTTGTTAGATATGGTATTTTTATGGTTTTTTGAAAAGAGGAGGGTATCTTGTAACTTAAAAGGTTGACGTGATACAGAAATATGGGGCCATTTTTGGATTCAGAGGCCATGTTGCCTGGTGTAATGATAATTCCTTATGCACAGAAATTGCCCTGCGGATGCCAATTTTATTTGCTTTCTGGAGTATGACAAAAATCATTAATATCCCGGATTTTGTTTATAAAAATCGTGCTGTTTCTATTGGGCCGTCAGAAAGTCTTGTCACTCCTACCGAAATATAAATCAACTATAATTACAAATAAGCACAGCAAATGAAATAAAAAATTATCATTATTATATGAAAGTTTTTCACCCTCGCTGATGGTTCACTGGAGGCTGAGTGACAGCAAGTCCCCTCAGGTCTCCATGACTCTTCTGCGTATTCTTGATTTTATCATGTCTGTTTGGATTTCCTTGGATTTCAAATTCCTTTAGATTCTTTTCCAAACCCTTGGGGACCGTTCCAAGGGCCCCAATTGCAATTAGTACGACCTTTATTTTCATGTTCCATAGTTTTTTCAACTCTCTGGTCAGTATTTGTCTATTTTTCGTTTTCTTGAACTCTTAACGTCCTATACCGCCCCATTCCACACTTCCTGAAGTCACATTTCCTAATCCGCCCCAAATGATATCCTTTGTTTAAATGTAATATTAACCATATTTAGAAGTCTTTCATTTAAGGGAAATAACAGGTAACTTTAAATGAAAAGGCCATTTTTAGCTATTTTTTGATAAATCAAATGGTACTCTTGACTTGGAAAATTCTGAAAGGATGTTAAGAGTTAATCTTCACTCTGTGATCCATCTGGACGTCATTATTATTATTATTATTATTATTATTATTATTATTATTATTATTATTATTATTATTATTACATCAGCAGCAGCAGTAGCAGCAACAGCGGGACCGGTGGAAATTTCCATGGAATGAAGTAAAAATCAAGAAAAAAAAATCTTCCGTAATTCCCAATTTCAATATTCCAAATAAAACAAACATGTAACTGATTTAAACAACGTTTCATTTTTAAAATTGGGTGAAATAAAATAGGACATTTAGAAATATGCGATTAAGCGACATAATCTAGATTCTCATTTTTGCATTGCATCTCGGATGATTTTGACGGTCTCTTTTATCCAGAGGGTGCTGCAGGATAATAAGGGACGGAAGATTTAGGAACAAGCATATTATTATTATTATTATTATTCAAACAAAAATTAATGAAAGTTAAAACAATACTCTAGGACCACCCTGTAGTACCATAAACGTTAACCTCTCAACGACATTGATTGACTCATAGGCCATCACTATCTTAAAATCGTGTCCAGAGGGTAGATTTTCAGTTTATCCTGGTAATTCCTTATCTGAGAAATACAAAGGTTAATCTTGTTTAAAGAACTTAAGCAATAATCACTTTCCAAGACACGGATTTTTCCAAATCTTTTTTTTTCTTTCTTATTCCTTAATTTCATTCTGGAAACACTCAGAAAAACCATTAATGCTGTCAAAAGTTATTTCTTAAGCGCTGTATTTTGCAATATGATACACAGTTTAAAAAGAAGAGAAAGAAAAAGAAAGAAAGAAAAAAAGAAAGTACAAGACAGAATCTGTTCTGATAGCCCCCCCCCCCCATCAGAACAGATTCTGTCTTGTACTTTTTTCTTTTTAAACGCCATTATATAGCAGATCCCCTCACACCACCTCCACACCACCCCCAACTACATACACGCCAAAGCTTTTAGTTCACTTACTGTCTGCAGTCGATAAACAATTTTTATTTCCCTCGACTCCATGACCTGGGGGTGCTCCTTTTTCCCAGCGAATCCATCTTCCATCATTCCACCTGCCAAATGGGATTTTTTTTTCTACCAGTAAAACCAGTGATGGTTGACGGCTGTTCCATGCTCCACTGTTTGTCAGAATGAAAATTCTTTTCAAAAAAAAAAGTAACATTCAAAGATTTTTTTGTATACCATTTGAAAGAATTGGTTAAAAAATTTATGAATTTAAAAAAAAACAAAAAAAAAAAAACATTAAATCTTTTGGATCAAATGTTACGACTTGCATATCGAAAACAGACTATCAATATTTAAAAAATAAAAAGACTTCAATATATCAATACTCTTGTATTATATAATGTTCTTGTTATCTTGCAACACTTTCTGGTTAAGAATGAGACAGTCCAAATCATCCAAGATGAAATGCAAAAATGTATATTCTGATTATCTGGTGTTGCTTATCCGCCGAATTCTTATTTCTTATGAGTGTCGTTGCCTCAGCTAAATAATGGACCATTCGTTTTCAAAATGCAAAATAATAGTTAACAGAGAATACAGGGATTTGTGAGTGACGTCCCTTAACTCTTTGTTGGCCTCCTCTTCCTGATCGTGAGTACGAACCGTGGAAGATAGAGTTTTAGATTTTTGTTTGGACGAAATGGACGGATGGTGTCTCTCGTCCAAATAGACAATTCTCCCAAGCGTGATTGTAGATCCGTATCTAAAGAGAAATGAAATACATTTGAGCTCACAAAAAAGTAATGTCTTGTGTTGTTACTAAAAACAAACAAACAACACAAGATGTCTCAGACGAATTCTGAATAAGATGATAGCCAGACCAGAAATTGTTAAGAAACCAAGATAACAGTGGATCAACCAATAGATGCCAGGTCATGCTAAGAAGAAATACAAAAGCTACAAGACAAGTACGCTACCAGATTAAGAGTATACAACCACAGGTATACTCAGATATGTTCTCGCCAAGAAATATGTAATAGATACATTATCAGAGACGCTGATAGGTATGTGTCCTGCGTCCCTGATTCATAAAAATCTGAAAGGTGCAGTAGAATCATATCCATGCGTCCCAGTGTCTTTCTTTTTTCTTCCCTCGCCATTTCAAGCTAACTAAATAGATTTCAATATTTTTCTTAAAAACCAATGACATAGAATAGGTTAGGCGGCTTTAGCTGTTTCCCTAGATCATAAATAAAGACCCTACAATCTATTAGTAACTTTAGTTGGGACCCATCAAATTTATTGGGGACTCGTTCAAAGCAAACATGTGCGTCCCATGACGCACTAAATCAAAAAGATATCAGCATCACTGCCTTATTAGCTTCCCAGTGTGGGAATTACTACTAAAACTATCCGCTCCATTAGGAGCCAACTCTTAAAGTTTTCGCTTCAGTGTCCAGACGCATACTGAAGTAAAAAGCAATAAAAGTTGTCTCAAGTCACTGCCAACTCCTGGCGAACAGTCTGATTTTGTCTTAAAATAAAAATAAAACAGCGGGCCATGAGAATCTATAAATGAATCTTATGACGTGAAATTTTACCTAGCCAATTATAAAAAAAAAAAAAGAAAAATTAATTTAAATTCAAAGATATTTTAAACCACACAAGATCGAGTAATCACATTTGAAACCCCTAACCCACGTCACCCCCACTAAAAGACATACTTTCTCTGGGGGTCTGCAGAGATACTGATAGGTATGCGTCCTGTGTCCCTGGCGCACAAAAATCTAAAAGGACGCAGTAAAATTGTATCCATGCGCCCCTGTGTTTTTCGTTTTTCTTCCCTCGCCATTTCAAGCTAACTGTAAATACATTTCAATAGTTTCTTAGAAACGAATTACACAGGATAGGTTACAAGGTAGGATTTAGACGGCTTTAGTTAAGACCCATACATTTTCCCGGGTACTCATTCAAAGCAAATATGTGCGTCCCAGGACGCACTAAATAAAATAAAAACTATCAGCATCACTAGGTCTGTTTCAGAAACACGTTCCTTCAGGTACCAAGAGTTTTCAGCGAACGATTTGTCATTTAACCATTTATCTACCAGAGCATCCCAAACGCCCGGCTATCGAGATGTCGGAACCCCCACCTCACCCAGAAAACGTCCGTGATCGTCAGATCTTAGAAAATGGTTTAATTTTTTTTTTAAGCAAAAAAATAAAAAATAAAAAAGAAAGAAAGGGAAATGAATTAAACGAATACATTTCTTTCCTGTAGTAAAGGATCGGCGATACGGTACTAGCTTGTCAACCATTTCACCACGCTATTACGAATGGCAGTGATAGATAAAGGGTTAAACCAGTCAGTGTTTCTCAACTTTTTTCTTCCTTCTGACCCATTTTTTTTCTTTTGGTGCCAACAAGATTTCAGGCCTACATAAGCACAAATAGAAATTCCATGTAACAGGAAATACATTTTATTTACGAAAGCAAAATGGGGTAGAGAATATAAATCCTGACTAATGACTACACTGCTGCTGGTGTCTATCTATCAGCTTGTCAAGTTTTGGTTCGGCTTCAGGCATAAATGTCCCCTCTTTTCAATCTGCAATAAATTACGTTTCTCTTTGAGTACATTATTTGTTGCAGAAAATCCCGCCAACCCCCAGGCCCATATTATGTTCTCAGACCCACTTGTGGGCCCAACGGACCCACGTTTAGAATCATTGATCTCAACGACACTTTATCGAACGGTAAAAATTTGGGCTATTTCTCCCTAACAAAAAAAACAAGAACAAAAAACACTGTAATAATAAACGAACACACACGGTTAGGATTAAGAAAGTTTTATTCTAATTAGAATAATGTTACAGTTTACTGAAAACTTTTATACTCTCAGAATCGCCAAAGAGTTCCTCAAAGGAGAGGCAATGATAAAACAGGGGAAGTAACTCTCAATTACATATTACACAAACACTTAAGGATTTAAAAAAATAATAATTACGTTTTCAAATTTGTGGTGAAGTCAAACAATATAATTCAACTGTAGTTTAGTTAAGGTGAAGATACTTTAGTACGAGCAGGACCTGTAGATATACCACAGTATGATAATTCAATAATTACAACGTTTCATATGTTTACTTAAGAACTATCGCGGAATAGTTCAATATGTAAAAAGTATGATAATCTTGATTTAACACTCTCTCACTCATTTTTCTTCTTTCTTTTCATCTTTTCATTATGTTCGATTGAAACAAATTAGCGTTATCGCTTCCGCGCGCTCACCCCTTTGTCTTTCCCCTCTTTTCTTTTTCTTTCTTATTATATTTTTTCTGTGTAACATGTCCTTTTTTTTCTCTTTCTTTATAATAAAAACGGAATGGCTCATTGTTTAGCTGAGGTAACGACACTCATAAGAAATTCGGTGGATAAGCAACACCAGGCGAACGTATTGGGTAAATTCCTTTATCTATTACTACTGAATGGCGAGTTCCATCCTTGCTGGATGCCCCATTCTTGCAACCTTGTGTCATATCCTACTAGGGGCGAACGGGTTGGGTAAATACCTTCATCCATTATTATTGAATAGCGAGTTCGATACTCGCTGGATGTCCCATACTTGCGACCTTGTGTCCCGTTCTGCTTATGGTGAACGGGTTGGCTGATTACAAAGGGCGTCCTATCGTGGTGTAATGGTTAGCAAGCTAGTCTCGTTAGATCAATTACTACTGAATAGCGAGTTCGGTCCTCACTGGATACCCCATAATTACTTACCTTTTAATGAAAATATGTCTGAAATAGTTTGTTTTTTTTCTAAAATATATTAGGGGAAATAGTTTTTTACGAGGTCTACCCCCCACCTATTTTATTTTATGAAATATGAAAAAATGAACAGACAAAAAAGTGATTTTTACTTTTTTTCTGTAAAGATAAGAGTCTGAATAATTATATCAGGATTTTTTATAAGTTTTAATGCGAGAGCTTTTTAGTAAAAGAATCATGAATACAGAATTCTGATAAAAAATATCAATAATGAAATTGACTGTATTGTAAAAAAACGGGCCCTTTTACTTATTTTTCAAGATAACGGTGAGTAATTTTTCCCCACTCGGATAATTTGATCTTTGAATGAACTGTTTTTCTTTGAAAGAACTCCTTATGTTCGTTTTTTCTTTTTTGCGAGATTTTAAAAAAGAAAGTTCAAAAATATTTACGTTTCTTCCTTCAATATGGCCTAAACTGATCAGATGACCTATTTTGGTGGTACCTATATATATATGTGTGTGTGTGTGTGTGTGTTCATTTTCTGGGAAGGAAAAGTGATTTGAATTATCCCTTTGTGTGCGTGTGTGTATTTAAAGTTTATATATATATATATATATATATATATATATATATAATATATATATATATATATATACATCTCCATTCTTTCAGCTGATAAAACTAAAGAACAACTTTGTACTGCACTTTTGTACCTTTTTATCAGGAGAATCTTTCACCCCCCTCCCCCTCTCTCTCTCTCCCTCTCTCCCTCTCTCTCTCGCTCTCTCCCTCTCTCGCTCTCTCTCCCTCTCTTTCTCCCCCCCTCTCTCTCTCTCAACTACAATAAAAATTGTTATTTATTGTCTGTTATCAAATTTCGTCACTTACTTCTTTCTTTGAAGTGTTGCTATACTATTTAAAAACCTTTATTTACACAGATAATACATTCAACAAGGCCACAAAAAAAAACCTGGCTGATATTCAGCCTAGATAAATCTTCTAACGTAAATAAGTGACCCTTTAAAAAAACTGTTAGAAAATTAAAACCCCCAGCTTTTGGATTCCTGCAACACAAGAAATTTCGACTAAGATCTTTGGAGATAAAATGAATAAATTACACACGTAACACTCGAAATGGACGCAGCTTGTTTCTTTCTTTTTAAAGTCGCGGTAATTTGGGGTTGATTGAAGTAACCTGGCTGGCCTGTAATAACAGAGGATGGGGGCTTTGAGAAGTTCTCGACCCAACTAAGATTTAAGAAAAAATAACTAGATAAAGCCAAAGATCCAACCCGTTCGTCATGTTGTTTGGATTTTACGGTATGTCAAAGGGCCGGTTTAGCTGAGTCGGTAGAGCGTTCGGCTAGAAACCATAAGGTTCCGGGTTCGATACCGGCCCTCGCCAACTCAGCGTATGAGTAGCACAGGGATCTGTGCGGTAAAGCAAGGAGCTGATGGTAGGTGTGGCGCTCCGCCTCAAACGCAAAAACAATCTCCTTGGTCTAGCTCTAGTGAGTGAAAAAGAGATAGACTCCCTCGCTGATTGGCTGATACCGACTTTAGGCCGCCCTGACGACTTTACTTACGACATGTCAACACTTGTTGGGTTTATGCCTTCTTGATGGTACTCAATCTTTTAAAACTCAATTTATTATTTTTTTCTATTCAACCCATAGATGGGACCCTAAAAGGTAGTACCATTCTGGGTCAGGGTGGACTTGAGAGTAATGGCGATGAAGGGGTACTCCACACTCCCCAGAGCTCCAGAACTGGAACTTCACCATTAGATGCAGTTTAACGTCATACCCAGGACACTTAGACCCTCTGTCACTGCCTTCTAGCACATATATTATACAAAGGGTTGGGGTTTGCCATAAGGGCAATAGGGTTGGGACAATCATATAGGTGTTAGGGCTTGACGTGACCAGCCGATTGATCCGGGGGAGCCTCTCTGACCGCCCATCTAGCCTAACTAAGGTCCAAAATGAAGGATCGCTTATCATGGACTGCCCAGCCACGAGTGTTCCATCCTTAAGCACCACGACTAACAGGTGACTCCATTGGGGCGGGGGTCCCGTCTGCATAGGGGCAGTCGGTGTATTCTACAGCCGTAGCTGTAAACTGCTGGCAGCGGCTCTCGCACGTGTCACATGTTTACTCTGAAAATACAATAATAATGAGACTTCATTTAAATAGAATGAGTTCTGAGGTGTATAGATAGGGAACTTTGAAATATCCCATCATATAGGTAAAAGATACCAAGAATATCTGGTACAGCCGGGGGAGGGGGATTTGGTAGCCAAAGAGTTAATCAACCCGTTCGCCGTTTGCCACCGGGATGATGTGACACGTGGTCGCAATATGTCCTGTTTGTGCGGAGAGGTTGATATATATATATATATAATATATATATATATATATATATATATATATAACCTAAAAGAAACTGTTATCTCACCTCCTCGTATCGGCTTTATTACTTAAAGTTTTATGTATTAAAGATATACAATCGTCAGCTGAAACTCGTGAGATAACAGTTTTATGCTTATATCAGGATTTTAACTCTTTCTTGATAAAAAAAAAGGGAAAAGTCATACTTCGGCCCCGTCTAAGCGTAGTGGTTGACATGTCAGACTGCAACATCGTCGTAATCGAGTTCGAACTCCGGTCGCACCATTACGTTCATTTTCTGACTTAGAAATCTATGAACCCACTCATCCCCCGACTATGAGTTATATAGTACCACTACTATTCTACATTTCGATGACATTTTATCCTTCTTTGGGGAAATAGAACAATATCGAAAATTATGAATCAGGTATCCACGAAATAAAAGGTGTATAAAAAAAAAGAATCGAGATTTTTTGTACTTTTTGACATACCTTATATTCTGAAAAAAAAAAAAAAAGTTCCATTCATTGTTCATTTCTATCTTGGTAAATACAGCTTCAAACACGGCGCTTTTATGACACACCTTTTATTCAGAAAAAAAATTAACACCCCATTCATTGTTCATTTCTATCATGGTAAATGCAGCTTCAATTTCGATACTTTTATGACACACCTTGTATTTTGGGAAAAATAACGTTCTATTCATTGTTCATTTCTATCTTGGTAAATACAGTTTCAATCTCGATACTTTTATGACTCACCTTGTATATCTACAAAAATACACCTGTAAAGGAAACTTGAGTACCAACTTTTAATTCGCACTAACAGTTTTTGGCATTAAATAACCCACCGGGTTATTATACCATTAAACAAACCAAACCAAAGCAAATGATGTTAATGAAAATTATTCATACTAATTTAAAGATATTAAGAACTTGAAACATAAAAACTTTCATCATAATTACTTGTTTCGGCATTAAATAACCCGAAAAGGGTTGATATACTGTAAAACAAACAATGCTATTCTACAAGGATAAAATTAAATAACCCGCAAAGGTTGATATGCCATTAAACAAAGAAAGTGAAACCAAAACAATTGGCACTTTAGAAAGCAAGTCTGCCTTGATTAAAATATTCTCCAACCAAAAAATCTTAAAAAAAACAAAAACATTCACTTGGTTATCGAATAGATAACAATAGTTAGATAGTACCATTACTGTTCTTCTACAAGGATCGCTTTGGTATTAAATAACCCACGAATGTTGATATACCATTAAACAAAGAAATCAAAACCAAACAGTGTTGGCAGTGAGAACTCTTGTGGGCTTGGTCATTTTAACTTCATATTTTTTTATTTTACACAGTCTTTTCCTTTGAGATTTTACTCCATGATATTTAATCGTATATCTATTAGGAACTGACGATTTTTTATTTTGAAAAAGTCTCGCTCGAAAGGCGCCAAGGTTTTATTTTAATCAATGCCAAATCTATTACTTATTAAAATGGATTTATTTTAATCGATTTTAAATCCATTACTTATGAAAACCATGACAATTTCCCTTTTCAAATCAGTATTCCATTGGTATTGTAGCACCAATATATATATATATAATATATAATATATATATATATATATATATACATATATATGTGTGTGTGTGTGTGTGTGTATGAATTTGATGAAAATGACATGGCCTTTAAATGGAAATGAAGCTAACTCAAAGAAAAACGTCATAAATAAATGAATGAATGAATAAATAAATAAATAAACATTACGTTCAAAGTCGTTGGCATCCAAACATCCAAATATATATTTATGATTTTGCAGAAAACCTTTCCTCTTCGTCCGGCGATAAAAACAGCCATTTTTTTCTGTTTGTGGAGTCCGAGTATATTATATATATATATATATATATATATATATATATATATATATATATATATATCAAGGAGATTGTTTTTGCGTCTGAGGTAGAGCGACACACCTACCATCAGCTCCTTACTTTACCGCACATATCCCTGTGCTACTCATACGCTGAGTTGGCGAGGGCCAGTATCGAACTAGGAACCTAGTGGTCTCTAGCCGAACGCTCTACCGACTGAGCTATATATATATATGAGAGAGAGAGTGGGGGTTATCAGAATTAATTTGTTAGTTTACAGAATGGTATAAAAGAAGAGGCGGAAAAGGGAGACAGAAACGAGAAAATAAGGGTTGTCTCAGATGTTGGTAGTACATATGTTCAGGTGTGAAGGGGGGAGACTCTAGAGTGGAGGTGCTTCGGCCAATGGAAAAATCGCTGGAATAAGTGTTGGATTGTTTTGAAGAAAATTAATGTTTGATTCATTGTTCACTTCTGTCTTGGTAAATACAGCTTCAATATCGATACTTATTCCTAACACATTGCGTCTTTTGAAGATAATGTTTCGTTCATTGTTCATTTCTCTCTTAGTAAATACAGCTTCAACCTCGATACTGTTTCAACAACATTTGTTGTTGTTTTCCTTTTAGGTTCTCCTATCGTCCCCTGCTTCCCCTGGGGTCCCATTTAAAATATATCAGGGGGAAATTAAGACAAATGTTCAACCTAAATACCAAGTCAGGTCGACAGGGTACCAAAGGTACCGATTACTAAAAAGTCGACCGTTGAGAAACCTGACCGCCTATTAGTGAATACCACCACGGAATAATTAACTTTTGACACTCCCTCGGTTGATAATTTCAACTTGGTTTGAAAATGTCTTTAGAAGTGACAACAGCTGACCTTATACCTTAAGGAATAGAAATTAACCCTATCATTGCTGCATTTTTTCAATTTTAGGTACCATATTTGACAGCATATAGGACGCACTTTTTTCCCACTTGTCGATTCGGCTGTATGTGTTCTTGACCCTGCCCACGCTGAATCTGCTGTGTCGGTCTTTCAAAGTCGGGTTTAAATACATTTTCGGCTTGCAGATTGGATCAATTTTAACTTTTTTAAATTTTTAACCGCGAATCTGACCTGCTGAAATGGGGGTGCGTCTTATATGCCGTCAAATACGGTACATCTCTGCGCTGCAAAACGCGTACCTATCAGTATCTCTGATGGGTAGTCAATTTTTTAAATACATTTTTTATTAACTCATTTTTTCTATTCAACCTATTGATGGTACCCTAAGAGACACTACCTCTCCGGGTCAGGGTCAGAGTGAACCTGGGAGTAATGGCTATGAAGGGGTACTCCAGATTCCCCAGACCTTCAGAATTGGGACTTCACCATTAGATAGTTTAACGTCATACGCAGGACACCAAGACCCTCAACTGCCGCCTTCTAGTACATATATGATAAAAAGATAAGGGAATACGGTTAGGATGATCATATAGGTGCTAGGGTTTGATGTGATCAGCCGATTGATTGGAAGGGGCCGCTCGGACCGTGTGTCTAGCCTAAATAAAGAGTGTTGCAAATCATGGACTGCTCAGCTACCATGATTCCGTCCTTAAGCATTATGAGTCACCACCCATGGCCTGCAGATTGTCCCATTGGGGTGGATCTTAGCCTTCTACAGAGGTGCAGTTGGTGGATTCTACTATTGTCTTCATCTTCATTGTTATCTGTACAACGTTTCGGCCGATGTGCCCTCCGGCCTTCTTCGGGTATTTCTTTTCGGGCCCGGGAACCTTCTTAAAACGTTGTACAGATAACAATGAAGATGAGGACAATAGTCCGAATAACGCAGATAATACTAGAAATAATATGTTTCAGAATAAAATTCAACACCTACTTCTTTTGTTAACGGATTGTTTTTGGTTTGTTTTTTTTTTTGGGGGGGGGTCTTGTTCGGATTATTAAATAATGAACTCCGGAGATTCAAATTGTGGGAAAAGAACGGGGGAGTGGTTTTAATAAGCGAGTTCGAACCCCATTCGAGTTTCGTTCATTTTTGGCCTAATACTCTTGGAAAAGGTACGCAACCCCCTCATTCTTCCAGGTATGGGTTAAATAGTATTTATTGACAGTCGAACTCAAGGATCATTGCAGTGGGTAACCACGCACAAACCGAAGCTCATGCGTCGCTAGTGTTTCAAAATTGCGTGAACTCGTTCAACGTTGCCCTTTTGATGCGTCTTAGGCATTGGGCAAATCCGACACTGCCTCTTTTAAACGAGGGAATAGTGCTGCCTGGGGGCGGGGGGTCCCCTGGGATCGCGCTGATGTTTATATCTTATCGGCTAAATGGGTATAGCCACCGGAGACAGGGCCTGAAGGTCGAGTAAGCTATGGGTTAAAAAGTACCACTACAAGAATGGCTTTGGTATTAAATAATCCATTTAATATGCCATTAAACAAAGAAACCAAAGGAATTCAAAGAGTTGCTATTAGAGAGGGAGCTTCAATTTGCAATGCACATTCTTTTACGAACGAATCCTGACTTTATGTAGCAAGAATTCTTTTTTAAAATCTTTGAAATTTTGGCAATTTTTGCTGTTGGAATAACATGAAATAATTCTCTTTTTCAATTCACATATTTTTAGGTTGTATGGAGATGATAGGTGATTAGACAATGAACGTGTCCGTTGAGAGCCTCGGGGAGTGTCTCATGAGAGTCACAGAAACCCATTCACAACTTCGTTTTCTTCTGTTCTTTTAACTGTAGAGACGTGTCTCGGGCCCTGCCAGGGAATGGTAAAGCCATTGTCCGCAGAGAGCTGATGTGCCGACAGCATCAGTTCCTTTGACTGTCTCTGTCTGTCTGTCTGTCTGTCTCTCTCTCTCTCTCTCTCTCTGTCTCTGTCTGTCTGGGTTTTTTTCCTCTCTTTCTTTCTCCAACAGTGGCCAAAAAGTATTCATTTCTTCGGGATAAATATCTGGAATAGCATGTACGGTTCATGGATGAAGATCGTTCTATTCTTGGTCAGGTCGAGAAACTTTCTTCTACAAACACCTCGTATGATCACCTTTTTCAAAGTCTTGGACAAGGAAAACTATTTCAAGGTCTTGACGTTTTAAATTAGAACAAGATTTTTACACGATTATTAAACGAACTAAATCAATCACCAACCAACCACCACCAACATCACCATAGTCTACCAATCATTTTTCCTCTTTTTCTTTTAATTAGCCTGTCAATTGAGGAAAGAAATGTCAGCTATTGTCACTCCCAAAAGACGTTGAAAACAAAGTTGAAATTATCAACTGAGGGAATGTCAAATGTTAATTATTCCGTAGTGCTATTCACTAATTGGTAGTCAGTCAAGTTTCTCGACGCTCTACTTTTAGCACCGGTGTATCCCCGGGTACTCCGTTGACTCGACTTGGTATTTAGGTTGAACATTTGTCTTAATTGCCACCCCCCACCGCCCCATATACGTTAATAGGACCCCAGGGGAAGAGCAGGGGACGCTTGGGAAATCTTGAAGTGAAAAACGAGTTTTGTTTTAAAAGGTATCGAGACTGGAGCTGTATTTAACTAGAAAGAAAGGGACAGTGAACCAAACGTTGATTGGTTGGATTTTACGGCATGTCAACACCCCCACTCACACCGCCACTCACAAGGAGTATTCTGGATATGACACTAATCTGATGGCAAAGCTACAGTTCTAGTGCTTTAGGGAGTAGGAAGTCACTTCTTCATTGCCATTACTCCCAGGTCCAATCTAACTTAGAGTGGTATTACCTGTTAGGGTCCCATCTATTGGCCAAATACATCTGTTTGAAAAATTATTCATATTCGATAAGAATACTTGATACGTTATAACTCTGTACAAATCAATGGTTCCTGGTTCGATACCGGTTCTCTTATGAGTGGCACAGGGATCTGTGCGGTAAAGTGAGGAGCTGATGGTGGGTCTGGGGCCCGTCTCAGACGCTAAAAAAATCTTTTTCTAGCGCTAGTGAAAAGGGGATAGACTCGCTTGTCTGGCTGATACTGACTTTAGGCCACCCCGACAACTCTACTTACTTACATCTTATTATAATGGACATTCGGTGTCTGTCTGTAACCGAAACTACGTCACTGCTTACGTTACAATACCCGTAAATTTATCAATGATTATTTAATCTTTAGTCATAGTCAAAATCGTTAATACATTGAATAATAAATCTTATTTATTAACGATGTCTCTATGAAAATCTGAGTTAGATTTCCCTCAAAACAGCACGTTATTAGTGTGTTTAAAATCCTACACTGATGCCTTATAAATCACTAAGAAATAAAAGGTTTACATAATATAAGGTGTAGTTAATTTGCATACTGGTTTTAACAAGACCGGGTTTAATAAATAATTACTTGGTGCTATTGATCTCTAATATTATTGTTTTATTCTCCAACGTTATAAAATCCTGTGAATAATTTTATATATTGTTGGTTGGTTGGCAGCCTTCCGTCTACGAGAGACGATAGATTAGTGTCAAGTTTTTTTTTAACTACATAGCCTGGGCGGGTTTATATGGAGGATGAGCTGTTGTCCATGCAGCAAATCACCCCTCTCCACACTGCCGCTGTGATCCAAAGGAAAGGTAAGGGACCAATGCAGTTTGGCAGCGGTAGTGTTGCAGAAGTTGATGGGTAGCACTGGATTTCAGCATCACACCACCTTAGAGACTCCAGCTCCTGATTTATTTTTGGGGTTTACTCCCCTAGCCTTTCCTTGGAAGGCAGCAGAGGTTTTGTGTCGGACTTCTCCTTGAGTTGATGGGTTGCCGACCAAGGCTAAGGAACCCCTTCTAACCCATTTGGGGATTTATGCAAGTAGTAAGCACCCCAATCTTACTACTATCGGTGTTCATGAGATCTGGCCGGAACCGGTGAATAAGAGCACAAAAGGTGGACCATATTACCTTTAGGCACCCCTTTGTGATCTCTGAAAATGTTTTTCATTTACACCGTCAATATCCGGTTGTTTGTTAGGAGTTAGGGTTAGGGGTTAGTTTATTTTTTTTTTTAAATGTTTTTAAATCTAAAAATCGTCTGTTAAAACAACCGGATATTGACGGTGTAAATGAAAAATGTCCTTTTTTAATCGAGATCAAAAAGGGGTGCCTAAAGGTCATATGGTCCCAAAAGGCTAATCCATCTCTCAATGAACTGCAATTTTATATAGAAACCAATTAAGATATGATTAAAATAAATGTGATCTTTTTATATACGTTCATTTCGTTAGTCTTTCTAATTAGCAAAACATTAAAACGTGAATACTTATATCCGTGGGGTGGGGTGGAATATCCTTGCTAGTTTAGATATTGAATATTCTACTTAAGTAATAGGTATCTGATACTTTTCACTATATCACAAATTTTTCATTAAGGTAGATCCACACATGTTCGGTACCTAAACTTTGAGCCCATCCTCCCCCGGTATGTGTGCTTGTTTGTTTATGTGCGCTTATAGTGGGCTCGTGTGTTGGGGTCGCATCTCGCCCAACTGCCCCCCCCCTCCGCCTTTGACAAATAACTTGATGACCGTAATAGGCTTTATTGACTAGTTTGACAAGCATACCATTAGACAGTGAATTAATGTTAGGAAACCATTGAATGGCAACTTAGTCACTTAGTCCATAACACACCTGTCATTTTGTCACCTTCACGGGTACAGGTGAGGGGTGGATGGTTAAGCCAAATACGGGTGGAAGGAAATACAGAAAGGAAGAAAAAGAAATAAAAAGAAAGTTATTCAGTGCTTGCTTGCGGTACACACACACACACACACACACACACACACACACACACACACACACCTCTGTATCCAGGCTCATTTGTAATTTTCATTCGTAGTTAAACGTAAACATTAAAAGAGGTTAATGAATAGAAATCGCTTATAAATGCTTACAATCGGCTTTTTTAATAGACAGTTGGGAGTCGTTATCAGTGGCAGATAGGTTTTCCATACACCACCATTGTGTTTATACACCTGGTACTCCAGGTAGACTGTGAATTCAGAGGCGTACTTTTTTTTTTGTATTCTGAACATTAGCTACGTAAATTCGAGTAACCTCCCCTTGTTTGTTTCACTTTGAGGAAATCGTATGATTTGGTAGGCCATTTTCATTTCACCGTAAATCTACACTGAAAATACGAATTTGTTCGAATCAATACAACTGCATGTTTTAACACGAAAATATCATAAAATGTGTTCTTAATTGTGCTTGCGTATTATTTGAAATTAACTTAATTGTGATTATTTGAAACAAACAAGGGAAGGTTACTCTTATTTATGTAACTAATGTTCAGATTACCCTTTTTTACCATAGTCTACCGGATAGATGTTAGTAGAATATGAAATGATGTCCAATGTATTTCTGAACTGGGATTAATACTTTTAATAAAAATGAAACTCTAAGTAAAACATAACTTAATACGTTATGTCTAGTGTGTGTGTATATATATATATATATATATATATATATATATATATATATATACTAGACAAGATGTGACCCGTTGGGTCACCCATTCAGCCTTGGGTAGATAATTGAGATTAGGGAAAAGTGAGTTTGCAAAGCGAATTCAATTTTTTTTAAATAAATACGGCCGGACAAAACATTAAAATAATTTTGTAAGATTTCTAAGAAAGAGAATGTTGACCTAATTTAAGCTACGACTTGCTGCTTATGAAATTTAAAATAGAAATATATATGAGGGAAAATCTTTGTTAAATGAAATGGAAAGAATAAACTAGAATGAATATTTAAGAAGGAGGAGAGAGAGAGAGAGAGAGAGAGAGAGAGAGAGAGAGAGAGAGAGAGTGTGTGTGTGTGTGTGAGAGAGAGACAGACAGACAGACAGACAGAAAGTAATAGCGAACGAAAAATTAACATGTCTAGTGCAAAAGTCTAGAGAAAAAGAGATATGACCTCCAAAAGGACTGACTGTAAAATGAATGCTCAAAGGCACAGAGAGGGAGAGAGAGAGAGAGAGAGAGAGAGAGAGGGACAGAGAGAGAGAGAGAGAGACAGAAACAGAGAGAGACAGAGAGGGGGTAGGGGTAGGGAGTGAGAGAAGAGAGAAATGTAGGCAAAATGTCAGACTAAAGGGACACTGAAAATAAATAAATAAATAAAATACCCCCCCCCAAAAAAAAAAAGTCACTTTTTCACCAAACAAGAAAAAGTTGACCTAAATGAACTTATCAAAAAATTCTTCGTCTTCTTTTTTTTTTTTTTTTCTTTTCTTTTTTTCTTGGCTGTCAAAATTGCAAAGCTGATAAAAATCTTTCCATCAATGGCCAAGCAGCTAATGTCGACCAAAAATTCCCAGAATATCTTTTCAGCCGTCTTTACCATTTTTGCCCTCTGGTATGGCACCAGTGAAGACCCCCAGAGAAAATTCTTTGTAAAAACAAAGAATGCAAAAAAAAAAAAAAAAAAAGAAAAAGAAAAAAAAAAAAGCACAATGGACTGCCGAGACCGGACAATCGACAATTACAATCTATCAGTAGTGTAGTGGATAGCAAGCTAGGTGAGCAGACCATCGTTAGTGAGTTCAATTCTCATTAGGTGCTCCAAGATTCTGGCCTTGTGTCACAACTAAGTTACACTTAGCAAATAACTATTTTCGCTTTACATGAGCACCTCACGTGGTGTAAGTTAGATTAGCAGTCCACTGTGAATTAGATTCTCACTGGGTGCCAAATACTTCTGGCCTTGTGCCACTTCTAATCTAAGTTTGGTGACTGTCAGTTTCTTGCCTATGTGATCATCGGCCAAATCCTAACTTATATATGCATAAACACACACACATACACACACACACACACATATATATATATATATGTGTATGTGTGTGTAAATATATACATATATAGATGGGGTCTGGCAAAAAAGTTTGAGAATTGGTTGTGGAGCCTTGATATAATTTTGCAATCAATCTAAAAGTGTTACATATTAATTGGATCCCTATTACTTTTTAAGGTAGTATAGAAATCCTTATGGCGATCAGTGCAGCTGATGGCCTTGAGAGTGAGTGACAATGCTTGACCTCACTCTCAC
>CM042151.1:63019368-63036868 GCA_023376005.1 Doryteuthis pealeii | reverse complement strand
ATCATCATCATCATCATCATCATCATCATCATCGAGAGAGAGAGAGAGAGAGAGAGAGAGAGAGAAGAGAGCAAGGATTACTTCTCTCTCTCTCTCTCTCTCTCTCTCTCTCTCTCTCTCTCTCTCTCTCTCTCTCTCTCCAATAGATATCGCTCTTGGTAGATTCTCTAAACGGCATATATATCTATTATTATACTAAAAGCTGAGAGAATCAATGATTATTTGCTAAAGGCTTTTTTTTCCTATTTAGTTTAATTATACAAAATTCATATCAAAATATTCCTTAGTTCTAGGATTGAGTTGTTTGAAAAGAATTCCAATTTAATTGGTTCTAATTAGTCGTAATTTGCAATTAAGCCAAAAACTGACCCGTCTCTTACTTGTCACTTCCCCCCTCTATATGTATATCTTGATTACCTCCTCGTTATATATGTTAGTTTCTCTGTGAGCGTAAAGAGAGTGATTTAGATAATGTGAAATATAGTTGTATGTTAAGTTTCAGAAGCACATAGCCCGTAGTTTAAATTAGGTCAAACGTTCCCTTTCTTAGAAATCTTACAAAATTATTTTAATTTTCTTATTTTAATTTTCCGGTCGTATTTATTTATTTATTCTATTTCATTCGCTTTGCAAACTCACTTTTCCCTAATCCCAATTATCTACCTAGAACTCAATGAGTGGCCCAATGTCTAGTATATTTTAATTTGTTGTGTTCTTAACCATGCCGTGCTCCATCCTGAATTGCAGGGTTTGCATTGTCCCTGCTTCTCTCAATAGGTGACTGTAGAGTAGAAGTGGACTGTTCCACTAAGTAATGTGGGTGTCTGCAGGGAGCACCCAACTTTATACTTATGTATTCGATGACTATTTGATAACCTGGCATTTAAGAGGCCAGGGAGAACTGCTATTCACGATTAACACGAGAAGATGCTTACCAAATATACTACGACTACTACTACTACTACAAAGCGTTTTTAATGTCAAAAACTGTACATTTTAATTGTTTGGTATTATAGTTTAACCACGAATCCCCCAAATAAATACTGCTACAAGATACCGAGCTGACTTCATTTAGATGACTTCATTTCAGAGCAAAGTCAGAGTAACATCTAAAATTAGTCGATTTGATATGAGAATGACCCCTTGTGTCATTGTTATTTTATTTCACATCATTGCCACTAATTAGAACAATGAGTCACACCGGTTTATTGTCCGGTGTTCATCTGTTCAAATTGACCCTTTTTTCTTCTTCTTCTTTTTCTTCTTCGGTGAGCAAGTCAATTAATTACCTGTTTTTTTTTTGTTTTTTTTAATTTTATGAGAAGGTCAGTGATTAAACCTTTCTTTCTTTCTCTTTTTCACTTCAAGCTTCGTTCTTTTTCTTTTTCTTTTCTTTTCTTTTTCGGGGTTGTTGGCTAAGTAGTTGGTTGCAGAAAATAGATTTTGGGGCGTTTCCCGAAGACTTAACTCAAGGGTGACATAAAAAGGAGGGGGGGGGGCAAAGATCGAACTACTTTCCAGTTATTGATAGTCGAGCTCAATAACACGGATTCTTAATTAGGAAAATCGTTAAATAACTTAGTAATTAGCATTGTTGCTATTAACAAAGTTTTATGGATTTGGAAAAGGGCAGTCTGTATATTTGTTTGGTAAGGTTAGAGGGCTTATTAAAAAAAAACAACATCTCAGGAATGCAAATGAAATACTCAACAATGTATGACGTCACACAGTTTTGAGTTTAAGTTAACAGAACCAGATTCAACCAGCACCCTGGCCGGGGTTAGGGTTATAGATCTGGTATCAATTGTTATCAAACTGAATTTGGTATTTTTTGAAAGCTTAGGGTATCCTCTTTTGAAATTTGAAAACTCCTCTTTTTGACCCCCTGGGAAAATTTTTATGGGTGGGGGGTTGTATACCCACCACCCCCACCCATAAAAATTTTCCCAGGGGGTCAAAAAGAGGAGTTTTCAAATTTCAAAAGAGGATACCCTAAGCTTTCAAAAAATACCAAATTCAGTTTGATAACAATTTTTTCCACCTTCTTATTTACCAGACTAATAATGTTTAGTAAACCTTAACCCTAACCCTAACCCCGGCTCTAAATCTGAACCGTGAAAAATAAATATCGTATACATTTTCTTCGCATTAAATGTCACCGGTTCTTGCTTTTTGTGCAAAAATTATGAAGATTTTATTCATATTCGAAGATATTTAAAATTAAGATATACATATAAATAGCATTTAAAGTCTAATTAAAAATGTCCAGCATTTGTAAATCTCAAAAGTAAACAAATCAATACACCAGATCTCCCCAATAGCTAGGCGATGCTGGGAAGCCCATTCTAGTTATTAAATAAACGAATGAATTGTTTATTTTGTGGATTGACCACAAAAATGAGGCTACGAAAAACACGACCGCGGATAAAATGGGGGATCGCGGATAAAGTGGGAGACGATTTTATAGATTTTTTTGAACAACTAGTTTGTTTTTAACAAGCTTTTTTTTTTCTTCCTTTGTTTCATGTTTCTTGCAAATGATCAACATTTTTATTTTTTTATTTATTTATTTTTATGTTTTTTTTTCTCCACACGTTTCTCGGATTTCTTCAAGACATGCTTTATCTTCCATTTTGAAATAATCTCTAAAAGGCCTTTTTGAAAATATTTTGACAGCATTTTGATATTATCTTGTTTTCTTTTCTTTTCCTACTTATCAAAAAACTTTTAACAGCATCTTTTCTTCTCATCTATATATATATATATATATATATATATGTTTATTTATTCATTTGTTTATTTATTTATATTTCCATTTATTTACAAATGTTTTTGAAGAAAATCCCTTTTTTTTTTTTCCAGGTTTATTTATTTTTTCTCATGATATTTGTACAAATCCAAACCTTTTCTTCCATTCATCTTGCTAAACAGATGATCGTGCACTTTCTAATCAGTTTAGAAGCACGTTCAGGGTCCGTTGGGTGGGGGGAAAGTTCGGCTGCCCACAGGGAGCTCCAATTCAGTGAACCCACCCTAAATTGGACGTGACACCTTTGTCTCACCCCCGCATCATTTCTTGTTGCTAAGCTGGTGGACCATTTTTAGTGAGTTCGATTCTCACGAGGTGCCAACATATTTCTGGCCTAATTCTAAGTCAAGTTAATATTAGTACATGACACCATTGTTAATGTGTTCAATCCTCACTGAGCCCTGTCGGTGGGGCTTTAGAATACACCGACTGCACCTCTGCAGAGGGGTAAGACCTCCCCAATGGGGACACCTGTTTGCCCTGGGTAGTGCTTCATTACTCCCAGGTCCACGCTGACCCGGAGTGGTAGTACCTGTTAGGGTTCCACCTATTGATTAAATAGAGAAAAATGAGTTTTAAAAATGTGTTTTAAAACATGTACCCATCAAAAATGAATAAAGCAAAACGTCTTCGGCATAAAATAACCCAATAAGGGTTGACGACATGCGGTAAAATCCAACCAACCAATCAGTTCTCGCTAGGTGCCCCATACCTTCGGGCTTCCGCTGAACTAATTTAAATTTAAAAAAAAAAAACAACCAGAGTTAGTGAGTGTGATTCTCACTGTGCACCATATACTTCTGACCTTCTAATCTAAGCGTCATAAATGACACCATATTCTTTGAGATCTGATGATCGCATTGGTGAGGAATTAACAGTCACCAAACGTCGTTGATCCTGTCTTAAGTAAAGTACGTGTGTTGGCATCAGCCGAACAGCGAAGGAGTCTATCTCCTTTACACTAGCACTAGACCAGGGATATTGTTTTTGCGTATGAGGTGGGGCACCACACCTACCACCAGCTCCACACTTTACCACACAAATCGGTACCGTTATAGTATGTGGCCTACCCGGTTTGAATGTGTCCTACCTCAGTAAGAGTATATTTCTAGATATAAGTAGTAGGCAATTTATTGAAACTAATTATTTTTCACATATACTCAATTTCAAGAAATGCAATTCAGTCATAAGCTGTATATAGTAATTAAGAATAATTAAAAACGAATTTATCCATAATTTACATGAATCAGAGATCTATTTAATTATAAAATTCTGAAATAGGGTTAGGGTTGTAGTTATTATTATAACCTTATAATATGCTTTTTATGGTAGGCCACATTCAAAAGGTATGCCACATACTATAATGGTACCCACAAATCCAAGCCGGGCTACTCGTGCGCTGAGTTGGCGAGGGCCAGTATAGAACATGGAACTGGGATTCCGAGGTGGATGCTCTACCAACTGAGCTAAACCGACCCCTCACATAAAATGTTTTTTTCTCTCTAAACAGATGGACTCGCCACTTCTAATACATTTCTCAGGCCGAATTTTTGTGGCTTGTCTAATACTTAGAAAACTTTTAAAAACTTTTTAAAAAAACAATTTCTTTCACAAGAAATTTTCTTCTGACGATGACCTAAGGTCGAAACTAGTTGAGAACAATAAATAAAATAAAAAATAACATAAAGAAATATACCTGTCTGTCATTACTTTTTGTTCACTATATATATATATATATATATATATATATATATATATATATATATATATATATATATATATATATATTCTTGTCTCCAACTCAAAAAATTAAAGATTAAAAATAAATATAAAAAATTAAAAATTAAAAAATAATAATAATAATAAATAAATATAAAAATAATAATAATAAAATAGTATAAAATAAAAATAATAATTTAAAAAAATAATAATAAAAAATAATAATAAAAAAATAAATATAAAAAATAATAATAATAAAATAAGTATAAAAAATAAATATAAAAAATAATAAAAAAAAAAAAAATAAAAAAACACTCTGATGAAGGTCGTCAAAATCTCTCTGTGTACGGAACATTTTATACATTTTTCCTATTGTTATTATCATCATCATTTCAACTCCATCTGATTATTTTAATAATAATAATAACGTAAATCCGTATACATTTTGATAAACAGACCGAAACACATGTGTAAGTGATATCGATTAAAAGTGATATCGATAAAATTAATTTTTATCCATCTACATTTCTTTTCTTTACTCATTTTTTTCCTCATATTATCGGATTCATTTCCCATTCACACACACACACACACACACACACACACACACACACACACACACACACACACATATATATATATATATATATATATATATATATATATATATATATATATATATATATATATATATATATATATATATATACACCCCCTGAGTAATAATAAGTAAATAAATAAAGAAAATGTTTCATCTTAAAAAAAATCCGACTTAAAACTTATATTTACTACTAATGGGCATCTCACGTAGTGTAATGCTTAGCAAGCTAGATTCGCAAACCATTGTTAGTGAGTTCGATTCTCATTGGACGCTCCATACTTGTGGCCTTGTGCCACATCTAAGCTAAGTTTAGTAGAAAAGGGCGCCTCATATGGTGTAATGGTTAGCAAACTAGATTCGCAAATTATTGTTAGTGAGTTCGATTCTAACTGAGCGCTCCATACTTCTAGCTTTGTGCCACATCTAAGCTAAGCTTAATAAATGATATAAAATAACTGATGCATTATAATATTCATTCATTGATAAATCAACACTGAAAATTTCATTAAAATCGGATACTTCCCTGATTTTAGGTATATTTTTTTTCAATCGGGGGGGGTGTAAATTTATTTTGTAAAATACGGATTTTACGGCATCTTTGGCAGTGTTTACGGCCATGTTTACGATATAGTTGAGCCAAATTGACCGAAAAATTAGTTTAATATATATTTAAAATAAATTACATGTGTAATATTATTTTGCTTTTTTTTTTGTTTTTTCTGATGCCCTTTATGTTACTGCTTTTCAACTTAGACAAAAATTTGACCTTAAATAAACGATTTAATTAATTTGAATTCGTTTTTAAGGTGAAAATGAGCCAACAATTGGCAGTGCCTCGTAAATAACTATATCTACTACTACTACTATAAATAAATTAAAATATTTCATTCATGAAATTGAACAAGTCAAGGTTCTTGAAACAATGTTTATCTTTTTTATATCTTTTTATCCGCCCCCCTACCCCATTAGATTGAATTGCCTGTACACCAGCTTTATTTTCACCCTTTCTTTCTTTTCTTCTTTTTAATGTATTTATCTCCCACCTTCACCGCTTTCAATTGTCCCCTTTGTCCGTATCTTTCCATAATTGCCTGTCTGTCAAATTTGTAGGTGACAGGAAGTTGTGTGTCTATAATTTATGACCGTAAATACAATGGACTCCCCCTTTTTTTTACCATTGGCTCAAATTCCACTTATCACAAGTAAAAAAAAAAGAAAAAGAAAGAAAAAAACTATTTTAGAATCACTCTCGATCTCATTGACAAAAAAATATTGACCATTGAACAATGAGAAATCTTTATCGGTCTTTGACACAACTTAATCCGTGTCATCTAGAACTTGTGTCCGCTTTTCTGTTATTTCAGTCCCAAGCATTTTTCGGTTATCTACACGAGTTGAATCAGAGTTTACACACACACACACACACACACACACACACACACACACACACACACACACACACACATATAATAGGTAATAAAGGACTATTTGCTCGTAAATTCCTACCATAAAATAAACTGAACCCACATTTTATGTCCGTGTTTTTGTATTAAATGTTTTATTTTTCTTGCACCCGTTATGTTACAATACTAAATATATTTTCTTTATTTATTTTAATATTCATTTCAATGTGCATATTCTAAAAGTTTTTATTTTGTGAGAATGTATAGTTTTAAAGTAATCGTTTTACAATTTAGGCATAAATTGGATCCTCGACCGTAATTTTGTTTTTTCGTCGACGATGATTAAAATCTGACGTTTTTATTTTAGAGTACCAAAGCCAAAAAGAAAAGAAATAACAACAACAAAAAGTAATATTCAACTTTTTACTCGTAGATTCCTACCATAAAATTAGGCTTGGGCATTTTATGGTAGGAATTTACGAGTAAAAAGTCGAAGTGTAAAAACGAACCCCCACTTTAAAACTAAACATTCTCACAAAATAAAAGCTTTTAGAATATAGATATTGAAGTGAATATTAAAATGAATAAATAAAATATATTTAGTATTGTAACATAACGGGTGCAAGAAAAATAAAACATTTATTGCAAAAACACGGACATAAAATGGGGGTTCAGTTTATTTTATGGTAGGAATTTACGAGCAAATAGTCCTTTATTACGTATATATATATATATACACACCTTGACAAATGGTGAAGGTTCACTTGAATTATCGGAAGTAATCGAATCAGGGAGAGAACAACAGCTGGATATTAAAACTATTTATTATTTTTTTTTTGTTCTGTTTTTTACATGCTACATAATACAGTCCCCCCCCCAACAAAAAAAAACAACGTTCACAAGAACAAAGTTTATAACACAATAAATTTTATTATATATATATATATATATATATATATATATATAATATATAATTTATATATATATATATATATATATTTAGGCACTGCCAAAATGGTGACTCGTTTTAATTTTAAAAACGAATTAAGATTAATTAAATCGTTTATCTAATTTATTAAATTTTTGTCTAAGTCGAAAAGTAGTAACATCATGAGCATCATTATAAACAACACCAAAATAATATGAAACATGTTATTTATTTTTAATACATTATAAACTATTTTTAATGTCTATTTTGCTAAAATGTATCTTAAACTTGTTCGTAAACGCTGTTTAAGATGCCATAAAATCCGTAGTTTTAAAACAAAATTTACCCCCCCCCCGATAAAGAAAATTAAAAAATCAGGTAATTATCCGATTTTAATGAAATTTTTAGTGTTGATTTATCAATGAATGAATTTTATAATGCATGGATTATTTTATTTCAAAACTTCGGCCCGTGGGTGGTCCCACATTAAAAGATTTTGTGTCATACCCGCATACATGGGATGCGAGGTAAATATTCTAATAACACGGGCTTTTTTCAGGCTAATCTAACTCAGATGTTCATAGAGACATCGATAATAAATAAGATTTATTCTATGCATTAATGATTTTGACTATAGATCAAATACTCATTGACAAAGTTATGCAATTCTTGAGGGTATTGTGACGTAAGCAGTAATGTAATTTCGGTTACAGACACCGAATCTCTATTATAATAAGGTTGTTGTTGTTGTTGTTGTTATTGTTGTTATTATTGTTATTGTTATTGTTATTATTGTTATTGTTATTGTTATTATTGTTATTATTGTTATTTATTATTTATTTATTTTGCAGGTAAGTCCAGTGAAGGCATTTATTTGACTTTGAAATATCCTATCTAGTCAAATAGTGGCACTCTCAAAATTAACTTCAAAAACAATTGGTGAGCTATATTTTTATTGATTTATTTTTCTTATGTTTTTTTATTTTTTATTCCTATTCTCCCATATAGAAGTGTATCTTGTCACCTTTTTTCTTTTTATTAGAAAAATTCATTTCACTTTCACATTCATTTCAGTCTCACTCATCTCTCTCTCTCTCTCTCTCTCTCTCTCTCTCTCTCTCTCTCTCTTCTCTCTCTCTCTCTCTCTGTGTGCATAAATTCCCAATAGAACCCAGCGCTAGGGTACAAGCGCCGGGCCTTCCGGGGAGGCTTGTCTCTCGTGAAGTGACTCTATACTACTTGAGACAGCACGCTGCAGCAGTTCGGCAGTCCAGTTTTCTCGGACTTTCCCTGCCATTAAACCAACTGCCGGACTGCCAAGACAGTCGACTGACATCTGTGCACCCTCCTTCCACTTATAAGATCTCACGCACAAGTTTCACTCCATGGAGTGAGATCATCATTGTCTGCAACGGACTTCTCTAAGCAGTGTGTGTGTGTGTGAGAGAGAGAGAGAGAGAGAGAGAGAGAGAGAGAGAGAGAGAGAGAGAGAGAGAGAATTGATTATCAATTATAAACAATTTTTTTTAATCTAATAGTCCATGTCATCTTTTTCATGTTCACAACAATTATTCAAATGTTTCATGTATTGAACATGAATTAGTTATCAACGAATATTAAATTAAATTTTTAAAAAATCTAATAGCAATTGCAACATATGAACAAACAGAAAAACTACAAAAACTAGAAAACAGAAATGGGAAGAAAAACAACTATATGATTTTGATCTGTAGATTACAATGATACGAAAGAACGCGGTCAATTTGACAAATTGGTGGAGATATGAGCCCTTACCCCCCCCCCCCCCGACAGTGTCTTAAAAAGCACGTATTTTCGTTTATATTCTATGTGTCGATTAATAAATTAATAATAATCAAAGTTCATATACAAGATCTTTGTTTTTTGGGGGGGGTATTAGTTTTGCAGAGGAGAAATTCAGGTGCAATCTCCAAGAGTTTGGGAGGGGCTTATCAAAGACTTGAGCCATGATAACTTTTACCCAGGAATATTCCATATCAAGTTTGCCTGCACCTGTGTCTCCTCAAAAATTGATAGAATGGGGGAGGTGTGAATTATCGGGTTTCTTTATCTCAAGGAACTTGGGTCACATTTTATTTCATGATTATTATCTTTTTTTAATGAAATTTTCTTTTTCCTTATTACATCATTTTAATCGTAATTGCACACACACACACACACACATATATATATATATTATATATATATATATATATATCTTTCATACATATCATATAACATCTTTATACATAAAAGCAAAAGGACTGGAAATACAGTATCTTACAAAGTAAGTATACCCCTAATATCATTTTTAATAAAAAGTTAATTTTATTCTAAATCAAAGGTATCAAGGATTTTATAATTTCTAGTAGACCATTAAATATATATACTAACCTCTTTGCATAAACAGGATGTGACACAAGGTCAATTTCTTAAGCAGAGTTTAACAGGTTTGAACCCAGAGTTTTCCTTCTCCTAGACTGGGTGCCTAGCCATGGTTAAAGAGTCCAATATGTCCAAATGTCCCCAAGCTGGCGGAGAATATTGGATGCATACTTTTCCCAAGGGTATTAGAGCAATGTAAAATGCAAATAGTCTCGTCCAAGATTTGAACTCTGGTTGACAAGTCCATTTTTTACGACTCTAACCATTACACCACACTCCTTGTAGGACATTATACAATGAAAATGGATATTATTAGGTATTATTCATTACTAAACTCTATAGAATTGAAACACTATAAGCTGTAGTGTTATATGACCAAAGAGATGAATATGTCTCACTCCAAAAATAAGTATACACTTCTTAAATATATGTTGTTATGGAATCCACATATGATTCTTTGTTGGTATATGTGATATAAAGCACAAAAAGTTGTTGGTTTTTTTTCATATTATAATATACTACATACGAGGGTGAGTAAAAAAGTAATGCCATTTTGTTTAGGACAGGTATAATTACCAATACAGGAACATGTATCATATATCAAAATGAAGCTGGTCCTCTGTGGATAACATCCCTACTTCTCCACATAGTCACCATTTCTCTCAATAGTAAGGCTCCACCTTCGAATGAGAGCATGTATCTAAAATTCTATTGACTATTCTTTGAGCCACTTCTTCACTACATATTTCACTTCCTCGTCACTGGAATAATGTTTGTCTCCAGACTATCATCTCTTTGGCCCCATGAAAGAGGGTATGGGTAAACAGAGCAGGCTGGGCTCTTTAATCTTGCTATAGCAACCAGTCTAAGAGAAGGAAAACTCTGAATTCAAATCTGCTATGGGTTAAATAGTGAAAAAAAAAATGAGTCTAAAATGAAAAATTTTCAATACCTATCAAGAATGAATGAAACAAAACGTCTTCGGCATAAAATAACCCAAGGGTTGACATGCGGTAAAATCCAACCAACCAACCGAAATAGCCCGATTCATTCTGAACACACCTTGCCTTTTTTTTTTTTTTCTTAATCAAAATAAGCAATGAAAGTGAATCCTAGGCATTGCAGACTTGAAAGTCAGGGGATAGAATCTAGACAAGTTTATTTATTCATTTTCTTGGCCTTTATATATATATATATATATATATATATATATATATATATATATATATAGTCTAGCCAATTAAATCTTGGGCGTGTCTTTTATTCCAGGAAGTAGACTAATTCTTTGAAGACATATAACACAAAATAAGGCTTTATAACTAGTTGGGGGTATTTGGATTCATACCTTTCCAAGGGTGTTATTAGCGCTTTGTGAAATACAAACAGTCCCGTCCAGGACTTGAACTCATATCGCCATGTCCATTTCCTACAATAAAATATATAAAATGAATGTAATGTACATTAATCTATGCTAGCTGAGCTAAACCGGCTTTAGGGTCCGATGTGGGTTCGATACCGGCCCTCGCCAACTCAGCGTATGAGTAGCACAGTTATCTGTGCGGTAAAGTAAGGTGCTGATATTAGGTGTGGCGCTTCACCGCATATGCAAAAACAATCTCCTTGGTCTAGCGCTAGTAAAAAAGTGGATAGACTCCCTCGCTATCTGGCTGATACCGACTTTAGGCCACTCCGACGACCTTACTTTTACTTGTAAGTAAACATTAATCTATAATTCTTGTTTGTTGTGTATTCTTATGAATATTTTAAAAATCTTTTACAAAAGACTCCAATTAACAATGTATAATGTAGAGATATGTAATATAATTCCTGTTGCTAAGTGCTTTCTAATTTGAAACTTTGAAATTTAATTCTTTTAGTTTTATTTTTATAAAAGTAATATATAGATATGTAACACTATTCATCATTACTGTTTACTGTTTTCTAATTTAAAAATAATTTTTTTAAAACTTTTTTCTTCTAATTGTTCTTTCTTTTCTTTTCCTTTCACCCTTTCTTTATTTTTGTATATGGAAAATAAAATCTTTTTTTTTCTTTTTTACCAAAAATGACAAAAAAAAACAAAAAAACTTTTCAACTGTAAATTTTAGGAGGAAAAATTAGTCTTAGGGTCAAGAGTAGGTTCGGCCATTTAGAACTTTTAAATTATAAGATTGAAAAATGATGATGATGATAAATATTGATTATGTCATCATCATCATCATCATCATCATCATCATCATCATCATCTTGTTGCGCTAGTAGCACGGATACCCATGAAATTCTCTCACCAACCGTCCCTAACATTCATTGTCCTCAGGAGGTCGTCTGCGCAGCATCCAATATCCGTGCAGAGTGTGTCTATGTGCTGGTTTCCACGGGAGAACGCCATTAATGAGTTCCTCCTTGCTTCTACAGCAATGTCCGTGATGTCTTGTCCGTCTCACTCGGATGGTTTGTTTGATAGGGGGCAAGTGGCCGTACACCTGCTTGCACAGATTGTTTAAGATTGCATGTAGCATTCTCGCGCAACTCCCATTTAGCTTATTCTCTGGGCGCTTAACAAATCGCCTAGAGAATAATTAAATGATAAAAGTTATAATTAGATAATAAATAATTATAATTTAAAATTTAATCTAACCCTGTATCTAAACTGACCTGGCCTTCTTCTTGAAAAGTAAAACAACGGCACCAAAATGGTAAAAAATTATATGGCACATTAGAAGACACTATTCTTTGCTTAGGGTTGCAAGAAGAATATAAGAATGATAAATTGAAGTGCAAGAACGGAAGATAAAGGGATTGTGAAAAGAAAATATACAAGAAATTAGTATTCAAGCAATTACACACGGAAATTGCTTTACGTAACATAAAGTGAACTAAAAAGATTCTTCGAAAAAACTGTATGAAATCGCAAAGGAAACGTCAAATATACAGAGAAGCTATAGGTTGAGATCTTTCCTAGGTCACACACTATTTTACTCCAACATCGTACACCACATGAATACAAGAATATGGCTAGTGAGAGGACTCGTGAGGATAGTACTTGCACTCCAGTGCTAGAAGAGCAACCTTAAGTAGTTTCGAAACACTACAAGTGATAGCGCCTGTGTTGACCAAGTATACACGCAATAATAAATAAAAAACTTCATATTAGTTTCATTACGGCTATGCTATACTGAGGGTTCACACTTACTCAACCATAAGCTGGGTGTGGGTACTGTGGTGTAATTCGTGGGAGTCATGGTAGGTAGATTGTCTGTTTGTGTGCGTGGTAGCGGGTTTAAGGGGGGGTACAGGCTTGAAGAGAGCAGCCTCCCTTGTCTGTAGGGTTTTTTTGGGGGTTTAATATATGCTGCTCGTTTCAGCCTAGTAGGTTACTTCCTGTTTTCCTGGTCAAGTTTGACCGACGGTACGGACCCAAACAGAGAGAACCACTACTTTTTGCGTACAAAGAATGCACATCCCTGAAATTAAAGTCTCTGGTATGGGTGCTTGGTGCAACTATCTCTCACTCTCCACGAGGACACCTATTGGTGTAACGCCAGAACAGTACAGACTCTACTACAGTATAGATGAGTTTTCACACAATATTCTCCCTGTGTCCCTACACTAACCAATACAATAGTATGCTCTGGACACTATGGGACATTATATAGCCTGTGGAAACTTCATTTTCCCCTTATATATGTGTTAATAGGGGAAAAGTTGAGTTGTAAGATTAAATCGCTACATGTTCACAACGACACTCTCTCCTATTGTCTTTTTCACTTCCTATAATTAGCAGGTATTCGCAATTAGCCTCAGTGAATGGGCTGAGAGTAACTTATACTTTAGTAAGAAGCAAGGATTTGGCGCTTGTAATAACTGTACCAGGATGTGTCATTTATATAAGACACATGGTTGTGATTACCTTGGCGTCCTTGTTGATATAAGCTTAGTCTAAATATTTAGCTTACTTAGCTCTCGTACATACCCAGTTTCAGTCGCCTAAGAGCCATTCCTGAATCTCACAGAATCTTCCAACTAAGAGCACACGAAAACGCCGTTGTACTGACATTCCACAGATAAGGAATTGGAGAACAGTAAGTTAAAGCAATGAGAATAGATATGAAAGAAAGAATAGAAGCCAGAAAGCGATAGAGAGAGTATGAGCAAAAGGAAGTGCAAAGCCGGCATTATACTCAAAGAGATACAAAATAGCTTCCAGTATAACAGACATGCTCATACAGTACATTCATTCAAAGTTAACAAAGAAAATCAAGACAAAGTAACGGGTAGATCACGGGAAGTTTACAATATCTTTACTCAAGACGTGTGTTAAAATTGAGACGTACAAATAACAAATAAGACAATAGTTAACAAATGTAAGTTTATCTTATGATGAATAATAGTTCCAAGGAGAAAATAATGAATAGAGGAAGGACAAAAGAAAAGAAAGGCTGCGATTCTGAGAAAATCTTAGCTCGTACCAAGTACAAGGACCGGTCCATAAAAAATTGTATGTGGTTCTGAGGTCGAATTCAGAGAAAGTTATGCTCCTCGAAATGGCCAGGTCCGCTTGATCGGCGTTGGCGGGCCGGCCTGTGAGTAACGAGGTACATTGCCGTTGTGGCTTCTCATGTGGGAATTAGCAAAGACTCACATTGTGCTCTTGTAGAAGAATAAGACGAAAGTGCGCTGGACAGAGATAGAGGACCATAAACGTCTATTGGGTTCTGGATTGCAAGCAAAAAGCATGAAATTAATTTATATTTATAAGAGCGTAATGACATTAGAATTGTGACAAATTAGAAACCGAGTGTATTAATTATCATATTCCCAAGATATTCAAGTAGATAGTATAATTGAGATATAACATTCTAATAACCTGTTAATCACCTTCCAGTGTGCTTAGATAGAAAAATATTTCACAAAATTCCATAGAGTGGGCATGAGGGTAAACGAAGCTATGGAAGAAGCACAAAAGAAAACTCTTCGATTGTTGAAAGAGCACGATGGGCTAGCCCCTGGGGTGGCGTACATACTATCCGTCTGAGTGACACCCAGACAGAGACTGAGTTATATCTGCAGCTATATTATAGATTGAAGCATCAACATGATCACACTCTCGTTCATTTACTTGGTCATTTAACAACATGGTTCTTAAAAACAGCATAAAATCTATTTTATGCAGGCAGTACACATCGAACTGTCTGTCAGATTACTAGAAAAATGGTCTAATCAACGGCTACTGTCCAACGAGCTTAATTTACGCATTAGATTACGCGTGCTTAGAAAAGTATGTACCACACAGACGTAGAGCATGATCACCAATAAAGTCCTCCTTTGCGTTACATCGATTGTTATGTATGTCTACCCGGAGGTATGAGTATACTGCTGTGACATGGTATACTATATTTTACATAGTTTCACGACACACAACCTTCGCACTGAACACACCAACACAACACGATCACAGCACCATCACGTTAACCGTACTATGAGATAAGTCATCTATTGATAGATAAAACGACCTATTTACTACTCTTACTTACTAACACGTGAGTGAGTTAATGTTTGTAATAGAGCTTCAGGTTGAAATTGACAGGCGGTTCGTGCGGGTGGGGTCGTGTATATTACTTATTCTTATCTTTATATTATATGCATTATACACAAAGGCAATGTTTAACTGGTACCGTAAATGGCCTCCGTTGATAACTGTACAGTTAAAGGTAAGGTGGGACTAAAAGAAAGAATACACACACATTGCAATGACAAAAGAGCCAAAACGCTGGATGATTATCACAAAGAAGAGAGAAAATAAACACAAATATCAGGAAAACACACGCTTACAGTGTTAAATGTAATTTAATGAAAATGAACTGTGTTATCGGCAAACAGTTAGTGGCGGGAAAAGAAGATAAACAGATCATCGTGAGATGAATATACCTATAAAATTTACTTTACTTCAGCACGGGTATGGTTGGATAAATGCAAATTACGCGACAAGTTAGCTATCTATATCGAGAGAGGGCTCAGGACTTATTATGTTTTCGGTGATTGGTAACTCATTAGATAGAAATTTTCTAATTAGTGATTAATATATAACAAGTCAACGTGCTTAATTAAAGTACTTCCACTCGGTCCGAGCACCATAAGGAATTTTTAGTGTCACGAGTGATTAAAACAGCACCCATGTAGGAAGGTCAAAACAAAGTCGTCCAAGATTTGGAAATTAGCGTAGACAGCAACAGAGCATCGGAGCACCACCAATCAAACATGCCTACTAGGACCTCGCCCACATCAAAGCACCATGCTAACGACTACTCTGCCGCGATACTACGGATATAACAGACAGTAGGGTGCACAGTTAACAGCGCATGGGAAGTTCGCGTGCTGAGATCACAGACTTCAGACGTAGTTTAGGTAAAAAAAGAACATACATAGTTAGGAGTAATAGCCTGGGTAGGAGGTATCTTTCTAGCCAAAAAATAACGAGACAAAAAACAAAACAAACCAAGACGTATTTACGAGTTTATAGTTTCCCAAATTCACACTGGACTGTCCAATTGGACAACAGGGCCTGTGGATAAAGGAGTTAGGTTACGATACTTCTAATGAAAGATATCTCTAGGACTGCGGTTCAATCCTGGTCAGGGACAGCAGTAACAAAGAAATAATAATTAAATCACAGCTTAATGGCCTCTACCCAGCTATTCGTTAGCGGGATGGAGAAATTAAGATACCCCCGCTGGACTTGAATAGATCAGGTTAGGGTCAAAGTTCTTGTGATGGATCCCGAATACGACTAGAAGGTTCACCGATTACGACAAGAAGTTCCTGAGTTCAGAAGTACCCGAAATTCCGACCAGAAATAGCCTGAAGAAGCCGGAGGGCACATCGGCCGAAACGTTGTACAGATAATTTAGTTGAAGATGAGGACAATAGTCCGAATAATACAAAATAATACTAAATATCATTAAATACTAAAATAATTGATTCTTCTTTACTGATTAAGTGATTTAATTAATTAAGTAAATAAAAATTAACCGATATTCCGAACTGTTTCGCTCTGGAGCTGCTGTGATAATTTGAAATTTGGCCTGCTCCCTGATTTAAGCATTACTAGCTAATTTTAGTAAACAAAAGGCTCCCAATTAGGTTCAAATTCGTTAATTTCTCGGTTCCAAACGCTTATAGAATCTATTTGGTTAGAAAAAAACAAAATAATGATTCTAAAATTTTAAAATTGTATGTGTTTTTATCCATTGGATTATTTTTTTTACAGCGAATTAAGATACCAAAATAAACAATTAAACGAAAAACATTTTACCCGATACTCAACTTTAAAAGAAATTAATACTATATTTTCGAATAAAATAGATCAGGTCTAATCAGTATAAACTCAAACCTTTTTTTAAGAAACTATTTCATTGAAATAAACATTATTAAATCAATTTACGCGAAATATTTCAGTGAGGCAGAGAGTAAGGTAATGTTTATGCGTAACTGGCAAGGCATAAACCTTGTAGAGAGTGGATTCTGGCCGACTGACTCAAGAAACTGGGATGCCGAATCCAACACGTATATTGTCGAAAAAAGCGAAAGTATAAGGAAAATTATTGATGAGGCATCGGTTCGAACACAGATCAAAGCAT
>CM042151.1:63003634-63019268 GCA_023376005.1 Doryteuthis pealeii | reverse complement strand
AAGAGAGCAGATCGCCTAATTTTAAAAAAAAAACATTTAAAAAAATATATATATATATATATATATATATATATATGAGAGAGAGAGAGAGAGAGAGAGAGAGAGAAGCCATACTGATGAGACGTGATAAGTCGAAACACAGTGTCTGTGGATGATTATATATATATTTTATATATATATATATTATATACACCGGATATTATGCAACATATATAAGCATATCTATCCTATGTGTGAGTATCATGACACACCACAACACACACACACACACAACACACACACACCAATATTAAGCTGTATATGTATAAACAATTTCAAATATATGTGTATATAGTTATGTAAGTATACAGAAACTAGCAACTGCTAAAATTCCCCAAATTTTAAATTACTGGATTTTTAATAAAACTTTCGGTACTTGAGCAATAAAAGACAGAGGTATTTTAAAAGACATTTTACCCGAAATTCTAGAGACAACATTTTGTTTTTATTGTTTTGATGTCTAGTGGTCAACCCCAATCTATAATCTAGTTCATTTGCTCCAATTAGAAACCGACTTTGTTCACATTCTGGCCTCGGGTGGGAAGCCGTATAAATCTTTCGTGGTTTAAGGAAGAAATAAATTATTAATAAATAAAATAAATTATTAATGAACACAAAAGGTCTGCGAGCCTTCTGTTTTTGTTGTGTGGCCTCGCAGACTTTTGTTTTCATTAATAATTTATTTTTTCCTTAAACCAACGGAAGCCCCGATGAAGGTTTATCGAAACAGGACCGAAACACTGCCAACGTAGGTTTTAATAAACATCATTCATTAATGAAACTTGTGTTTTTTTCAATTTTACAACATTACATATGCCGGATTTACTTCCACTTTTTCTTTCATATATGTAGGTATGTATTTACCCAACCCCTCCGCTGCGGGAAGGATGTGACACAGGGTCAATTTTTAAACGGGAGTACAGCTGGAGTTTTTTTCTTTCTCCCGACTGGTTGATTATCAAAGTAAAGAACACATTTGACACTAGACATTTCCATAGATGGTCGAGGAGTGGTAGAACTACTTTCTCAAGGTCATTTTAGCGAAGTGAAACACAAACAACCTCGCACAGGAATTGAACTCGGGTCGCCGATTCCATCTACCGACGATAACTGTTACATATTAAAAGCATGCTGAATAATTAAAAATAATTAAAAGAAACATAAACCCATGCACTCTACAGTCCTTTTGTTATGTACTTTCTTATTCTTCTGGTCGGATCTGCTTCTTCTATCTTCTACAGGTCTCGTCTGGTCTTTCTTATCTGGGGATTCCGTGTCTGGTTCTGCTGGGGATCATTTCTTATCAGAAGCCTTGTGTCATTGTTAGCTTTTAGTAATAACAACAAGACTTCGATTACCTTTGATGTTATTTTATTCAGGATCCCCAGGCCAGACAACTGCGCGCTGAGAGTCACATCTTGCTAGCTTCTAACTACTGCAACTGACTAACTGCAACTGACTTACTGCCACTCTACTGCAACTGACTTACTGCAACTGACTTACTGAGTTGCCCACCTTAACCGGAAGCGGGCTTTCTATCGGGGTTCCGTTCTCACGATTCTATCCCCAGAAAGCAAGGTGAGAGTGAGGTCAAGCATTGTCACTCACTCTCAAGGCCATCAGCTGCACTGATCGCCATAAGGATTTCTATACTACCTTAAAAAGTAATAGGGATCCAATTAATATATAACACTTTTAGATTGATTGCAAAATTATATCAAGGCTCCACAACCAATTCTTAAACTTTTTTGCCAGACCCCATCTATATATGTATATATTTACACACACACACACACATATATATATATATGTGTGTGTGTGTGTGTGTGTGTGTGTGTGTGTGTGTGTGTGTTTGTGTTTGTTTGTTTGTTTGTGTGTATGCATATATAAGTTAAGATTTGGCCGATGATCACATAGGCAAGAAACTGACAGTCACCAAACTTAGATTAGAAGTGGCACAAGGCCAGAAGTATTTGGCACCCAGTGAGAATCTAATTCACAGTGGACTGCTAATCTAGCTTGCTAACAATTACACCACGCGAGGTGCTCATGTAAAGCGAAAATAGTTATTTGCTAAGTGTAACTTAGTTGTGACACAAGGCCAGAATCTTGGAGCACCTAATGAGAATTGAACTCACTAACGATGGTCTGCTCACCTAGCTTGCTATCCACTACACTACTGATAGATTGGAATTGTCGATTGTCCGGTCTCGGCAGTCCATTGTGCTTTTTTTTTTCTTTTTCTTTCTTTTTTTTTTTGCATTCTTTGTTTTTACAAAGAATTTTCTCTGGGGTCTTTCACTGGTGCCATACCAGAGGGCAAAAAATGGTAAAGACGGCTGAAAAGATATTCTGGGAATTTTTGGTCGACATTAGCTGCTTGGCCATTGATGGAAAGATTTTTATCAGCTTTGCAATTTTGACAGCCAAGAAAAAAAGAAAAGAAAAAAAAAAAAAACAGAAGACGAAGAATTTTTTGATAAGTTCATTTAGGTCAACTTTTTCTTGTTTGGTGAAAAAGTGACTTTTTTTTGGGGCGGGGGGTATTTATTTATTTATTTATTTCAGTGTCCCTTTAGTCTGACATTTTGCCTACATTTCTCTCTTTCTCTCACTCCCTACCCCTACCCCCTCTCTGTCTCTCTCTGTTCCTGTCTCTCTCTCTCTCTCTCTGTCCCTCTCTCTCTCTCTCTCTCTCTCTCTCTCTCTCTCTCTGTGCCTTTGAGCATTCATTTTACAGTAAGTCCTTTTGGAGGTCAGATCTCTTTTTCTCTAGACTTTTGCACTAGACATGTTAATTTTTCGTTCGCTATTACTTTCTGTCTGTCTGTCTGTCTCACACACACACACACACACACACTCTCTCTCTCTCTCTCTCTCTCTCTCTCTCTCTCCCCTTAAATATTCATTCGAGTTTATTCTTTCCATTTCATTTAACAAAGATTTTCCCTCATATATATTTCTATTTTAAATTTCATAAGCAGCAAGCCGTAGCTTAAATTAGGTCAACATTCTCTTTCTTAGAAATCTTACAAAATTATTTTAATGTTTTGTCCGGCCGTATTCATTTAAAAAAATTTGAATTCGCTTTGCAAACTCACTTTTCCCTAATGTCAATTATCTACTCAGGGCTGAATGGGTGACCCAACGGGTCACATCTTGTCTAGTATATATATATATATATATATATATATATATACACACACACTAGACATAACGTATTAAGTTATGTTTTACTTAGAGTTTCATTTTTATTAAAAGTATTAATCCCAGTTCAGAAATACATTGGACATCATTTCATATTCTACTAACATCTATCTGGTAGACTATGGTAAAAAAGGGTAATCTGAACATTAGTTACATAAATAAGAGTAACCTCCCCTTGTTTGTTTCAAATAATAACAATTAAGTTAATTTCAAATAATACGCAAGCACAATTAAGAACACATTTTATGATATTTTCGTGTTAAAACATGCAGTTGTATTGATTCGAACAAATTCGTATTTTCAGTGTAGATTTACGGTGAAATGAAAATGGCCTACCAAATCATACGATTTCCTCAAAGTGAAACAAACAAGGGGAGGTTACTCTAATTTACGTAGCTAATGTTCAGATTACAAAAAAAAAGGTACGCCTCTGAATTCACAGTCTACCTGGAGTACCAGGTGTATAAACACAATGGCGGTGTATGAAAAACCTATCTGCCACTGATAACGACTCCCAACTGTCTATTAAAAAAGCCGATTGTAAGCATTTATAAGCGATTTCTATTCATTAACCTCTTTTAATGTTTACGTTTAACTACGAATGAAAATTACAAATGAGCCTGGATACAGAGGTGTGTGTGTGTGTGTGTGTGTGTGTGTGTGTGTGTGTGTGTGTACCGCAAGCAAGCACTGAATAACTTTCTTTTTATTTCTTCTTTCTTCCTTTCTGTATTTCCTTCCACCCGTATTTGGCTTAACCATCCACCCCTCACCTGTACCCGTGAAGGTGACAAAATGACAGGTGTGTTATGGACTAAGTGACTAAGTTGCCATTCAATGGTTTCCTAACATTAATTCACTGTCTAATGGTATGCTTGTCAAACTAGTCAATAAAGCCTATTACGGTCATCAAGTTATTTGTCAAAGGCCCAGGGGGGGGGGCAGTTGGGCGAGATGCGACCCAACACACGAGCCCACTATAAGCGCACATAAACAAACAAGCACACATACCGGGGGAGGATGGGCTCAAAGTTTAGATACCGAACATGTGTGGATCTACCTTAATGAAAATGTGTGATATTGTGAAAAGTACCAGATTACTATTACTTAAGCAGAATATTCATTATCTAAACTAGCAAGAATATTCTCCCCCCACCCCAGATATAAGTATTTACGTTTTAATGTTTTACTAATTAGAAAGACTAACGAAATGAACGTATATAAAAAGATCACACTTATTTTAATCATATCTTAATTGGTTTCTATATAAAATTGCAGTTCATGGAGAGATGGATTAGCCTTTTGGGACCATATGACCTTTAGGCACCCCTTTTTGATCTCGATTAAGAAAGGATATTTTTCATTTACACCGTCAATATCCGGTTGTGTTTTTAGATTTTTTTAAATTATAAAACTAACCCCTAACCCTAACTCCTAACAAACAACTGGATATTGACGGTGTAAATGAAAAACATGCCCTTTCTTAATCGAGATCACAAAGGGGTGCCTAAAGGTAATATGGTCCACCTTTTGTGCTCTTATTCACCGGTTCCGGCCAGATCTCATGAACACCGATAGTAGTAAGATTGGGGTGCTTACTACTTGCATAAATCCCCAAATGGGTTAGAAGGGGTTCCTTAGCCTTGGTCGGCAACCCATCAACTCAAGGAGAAGTCCGACACAAAACCTCTGCTGCCTTCCAAGGAAAGGCTAGGGGAGTAAACCCCAAAAATAAATCAGGAGCTGGAGTCCCTAAGGTGGTGTGATGCTGAAATCCAGTGCTACCCATCAACTCCTGCAACACTACCGCTGCCAAACTGCATTGGTCCCTTACCTTTCCTTAGAATCACAGCGGCAGTGTGGAGAGGGGTGATTTGCTGCATGGACAACAGCTCATCCTCCATATAAACCCACCCAGGCTATGTAGTTAAAAAAAAACTTGACACTAATCTATCGTCTCTCGTAGACGGAAGGCTGCCAACCAACCAACTATATATAAAATTATTCACAGGATTTTATAACACTGGAGAATAAAACAATAATATTAGAGATCAATAGCACCAAGTAATTATTTATTAAACCCGGTCTTGTTAAAACCAGTATGCAAATTAACTACACCTTATATTATGTAAACCTTTTATTTCTTAGTGATTTATAAGGCATCAGTGTAGGATTTTAAACACACTAATAACGTGCTGTTTTGAGGGAAATCTAACTCAGATTTTCATAGAGACATCGTTAATAAATAAGATTTATTATTCAATGTA
Source organism: Doryteuthis pealeii (assembly GCA_023376005.1). NCBI lineage: Eukaryota > Metazoa > Mollusca > Cephalopoda > Myopsida > Loliginidae > Doryteuthis > Doryteuthis pealeii. The sequence continues at coordinate 63,013,755 of CM042151.1, read as the reverse complement.
TTAACGATTTTGACTATGACTAAAGATTAAATAATCATTGATAAATTTACGGGTATTGTAACGTAAGCAGTGACGTAGTTTCGGTTACAGACAGACACCGAATGTCCATTATAATAAGATGTAAGTAGAGTCGTCGGGGTGGCCTAAAGTCAGTATCAGCCAGACAAGCGAGCGAGTCTATCCCCTTTTCACTAGCGCTAGACAAAGGAGATTGTTTTTTTAGCGTCTGAGACGGGCCCCACACCCACCATCAGCTCCTCACTTTACCGCACAGATCCCTGTGCTACTCATAAGAGAACCGGTATCGAACCAGGAACCATTGATTTGTACAGAGTTAGAACGTATCAAGTATTCTTATCGAATATGAATAATTTTTCAAACAGATCTATTTGACCAATAGATGGGACCCTAACAGGTAATACCACTCTGAGTTAGATTGGACCTGGGAGTAATGGCAATGAAGAAGTGACTTCCTACTCCCTAAAGCTCTAGAACTGTAGCTTTGCCATCAGATTAGTGTCATATCCAGAATACTCCTTGTGAGTGGCGGTGTGAGTGGGGGTGTTGACATGCCGTAAAATCCAACCAACCAACGTTTGGTTCACTGTCCCTTTCTTTCTAGTTAAATACAGCTCCAGTCTCGATACCTTTTAAAACAAAACTCGTTTTTCACTTCAAGATTTCCCAAGCGTCCCCTGCTCTTCCCCTGGGGTCCTATTAACGTATATGGGGCGGTGGGGGGTGGCAATTAAGACAAATGTTCAACCTAAATACCAAGTCGAGTCAACGGAGTACCCGGGGATACACCGGTGCTAAAAGTAGAGCGTCGAGAAACCTGACTGACTACCAATTAGTGAATAGCACTACGGAATAATTAACATTTGACATTCCCTCAGTTGATAATTTCAACTTTGTTTTCAACGTCTTTTGGGAAGTGACAATAGCTGACATTTCTTTCCTCAATTGACAGGCTAATTAAAAGAAAAAGGGAAAAATGATTTGGTAGACTATGGTGATGTTGGTGGTGGTTGGTTGGTGATTGATTTAGTTCGTTTAATAATCGTGTAAAAATCTTGTTCTAATTTAAAACGTCAAGACCTTGAAATAGTTTTCCTTGTCCAAGACTTTGAAAAAGGTGATCATACGAGGTGTTTGTAGAAGAAAGTTTCTCGACCTGACCAAGAATAGAACGATATTCATCCATGAACTGTACATGCTATTCCAGATATTTACCCGAAGAAATGAATACTTTTTGGACACTGTTGGAGAGAGAGAGAGAGAGAGAAGAGAGAGAGAGAGAGAGAGAGAAAGAGAGAGAGAGAGAGAGCAAAAAAACAGAGACAGACAGAGACAGAGACAGTCAAAGGAACTCATGCTGTCGGCACATCAGCTCTCTGCGGACAATGGCTTTACCATTCCCTGGCAGGGCCCGAGACACGTCTCTACAGTTAAAAGAACAGAAGAAAACAAAGTTGTGAATGGGTTTCTGTGACTCTCATGAGACACTCCCCGAGGCTCTCAACGGACATGTTCATTGTCTAATCACCTATCATCTCCATACAACCTAAAAATATGTGAATTGAAAAAGAGAATTATTTCATGTTATTTCAACAGCAAAAATTGCCAAAATTTCAAAGATTTTTAAAAAGAATTCTTGCTAAACAAAGTCAGGGTTCGTTCGTAAATGAATGTGCATTGCAAATTGAAGCTCCCTCTTTAATAGCAACCCTTTGAATTCCTTAGGTTTCTTTGTTTAATGGCATATCAAACTTCCTGGATTATTTAATACCAAAGCCATCCTTGTGGTGGCACTTTTTAACCCATAGCTTACTCGACCGTCGGGCCCTGTCTCCGGTGGCTTTAGCCATTAGGTCGGTAAGATATAAATATCAGCGCGATCACCGGGGACTATCCCCCAGGCAGCACCTATTCCCTCGTTTAAAAGGGGCAGTGCCAGATTTGCCCAATGCCTGAGACGCATCAAAAGTGGAATGCTGAAGGGGTTCACACAATTTTTAAACACTAGCAACGCATGAGCTTTGGTTTGTGCGTGGTTACCCACTGTAATGATCCTGGAGTTCCACCGTCAATAAATACTATTTAACTTATAGCTGGATGAATAAGGGGGGGGGGTGTTGTAATATTATAATACACCATCTACATTTATAGACTGGTCGAAGTCGTATGGTCTATTCCTTCGCCAATTAACAGCCATAATGCATGGTTGATTAACTACTTAAACACTGATCCTTCCGTAGTCCACTTGCGACCATTGACAAAGGAACTTACAATACAGGATTCTTTACTAGAGGATTACCAAGGATTTCCCATGGACAAGCGCTCTTGCTTAAAGATTAAAGGATGTCACATAAGATTGTAACGGGGGTTCCTACCTTTCCCAAGGGTATTAGTCTAAAAGTGAATGAAACAGCGCGAATGGGGTTCTAACTCACTTACTAAGATCATTCCCCCGTTCTTTTTCCACAATTTGAATCTCCAGAGTTCATTATTTAATAATCCGAACAAGTGACTTGGACCCCCACCCCACCCCCCAAACAACAAAAAAAACAATCCGTTAAAAAAAGAAGTAGAGGTGGTGAATTTTATTCAGAAACTCAGCTGAACATATTATTTCATGGCTGTTCTTGCTGGCCCGCCATGTCGGCTTGAGCTGTAGAATACGCCAACTGCACCTCTGTAGAAGGCTAAGATACACCCCAATGGGACCATCTGTAGGCCATGGGTGGTGACCCGTAATGCTTAAGGACGGAATCATGATAGCTGAGCAGTCCATGATTTGCAACACTCCTTACTTAGGCTAGACGCGCGGTCCGAGCGGCCCCTTCCAATCAATTGGCTGGTCACGTCAAGCCCTGGCACCAATATGATCGTCCTAACCCTATTCCCTTATGGCAACCCCCAACTCTTTTATCATATATGTGCTAGAAGGCGCCAGTTGAGGGTCTTGGTGTCCTGCGTATGACGTTAAACTATCTAATGGTGAAGTCCCAATTCTGGAGGTCTGGGGAATGTGGGGTACAACTTCATACCATTACTCCCACGTCCACCCTGACCCGGAGAGGTAGTGTCTCTTAGGGTACCATCTATAGGTTGATAGAAAAAAAATGAGTTATTAAAAAATGGATTTAAAAAATTGACTACCCACTGACGCGCAGAAGTCTAAAATGACGCAGTAAAATCGTATCCATGCGTCCCAGTGTTTTTCTTTTTTCTTCCCTCACCATTTCAAGCTAAAAGTAAATATATTTCAATAGTTTCTTAGAAACGAAGTACACAGAATAGGTTACAAGGTAGGAGCTGGACAGCTTTAGTTGGGACCCATAAATTTTCCCGAGGACATTTAAAGGAAATATGTGCGTCCCAGGATGTACTAAGTCAAAAAGCTATCAGCATCACTGACCCGTCAAGAATGAATTAAAAAAACACCTCTTCGGCATAAAATAACCCAATGAGTTGACATGCCGTAAAACTCAACCAACCAACGTTCTTGCTGGAAAATGCAGCGCTGGGATGTACCGTATTTGACGGCATATAAGACGCACGGGCATATAAGACGCACCCCCATTTCAGCAGGTCAGATTCGCGGTTAAAAATTTTAAAAAGTTAAAATTGATCCAATCTGCAAGCCGAAAATGTATTTAAACCCGACTTTGAAAGACCGACAGAGCAGATTCAGCGTTGACAGAGCCAAGAACACATACAGCCGAATCGACAACAAGTGGGAAAAAAGTGCGTCCTATATGCCGTCAAATACGGTACCTAAAATTGAAAAAATGCAGCAATGATAGGGTTAATTTCTATTCCTTAAGGTATAAGGTCAGCTGTTGTCACTTCTAAAGACATTTTCAAACCAAGTTGAAATTATCAACCGAGGGAGTGTCAAAAGTTAATTATTCCGTGGTGGTATTCACTAATAGGCGGTCAGGTTTCTCAACGGTCGACTTTTAGTAATCGGTACCTTTAGGTACCCTGTCGACCTGACTTGGTATTTAGGTTGAACATTTGTCTTAATTTCCCCCCTGATATATTTTAATGGGACCCCAGGGGAAGCAGGGGACGATAGGAGAACCTAAAAGGAAAAAAAAACAACAAATTTTGTTGGAACAATATCGAGGTTGAAGCTGTATTTACCAAGAGAGAAATGAACAATGAACGAAACGTTATCTTCAAAAGACGCAATGTGTTAGGAATAAGTATCGATATTGCGGCTGTATTTACCAAGACAGGAGTGAACAATGAATCAAACATTAATTTTCTTCAAAACAATCCAACACTTATTCCAGCGATTTTTCCATTGGCCGAAGCACCTCCACTCTAGAGTCTTTGATCTTCTAATCCTGCCCCCTTCACACCTGAACATATGTACTACCAACATCTGAGACAACCCTTATTTTCTCGTTTCTGTCTCCCTTTTCCGCCTCTTCTTTTATACCATTCTGTAAACTAACAAATTAATTCTGATAACCTCCCCGCTCTCTCTCTCTCTCTCTCTCTCTCTCTCTCTCTCTCTCTCTCTCTCTCTCTCTCTCTCTCTCTCTCATATATATATAATATATATAATATATATATATATAGCTCAGTCGGTAGAGCGTTCGGCTAGATACCACAAGGTTCCTAGTTCGATACCGGCCCTCGCCAACTCAGCGTATGAGTAGCACAGGGATATGTGCGGTAAAGTAAGGAGCTGATGGTAGGTGTGTCGCTCTACCTCAGACGCAAAAACAATCTCCTTGATATGTATATATATATATATACTCGGACTCCACAAACCGAAAAAAATGGCTTTGTTTTTATCGCCGGACGAAGAGGAAAGGTTTTCTGCAAAATCATAAATATATATTTGGATGTTTGGATTCCAACGACTTTGAACGTAATGTTTATTTATTTATTTATTTATTCATTCATTCATTTATTTATGACGTTTCTTTGAGTTAGCTTTATTTCCATTTAAAGGCCATGTCATTTTCATCAAATTCACACACCACACACACACACACACACACACACATATATATATATATATATATATATATATATATATATATATGGTGCTACAAAACCAATGGAATACTGATTTGAAAAGGGAAATTGTCATGGTTTTCATAAGTAATGGATTTAAAATCGATTAAAATAAATCCATTTTAATAAGTAATAGATTTGGCATTGATTAAAATAAAACCTTGGCGCCTTTCGAGCGAGACTTTTTCAAAATAAAAAATCGTCAGTTCCTAATAGATATACGATTAAATATCATGGAGTAAAATCTCAAAGGAAAAGACTGTGTAAAATAAAAAAATATGAAGTTAAAATGACCAAGCCCACAAGAGTTCTCACTGCCAACACTGTTTGGTTTTGATTTCTTTGTTTAATGGTATATCAACATTCGTGGGTTATTTAATACCAAAGCGATCCTTGTAGAAGAACAGTAATGGTACTATCTAACTATTGTTATCTATTCGATAACCAAGTGAATGTTTTTTGGTTTTTTTTTTTAGATTTTTTGGTTGGAGAATATTTTAATCAAGGCAGACTTGCTTTCTAAAGTGCCAATTGTTTTGGTTTCACTTTCTTTGTTTAATGGCATATCAACCTTTGTGGGTTATTTAATTTTATCCTTGTAGAATAGCATTGTTTGTTTTACAGTATATCAACCCTTTTCGGGTTATTTAATGCCGAAACAAGTAATTATGATGAAAGTTTTTATGTTTCAAGTTCTTAATATCTTTAAATTAGTATGAATAATTTTCATTAACATCATTTGCTTTGTTTTGGTTTGTTTAATGGTATAATAACCCGGTGGGTTATTTAATGCCAAAAACTGTTAGTGCGAATTAAAAGTTGGTACTCAAGTTTCCTTTACAGGTGTATTTTTGTAGATATACAAGGTGAGTCATAAAAGTATCGAGATTGAAGCTGTATTTACCAAGATAGAAATGAACAATGAATAGAACGTTATTTTTCCCAAAATACAAGGTGTGTCATAAAAGTATCGAAATTGGAGCTGCATTTACCATGATAGAAATGAACAATGAATGGGGTGTTAATTTTTTTTCTGAATAAAAGGTGTGTCATAAAAGCGCCGTGTTTGAAGCTGTATTTACCAAGATAGAAATGAACAATGAATGGAACTTTATTTTTTTTCAGAATACAAGGTATGTCAAAAAGTACAGAAAAATCTCGATTCTTTTTTTTATACACCTTTTATTTCGTGGATACCTGATTCATAATTTTCGATATTGTTCTATTTCCTTAAAGAAGGATAAAATGTCATCGAAATGTAGAATAGTAGTGGTACTATATAACTCATAGTCGGGGGATGAGTGGGTTCATAAATTTCTAAGTCAGAAAATGAACGTAATGTGCGACCGGAGTTCGAACTCGATTACGACGATGTTGCAGTCTGACATGTCAACCACTACGCTTAGACGGGGCCGAAGTATGACTTTTCCCTTTTTTATCAAGAAAGAGTTAAAATCCTGATATAAGCATAAAACTGTTATCTCACGAGTTTCAGCTGACGATTGTATCTTTAATACATAAAACTTTAAGTAATAAAGCCGATACGAGGAGGTGAGATAACAGTTTCTTTTAGGTTATATATATATATATATATATATATATATATATATAATATATATATATATATATCAACCTCTCCGCACAAACAGGACATATTGCGACCACGTGTCACATCATCCCGGTGGCAAACGGCGAACGGGTTGATTAACTCTTTGGCTACCAAATCCCCTCCCCCGGCTGTACCAGATATTCTTGGTATCTTTTACCTATATGATGGGATATTTCAAAGTTCCCTATCTATACACCTCAGATTCTATTTAAATGAAGTCTCATTATTATTGTATTTTCAGAGTAAACATGTGACACGTGCGAGAGCCGCTGCCAGCAGTTTACAGCTACGGCTGTAGAATACACCGACTGCCCCTATGCAGAGGGGACCCCCGACCCAATGGAGTCACCTGTTAGTCGTGGTGCTTAAGGATGGAACACTCGTGGCTGGGCAGTCCATGATAAGCGATCCTTCATTTTGGACCTTAGTTAGGCTAGATGGGCGGTCAGAGAGGCTCCCCCGGATCAATCGGCTGGTCACGTCAAGCCCTAACACCTATATGATTGTCCCAACCCTATTGCCCTTATGGCAACCCCCAACCCTTTGTATCATATATGTGCTAGAAGGCAGTGACAGAGGGTCTAAGTGTCCTGGGTATGACGTTAAACTGCATCTAATGGTGAAGTTCCAGTTCTGGAGCTCTGGGGAGTGTGGAGTACCCCTTCATCGCCATTACTCTCAAGTCCACCCTGACCCAGAATGGTACTACCTTTTAGGGTCCCATCTATGGGTTGAATAGAAAAAAATAAGTTAATAAATTGAGTTTTAAAAGATTGAGTACCATCAAGAAGGCATAAACCCAGCAAGTGTTGACATGTCGTAAGTAAAGTCGTCAGGGCGGCCTAAAGTCGGTATCAGCCAATCAGCGAGGGAGTCTATCCCTTTTTCACTCACTAGAGCTAGATCAAGGAGATTGTTTTTGCGTTTGAGGTGGAGCGCCACACCTACCATCAGCTCCTTGCTTTACCGCACAGATCCCTGTGCTACTCATACGCTGAGTTGGCGAGGGCCGGTATCGAACCCGGAACCTTATGGTTTCTAGCCGAACGCTCTACCGACTCAGCTAAACCGGCCCTTCGACATACCGTAAAATCCAAACAACATGACGAACGGGTTGGATCTTTGGCTTTATCTAGTTATTTTTTCTTAAATCTTAGTTGGGTCGAGAACTTCTCAAAGCCCCCATCCTCTGTTATTACAGGCCAGCCAGGTTACTTCAATCAACCCCAAATTACCGCGACTTTAAAAAGAAAGAAACAAGCTGCGTCCATTTCGAGTGTTACGTGTGTAATTTATTCATTTTATCTCCAAAGATCTTAGTCGAAATTTCTTGTGTTGCAGGAATCCAAAAGCTGAGGGTTTTAATTTTCTAACAGTTTTTTTAAAGGGTCACTTATTTACGTTAGAAGATTTATCTAGGCTGAATATCAGACAGGTTTTTTTTTGTGGCCTTGTTGAATGTATTATCTGTGTAAATAAAGGTTTTTAAATAGTATAGCAACACTTCAAAGAAAGAAGTAAGTGACGAAATTTGATAACAGACAATAAATAACAATTTTTATTGTAGTTGAGAGAGAGAGGGGGGGAGAAAGAGAGGAGAGAGAGAGAGGAGGAGAGCGAGAGAGAGAGAGGGAGGGAGGGAGAGAGAGGGGGGAGGGGGGTGAAAGATTCTCCTGATAAAAAGGTACAAAAGTGCAGTACAAAGTTGTTCTTTTAGTTTTATCAGCTGAAAGAATGGAGATGTATATATATATATATATATATATATATATATATATATATTATATTATATATAAACTTTAAATACACACACGCACACAAAGGGATAATTCAAATCACTTTTCCTTCCCAGAAAAATGAACACACACACACACACACACATATATATATATAGGTACCACCAAAATAGGTCATCTGATCAGTTTAGGCATATTGAAGGAAGAAACGTAAATATTTTTGAACTTTCTTTTTAAAATCTCGCAAAAAAGAAAAAACGAACATAAGGAGTTCTTTCAAAGAAAACAGTTCATTCAAAGATCAAATTATCCGAGTGGGGAAAAATTACTCACCGTTATCTTGAAAAATAAGTAAAAGGGCCCGTTTTTTACAATACAGTCAATTTCATTATTGATATTTTTATCAGAATTCTGTATTCATGATTCTTTTACTAAAAAGCTCTCGCATTAAAACTTATAAAAAATCCTGATATAATTATTCAGACTCTTATCTTACAGAAAAAAAGTAAAAATCACTTTTTTGTCTGTTCATTTTTTCATATTTCATAAAATAAAATAGGTGGGGGGTAGACCTCGTAAAAAACTATTTCCCCTAATATATTTTAGAAAAAAACAAACTATTTCAGACATATTTTCATTAAAAGGTAAGTAATTATGGGGTATCCAGTGAGGACCGAACTCGCTATTCAGTAGTAATTGATCAACGAGACTAGCTTGCTAACCATTACATCACGATAGGACGCCCTTTGTAATCAGCCAACCCGTTCACCATAAGCAGAACGGGACACAAGGTCGCAAGTATGGGACATCCAGCGAGTATCGAACTCGCTATTCAATAATAATGGATGAAGGTATTTACCCAACCCGTTCGCCCCTAGTAGGATATGACACAAGGTTGCAAGAATGGGGCATCCAGCAAGGATGGAACTCGCCATTCAGTAGTAATAGATAAAGGAATTTACACAATACGTTCGCCTGGTGTTGCTTATCCACCGAATTTCTTATGAGTGTCGTTACCTCAGCTAAACAATGAGCCATTCAGTTTTTATTATAAAGAAAGAGAAAAAAAGGACATGTTACACAGAAAAAATATAATAAGAAAGAAAAAGAAAAGAGGAGAAAGACAAAGGGGTGAGCGCGCGGAAGCGATAACGCTAATTTGTTTCAATCGAACATAATGAAAAGATGAAAAGAAAGAAGAAAAATGAGTGAGAGAGTGTTAAATCAAGATTATCATACTTTTTACATATTGAACTATTCCGCAATAGCTCTTAAGCAAACATATGAAACGTTGTAATTATTAAATTATCATACTGTGGTATATCTACAGGTCCTGCTCGTACTAAAGTATCTTCACCTTAACTGAACCACAGTTGAATTATATTGTTTGACTTCGCCACAAATTTGAAAACGTAATTATTATTTTTTTAAATCCTTAAGTGTTTGTGCAATAAGTAATTGAGAGTTACTTCCCCTGTTTTATCATTGCCTCTCCTTTGAGGAACTCTTTGTCGATTCTGAGAGTATAAAAGCTTTCAGTAAACTGTAACATTATTCTAAGTAGAATAAAACTTTCTTTATCCTAACCGTGTGTGTTCGTTTATTATTACATTTTGTTTTGTTTTGTTTTGTTGTGTTTTTTTGTTAGGGAAAAATAGCCCAAATTTTTACCGTTCGATAAAGTGTCGTTGAGATCAATGATTCTAAACGTGGGTCCGTTGGGCCACAAGTGGGTC
>CM042151.1:62998766-63003624 GCA_023376005.1 Doryteuthis pealeii | reverse complement strand
ATTATTTCTACATTTATTATTTTGTCTATCCTCCTGGGCGATGTTGTTGCCTTTTAGATCAGCATTCATGAATTTCAGTCTTGTATTGACATAGAAGTTTAGAAAAAGGTCGACAAGACTGAAATTTCCCACCATTTTTTTTTAAGAAAAAAAAAAGAGATGTCAGTAAGGTAAATAAAAAAATATAAAGGATAGAAGAAAGGGAGGAAGAAGGAAAAATTGTAAAAATAAAAAAAAGAATTTTAAAAATCTAGAAGAAAACATAACAATAAAGAAAGCAACAAAACAAAACAAAAAAGAAAAGGAAAAGAGAAAAATAATAAAAACTTAGTATTAATAAACAAAACAATAATAAATAAATTCTTGAATAAATACGAGGAATTGTTACTAAAAGCAAAATAGAACTATTTTACTTCTCTCTCTCTCTCTCTCTCTCTCTCTCTCTCCTCTCTCTCTCTCTCTCTTCTTCTCAGTCTGTTAATCTATATCTCGCTCTCTCCTCAAGTCTATACACCTCTCACTCCCTCTCTCAGTCTGTTAATATCTATCTATCTTCTCTCTCAGTCTACTCACCATTCTCTTACTCTCTCATTTTATTCATCTCTCTCTCTCTCTCTCTCTCTTCTCTCTCTCTCTCTCTCTTTCATCTCTCTTCTCCCCTCCACCTCTCTTCTCTCTCTCTCTCCTCTCTCTTCTGTCTATTCATTGCTCTCTTTCTCTCTCTCAATCTGTTAATCCTCTCTCTCTCACTCTCTCTCCTCTCTCTCTCTTTCTTTCTCAGTCTGTTAATCTATATCTCGCTCTCTCGCTCTAAGTCTATACACCTCTCTCCCCCCTCTCTCAGTCTGTTAATTCTATCTATCTTTCTCTCTCAGTCTATTCACCATTCTTTACTCTCAGTTTATTCATCTCTCTCTCTCTTCCCTCCCCTCTCTCTCTCTCTCTCTCTCTCTCTCTCTCTCTCTCTGTGTGTTCATCTCTCTTCCCACCTCTCTTCTCTCTCTCTCACTCTGTCTCTCTCTGTCTATTCATTGCCTCTTTTCTTCTCTCATCTTTAATATCTCTCTCTCCCCCCTCTCTCTCTCTCTCTCTCTCTCTCTCTTCATTTCTGTCTCATTTTATTCATCCCCCCCTTTCTCTTCTCTCTCCCCCTCCTCTCTCTTTTGTGTCTCTACTGCCATTTTCTCAGACGGATTCTTGTCAAGCAGAAGATTTTTCCTTCACTTCCCGGTCTGCATTTTTGGCAATCTCCACGTTTCACCGCTTGTCCCTATCAAAAACTGCCTATCTCTAACCATTAAGTACCATTTCAAGAATTGGTTTCCATTACCATCGCTTGTCAATACATCTGTAAAGAAAACATCCAATACTATTTTATCTAAAGACACTTCAACTTTGCTTTTTCTCAAAACGAGACTAAACGGAGAAAATCCAGCGAAAAAAAAAACTGCCAAATAATGTGAATGGCATCTTTTAGCCATTTTCAATTTTTAGTTGGTTAGTTGGATTTTACGGCATGTCAACCCTGTTGGTATTTTATGTCGATGACGTTTTATTTATTCATTCTTGATGGGTACGCAATTTTTTAAAACTCAATTTTAAAACACATTTTAAAACTCTTTTTGTCCTATTTAGCCTCATCACTAGATGCAGTTTAACGCCATAACCAGGACACTCAATTTCTAGATAAAATATTTCAGAGATGTTATTAGGTACGCGTCTTGCGATACTGACGCATAAAAATCTAAAAGGACGCAGAAAAATCATATCCATGCAGTCCCAGTGTTTTTTTTTCTTCCCTCATCATTTCCAGCTACCTGTAAATACATTTCAATATTTTCTTGGAAACGAATTACACTGTATTGGGTCAAGGTAGTTGTTAGACGCTTTAGTTGTACATAATAAAAACTCTGCAATTTATTAAGAAACTTTAGTTGGGATCCATCAAATTTCCCGGGGATTCATTCAAATCAAATCCGTGCGTCCCAGGACGCAGTAAACTAAAAGGTATCAGTACCAACTGGCCATTTACTGTTACCAATTTTGACTCGTACTTTCTTTCATCTTAAAGTTTTTAGTTGCTTTTATAGACCCTTGTGCAAATTAATTGAAACAAAACGGATAATTCCGTTATTATTATTACTAGCAAAAAGAAAAAAAAAAGAAGAAGAAAAGAAGAAAAGCACCCTTTGGGCGGTGTAAATATTGATTTTTGAAGGATATTGCTTGAAGGGGATGGGAGTTAATTCAATGTTCGAGGGTTTGTATCATAAGTAAGTAAAATCATCAAATTTATTAAACAAGTAGAATAAAATAAGATAAAACAATTAGTAATAGAAACTTAGTTCTGCCCCCCCCCCGCCCTCAAATAAAATGTTGCGTGCATCTATTAATTATTAATTCAATAATTATTTTGAAATTTTTACACATAAATTTTGCACAAAATCGTAGGTATTTATTTATTAGTAATCTTTTTAGTTAATTTCTTGTTACTGAAAAAAGGGCGAGAGTAAAAGATAATTTTAAAAACTTATTACAGGGTTCTTTATTCTATTATTGTGACGTAAGCAGTGGCGTAGTTTTCGTTACAGACAAATGCAGACCGAATCTCCATTATTAATAGAGATAATATCCGCGTTCTCTCTGTAAGGCTTGTCAGCGTGTTCGTGCAGCGTTACATAGAGGAGGTAATCAAGATATACACAGAGAGGGGGAAGTGGTAGGCAGAATGTAAGTTAGAGACGGGTCAGTTTTTGACTTAATTGTAAATTAAGACTAATTAGAACCAATTAGAATGGATTTTTTTCAAACATAACTCAATCCTAGAACTAAGGAATAATTTAGTATAATTTTCATGTCATTAAACTAAATAGTAAAAAAAACCTTTATGAGACAAATATTGATTCGCTCAGCTTTTGTATAATAATAGATAGATATATGATTTCATAATTTCGGGCAATACTTGACACTTCATCAACAATATATTATCCTTAAAATGCTGACAATTTCATAACTAGTTTCTTCTTACAATATTATATTATATATATATATATATATATAATATATATATATATATACTAATAATATTATTATTAGTGGAAAAATAAAGGTCTACCATGAAATCAATTCAATTTGATTGAAACCATGGTAGACCCTTTATTTTTCCTCTAATAATGATATTAGTAGTATTATTACTGTTCTATGTTTTTAATATATTGAGCACTTTTGGGTTATTTACTGATGCCACTGTCACAGAAAAGTTAAAGCGGCAATTGGATAATATATATATATATATATATATATATATTATATATATATATATATATAAAAGCTGTATCTTATTTCTTTCAATGTCACAGACCGTCAAAATTATTTCTCCATAAGCATTAAACTAACGTGTTACTCATATTTCAACTCTTTTACATTTTTTAAGTTGTATTTTCTACCGCCTCTCCCATCCCACCACCACCGACCATATAAGTAAAGAGCAACTTTCTTTCTATTTTTTTTTATTTTTGATTGTCACTCCTCGCATCTTCGTTGTCTTCATCTTTTACGTCTTCCCCCAACCCCCACGCACCATCCCGTAGATGACAGCTTCGGCTATTTAGAGACTCTCAACTAAATGAAGAGTGTGAATGGTCCATTTCATCATTACATCATGTCACATGACTTATGATATATCATGTGACCTGTGACTCACTGCTTCGTCATTGGTCCACAGCTGCGATGGTTTTGAGTTATTTATTTGTCTGCTTTACTCCAGTCAATTTCATTCACTCTTAGAGAAACACTTAACTTTTTTTTTCTTTTCTTTTTCTTTTTCTTTTTCTTTTTTCAGGGGGGTGGGGGTGGTAGATTTTGTTCTTGTTTCTTTGTTTCTTTTTTTTTCTTTTTTTTTTAGTCTGCTATCATTTCTCATTTCTTTTCTTTTTCATCTTCATACAATTTCTCCTTCGATTTAATTTTTGCTTCTTCTTTAAGTCGGCCATGTTTTCCTATTTTTCACATCTTTTTGTTTGTTTGTTTTTTGTTTTTTTTTCGTTTTTTGTTTCTTCATTTCCAATTCTCTTTTCTTCAGTTTTTTTTACACATTTTACTCATTCATTACTTTCTTCGTTACAAACTTCATTCATTACTTTTTTCATTACAAACTTTTTCCTCTTTTTATCTTTTAATACCATCATCTCTTCGCACTTTGTTCTTTCATATTTTTTTTAAATTCTGTTTTCTTCTTCATTTTTATTCACAGTATTTTGTATCAATTTTTCTTCTCTTCATTCCTAAATTTTATTTTTATTCTTTCATTCAATGATTTCTTCGTTACAAAATTCTTCCTCTTATTATTTATATTTTAATATATTTTAATTTTTTATATTTTAATCTCTTAGCATTTTATTCGTTCATTATTTTTAATTATTTTCGTTTTTATTCGCCGTATTTTTTAACATTCTTCTTATCTTCATTCCTCGTTCTTCTTTCTTTTATTCTTTCATTCATTGATTTCTTTATTTTTTCCTGATTCCTTCATTTTATCTTTTTTTATTCTGTTTAATAATCATGGCATATCTCTTCTTTCTTTTTCGACACATTTTCTTCTCATTGCTCATTTTCTTTTTCTTTTATTCTTTTATTCATTCCCGATTTTTCTTCTTTGTTTTTTCTTTTACTTTTCCCACAATCTTCATTTATTCAGTTTCTTCTTTCTTTTTTCTTCCTCTTAGTTTTTTTTCTTTTACTTTTCCTACAAACTTCATCATTCATTGGTTTCTTCTTTCGTTTTTTTTTTTTTTTTCTTCATTTTTCATTTTCTCTATTTTCTATCAGTTTTTCACCTTCTCACCCTTCTGATTCTTCA
>CM042151.1:62966266-62993766 GCA_023376005.1 Doryteuthis pealeii | reverse complement strand
ATATCGCTTACTGGTTCCTTGCCAAAAATGTTCTCAATTAGTGTAAGTTCTAAAAAAGGCAAGAAGCAGGCGATATTCCGCACAGATTATTACGGATGCGGACTACGCAGATGATCTGGCACTTCTTGCAAATACACCTGCACAAGCCGAATCTTTGCTACACAGTGTTGAAAGGGCAGCGCGGAACATCGGCCTATATGTGAACTCCGAAGGAAGCGCGTAGTGTAATGGTTAAAGTCATAGGAAATGGACTCGTCTTCCTGAGTTCAAATCCTGGACGTGGTAATTGCATTTCCTTTAGCGCTAATACCCTTGGGAAAGGTATGAATTCTACTCTCCCTCCAGCTATGGGTAAATAGTAAGACAGACTGGGCTCTTTAACCTTGGTTAGGCAACCGGTCTAGGAGAAAGAAAACTCTGAATCCAAACCTGTTAAACTCCGCTTAGGAAATTGACCTTGTGTCACATCCTGCTCGTGCGAAAGGGTTGGTAAATATATATACGTGAACTCCGATAAAACTGAGTTCATGTGTTTTAGAAATGAAGGAGACATCTCCACACTCGATGGTAAACTCCTAAACTCGGTGAAAAAATTCACGTACCTAGGTAGTAATATCTCATCAACAGAAAGCGACGTTAATGCATGTATAGAACGGGCATGGGCTGCTTTAAACAAATTGTCAGTGATATAGAAATCCGATCTCACTGACAAGTTAAAGTGACAATTCTTTCAAGCCGTAGTTGTATCAGTGCTACTGTACGGCTGCACTACTTGGACCCTAATGAAGCGCCTGGAGAATAAAGTAGTATGCTGCATGTTGTACGGCCACCTACCCCATATTACACAAACCATCCGTGTGATGCGAACAAGACACGCTGGAGAAGCAAAGATGGACTCATAAGTGACGTTCTTCTGTGGAAGCCATCACATGGGCACCCCAGAGTAGGTCGACCAGCAAAGACGTACATAGACCAACTCTGTGTGGATACTGGATGCTGCGCAGAGGACCTCCCAGGGGCAATGAATGATAGGGAAGGATGGCGAGAGATTGTCATGGATATCCGTGCTGCTAGCGCGACATGATGGTGATGTGGTTGGTCGGTTGGATTTTACGGCATGTCAACTGCTGTTGGGTTATTTCACACCGAAGACATTTTATTCATTCTTGATGGTCAGTGAAAAAAATTTTAAACACATTTTTTTTTTTTGTAATGTTGTTTGGTTGGATTTTACGACATGTCAACCCTTGTTGGGTTATTTTATGTTGAAGATATTTTGTTTTATTCACTCTTGGTTGGTAATTTTTTTAACACATTTTTTAAAACTCGTTTTTTCTATTTAACCTCTAGATCGGACCCTAACAGGTACTATCACTCCGGCTCAGGGTGATACTGGGAGTAATGGCGATGAATGGGGTACTCCATACTCCCCAGAGCTACAAAATTGAGACTTACAGGTTCCTAGCTAAAAATAAATGTTTTATTTATTCTTGAAGGTTACTGATTTTTTTTCCACTCAATTTTTTAAAACATATTTCGTCTATTTAACCCATAAATGGTACCCTAACAGGTACTACTATTCCTGGTCAGAGTGTACCTGGGAGAGCAATGAAGGGGTACTCCACGCTCCCTAGAGTTCCAAAATTGAAACTTCACAATTTGACACTGTAGGTTTGTAGTAATTTAAGTCATCATATTTCTGCCTCCAGTCAAAGGTCCCAGTTGCATGGCTGGTATAGCTTTGGCTGTATAGATATGCAAGATGTGCCAAAAAAGTATTGAGATTTTTTTGTACTTTTTGACAAATCTTGTATTCTGAACAAAACGTTACATTCATTGTTCATTTCTATCTTGGTAAATACAGCTTCAAACTCGGCACTTTCATGACACACCTTGTATTCTGAAAAAGACTTGACGTTCCATTCATTGTTCATTTCTATCTTGGTAAATACATCTTCAATGTCGATACTTTTCTGACACACCTTGTATATAGATAAATACACATATATGTTTGGGATGTATGTGGTAGGGTGGGGGGTCACCAATCATAAGAAACCAATAAAGACAAGTTATTTGAATAGAAACTAATTGACATTCAATACAGATAATTAACGAATCATTAACTTTATCTTATTTTCTTTTTTCTTTTTCTTTTTTTCTTTTTTCTTCTTCTTCATCTTTTTTCCTTCTTTTTCTTTTTTGTCTTCTTCATTCTTTCTTTCAGACATTTTTTTTTCAATACTTTTTTCTCTTTCTGCTACTCTTTCAGTTGACTTGCTTCTTCTAAGCTTCATTCTCTCTTTCCTTCTTATCGTCGTGTTCTTTCCTTTTTTTATAATTCGTTTCTTTTTCTTTTTCTTTTTTTATCCTTATCTCATTCGTAATTCTTAATGTTTTTTCTATAAATTCATCTCTCTCTCTCTCTCTCTCTCTCTCTCTCTCTCTCTCTCTCTCTCTCTCTCTCTTATGATCCTTTTCTTCTTTTCAACTTCTCCTCTGTTTACCCCCTTCCTTCCTTCATTTTTCTTTCCTTTCTCTCTCTCTCTCTCTCTCTCTCTCTCTCTCCTCTCTCTCCACTCACTATCTCACACTTCCTTCTCTTCCTTCTTCTAGCTTATCCTTTCCTACTCTCTCTCTCTCTCTCCCACCCTCCCTTCCTTTCTTTTCACCCTTCTCTCTCTTTCTCTCCCTCTTTTCTCTAGTTAGACCCACACTTCCTCCCATTTTATTTCTCCACTACCTTCTTCCCGCTTATCCTTCCCCTCCCTCTTTATCTATCTATCTCCTCTCTCTACTTCCCACACTTCTCTCTTCCTTCTTTTCTCTTTTTCTTTCCATCTTCCCCTCTATTTACACACACACACACACACAATATATATATATAATATATATATATATATAATATATATATATATATATATCAGTCTGTTCATATCTATCTATCTATCTATTTCCACACTTGTTTCTCTGTAGCTTTCTCAATCTATACATCTGCCCGTGTCTCTATTTTTCTGTCTCCCTTACCAACTTCTTTTTTTTTCTTTCTTGTATTTCCTTCTTTGTTTCTGTCGCTTTCTCTTTTTATCAATCTGTCTGTCTATCTATCAATCTATCTCAATCTCCTACTTTTCATTTTGCTCTCTCTCTCTCTCTCTCTCTCTCTCTCTCTCTCTCTCTCTCTCTCTCTCTCTCTCTGTCTCTCTCTCTGTCTCTCTCTGTCTCTCTCTCTCTCATTCTTCATTCTTTTCTTTCCTCTTGCTTTCCCCTCCATTTTTCTCCTCTTCTCTCTCTTTCTCTTTCTCCCCTCTCTTTTTATTATTCTCCTCTTCCTTCTTCCCGCTTATCCCCCCTCTCTCTCTTCCTTCCTTTTCTACTTCTCCTTTCCCTTTCCATTTTTCTCCCCCTCCATTTTTTCCCCCTATTTCTTTTTATACTCTTTCTCCTTTTATACTTTTCTTCCTTTACCAAATCATCCAACCATGCCAAAATTTTCAACACAATGTACTGGTCTCATGGCAGATTGTCTAAATTCCTGAAAACCCTGACACTTTATTGTCCAGTAACTGACCATATGACCACAACACAAGCAACAAACCCATTGAAGAAGTAGTAGACTGACCAGCCAGACAGATGGGCAGTTGACTTGGCTATTTGATAGGACCACTTTTTGGCTAGTGCTGCTCTCGAGGCAGACCCCCATTAGCACGCACACAATGCCAGAAGTGATTGTGTTCAGCTTCACTGACTTTTGTTTGTTCACTTGAGCAGATGAAAAGATGGCTGACCAGACGCTCAGACAAAACAGGATGAGATGTTTTAGCTGGAGGTCGTCGAGGAGCAAGACAGAGGTTGGAAAGAGAAATGCAATTCATTGGAACATCTTGATTAAAGGCTATTATTAATTTTGAGATTTTTCAGACAACAATTGTCTAAATAGGAAACTTTTTATTTCCGTCTATTTCCTCTTTTCTTTCTTCATTCATTCCTTTTCTTTTTCTTTTTTCTTTCATTTTCATCTATTACCCTCTCCTCTCTTATCCTTCTTCTGTCTGTCTGTCTGTCTCTCTCTCTCCTATTTCATTGCCCCTTTCCTATGTCTTTTACCCGACTCCTGATCTATCTTTTTTATCTCATACTTCTTCATCTTTTTGTAGCACTCTCCATTCTTTGTTCTGTTTTTTTTTCTTTCATTTTTCTTTCTTTTTTCTTCACTAAATTCTCTTCTGATTTTCTTTCATTTTTCTTATTTTTCTCTCTAAATTTTCCTCTTCTCTCACTTTTCTTTCGCTCTTTTTTTTTTTTTTTTTCTTTATCGAAATTGTCTGTCTGTCTGTCTCTTTTCCAATTTTTCCTTTCGCTCTCTGTTTTCTTTCCTTTTCTTTTTGCAATGTTTCCTTCCTTCCCCCATCTCTCTCTCTCTCTTTCTTTTCCAAATATTTCTTTCCTTTATTCTCTCTCTCTCTCTCTTCTTCTTCTTCTTCTATTTCTCCCATATCATTTTCTTCAATTTACTTTTCTTCGTGTCCCTCTTTTTCCCCTCTCTATCGAAATGTTGCCCACTCCCATCTCTCTCTAATTTTCTTCTCTTCTATTTCTCACTTATCATTTTCTTCAATCTACTTTTCTCTCTCTCACACACACATACACACACTCAATTCTTCTTTCTCTTTTCGCTTCATCTCTTTCTGTCTCTCTGTCCTTCTGACCACCCCCCTCCCGCGCTCATCACTTTTCGGCTGCTTTTCTTTCTATTGTCCAAATTTTCTCCTGCCAGGCAATTCATCATTTCCCCCCGGGCACTCAAATGTATGTCGGATGTCACATGCGTAAAAACACAAAAATATTACTGCTTTTATTTGATTTTTTCCGGTGGCCAGACAACAGAGTGGCGCCATCTATCGACTTACGAATGAAATGAATGAAATTAGAAATTGAAGAAAAAAAAGGGATGAACATTGGGGAATAAAAAAAGGGACAGGAAGTGGGGTTTGCTTAATGAATGAGGAAGACGGAGAAAAAGAAAAAAATTGAAAACGGAGAAAGAATGAAATAGGAAGAGAGAAACGATTTTTAGGGATAAAAATGAAAGGAGTTATTTAAATTTAAAGGTGAAGAGAAAAAAAATGAAGGAAAATAAAAAGAAAGACTTGTTAAAAAAATTTTTTTAAAGACTCGAAGAAAAAAAAAGTAAAAAGAAAGAAAAATACTTGAAAAGAATTTTTTAAAAAGAAGAAAAAAGAAACACGATTAAAAATAAAGAAAATAAAGACGAGTTTTTTGGGTTTTTTTTTTTTTTAGTAAAAAGGACTTAAAAAGGTGAGGGTGTTGTTCGGTGAAAGAAAAATAAATAAGATCAGGTGAAGAAAGAAGATTAAAAAGAGGAAGGCCTTTCTAAAAATTGGATAAGTTCCTTATCCACCGGCTTCTAGCACAAATGTTATAAAAAGGGTTGGGGGTTGCCATAAGAGCTTGGGACAATCACTATCCAGTTTGATGCGAATGTCGAAAAAGAAAAAAGAAAAAAAAATGGATTTCTCTGTGCTCTAGCTATGGTTAGTGGAATGAGAACAGGATACTCCCATAGATTGAATAAAGGGTTGGGTTCAAAGTACCATGGTGGCTCCCGAGTTCGAAAAGGCCCCCGAGTCTGACAAGAAATACCCGAAGGAGGCCGGAGGGCATATCAACCGAAATGTTGTACAGATAACAATAAAGATGAGGACAATAGGCCGAATATTCCAAATAATACTAACAATTGAATTGTTAGTTTCTTCTGGAAGTTCTTGAGTCGTTTTGCGTGGGTCCACTTCTACTCCAAGACTCTCGGCTCTTCGACTAGATTGGAAGAACCAATATGGCGTCGTACGTTTGTTGACCTTCTCCCGGTTTAATGATTGGCATATTTACCAGCCGTTTCTACCGTTTTACGTCAAGTTTTGAATTAAAGCAATAAAAATCGCGCGAATCCGCTTCCCTTTCATTCATCTTTACTTTGACAGCGTAAAATAAACAAGAATAAACAGTCAAAATAAAAACTCTTAGTATACACTAATAAAGAGAGGCCGGGCGCTTTAGAATTCTAGATTACATATAAACAGTTAGAATAGAGTTTATATGAAAATACGCATCAAAGTTTAAAATAAAATAAAAAATTGCGATTGTTGGTTAGCGTTTAGTTTCTTCTGCAAACCATTCAAGATTTTTTGAGTGTTCTCTTCTGTAATGGACTTCAATTGGTTGTTGCTGTTAATGGTCTCCATTACGAACATTTTTAGAATCCATGTTAAGCCGGTTTGTTCGTTGGCCAAATACCCGGTTGATATGATGTACAGTTTCTGTTCTGGCTTAGTTTGATGTTTTACGGCATATCAATATATTATAGTATATATAAATAATAATATAATATATATATATATATATATATATATATAATATATATATATATTAAGGCATATTAGTTTGTTTTGTTTTACGGCATATCAACCCCAGTGGGTCATTTAATGTCAATAAAGTTTAAATAAATTCATTCTTAATGGATACTCAATTTTTTTCTATAAACACATTTTTCTATTTAACCCATACATGGGACCCTAACAGGTACTACCACTCCAGGTCAGAGTGGACCAGGGAGCAATGGTGATGAAGGGGTGCTCCACATCCCCCAAACCTCCAAAACTGGAACTTCACCATCAGATAGAGTTTAACCTCATTCCCAGGACATGAAGACCCTCAGCCACAGCCTTCTAGCACATCTATGATAAAAAGGGGTTGGGGGTTGCCATAAGTTGCTAGGGCTTGACATGACCAGCCAATTGATCGGTGGGGGCCTCTCCGACCGCCCGTCTAGCCTAAGTTAGGGTCACATGGAGTGTTGCATGTCATGGACAGAACCCATGTTAAGTCGATTTGTTCGTTGATGTTTTTGGTTCCAACTTGGCGACGACGACGTCTAAACATAAAGTTGTTTGAAGAACAAGTAATAAAGAGCGGATCTACCATCTTTTGCAAAACAGTTCCATTAGTGGCAGATTGTCGTTCAGTCAGATTCTGTTGATTCAGTATTATGCCCCCCCCCCCCGCCCAATATCAAAATGGGCTCTTCTCGTTTGTCTTTGAATCTTATATTTATAGTTATTAATATTTTGGCGCACTAAATTCTGATGGGTTATTTTTATGATAAAACTTTATATTTAATTTTTTCTTACTTTAACTAAATGTTCTGTTTGACTTATGTCTGGAAGCGCATTAGCCCTTTTTAAAAAATCTTCGTCCCAAAGTATTTTGGTTGGTTGGTTGGATTTTACGACGTGTCAACCCTTGTTGGTTTATTTTATGCCGAAGACATTTTGTTTTATTCATTCTTATTGGGCATGCAATTGTTTTTTCGAAATTGAGTTTTAAAAAAAATTGAGCACCAACCAAGAAGGAATAAAACAGAATGTCTTCAACATAAAATAACCCCAAAAGGGTTGATATGATGTAAAATCCAACATTACAATAAAACGTTTACAAATGATTCCGATTTCGGCTCTAAATAACCGATGTGGAGTTTATATTCCGTTAAACAAATCCAACCAATAAATAGTTATTATTACAATAAAACGTTCACAAATTAATCAGGTTTTGGCATTAAATAACCCACAAGGTGTTGGTATTCAGTTAAACAAAGCAAACATTTTATTTTATCATCCAAACGCGCACCTGTTTAAAAATTCTCCAAATTTTAATCGTGAAATTTTTAGTAAAACTTTCGGTACTTGAGAAATAAAAGACATTTTAAATCGAAATTCTAGAGACAACTTTTTTTGTTTGTTTTTGTTTTATGTGTCAACCCCAATTTTATAATCTCGTTAATTTGCCTGTATAAAACCCGATCTTGTGTCACATCCTACCCGTAGCGAACGTGTTGGGTAAATACCTACTTGCGACTTTTATACTCCACCTCCTCGGATTCATTGGATACTCATCCCCGTTGAAATACCCTCTAGCGGCACGCCCGCGAACCACATACAGCCGGCAAATGAAATGCAGAAGTTGATGAACTAACATTTAGCATTGAATGGGTTGATGCAATCTGTGTGGTCGACAGTTCTATGAACAAGAAGTTATGAAGATATCCAGGATTATAGGCTTTGTACATGTCTGACTAAAGAAACCTTAAACTTATTGTGGTTAAGGTTTTTAGCTTCAACTTGCACGGGGGCGCGGATGGAGGGAGGGGCCCCTAACACCTCGCTCGGCGTCACCCCCACCCCCACCCCCCTACCGAGCTTCTTGCTACCTTTAACTTTGACTGCTGCTGCTGTTGTTGCAGTTCTTTTGTATTCGGGTTTTCCTCCCTGCTGTCAGTTCAGGGAATGTCGACTCTGACTTACTCTCACAGGTGTTGGTTGTCCTGCGAGCATTTTGTTTGACTATACATTTCGCCCCCCCCCCTACCCTACCCTACTCCCTCTCTCTCTCTCTCTAATCTCAAATCCAGTCTCCGCAAGATTTGCGATGACTGATGTTATTATATATATATATGGTTGAGAGTAGAGGAAAATGTGGATATAACAACACAAAACGACTGTGTTCAATTGATATTTCGCTTCATTATTGGTTGAGGCTTCCCCAGAAGTTTATTGATTTAGGTGCTTGTACATTCTGTTTATATTGGGAAAAGGTAAACGGGTGGGGTAAGGGAGAGAAAAGGGGATGGGTTATTATCAATGATGAGGCGAAACATCAATTGAACATAGTCGTTTGGTGTTGTTATATCCACAATTTCCTCTATTCTCAACCACATTTTGTCGGATTCATTCAATCTTTCACTCATATATATATATATATATATATATATATATATATGTGTGTGTGTGTGTGTGTGTGTGTGTGTGTATAAGGACCTGAATGAGTCAGACACTATCTACCTAATGGTTCTTCAAGATAATTCTGACTCAGAGTCAGAATTATCCTGAAGAACCATTCGGGTGAAACCTAGGTAGATAGTGTCTGACTCATGTAGGTCCTTATAATTATGCTCTACTTAGCGTATTGAGCACTTTTTACACATATAACTTAGTAAACTCCTTCGGTATTTTTTCTTCTTCTTTTGGCCAATTCATACGACACTGATGATAATTTTCAGAAAGTACGGGTGTGTTGGTATTTTCTTTTAAAAAAAATCTTTTATACAGATATTAGTTTGAATTTTTATTTATTTTGAAAACCGAATTATCTGTTGTTTTTCTTCTTTTTTTCACACGGGTTGAGTTTAGAAATAATAAGAAATAATATATATCTATATCTATATATATATATATATATATATATATAATTGGTAACGAAAAAGGTTAAAATCGGTCATTTTGCGGTTATAGATCTGTTTCTACTCAAAGATATCTGTCTATACCTATGAGTTTCGTCAGACCGCTAACTTTATTGAAAATGGTTAATAGAAAATTCATGGCGTTTTATATATACATTTTTTTCTGTGGAATTCTGAAAAAGTTTTGGTATCAGTTCTTCTCATCGCCTTTGGGGCGGCGTTCATGACCAGGGATTAATTATACAGGTTGTGGTGGTGATCAGCTGGGAAAATTTGGTTCAGGACCGCCCTCAGTGGCGGCAGGTTCTCCGTAGCGGATTATTCATTTCTGAAGTCATCCTGGCGCAACACCATGAAGCAGAAGAAAGCGACAGACTGAGATAGATAGATAAATAGATAGATAGATGAACAAACTGACATAGATAGATAAATAGATAGATAGATGAACAAACTGACATAGATAGATAGATAGATAGATAGATAGATAGATAGATAGATTGAGGAACAGACTGAGACAGATAACTGTACACACTGAGATAGATAGATGGATTAACAGACTGATATATATATAGGAGAGAGAGAGAGAGAGAGAAACGAACCGAATAGGATAGATATCCTAGCAAGTGTATTGTATTTTCTTTGTTAGATCCACATAAAAAAATACTGTGAAAACTCTTTGTTAATCGACCTACCTCCTTGAAACCAAAATCTGTTTCAACTGAATAAAGTTAATTTGATTCTCAATGAGATGGGCTATACATTTAAAAGAATTTTTTTTTCTTCCCTTTTTTTTTTTTTTTTTTTTTCCTCTTCTTACCATTCCTGTTTGTTTGGTTTGGTTTGTCTAAATTTGCTCCGGTTCCTTTGAATTGGGCACCGCTGTTTTGTTCTTGCAGGATTTATCTTTATTAGATTAGTCATTATTCGTATGACGTCAGTGATTCTTGTTGGATTTGAAACCCTACCGGCAGCTTTATTTAGCGATGACTTTAAGCCTATACTCGTTACATTTTGTATTGTGGCATCTTATAGCAGTTTAAAAAGAGGAATTGGAAACTTTTTGCGAATCTTTTCACATGGTCAAATAGCTCAGCTAATCTCACAACACACACACACACACACACACACACACACACACACACACACACACAATTAAGTAAATCCGACAAAATGAGAAGAATATAAAAGGATAGGTGAATAACCAACACTGTTCAATTAATATTTCGTCTTTATTTGTTCAAAGACCTTTGAACAAATAAAAAAAAGATTTCCGAAGCAAGATGGCAGCAGCTAGTAATGATTCAGAAAGCTTACGTTAGTTGGGGGACAAATACAAAAGTATGGGTTACCCAGTGAGAATCGAACTCACTTGTTGTCATATAGTACCTAAATGATAACAATCGAATCGTCTGTTTTTCCTATGAATAATGTCTAACGAAAATATTGGAAGAAGGAAACAGCCAGATCTTCAGGTTTAGAGACAGTAACACTGTCATATGTTCAAAATCATTCTGGCATGACTAGGACACCGTTTTTTTTTTGGGGGGTTGTTGTTGTCAGAGTGAGGTACCTTTCTACAGAGGATGCAGTCTGTGTTTTCTAGTCTCTTAGAGCGGACATTCAATAAATCCTCGATATAATTAATTTATTAAATATCTTACATTGAGCTCTCTTAGGGATTGGACATAATCCTTGTATAAATTTATAGGTGCGCATTTGCATGGGCATGCATTGTGGATACACAGAGGATATAGATGATCCCAAATAGAATCATCCCCAACTTACCTGTCTACTTTTATCTATCTATTCATCTCTCTCTCTCTCTCTCTCTCTCTCTCTATATATATATATATATATATATATATATATATATATATATATATATATATTGTGTGTGTACTTAATATGACATGGTACAATGTTTCAAATCATTGACTAGCTTTCTAACCGTGTGTATACAATTATATATATATATATATATATATATATATATATATATATATATATATATATATTTCTCTTTCATGTCAATAATCTTTATTTAGTGGTGAATGTTAATCACATAGATCAAATGTGTGGACCTGTGCCAAACCAAACAATTATATATATATATATATATATATATATATATATATATATATATATATATATATATAATATGCTTGTCCGTGTTATTGTGGCCCTCTGCCAAACCAAGCAAAGTTGAATAAACATAAACATATATATGTATATATATATATATATATATATATATATATATATATATACATGCATGTATGTATATGCATGTCTCTCTCTCTCTCTCTCTCTATATATATATATATATATATAATATATATATATATATATATATAATATATATATCCGAGAAATGATAAACCCAAAAATCCATGGAGACTTTGGTGGATTTCTCGTCTTAAAATATTTAGTTTCGTAGAGTTTGTAATTCTATGTTTCATTTTATTTCTCTGTCAGAAAGGATTTAAACTTTTTTTTCTAATTCTCGATCTGTAGTCTCTCTCTCTCTCTCTCTCTCTCTCTCTCTCTCTCTCTCTCTCTCTCTCTCTCTCTCTCTCTCAATATCCCTTTTTATTTCTGTACATGTAAATAGAATGTTTTTGTAATCTTTCGTTTTTTTTTTTTTATATTTTCGTTAGAAAACATCGCAAGTTTGTGACGTGAATCGGGGGGGCTTTTGCTTGTTTTTTTTTTTGTTGTGCTTTGTTTTTAGTTTTTATTTGTACTTTTTTCTCTTGCAAAGTTCGTTTTGAATTTCATTCTCGGATTGTTTTTGTTCATCCTGTCATTAATTGTTTATCTTTTCTTTTCTTTTTTTTTCGTTATCTTTATTCTGTTGTCTTTTATTATTTCCTTTTATTTCTTTGCCTTCTTCTTTTTTTGTTTGTCTTCATTCTTTCTTTCTTTTTTCTTTTTGCTTCTACTTCTCTCTTCCTTTCATTCTTTCATGTTATTTCATTTTAACTCACTTTCTTTCTTTTTTTCAATGGAGCATTTTTTCTTTCTTTCTTTACTTCATATCTTTTCTCTTTCCGCGCCTTTTCTTTCTTTCTTTCTTTCTTTCTTTCTTTCTTTCTTCTCCTACACCTTTTCTTCTTCTTTTTCTTTATTCCACGCTTTTTTCTTCTATACCTTTTCTCCTTTCTTTAATTGTACACATCTTTCTTTCTTTCTTTCTTTCTTTCTTTTATTCTTTATTCCACACCATTTTTCTTTCCACGCATATTCTTTCTTTCTCTTCTTTCTTTCTTTCTTTCTACACTTTTTCATCTTTCTTTCTTTCTTTCACGTTTTTTATCTCACATATTTTCTTTCGTTCTTTCTACACTTTTTCCTCATTCTTTCTTCCTACCACGTCTTTTCTTCTTTTTTCTTTCTTTTTTTCTTTCTTCCACGTCTCATTATTTTAGTTTCTTATTCTTTCTTTATGCTTTACGTGTTTCCTTTTTTATTTTATTTTTTATTTCCTTTTGTGGTGTAATGGTAAACAAACTAAACTTCATTGAGTGCTCAATAGTTCTGGCCTTGTGCAGAAATAATCTAAGATTAGTAAATGATTTTCTTTTCTTCTTCCTCCCCATAAAATTTTTTTTATTACTTTTCCTTTCTCTCTAAGAAAGATCATTTTTTTCTCAGCTATTTTTATTCCCGGAAAAATCGCCATTTTATTTCGAATTTGACCTTGCCAGCACCAGAATTCTTTTTTTTTTCCTCAGAAATCATGTCTCCTTCTCACATATTATCCTGTTTATTTATTCATTTGTTTGTTTTGGTTTTTTTCGGGGGCGGGTGAGAGGGTATTTTTCGTTATTCTATTTTTTATTCTTTTTTTCCTTCAACCAGTTCTTTTTTCATTCACTTATTCCTTCCTGACCACCTCTCTCTCTCTCTCTCTCTCTCTCTCTCTCTCTCTCTCTCTCTCTCTCTCTCTCTCTCTCTCTCTCTCTCTCTGATACCTCACACACGCATACACACATCTATACATTATTTATACCTTGTTTTTTCCCGCCAAATTTTTGCATTCTTGACTGCTTATTCCGGAAGTTTAATTTTTTTTCCACTTCCTCTTTATTTTTATTTTTTTTTTTTTTTTGGGGGGGGGCTCGTGACACCCTTCCTGCTGTTTTTTCTTTCTTTTTTCTAGAATTTGTCAGATTTTTTTTTTTTCTTATTTTTGTCCCTTTTTTTTTTTTTTTTTTGGTAATCGAAAGAATCTGTGCAACATGCAAGGATTGTTATTTCAATGTCTTCAGTGCGTATTTTTGGGGCCTATAGAAAAGCCTTCAAGTCACTTTGTGAGAAAAGGCAGGTGCTTTGAAAGTCATAGGATATATATATATATATATATATATATATATATATATATATATCACAGGAGAGAAACTACTAGTCACCAATAGGCGATGATTTTATGTATACGCTTCCTAATTTATGTATATATCCTCTATCACTATTGTAAAAATAATACCTCATCTATAAAGAAAGTTTTGCTGGTCTCTAGATTTTTTAATAGCATGAGCAATGATAACCAGAGTGACGTAAACGTTAACCTCTCGACATGTTAACTCTTAAGTCATTACAAAAAAAGACACAGCTCGGTGTTATATCTATAATGCCTCAATAGAAAATGGGACAATATATATATATATATATATATATATATATATATATATATATATATATATATATATATACATCCACACGAGCAGGATATAACACAAGGTCAATTTCTTAAGTGGAGTTTAACAGGTTTAAATTCAGAGTTTTTCCTCTCCTAGACTGGTTACCTGTCCATGGTTAAAGAGCTCATTCTTTCCTACTATTTACCCAAAGCTAGAGGGAGAGTATTTGGTTTGTGTTTATTCTGTATTTTACGGCTTCTTTAACTCTTATTCATGGATCCTAACAAAGGCAGCAGTGATACTACTGGAAAGAGAAAGCGGAATGTTGTGATAGATATGAACAGACTAAGATAGATAGATAGATAGATATGAACAGACTAGATAGATAGATAGATAGATATGAACAGACTAAGATAGATAGATAGATATTAACAGACTAAGATAGATATAGAAATATGAACAAACTATGATACAAAGGTAAATATGAATAGACTAAGATAGATAGATAGTTCATGAACAGGTTTATAGATAGACTTATAAATATGAAGATTAAGATACATTGATAGATTTTAACAGACTAAGATATGAACAAACTAAGTATGAACTAGGTAGTCCCAAAAATTCGACTGCTATTCATTCTAAAAACGAATTAAAATTAATTAAATCTATTATTTAAGGTCAAACTTTTGTTTAAAACGATAAGTAGTAACATAATGACCATCATTAACAAAAAGAAAAATATCATTACATATGCAGTTTATTTTTAATACATTTAAAAGGACTTTTTTAATAAATTTCGAGCCATTCGGCTATTTTGGCTATTTTTAAATGGCTTGTAATGGCTTGTTTACAAATTTAATGTAACATTCGCGATTGCAAAATATGTTACCAAAAATCAGGAATTATCCGATTTTAATGAAATTTTCACTATTGATTTATCAATTAATGAATGTTATAATGCATCAGTTATTTTATTTAAAAGCTTTAATTAAATATTTTTGCTATGAAAAATTAATATCTAAAATTCGTTTAAAATAAAAAATATTCTGATGTTAAGTTTAAAATGTTATATTTTTAGATTCTAGAAATAAATATCTATTCAATGCAAACCTTATTTTAGTCAAACAAAGTATACGTTTTGAAGAAAAACTCTATTGAAAATGTACCCCCCCCTTTTAAAAAGAAAGAATATCTATGTATAATTTTTTTATTATAAGATAATAATAGCCAATTAAATAATTATGAAATGAGTAAAAAAAGAAATCTCCAAAAATTAATTATTTATAATATTTTTACATTTTATTTTCCGATTTTCGGTACTTATTTTCTTATAAAATATTCCACTTAAAATGTTTTTTGTTTCTATTTACAACTTCGGTCTTTTATCTTTTTTATTTATACTGTAATTAGTATCAAACAAGGACTAACTCGCCAATATTTTACACCCCCAAAGTAAGGAGAGGTAAAAATTAAGTGACCTGAAAAAAATGAGAACGTTTTGAAATAATGCATTATAAAGATCATTCATTGATAAATAAACACTAAAAATTTCATTAAAATCCGATAATTCCCTGATTTTTGGTAAATTATTTTCTGTTAAAGTAATTTTGTCAAAAACACATTTTAGGCAAATTTTGGACTACCTAGTATGAACAGACTAATCTTATTATAATGGAGATTGTGGGTTTTTCTGTCTGTAACCGAAACTATATTCCTACTCAAGTCACAATTCTCTTAGTTATTGACATCACATTCTCCATGATTTTATTCTTTATTTAAACCTCAATTATTAATAAAATTGTCTTACATTATTAATACTGTTAACGATGTCTACATACTGACAACATGCAATTATATTTATATATACAACAAAATAGCGGTCTATAGCGTGAACTGGAAGGCTAATTTGCATATTAATATTAAAAAATCGAATTTAATAAATATGTGCTTAGTATTATTGATTTCTAACTGTTTGGTTTTATTTTAATGAATATAAGCAAAAATCTCTTCAATGAATCTTAAATGAAATCCATTAACAAGAAAAAATAACTGTCATTTTATTCTTTACTTCCTCTTTTAACTAAATACTTAAATTAGAAAAAATAACAATGAAAGACCAGAGTGATGGAAGAGTAAGTTTCAGTTGTTCTATTTTTCGATTATACCCCCCTCTGTTTCAAATCTTTTATTATACTCCCTCTGTTTCAAATCTTTTTATCTGTATTCTTATTTAGTTTCATTAGCCTTTCTAATTTAATACAATATTTTATTACATTAAAACTTAAATACTTGCACCCGGAGGGTGCATATATTTGCTAGTATAAATAAATATAAATAAATAGATATGAACAGACTATGATAGATAGATAGCTGTAGCCATATAAGCATAGATAGATAGATAGATAGATAGATAGTCAAATAAATATTCCTGCCTTCTATATTTCCTCTTTTTCTTTTGATCTCCTAATTCATCAATTGCCGGCCACCCTGAATCGGTCTCCTCGTTCGTTGGAATTACACATTCCACCTGTCAAACATTTTCATATTTACTAACATACTTTATCCCGGTAAGTCGACCCCCATCAACCGGCATATCTCTCACGTATAACCCCATCCCGCCACAACGCCATTCAGTTGCCCCACGATCCACCCTCTTTTCAAACAGGTTTATTTAAATTTATTTCCAAGAGATTTTCTATGATTGTTCGTTTGTTTGTGTGTTTATTTGTTTGTCTGTTTTAAATTATGGCACCTGTCATTATGTGACGTCATAAGAATTTATCATTAAAAATTTTCTGTAAGCGTTTATCGATGTAAAAAAAATATATTCCTATGTATTTACCCAACCCATCCACCACGATCAGGATGTGACGCAAGGTCAATATTTAGGTAGATGGTTTGGTTTGGTTTGTTTTGTTTTACGGCATATCAACCTCAGTGGATCATTTAATGCCGATAAAGTTTTGAAATAAATCAATTCTTAATGGATAATACAATTTTTTTATAAATACATTTTTCTATTTAACCCATAGATGGGACCCTAACAGGTACTACCACTCCGGATCAGAGTGGACCAGGGAGCAATGGTGATGAAGGGGTGCTCCACAATCCCCAAACCTCCAAATCTGGAACCTCACCATCAGATAAGTTTAACGTCATTCCCAGGACATGTAGACCCGCAGCCACCGCCTTCTAGCACCCATATGATAAAAAGGGTTGGAGCTGGCCATAAGGGCAATAGGGTTGGGAAAATCATATAGGTGCTAGGGCTTGACGTGACCAGCCGATTGATCGGAGGAGTATTTAAGTAGAGTAAAACTGGTTTGAATTCAGAGTTTTCCTTCTCCTAAACTGATTGCCTCATCAATGCTAAAGATCTTAGTCTACCCTACCAGAGATGCTGATAGGTACGCGTCCTGCGTCCCTGACACACACAAATCTAAAAGGACGCTTTAAAATTGTATCCATGCGTCCTGGCGTTTTCCTTATTTCTTCCCCCACCATTTCCAGTTTATTGTAAATACATTTCAATAGTTTCTTAGAAACGAATTACACTGTATGGGGTAAAAGTAGGGGTTAGACGGCTTTATTTGTTCATAAATAAAAACTATAATTTGTTAAGAAACTTTAGTTGGGACCCTTGAAATTTCCTGAGGACTCATTCGAATCAAATGCGTCCCAGGACGCACTAAATTAAAAAGCTATCAGCATCACTGCCAACTATTTTAACCATAATTTGAGTGAGAAATGATGGATACATGCCTTTTCCAAGAGCATTAGCGCGAAATGAAACTCAAATTGACTTGTCCAGGATTTGAACTCGGTTCACCGATTCCATTTCATACATTGTGTATATTCCTATCCGTTTGGACATGTTTGTATATTCTTTCTTCTTAATACCATTGGTATTCATATCATTACAGAGATGCTGATAGGTACGCGTCCAGCATTCCTGGCACACAAAAATCTAAAAGGACGCAGTAAAATCTTATCCATGCGTCCCAGTGTTTTTCTTTTTTCTTCCCCCACCATTTCAAGCTAACTGTAAATACATTTCAATAGTTCTTAGAAACGAATAACACGGGATAAGTTACAAGATAGATGTTAGACGGCTTTAGTTGGGACCCATAAATTTTCCAGGGGACTCATGCAAAGCAAATATATGCGTCCTAGGACGCACTAAATTAAAAAAGCTATCGGCATCACTGTTATTATTATTATGTATATAAATTGTTAAATGTTTTTACAAGTGCGTTTATCTTGTCTTTCCTTCCGTTTATTCAATGTTAGCATATCACGGATATATATGTTTTAACGCACAAAAAAGTGTTTCATACTGTTCTACCTGTTTCATAATCGGATCATCGGTGACTAAACCGGTAAACTCACAGATTTTGTCTGGTGAGGAGGGTGGCTAGACATCCTTCAGAACAACAAACAACACCTATAAAAGGACAAAGGACGTTCTTTGCTTAACGGCCATCTAGCACATTATTTCTAAAGTCCAACAGTTCCTCATCGCGACAGGACCGTGTAAATTTGGTAGTGTCAGTTTAATATGTTTACTTAAGAGTTATTGCAAAATAGTCCAATATGTAAAAAGTATAATAATTTTGATTTAAGTCTCTCACTCTTTTTTTTTCTTTCTTTTCATCTTTTCATTATGTTCGATTAAAGCGGATTAGCGTTATCGCTTCCGCGCACTAATTCACTCTCTGTATAGTTTCCGATTTTTCTTTCTTTCTTGTTATATTTTTTCTGTGGAGCATGTCCCTTTTCTCCCCTTTCTTTATAATAAATATAATCATTATTTAGCTGAGGTGACAACACTCATAAGAAATTTGAAAAAAATTCGGTGGATAAGCAACATCAGATAATCAGGATTTACATTTTTTGCATTTTATATTGGACGATCTGGACGGTCTCATTTTTAACCAGAGGGTGTTTCAAGATGATAACGATCGGTTGGTTGGTTGTTTTTGTTTTACGGCATATCAACCTTTTTTGTGTCATATAATGCCGAATTAAGTGATTTTGATTTGTGGTTACTTGCTGTTGCTTAAATGGTCACCCATCTAAATATTGAACACGTTCATCACTGCTTAACTTCGTTGGTCTATTTGGAATCGGTGCTTTCAACGTGACTTGAACGTAAGCCCATACAATTAAGGAACACGAGTCTTAATATATAGATTAACTTGTTTGTGCACCATGTAAGGCAACATTTACGATTCTTCAGGGACCAGAAGGGATCGGTAATCTACACTGGTGTAATTGATGTTGCTGAGTATTTTATACCAAATGACTTCATTACCATTTTTTTTTCTCTCGGGAAAGAGCGGTAAAAAGATAAGAGCGGTAAAAAAAAGAAAAAACTTGTCAAATTTAACGTACCTGTACAAGACTGCTATAAAAGCAAGGGACTCATCATTTCTTCATGTTAAAAAATAAGAATGGTTCTCTCATAATACACGACCCATACAAATGTTAATGTGCCAGTAAATTACATATTGTCTGTTTGACTACCCCACCATCTCTCTCTCTCTCTCTCTCTCTCTCTCTCAGACATATGTGATTTCTATTCAGATACTTATATATATATATATATATATATATATATATAGCTATATACGCACTTGTGCACCCGTGTACTACCAACCCTATTAAGCACCCAATATTCGACATTTCCAACCCCAGCAGGTTTCACCCTCCCCACAGATCTGTATTACAAGGCAAAAAAATATATTCTTTTAAAAGATCTCAATTTTGCTCTGTAATACGATCTACAGTTTAATTCGTTTTTGCGTGTCTAAAGAGTTCCATCAACGGGCCATAACTCTGTCTTTCTTGGAAAGCTCAAGTCTTTTAGAACCGAAATGTGAAGGGAAGTGAATGATGGCGTGTATCTTTTACTATCTGCCTGTCTCCTGTCGATGCCCACGCACTGTACACCGGCAAATAACATAGACAGTCTCACTTACACGCAACGTTCACCATTTTTAAGCAAGACTGTTTCCAGATGCCCATTTTTCTCTTGTCAGTGGCCGTTCGGTGCCAAAATTATTAACAGAAGAATTATCGTATTTAATTTACCATTTTATTCATTTATTTATTTAGGTGCGTGTTGTAATGGTTAGAATCGTAGGAAATGGACTCGTCGACCCGAGTTCAAATCCTGGACTAAGCTGTTTGCATTTCACATAACGTTGATATCCTTTGGGAAAGGTATGAATTTAACTACTCTCCCTCAAGCTATGGGCAAATAGTCGGGCGGCTTGAGCTCTTTAACCATGGTTAGGTAACCAGTCTACGAGAAGGAAAAATCTGAATTCAAACCTATTAAACTCTGTTAAATTGACATTGCGTCACATCCTACTTTTGCAGAGGGGTTGGTATATATATATATATATATATATATATATATATAGAGAGAGAGAGAGAGAGAGAGAGAGAGAGGGGGGGGAGATTAATTTATTTTATTTCATTTTATTTTATTTTTTTGATGAGGAGAGATATGTAATTTTATGTTTTTTTTCCCTATTTTTCCAAAAGTATTTTATGATTTTTCTTGTAATATTTCTGTCAGCCAGTTTTTTTTTCTT
The DNA here is from genome assembly GCA_023376005.1 of Doryteuthis pealeii. Lineage (NCBI taxonomy): Eukaryota > Metazoa > Mollusca > Cephalopoda > Myopsida > Loliginidae > Doryteuthis > Doryteuthis pealeii. The sequence goes on along the minus strand of CM042151.1, from coordinate 62,973,214 downwards.
CTCGTCCTGTTGTTGGTGGGGCATAGAATATGTCGCGCTCTCATCCTCTACAGAGAGCTATGCAACCCCAAAAATGTGTGTCCTGGATAGGACATTAAACTGCATACAATGGTGAGACTCCAGTTCTGGAGATCTGGGTAATGTTGATTGGTTGATTGGTTGGTTTTAACGGCATATTAATCCGTCTTGGGTTAATTTATGCCTAGAGGTTGGGAAATTGCGTTCATAGTATGTTGATATTTATATTTTGTGTAGTTGTTTCTTAATAGTGTTTTTTTTTCTTTTTCCACAATGTCCTATCGAATACGAATAATTTTCAAACAAGTCTATTTGATCGATAGATGAGACCTTAACCCACCTGGGGTTAGAGTGGACCTGGGAGTAATGGCAATGAAAGGGTGCTCCACACTCCTCACACCCCTATAACTGGGGCCTTACTCGTCTTTCAGATCACTTGTTCCCACAGGTAATCATTTTAGCAGGATTGGATTTCGACTTGGTGATGCCCTAAGATGTGAGCCCCCCCCCACCACCACCACCTTAAAAGATTGTGCCGGAATTTTACTCCCTCATTCATTTTGAAACTTTTTTTTTTAGGCCTTAAGCTTGTGTTCAAAAGTAGATTGGCAAAATCTATTATTGGCATGTAGTGTAGGTAGTTTACAACGGTGACGAAAAATGTTGGATCAGGTCAGTGTAATTAATGACCCCCGAGATCCTTCAAGAGCCTTGGCTTCTCATTGACGAGAAAGTCACGTGATCAAATGATTCTAGAAAGTTAGGAAATATATATATATAACTTATCTTTAGTCAGGAAAGAACCGCCGAAGCGAACGTATCAAATTTCCACCTCTGCTCTCTGGCTCCCCGTTATTCGCAAACGGCTAATGTATGCTAAGAGAAGTCGTCGAGAAATAGAGTCATATGTGCACATAGAAATACGGTCACGTTCTTATTCATTATCGTAGTAAGAAGCTGGTCACCATAAGAAGCGATGACTAGACGATAAAGAGAGGAGTTAAGCGATGGCGGTCCAGCGTAGAATGGGAGAGCAGTGATGCTGACAGCTTTTTAATTTAGTGCGTCCTGAGACACACGGGTTTGATTTGAATGAGTCCTCGGGAAATTTCAAGGGTCCCAACTAAAGATTCTTAATAAATTTTAGAGTTTTTTTAACTATGAACAATTAAAACCGTCTAACTCCTACCTTTGTACCCCATACCGTGTAATTCGTTTCCATGAAAATATTGAAATGTATTCACAGTTAACTGGAAATGGTAGGGCATTTAGATTTTTATTACATACTCTCCAAGAGATGCTGATAGGTATGCATCCTGCGCCCTGGCGCACAAAAATCTAAAAGGGCGCAGTAAAATCGTATCCATGCGTCCCAGTGTTTTTCTTTTTTTCTTCCCTCGCCATTTCAAGCTAACTGTAAATACATTTCAATAGTTTCTTAGAAACGAATCACACAGGATAGGTTACAGGCTGGAGTTAGACGGCTTTAGTTGGGACCCATAAATTTTTCCGAGGACTCATTCAAGGCAAATATGTGCGTCCCAGGATGCACTAAATCAAAAATCTGTCAGCATCACATCTTTTTTTTTAACTAGATAAGCAACAATAGAAATGAAATTAGAAACTTTTCACAACGGCTCATAAATCAGAAGCTGTTTCATTTTATGCTGCTACCAAAAATGATGATGGCACTCAATTCTCTTAAATTTGCCTTTCAACTTTTATATTGCTTTGTAAATCAACCAATTCTTCCTGTTATTGGATTTCTGTACTTAAAAGTCAGTATAAAACACAATCTGGAATATTTTGGGGGCTCGTGCGAAATGTCAGACCCTAAACCAGAGTTTCTCAACCGGTGCTGCCAAGGCGCTCTAGTGCGCCCTGAAAGGTTCCCAGGTGCGCCCCAAAATTTTTTAGTAACGAAAAATTAATTCATGAGTTTTATTATTTGCCTATTTTGTAATTGTTATAGCTATTAGGATTCTGGTCGCGATTTTAGGCGTTTATGTCTCTTGCTGGTAAATCCAGTGGTAAAAAAAGGTGTAATAGTAGAAAGTCTGTTGTATTCCTTGAAAACCTAGGTAGAACAAGAGTGTACTCCTTGTAGCAGAAAATCCAGTTAGCAACTGATTTCAGGACAATTACAAACGACCTTAAATGCATTCTATGTCGTTTTTCATTGGTAAATGACTGCTGCTGATTTTGGTCAAGTTCATAAATATAAGTGGCAATTTTGTATACATTTGATACCTTATAATCCAACAATAGCAAATTTTATTTTTTTGAAATTCAAAATGCGCCCCTGAGTTTTAATTACTCTACAAGTCTGCCATGAAATATAGTTTGATAGCATATCAACCTTTGTGGGTTATTTAATGCTAAAGCTATCCTTGTAGAAGAACAGTAGTGGTACTATTTAACCCATAACTGGAGGCATGGTTGAGTTGATACTTTTCCCAGGAGTAACAGTCCGAAAGGGAATGTAATAGCGTGACTGGAGTTCGAACTCGATTACTACGATTTTGTTAGTCTAGCATGTTAGCCACTACGTCACAAGGTCTGTCTCTCTCTCCCTTTCTCTCTCTCTCTCTCTCTCTCTCTCTCTCCCCTCCCTCGCCCCCTCTGTCTGTCTGTATCTCTTATTTATCTATTTCTTTCTTCTCTCTTTGCATTATTTTTCTTCAGTCCTTTCATTTTTATCTCATTTCACTTTTCCATCTCTCATCTTCTGTTTTTATTTCTCTTATTCTCTCTTATTTCTCTCTTATTTCTCTTAAATCTCGCTGCCTGTCTGTCTGTCTGTCTCTGCACACACACACACACACACACACACACACACACATATATATATATATATATATATATATATATATATGAAACAGCACCCACAAGGAAGCAGCTGTACGACCACCTGTCCCCTATCTCACAGACCATCTGAGTGAGACGGATAAGACATGCTGGACACTGCTGGAGGAGCAAGGACGAATTCATAAGTGACGTTCTCCTGTGGAAGCCAGCACATGGACATGCTAATGTGGGCAGCCCAGCAAGGACCTACATTGATCAACTCTGTATGGATACTGGATGCTGCGCAGAGGACCACCCTGTGGTAATGAATGATAGAGAAGTTTGGCGAGAGATTATCATGGATATTCGTGCTAATTGCGCAACATGATATATATATATATATATATATATATATATATAGAGAGAGAGAGAGAGAGAGAGAGAAAATAGAAAATGAATGAGAAAAGTATTGGCATATAAAGGTGCGCATGCTAAAATAGCAGAGCAGATTTACAATCAAATATTAGTTTCATGCTTACTGCAATCATCAGATGTTAAAAATATCAAAACTTTAACCTTTTGACAGTCTCGTCTGATGTATTGCAGTAGGCATGAAACTAATAGGTACGAGATATTAAATCTACAATATCTAATATTTGACTATATATATATATATATATATATATAACAAGTTTGTTTTTTATCATTTTTTTAAACACAGATTTAACGTCATAACATTACATCACGTGAACACGATCCACGTCACATAAACGTTAAACAAGCCACAGTTTAAAAAACAATTTTTAGCATTATAACATTCCATCGCGTGAAAACGCTTCACGTTTATATAAACGATAGAAAAACTACCGGTTTTGAGTTATGAGTCCAAATCATCCATAATGCCATTACTCTGATATATATATATATATATATATATATATATATATATATATATATATATATATATATATGCCTGTGTTTGCACAGTACTAAGCTATCACGTTTTTTAGTTTATGCCTAAATCTGGCACTAAATTTCAGCATTTTCTATTCACACAATCTTGAACATAATCTCTCTCTCTCTCTCTCTCTCTCTCTCTCTTAGTGACATTTATGGGTTTCCGTTTATATTCCGTGCCACCTTTTCGCAATGTCATTTGATTGGCTCGTTAGCCATCACAACCCGGGGACATGTTGATATTTAAAATTCCTTTATTGAACCCCAAATTTCCTTTCAAATGAAAAACTCCGTTGTTCCCATTGCTCACGCGTCTTAGACTATTGCCCTTGTTTTGGTTGTTATATTCACATCGCCACAACCACTCTAATCTCCGGCCTTCTTCGGCTGACTTTTGTCATGGGTAACTGTTATGTTCTTACATACAAATAAAATATGGAGCACTGAATGAAAATAAAACACCCACATGTACTTGGATTCAAAAGCGCATACACGAGAAACTGTCAGTAACCAAGCGCCGTTGACTTCATGTCCACACACCCCTCACTATAGACGCTCTATTAACGATGGCACCTCACGTGGAGTAATGGTTAGCAAGCTAGATTCGCAGACAATTGTTAGTGAGTTCGAGTCTCACTGGGCGCCCCATATTTCTGACCTTGTGCCACATCTAAGCTAAGCTTTGTAAATAACTATCAACGATGTTGAGAGTATATATATATATATGAATTTGAATCTTACTAAATAAACACCGACATTGTTTAGCGTAGCCTTGTCGACGGTAACATGAAACTTTAGACAATTAATAAATCGGGTTAGCTCAGTCGGTAGATCGTTCGGCTAGAAACCACAAGGTTCCTAGTTCGATACCGGCCCGCGCCAACTCAGCGTATGAATAGCATAGGGATCTGTGCGGTAAAGTAAGGAGCTGGTGGTAGGTGTGGCACTCCACCTCAGATGCAAAAACAATCTCCTTGGTCTAGCGCTAGTAAAAAAGGGGATAGTCTCCCTCGCTGATAGGCTGGTACCGACTTTAGGTCATCCAGACGACTTACTTTTATGTATAAAAAGCAATACATTTCATGGAAATACCCGAAACCACTTTACACCTGATGATGGCACTTGGTAGTGCCGAAAGTACTAGTGTAAGAACGTTTGGTGGATTCATTCACCAATTCCACCCCAATGTCCAGAAATTGAAACGGATAGAAGAGAAACTCGTCAGACAGGAAATTTCTGTCGAGTTCAACAAAACATGCACATATATATCTCCTCAAGCTCGTGGTCTAATGGCTAGAGTTGTAGGAAATGGACTCGTCGACCCGAGTTCAATTCCTGGACGAAGCTGTTTGCATTTGAGATAGCGCTAATACTCTTGAGAAAGGTATTAATCCAGTTATCCCTCCAGCTATGGGTAAATAGCAGGGCAGACATGGCTAGGTAACCTGTTTAGGAGAAGGAAAACTCTGAATTCAAACCTGTTAAACTCCGCTTAAGAAACTGACCTTGTGCCACATCCTGCTCGTACGGAGGGGTTGGTAAATGTAAAATATATATATATATATATATATATATATATATATATTCTCAATCTATTGGTCGTGAGTGGGTTAAAATGTCATACAGATGAGCTGTTTTTATGGTTTAGTTTCTTTCTAATACACATCTTATTTATCTGTCTAATAGTCATTCTTTGTGCTTACACACATTTTTGCACAGACGTCAAGAAAAAGAAAAGCATACAGATTGCTCTCTTGCAAATAGTCCCCCCCCCCACTCGCAACCCCCACCTGAAGACAATCTACTCACATCACCCCCCCCCAATTCTTGCAGCCACATCTATTCAGGGGTGTCAGCGACGAGGTGATCGCTTTGGCGTGTTGAGCCAATCACCCAGAAGGCATTTTCAAGTTGAAAGTCTCTTTTGCAAGAGAATAGAAGATTGGGGGGGGGGGTCAGTTGGGGGGGGGTGCAAGTTGGTTTGCCAGAATTTTGGACGTATTTATGGCTGCGAGGCACGCAGCCGACAGTGTGTCCATCAACGTCTGGCTGAATTTGTATTTATGGAGTGGACAGAAGTAAATTTAAATTTTGGAAATGAAATTGGGCACAACTAAAGGTAGGTGGGTAATGAAAGAGAGAGGGGAGGAGATAAAGAAAGGAAGAAAGAAAAGAAGGAAGTACTCGAGAGAGTGTGTTTTGTGTGTATGTGAGACAGACAGACAGACGAAGAAAAGAAAAGAGAGAAAGTTTATTTTATTCTGTGAAGTACGCGAGAAAGAGATAGTCAGAGAGAGTGTGTATATTTGTATGTGTGTAAGAGAGAGTGACAGACAGACAGTGAAAGAGAAATGAAGTAAGAAAGACAGAAAGACTCACATATTCTGGGAAGTACGCAAAAAATAGTATGAGAGACAGACAGAGAGGGGGAGGAGAGAGAGAGTGTGTGTGTAGAGGGGAGGAGCAGAGAGAGAAAAATTGTGGATGAATAGAGAATGGCGGTTAAAAAAAAAGTAGACAAACCTTTCTCTTTTAGCGATCACGTGGCACCTTTTTTTTTTTACCTAGTTCTCATTCGCGCTTTTGATTGGTTTATTATAGAGATACCCAATTTTGTCGTCTGCTAGGTTTTTAAAAACAAATTAAAATTAATTAAATCTATCAAACTTTTGTCTAAAATGATAAGTAGTAACATAATGACCATCATTAAAAAAAGAAAAACATCATTACATATGCAGTTGATTTTTAATTGATTTAAAACGATTTGTTTTGGACGCGATCCGCCATTTTGTCGCTTTTTCAATGGTTTTAGGCGCTTGTTTACAATTTTACCGTAACATTCGCGATTGCAAAGAAATTTACCAAAAATCAGGTAATTATCCGATTTTAATGAAATTTTCAGTATTGATTTATCAATTAATGAATTTTATAATGCATTAGTTATTTTTTTTCAAAACTTTAATTTAGTAATTTTGCTATGAAAAATTAATATATAAAATTCATTTAAAATATGAAAAGCCTGATGTTAAGTTTAAAATCTTATATTTTTAGATTCTAAAAATAAATATCTATTTAATGCAAACCTTATTTTGTTACATCAAAGTATACTTTTTGAAGAAAATGTGTGTGTGTATAATGGACTCTCCCGTCGATTTTCGACGTATGAGGGTTCATACACACAATGAA
>CM042151.1:62961266-62963766 GCA_023376005.1 Doryteuthis pealeii | reverse complement strand
CCTGAACTTTTGCTGGTAATCTGAAATAATTATTGCAATTTTCTGTCATAAATCTTCGTTTTCTCTTCCCACCCCACCTCCATCCCAACACAACACACCATTTTACAAAGAAAGAAACAACACTTTCCGGTAGGATTTGTGACATGAACGATATGTCTTTTTTGGCCCATTTTTAAAAAACTGATTATGATATTTTATGACAGTTTTTTTAAATGCCTCTTTCTTCTTTAAATAGTCACAAATGAGAGGGTTGTTGGCGGTGGGAGTTATCTCCCCTGGTACCAAACACTACCACCACCTTGATAATTTATGAATACGATGCAAAGATGTTTTGGGGGTGGGTAGTGTGGTCGATTTGTTCTGTTCTTTGTCTATTGATAATGATTCACCCCTCCCTCCCATTCAACCTCTGAAAAATATTTAAACTCTTGCTGAATATGTCTCTCTTTATTTGTACTTTAGGTACCACCAATTTTCCCTATGAAATTTACCCCGCCCTATTTAACACAGCGAAACTTGAATAAAGGTTAATATCTTCTTGAAAATTTTTTGTTCGTTCAAAAGAAGAAACATTAAACAAACGCCTGATGATTTTTAAAAGAATTTCAGCTCAGAGAAATAATAAAAATTATAAACGAAATACAATGTTTACATTTTTGCACCATTAAATCAATTGAAATTTAACGTAGCCAAAAACAAGTTATGACTAGAGGCTTTTAAAAAAAATTCTATGAAAAATCAATTAATGGTCCGATTTTCACGAAAAAATTTCAGAATTGCTTACCTTTTGATGAAAATATGTCTGAAATAGTTTTTTTGTAAAATATATTAGGGGAAATATTTTTTACGAGGTATGCCCACCCCCATTTTATTTTATGAAATATGAAAAAATGAACCGACAAAAAAAGGTTTTTAATTTTTTTCTATAAAGATAAGTGTCTGAATAATTATATCAGAAGATTTTAATAAGTTTCAATGCGGGAGCTTTTTCTTAAAAGAACCATGAATACAGAATTCTGCAAAAAAAATATCAATAAAGAAATTGATCTTGTTGTAAAAACTGTTTAAAACGGACTGTTTTACTTATTTTTCAAGATAACGGTGAGAAATTTTTCCCCAATCGGATAATTTGATCTTTGAATTATGTGCTTTTCTTTGTAACAACTCTTTATGTTCTTTATTTCTTTCTTTTTTCGAGATTTTAAAATAAAAATTCAAAAATATTTACGTTTCTTCCTTCAATGTGGCCTAAACTGATCACGTGACGTATTTTGGTGGTACCTATCGAATACGCTGACTGTATCCCCTGCAGAGGGGTAAAATTCTCCTAATCCTGAAAGAAGGTATGACTCTAAATTGCATCTGATAGTTGGGCTACAGGTCTGGATATCTAGGGAGTGTGGAGTACCCCATATTTGCCATTACTCCCAGGTCAACTCTGACACGGAGTGGTAGTACCTTTTAGGGTTCCAACTATGGGTTAAATCGATCTGTTTAGAAATTATTCCTAATCGATAAGTATATTTAGTATCATATAACTAAAAGTGATTTGTATTAAGAATAGTTACTTTAAGTTATAATTGTTTATTAAGGTTTATTATTAGTTACTTGAAATCATAGAACTGTGTGCAAACAAATGACTATTATTTTTCAATAGAAATAATTAGATATAATTATTAGTATTAGATAGGAATACTTGAAACCATAGAACTGTTTGCAAATTATTAGTATTAGATAGAAATACTTCAGATCATATAATTGCGTGCAAAAAAAAAAAAAAAAAAAAAAAACTCTTAAGAAACAGCTACACAAAAATGTAAATCTAAATCTATAATGAACACAGTTACCTAACCTTTAGGCATAAAATAACCCTAGACGGTTGACGTGCTGTTAAAGATTAATCAATCAATGAAACTTTTTGGATTTTTTTCTAATCCGATATTTAAGGTATGAGTAAAATGGCTGCATATGTATATACGAAGACAGAAAAGAACAATGAATGAAACCTTTTTTTTTACTATTTTTTTTTCTTCAAAATATTCCCTTTGGCATTCAGCGAGTTTTCCACTGGTAGAAGCACCACAGTGCCACAACTTGATACTTTTTGATTAGCAGTCTTGATATTCAAGGTGTTTCATAAAAGTGTCGAGCTTGAAGCTGTATTTACCAAGATAGAAATGAACAATGAAATTAACATTAATTGTTTCAGAACACAAGGTGTGTCAAAAAGTACAAAAAATCTCGATATTTTTTGACACACCTTGTATTTTGACCAAAATCATTTTGACAAAACTGAATAGTGTTCAAAAGCAGCGCCCCCCCCCCCATTCACAAGACCCAGCAACTCTCTATTGTGACTTATTGTTTCCTTAACTGAATATTCATCTCAACAGCTTGTGGATTTGGAGGACATTAAAAGAAATTAAACTGTACAGTTTTATGCTATACTTGAAAACTAAATTTGGAGGTGCTTCAACCAATGAAAAACTCGCTGGAATAA
>CM042151.1:62948766-62956266 GCA_023376005.1 Doryteuthis pealeii | reverse complement strand
ATAACCCTAAACAAGTTCATATGCTGTTTAAATATATCAATCAATCCATTTTATTTTATTTCCTTCTATTTTCTTTTTCTATCTCTTTTCTCTTTACCCCTTCTCTCTCCCCCCCTCTCTCTCTCTCTCTCTCTCTCTCTCTCTCTCTCTCTCTCTCTCTCTCTCTCTTCAACTTCATTCATTTCTATCTCATTTTCTTTCTCTCATTTTTCCTCTTCTTCTTATCTTCCTTAGTGTCTTTCTCCTCTCTCTCTCTCTCTCTCTCTCTCTCTCTCTCTCTCTCTATATATATATATATATATATATATATATATATATATATATATACCTCTTCTTCTTCTTCTTCTTCTTCTTCTTGGTTCCTTCTTTTCCTCATCCTTTCTTCCTCTTTGTCTTTTTCTCTTTCCCAAAATTATGTTCTCTCTCTCTCTCTCTCTCTCTCTCTCTCTCTCTCTCTCTCTCTCTCTCTCTCTCTCTCTCTCATTGTTCCTTACTTTATTCTTTCTTTCCTTCACCTTTATTCATTTCTATCTCCTTTGCTCTCTCTTCATTTTTTCCCATTTCTTATTCTTTTTTCGTGTCTTTCTCCCCCCTCTCTCTCTCACTCTCCTTCCTTTTCTACTCTCCCCTCCCCTTTCATAGTTCTTCCTTTCCTTATCCTGTCTCCCCCCGCCTCTAACATCATTCTAGTGCAATTTGTTTTAACTTTTAATTGAGTGGAACTCTTCACAGGAGGGAGCCTGTTAAGATCTAAAAAATAAAGAACATGGTACCCAAAGGTTAGGGTTCCCTGCCCTTAAATGAATTAATATGAACTGCCCTGCTGAGCTAACAGCTGTCTTCAGACTATTAGGAGTCTCAGAAGTTAAAGAAAAGCTATTATATAAATAGCATTTTGTACATCCCAGTCTCTGTGCGCAATTTTTTGTCCAGAAAGGAATCAGTTTATTTTAAAGAACCGGTTGTGGGGCTTTGATGTCATTTGGCGACCAATCAGAGAGGACCTCAGAAAAACAAGAAAGTTTCTAAAAACCAAGTTCCATAGCGGAAATATTGTTACAATTTATGTGGTAGCCTGAATTGTTGACAGGCCCTGTAGCGAGAATTCAAGGGGGCCATTGGTTTTCAGATCGGGGAATAGAAAACTACCAGGATGGTTATAGCTCTCTGACCCCTAGAGGCGCGAATCTCGCACATCACGTGATTAGAGTTAGAGAACCAGTTTAAACCCGTCGTTGGAGCAGAGAGCATCTCTCTCTTTTGAGGTTGAATCTCACTCGCGCAGCGAATAAGAATGGGCTAAACTAAATAAAATCTTGATCAAGAAATAAAAGTCTTGTGAGTTGATTAATTACAATGATTAGAGTTAGCCCAGAAGAAGCCCTTAGAAACAGTTAGAAGACTAGACGATAAGATGACAGCCAGATAAGAAGTTAGCAGATGTAGTAAAGAAATGAAGTAACGAGTAAGTCTCTACTCAACTTTGTCTGTCTGTCTGTCTGTCTGTCTGTCTCTCTCTCTCTATATATATATATATATATATAATCACCTGAGTTTCTCCCTCATGTATATACCCGATGTTCGACGTATGATATTATAAGAGGTATATAACAATATCATCAAGAGTATAACAACTTTGTAAAATAGTGAAGACTATTCTAAAAATTGACAAGGGAGGTAATCCGATAGATAAACCAAAGAACAAGAAAATTAATGGAGCATTGGGGATTGCGGACTCAAAGCATACACTAAAAGAGCAAAGAAAGACTAATTACAAAATACACTCTTCCATGGGGTTACGCAGTCAGCACTGAGTGTGCTGTGTCTTGGCTATGACACTAAACTGCATTATTAAAAAAAAAATTATGTTAAAAGCTTTCGAAACGCACCAATTATTTGTTAATCATCAGACCAATTCACATTATTCGGCGCTCTTCCAATATGTGATCTACCGAATGGTTTCTAATCCAATATGTGATCTACAGAATTGTTTAGATACCAATATGTGATCTACCCATTAACTACCCATTATTTCCCCATTAAAACTAGCAAACTTCGGAGTTGTTAAACTACGTAGTTGTTTACATTCTAATATATGGTCTACTAACCCTAACCTTAACCCTAACCCTAACCCTAATGGGTAGATCACATATTAGAATGTAAACAACTGGGTAGATCACATATTGGATTAGAAACCATTCGATAGATCACATATTGTAAGAGCACCTATTATTAAGTCAAAGACACTATACAGTGTCCGGTGGTGAGGTTCCAATTCTCGAGGTTTGGCGATTGTGGAGTACCCCTTCATTGTCATTACTCTGAGGTCCTCTATGACCCGATGTAGTAGTACCTGTTAAGGCCACTTGTATGGCTTAAATAGGGAAAAATTGAGCTTGAAAAAAAGTTGAGTTTTAAGAACAGATGTTGAATACCCATCAAGAATGAATAAAACAAACCGTCTTCGGCACAAAAGTAACCCAACAAGGACTGACATGCCGTAAAATCCAACCAACTAAGTGTGCTTGTGTACTGTGTGATCGGTGCATTTACAATAAGCAATGTCTTGTGCAAGTTTTTTTTTTAATCATCACTCTTACGGAAATCTGTCATGTGTCACTTGTCACATACCTACTTTGCAGATTTACCTCCCAGGTAAGTCTGGGTGATTATCTCACGGCTCTCGCGTAAACCATAGATAAATAAAAAAGATCACAATTTTGACCTAAAAAATCACGTATAATAAAACAAAACGAAAAATACAAAACAAAACAATGCTCTGGGTATTTTTTATATATCTTCATTTCAAGTCAAATTAATCTCTGTCTGTCTGTCTGTCTCTCTGTCTGTCTCTCTGTCTCTGTCTGTCTGTCTGTCTGTCTGTCTGTCTCTCTCTCTCTCTCTCTCTCTCTCTCTCTCTCTCTCTCTCTTGTGTGCGCTTTCTCTCTCTTGGTCTCCACCCCTCTTTCTCTTGACCCACTCTCTCTCTCTACCTTGAAAATATAAAAACACCATTTTATTTTATTGAAAAATACTCTCCCCTCTCTTTCTTCCTTTTTTCTCTGTCTGTCTGTCTGTCTGTCTGTCTGTCTCTCTCTCTCTCTCTCTCTCTCTCTCTCTCTCTCTCTGTCTCAGAGATTTAACGGTGTTTGGTAACCATCAGTTTCTTGCCTATGTGCTTGTCAGACCAAATCTGGAATTTTTCTGATGATGGCATAGGCGAGAAACTGACAGTCACCAATTGCCGTTTACTCTTTATCTACGTTATCCTAACTGTATGTATGCTTATATGCGAGAAACTGTCAGTTACCAAGCATCGTTGACTTAATATATTCGCTACCCTAATATTAATATATCTATATCTATCAATATATATCTATCAATATATATATATATATGTATATATATAGAACAAATGAACAGCCACTAGCAACAACTTCAGTTCTAGTAATCTTCTGTAGAAGGGATTTTTATCCCGAAATATTAAGAATTGAGAATAGATCACAGGTTAACAAACAACACCACAGTTACCTTTTTTTTTTCTTTACACTTGCATTGTGATAGCCTTCAAAACCAACCAACAAACCAATATTAACACAATGCTTCAAGCAAATTACAAAACCCTTTTATATATCATATATATATATATATATATATATATATATATATATATAATCCTTTTTTTTTCTTTTCTTTTCCTTACATAATTATAAGTATTAAAACAGTTATCATCAAAACGTAACCCAGCTGATGTCTTTTCTTTCAACGCTTCACCTTTTCCAAATGACCTAAAGCAAAAAGAACATCAAAACGAAAACGAGGCCCAATTTCAGAAATGACTGAACTCAAGATTTCCCAGCATCCTTTACTTTGTTGCCAATAAAACTTGATGAGTCATTCAGTTTTGCTTCTCTTTCTCCAGACAAATGAATGAAAATGGCCTGATTAATATTTATGAAATTCTAAAACCAACAATGATAAACTGTTTGGAATTTTTTTTCTTGGTTTTCCTTTGTGAAATCGAGAATGGATTTGAATCCCATGAGACATTAATAATTTATTTTAGAGTTCATCTATGTTATATTTTTTGGCACAACTTCGTGAAATAATCATATTTTGCGGGGACAACTGATTGTTAATAGGATTTTGAATATAGTTCTTTGGCACACCAACAGCTATAGAGTGGTCATGGAAGTCAGACATTAATAATTTATATCAGTATTATTTTAGGGACATAACTTAATGAAATAATATTTTTGAAGAACTGATTGCTAACATAATCTTAAAAGTAGTTTATGACACACCAACAGCTATAAAGTAGTCATAATAATTAGATATTAATAATTTATATCAGAATCGGTCCGTATTATTTTGGAGGCATAAAAGTAAAAAGAAAAAAAAGTAAGTAAAATCGACGGGGTGACCTAATGTCGGTATCTGCCAGACAACGAGGGAATCTATCCCCTTTTCACTAACTCTAGACCAAGAAGATTGTTTTTGCGTCTGACCTGGAGCGCCACATCTATCATCAGCTCCCCACTTTACCGCACAGTTCCCTGTGCTACTCATACGCTCAGTTGGCGAGGGCCAGTATCGAACCAGGAACCTTGCGATTCCTTGGCAAGTGCTCTACCGACTGAGCTAAACCGGCCCTATAGCTTATGAAATAATACTTTTTTCAAGAACAAATTGCTAACATTATTTTAAAAGTAGTTCTCTGGCACACCAACAGCTATAGAGTAGTCATGGAAGTTAGATATTAATAATTTACTAGCAGAACCTGCGGACAGTATGATAATTTAATTATTGCAACGCTTGATATATTTACTTTAAGATAAAAAGGGTTGGGTGTCTGAATGAGAGCAATTTGAAGAATACGGTCGGGATTTAATCATATAGGTGCTAGGGCTTGACATGACCAGCCGATTGATACACTCAACTTATTCTAAGCCCCGACATAGGATAAGCTTTAGTTTATGTCATACTCAGGACCCATCCTTTTTAGGGGTACACTCAGCCTATTCTAAGCCCACCGGAGCTTTAGTTTAGTGTCATACTCAGGACCACCCTCCTTTTAGGTACACTCAGCCTATTCTAAACCCCGCCGACATTATGGAGTTGTGCTTAGGACAATTATGTATTAGAGAACATATTCTAGATTTAATGAAGGAAAATATTATCTAAACGTTTGTGATATAGCACTATCAACCATATTTTCGTTCATTATCAAGATTATTTAATTTGTCTTCTAATCAAGTTTTTCCGTTTCAAAATGGCCGACAAAATATATCGACCATTATCAGGAGGATATCAAATTATTTGATTTATATCATTTCATATTTATTTTTTATTTATTTATTATCTTTTATTCTGAGATAAAGTAACATTATATAAATTAAATAATTTTAAAAAAATCTTTGGTCATTTTTGCAATTTTAATTTTTTTCTTTTCATTTCCTTGAGTGGTGGAAGTTGTTGATGGGGCTAATTTACAATTTCATTGTTATTGTCTTAATTGTTTTATGTAATTACTGGTTTGAAGTGTAGACTTTAGGGACTGAAAAAAAAAAACGAGTCAGGAGAGCCTCCTAAGATTAAGAGAAAAATATTTCATTTTTTAAGTTATGAATTTTTACTATTATTACTTGCAAATATATGAACCCTCCACCGGGTGCAAGTGTTTAAGGTTTAATGTGATAAAATATTATATTAAATTAGAAAGGCTACTGAAACTAAATAAGATTGCAGATGAAATGATTTGAAACAGAGGAGGGTATAATCGAAACATAGAACAACTGAAACTTACTCTTTCATCACTCCCGCCTTTCATTGCTAAATTTTCCTAATTTAACTATTTAGTTTAAATAAGAAGTAAATAATGAAATTATTGTTATTTTTTCTTGTTAATGGATTTCTTTTAAGATTTATCCTCGAGATTTTTGCTCATATTCATTAAAAGGAAACCAAACAATTAGAAATCAATAATACTAAACACATATTTATTAAAATCAAATTTTTAAAATCAATATGCAAATTAGCCTTCGTTCACACTGTAAACCTCTATTCTATTGCATATATAAATACAATTGCATGTTATTAGTATGTAGATATGGAAAACAATTTTGTTGATAATTGAGGTTTAAATGAATATAAAATCATGGAGAATGTGATGTAAATAATTAAGGGAATTGTGATTTGAATAGTAATATAGTTTCGGTGAGAGACAGACAAACACACTATCTTTCATTACTACTTTTTCTCAATCTTCTTGTTGCTTTAAATTCTTTTTTCAGATTAGTCACTTTATGTATTTATAATAAAAAGATAATGGCACAGAATCATTATGTAGATTAGTTGTCAGAAGTTTATGTGCATGAGGTTATATAATATATATCAAGATTACGGGCACTTCTCGCAAGCTGGGTTCACAGACCATTGCTAGTGAGTTCGATTCTCATCGGCCCCCCATACTTCTGGGCTTGTTCGATATCTAAGCTAAGCTTAGTAAATAACTATATATTAAGATTACTCATCACTCTGACTTTCACGCACACGATATTCAGGTAAGCTTATCTCTATACGTCTGAAGCACACACATATAGACACACATACATATATATATATATATGTGTGTGTGTGTGTGTGTGTAACCGAAACGTTATAACGTCGACTTCCCCATCAAGTATAAATTTATCTTTTTGTAATACTTCGTGTGTTTTTCTATTTTCTACGTACTGTCAGATTTGATTCCCTATTTACTCCCCCCCCCCCTATATATATATATATATATATGAGAGAGAGAGAGAAAGAGAGAGAGAGAGCATATATACTCTGAATGTGCATATATGCATGCGCGCACATGTGTGTGTGTGTGTATACATGCTTGAAATCAATGTGTGTGTACCTGTGTGTACGTGTACACTGGATATGTACAAAATATGTATCTTCGTTTTTTGTGTCTCAGTTTTGAGTGCATGGGTAACTAAAGACCATCTCTCTCTCTCTCTCTCTCTCTCTCTCTCTCTCTCTCTCTCTCTCTCTCTCTCTCTCTCTCTTAAGATTGGACGGGTCGTATTGGGGGTAACCCACCCCTCTTCCCTCATCAAATACCTTTGGACAGACATTTTCACATGAATAGGTTTTTACCCAGTCACTTGGTAATTCCCTTCGTTAACTTCACTTTGTAAGGAGTCATGGGCGAGGAGGGGTTTCTAGGGTATTTCTCTTGTTCATGTTGTTTTTGTTGTTGATGTTGTTGCTAGTGCAATCATCTCTCTCTCTCTCTCTCTCTCTCTCTCTCTCTCTCTCTCTCTCTCTCTCTCTCTCTCTCTCTCTCTCTTCCTTGTCCTCTCCTCACGCCTCATATATTCATTATTGTGTACAATGCATTTAAGGTGCGATTGTTACCATTGGTTTCAAGCAGCGTGTTAGCCACTTAAAGTCATGACAACGCGCTTGTTAAGAAATGCAATATATATATATATATATATATATATATAT
>CM042151.1:62911266-62943766 GCA_023376005.1 Doryteuthis pealeii | reverse complement strand
CTAACAGGGCGCAGTAAAATCGTATGTGAAAACATTTTATAACATATTCATAGCTATGAATATGTCATAAAATGTTTTCACTTTAACAGCATTTTGTGGTATTTTCATATCTTTTTATCTATACTCATACCGTCGGATTCATTTCCTTTCTTTTAACATATATATATATATATATATATATATATATATGTGTGTGTGTGTGTGTGTGTGTGTGTGTGTGTGTTGGCATACTTCCGTCTACTAAAGACGATGGTATAGTGTCCATTTTGAAAAAAATCTGCAACTGCGTGAGTGGCTGAACAGACCAATTTTGAATGGCAATCTCTGGTGCAGTGACTGCAAAGAAACAGTGATGTTTGCTAGAGTTGCTGTTGTCTCTCCTTCCTTTTGGCTCTCTTTTCCGTGGCAGCTACGTTCCACTTTTTTTCACTCCTTTTCGTTCCTTGTTTGACGAGGAGTTGGCAGGTCGCACGTCGCACGGTCTTCTGCACAAGCCTCCTATGTGTTGGTATTAATGTGGCATGTCATCATGTTTATCGTGCAGACACTGCTTCTAGACTGCACCCATTGATGAAAATGTCATATATATATATATATATATATATATATATATATATATATATATGAGAGAGAGAGAGAGAGAGAGAGTAATAACGTATGTCTTTAGTTATATATATAATTCCTTAGTTTTTTGTTTTTTTTGTGTGTGTGTGTGCGGCCTAATTTTCGTGACAACGTGGAATCATTAATTACAATAAGTGGTTCTAATTTCTGTATATATATATATATATATATATATATATATATATATATATATATATATATATATATATGGCATAGTATATTCCAAATGAGTCTTCAGTTGTTGAACCTGGGGTTAGTCATGTCTCCGATTAAGTATATTTATGACTGCGTGTATGGTGTGTGTCAGCCTGCTAGTGTGTATGTTATATATACCCAGATATCAAGCCTCTATATGTACGGCAACCTTTAAACACAGTAATTATATATATATATATATATATATATATATATATATATTGCCTAATGATCTTGAAAACCTGAAACTATTAATTACAATTAGTGGTTTTAGATATATATATATATATATATATATATATATATATATATATATATATATCAGAAAAGACGTATTTGCCATTGTGCTCCCAAAGGAGTCTTTAGTTGGTGAAACCGGGGTTAGGTATGTCTCCAATTAAATATATCTCAGTGTGTGTATCTGTGTGTAGCTATATAATATATGTATAGATTTACCTATATATGTGTACAATAATATATGTAAGTTGAAAAAAGAAATGAATTCGACGATATGCTGAAAGGAAAAATAAATAAAGGAAAAAAATGTTGAATGGGCCCGAAACACGTTAGTAACTCATATCAAATCTATTTTATCCATTCAACATTTTCTTTCCTTTTTTAAAAATTTTCCCTTCACAATAATATGTATATATATGTAATAATATATATAATATGTATATATATATGAAGATTGAAGTACATATCTAATTATATCTAAATATGCACTATATATAAACATGCACTTTTAGATGTATTTATCAAAGTGTATTATATAATGTTAGCAAAAATGATACACACGTCCGTGTGCGCAACAACTCACATGCGCGTGCCTCTGATATTTAGACATGTTGTATACGTGTTGTATGAAACATTTGGGATATAGGAAAACGTTTTTCTATGTGGTTGAAATCGTCAGGCTGGCTTAAATTCGGTATCAGCCAGACAGTGAGCGAGTATATCCCCTTTTCATTAGTGCTAGACAAAGAAGATTGTTTTTGCATCTGGGGTGAAGTGCCGCATCTACCATCAGCTCCTTGCTTTATCGCATAGATGCCTGTACTACTCATACGCTGAGTTTGCGAGGGATTTTATTGAACCTGGGTCCTTGTGGTTCCTAAGCGGACGCTCTGGGGGCCCTAAGGTAAAATCCACTTATAATTCTTCTTGTGGTATTGGTGTTGCGGTGTGAATAAAAATGTATGTGGTCATTTTTGGAGGTGGTTTTGTGCTATGCATATCTTATCGGTACTTCCAGTACGATAACACCTTTTATAAGCAAAAATTTGTCCTACCCATGGGTTCACTTCTAAATGGCGTCTTGGAATGACAGTACCAAGAATTCTTAGAAGATGGACCATTTAAATATACACGTGTTAATGGGAGTAAAACGAGGAAATTAATCCGACAATATGCGGAGAAATGTAGACAAACACGGATGTTACAAAGGATGGAAATTTACTATTGGTCGTAGTGTCGATGTTCGAACATTTCGGTTTATATAGAAACCTTCTTCAGGACAATATGAAACAAGTTTGAAACTTATTCAAAACATCCATCATCCTTTTAACAACAAAAATTTTTTTCCTTTACTTATTTCATATTATCCTGAAGAAGGTTTCTATATAAACCGCAATGTTCAAACATTGACACTACGACCAATAATAAATTTCCATCCATTGTAACATCCCGTGTTTGTCTATATTTCTCCACATACGTGTTAATGTAAACGTACATGCGCGTATGTTTACGCATATTTCGTAAGTTTACATTGAAATTACATATTAGTATTGCATTGAGTGTGTGTATGTTTATACATGTTCGTGTATGTGTGTGTGTGCGTGTTTGCTTATGCACATTAGCACACCTTTCCTCTCTCACTCTTCTCTTCCTCTTACTCTCCCCCCTCTTCATGTAGTGTGTGTGTGTTTATACATGTTAGTGTGTGTGTGTATTAGCATATGCACATTAGCACATCTTTCTTCTCACTCTCCTCTCCCCTACTCTCAATATAATGTATGTATGTTTATACATGTTCGTGTGTGTATGTGTGTGTGTGTTAATGTAAACGTACATGCACGTATGGTTTTACGTATATTACGTATGTTCGGGTTAGCTCAGTCGGTAGAGCGTTCGGCTAGAAACCACAAGGTTCCGAGTTCGATACTGGTCCCCGCCAACTCAGCGTATGAGTAGCACAGGGATCTGTGCGGTAAAGTAAGGAGCTGATGGTAGGTGTGGCGCTCCACCTCAGATACTAAAACAATCTCCTTGGTCTAGCGCTATTGAAAAGTGGATAGACTCCCTCGCTGACTGGCTGATACCGACTTTAGGCCGCCCCGACGACTTTACTTTTTACTTTACATTGAAATTACATATTAGAATTGTATTGTGTGTGTGTATGTTTATACATGTTCGTGTATGTGTGTGTGTGTTTGCATATGCACATTAACACATCTTTCCTCTCTCACTCTCCTCTCCCTCTTACTCACCTCCCCCTCTCTCAATGTAGTGTGTGTATGTTTATACCTGTTTGTATCTCTCCCTCCATCTCCTCTCTCTCTCTCTCTCTCTCTCTCTCTCTCTCTCTCTCTCTCTCTCTCTCTCTGTGTGTGTGTTTGCATATGCACATTAACATGTCTTTCCTCTCTCACACATCTCTCACTCTTACTCTACCCTCCCCCTCTCTATATAAGTGGATGTTTGAGTATGATTTTATTTTTTTAGATCTGTTTTTAAGAATATTTACGAGCACTCCTTGTCCGCATCTATAAGAACAATCAATCTAGGTGTATATTTATCCGAATATATGCAATATAAAGTAAATGAACCTCAAAAGCAAGGGGAGGACCCGAATACAAGAAGAAAAAAAGGCTCACCCTGCCGGTTACCCAACCCTCCCGCGCTCTTACCCCCTCCGAGGCCCTAACCCCCAAGAACGAGACAGGGGATCCCCAGACACCAAAAGCAAGTCATCATTTTTCTGACATCCGTGAAGGCAACCCGGATTGGTTTACTCAGTATCCATGTCCCAAAAGGCTCCCACATTGTGATAGTGAAGGACGGGGGGCAAGATGAAACGGGGGGTGCGGGTGGTGCCGTGCTTACAACCCCCTCCCTCTCTCTGACCTTCATAATAAGATCTGATCTCTCCTTTCTCTGCTAGTTTGTCGGAGTCTGTCTGTAAACACTCCATTAAAACAAAATCCCCACCCCTCCGTTTCTCACAATAGTGTGGGTGGTTGGGTGTATTTGAGGCAATTGGAGAAAGACAAGTTAAACCAATTAGTTTAGTATTTTTTTATTTGTACCCAAAAGTATGGTAACCCCACCCCACTGACCGGCCAGTTCCACCCAGATGAAACATCCCCCCTCTCTCTCTCTCTCTTCTCTCTCTTCTCTCTCTCTTTCTCTCTCTCTCTTTCTTTCTTTCTCTCTATTCTTCTTCTTTCTTTCTTTTTTTTCTTTCTTCGTTTTTTTTCTTTTCTTTCAATTTTTTCTTTTTTTATCTCTCTTACTTTTGATGTCAGACAAAAAACGTATGAGTACACTGATAAACAGACTGATATAATGATTGGGAGAAAGTGACGTTGTCGTGGAGATGGTGATGGTGGGTAGGTAAAGAAGCACACTCAAGGAGATAGATAGATAGATAGATAGATAGTTAAGCAGGCTGGGTGGATAGATAAATAGATAGATAGGCAGGATGGATGGATGGATATATATATATATATATATATATATATATATATATATATATATGAGAGAGAGAGAGAGAGAGAGAGAGAGAGATAAGCAGGCTAGATAGATAGATAGACTGGGGTAGTAGATAGATAGATAGATAGATAGATAGACTGGGGTAGATAGATAGATAGATAGATAGATAGATAGATAGATAGATAGATAAGCAGACATAGATAGATAGATAGATAGATAGATAGATAGATAGATAAGCAGACTAGATAGATAGATAGATAGATAGATAAGCAGACTGAGGTAGATAGATAGATAGATAGATAAGCAGACTAGATAGATAGATAGATAGATAGATAAGCAGACTGGGGTAGATAGATATACTAGTATGATGGGCACAGACAGACTGGAATATAAAAGTTACACAATGAAAAAGTCTTCGCGCTAGAAAAAAAAAGGGGGCAAGAAGCCGACGATTTCCCGTAGAAACTATTACAGATGCGGACTACGCATATGATCTAGTGTTTCTCGTAAATACACCTACACAAACTGAATCAATGCTCGATAGCCTACAGAAGACGACTCGATGGAGGCATCTGATCTCTCTGATCAGATAAAGCGAGAATTCTCCCGAGCAGTAGCCGTATCAGTGCTAATGTATGGCTGCACTACTTGGACTCTAACGAAATGCACAGAGAAAAAGGTAGATGGGAAGTACACAAGAATGCTGCATGGGGTCTTGAACAAATCTTGGAAGCAGATTCAAAACAATCTCCATAGTCATTATTCGGGATTACAATCAGCAGTTTAATCGTGTTATTAAGATAGAAATAAAATATGAAAAAGTCGGAAAGAAGATAGATAGATAGGGAGAGACAGCGTGACATAACGAGAGAGAGATATAGAGAGAGTGTGAGAAAGGGAAAGAGAGAGAATGATAAAGATAAACAAATCGATATGAAATCTACTCCGGTCTGTCTGTCTGTCTGTCTCTCTTTCTAGAGACAGAGACAGACAGAGACAAAAAGAGACAAACAGATAGACAGACATAAACATATCGATATGAAATCTCTCTCTCTCTCTCTCTCTCTCTCTCTCTCTCTCTCTCTCTCTCTCTCTCTCTCTCTCTCTCTCTCTCTCAGACAGAGATTAACCGAGCAAGATAAAGATCTACTCGTATAAACATTTGAGAGACAGACAAACAGACATTAATGAAATCTCTCTCTCTCTCTCTCTCTCTCTCTCTCTCTCTCTCTCTCTCTCTCTCTCTCTCTCTCTCTCTCAGAGCCAGATAAAGATCAACTCGTCTAAACATTTGAGAACTGTTTTCCAAAAGAACAAGATAAATTCTCGAGATGGAACTGCTTTTTTCAACCTCGACAAAATTAAGAGCCCGGATCAATTGCAACCCCCTCCCAATCCCCTTTCTTGTTTTCCCATTCACCCCACCACTAACCCTCAACTAGCATCATCATCATCATCACTAACCTCATCATCATCATCACCCCACCACTAACCCTCAACTAGCATCATCATCATCACCCCCACCACTAACCCTCAACTAGCATCATCACACCCCTCACCCCACCCCACCCCCAATCTAAGGTAAGTTTGTCAGAGGCTGACACTTCTTAATTTTCTATTTCCTCTCAAATTCTTTTTAATCTCAAACCTTCAAAAACCAATCTCCACAACTCATTCATTTCCTCAATCACACGGAACCCCCGCACCCCTCAGCGCACTGCAGATACATAGATTATTTCGAACTAGCAGGACCTGTGGATATACCACAGTATGATAATTTAATTATTACAGCGTTTGCTATGCTTACTTAAGAGCTATTGCAAAATGGTTCGATATATAAAAAGTATAATAATCTTGATTTAACACACTCTCTCTCTCTCTCTCTCTCTCTCTCTCTCTCTCTCTCTCTCTCTCTTTCTTTATTACTT
The DNA here is from genome assembly GCA_023376005.1 of Doryteuthis pealeii. NCBI lineage: Eukaryota > Metazoa > Mollusca > Cephalopoda > Myopsida > Loliginidae > Doryteuthis > Doryteuthis pealeii. Next base: position 62,937,305 of record CM042151.1, on the reverse strand, counting down.
AAATACTTTCGAACGGAGGGTGCATATTTTTACTAGTAAAATAAATTGAAATTGAATAAATTAAACAAAAAATGAATTAATTGAATCAGCTGTTACTGTTACATAGCTTGGAAGAGGCAGCAAAGAATATCAGCCTCAAAGTTTAGCCTCCGATAAAACTGAGTTCATGAGTTTCAAAAAGAACGGAGACATCTCCACACTCGACGGTAAGCCTCTTAAGCCAGTAGAACAATTCACATACCTAGGCAGTAATATCTCATTCACAGAAAACGATGTTAATACACGAATAGGAAAGGCATGGTTGGCCACAAACAAAAGTCATATGGAAATCAATCTCACTGACAAGTTAAAGCGACAATTCTTCCAGGCTGTGGTTATATCAGTACTGCTGTATGGCTGCACCACACACACACACACACACACACACACATATATATATATATATATATATATATATATATAATTTTCCACCATTTACCTGTGATGCACACCTTACATTATTTGATAGGTATGTAGATACTACGTAATTTGATAGTTTTATATTGATTTTTCTATGCTCTTTTTCTATTATTTCTAACCTGTTAACTTATATTTTTTTTCTTTTGCAGGTCCCCCATTTGTGAATCGCACGATCCATCTACGCAGACAGCTGATTGCATACATGGGAAAGAATTACAAGATACCATGTCCTGTAACGGCTGACCCTCCGGCCATCATGGAATGGTCAAAAGAAGGCCAACCTATACATAGTGGTTGGGAAAGGTTCAAGGTGGTCGACACTGGTCTGCGTATCAAGGAAGTTGAAAATGAAGATGGTGGATATTACAATTGTAAAGCAACCAATGGATATGGAAGTGTTAATATCAATTTTACACTCACCGTACTACGTAAGTATAGATTTTAATTCAGATAGTCCTCGACATACGACCTATGTGACTTACGACAACTCACACTTACGACTATGTTAATTATTCCCTGAATGTTTTTGTTGTTTTTTTTGTTTTGTTTTAATGCAGTTAGTCGTCTACTTACGACCTATGTGACTTACGACAGCTCACACTTACGCAATGATGCTGATAGATTTTTAATTTAGTGCGTCCTGGGACACACGGATTTGATTTGAATGAGTCCCTTGGAAATTTGGTGGGTCCCAACTAAAGTCTCTTAATAAATTGTAGGTTTTTTTTTCTATGAACAACTAAAGCCGTCTAACCCCCTACCTTGTACTCCATACAGTGCAATTCGTTTCCAAGAAAATATTAAAATGTACTTACAGTTAGCTTGAAATAATGGGGGAAGAACTGAAAACACTGGGACGTATGGATATGATTTTTCTGCGTCTTTTTAGATTTTTATGCGTCAGTGACGCAGGACACGTATCTATCAGCGTCTCTGCGTACGACTATGTTAGTTACCCTCTGAATGTTTTTGTTATTGTTTTTTTTTTTTTTTTTTTTTTTAATACAGATAGTCGTCGACTTACGAGTGTTTATTTATTAAATGAAAAAATGTTTTAACTGTTATTAGTATATTTACTGCTAAATTTATTAAAAAAAAACTAGTTGAACGTCTACGTGCGGTAATTCTATAGTTTTGCCAGGGGTAGTGTTAAACATTGCAATGCTTTGTTTACTTACTATTTATTACATCCAGAGATGACCAGAAGGCGTCACCCTCACGCTGATATTACATATCTTACCGATCCAATGACTGAAGCCACTGGACACAGGGAGCGAAGGCCGGGTAACATTTCTTGCAGTAGGTTGCCATAAACCGCCTTGTGTGATGTTATGTTCACCAAGCAAGATTATCAGCAGGTCATTGTGAATGATTAATTGAGTGATTGATATTAACGGCATGTCAATCTGTATAGGTCTAGAGGTTAGGGAATCGCTTTCATTGAACGTTTATATTATTTTTGTGAATGATTTTGAGGTACTAATTTACGAGTTTGGTCGTGTCCTGAGTATGACGTTAAGCTGCATCTAATGGTTAAGTTCTAATTCTGAAGCTCTGGGGTGTGTAGAGTATCCCTTCATCGCCATTACTCCCAGGTCAACTCTAACCCGGGGTGGTAGTACCTGTTAGGGTCCCATCTATGGGTTAGATAGAAAACATGAGTTAAAAAAAAACAATTTGAATACCTATCAAGTATGACTAGAACAAAACGTCTTCGGTATAAAATAATCCAGCAAAACAAGTATGGTCAACCATTTGACGTCATCAATTTTTGTGTACGTATCCTGCATACCCTCTTCCACACACAGCACACACACTACTTTAATTAAAGTTTTTTACGCCCTGATTTATCCAATTATCGACAATATTTTTTCCAAATTATTTCAAATTGGAATGGTAAGTTATAATCGTTTGTTCCTTGTTTAATAATTTGGGTTTTTTTTCTTTTAATTATGAAAACTAATGACGTAATTTGGTTAATTCGTTTTCTTGAAGGACGCTAATTATTATTATTAAGTTAATTTATTAGCTAACATTTTTAATTAGCAACAGTAATAAATACTGTCTGGCTCTCTCTAAAAATAAAAAATAAACATTTTTAAAAAATCTACTAACCAATCGGAGACAACGATACAAGTAGTTTGATTCTGAAGTTAGCGCAATGGTTATCGTCGTAGGAATCAACAATCCTAGTTCAAATCCTGAACAAGACTGTTTCGCTTTGGGAAAGGCATAAATCCCTTTCTTCCTGCTATAGATAAATTGTAGGGAAGACTTGGTTCTTTAGTCTTGGTTAAGCAACCAATCTAGGAGAATGAAAACCAGCGTTACTTCGCTTAAAAAACTAACCTTATGTCACATCCTACCCGTAGTGGAGGGGTTGGGTAAATACAATTAAAAGTTGGGACGAGAGTTTCAATGCCAGGGCATTTTAGTAAAAGAACTATGAATACAGAATTCTGTTAAAAAATATCAATAAAGAAACTGACCGTGTTGTAAAAGAACGGACTGTTTTACTTATTTTTCAAGATAATGGTGAGTGATTTTTCCCCACGCGGATAATTTGATCTTTGAATTAGCTGTTTTCTTTGGAACAACTCTTTATGTTTGTTATTTCTTTTTTTTGCGAGATTTCTTTTTAAAGTTAAAAAAATATTCACGTTTCTTCATTCAATATGACCTAAACTGATCACGTTACCTATTTTGGTGGTATCTATAATTCAGCACTTCTTAATTAGGCAACCAGATTAGGAGAAGGAAAATTCTAATTTTAAACCATCAGTATTCAGGCACTCGAAGTTTAACGGTTATCGTCTTAGAAAATTAACTTTGCAACCTGTTGTAACCTAACAAAGGTTACTAAATGAAAAAATAACCAAAACGGAGGTTGGAAATGAAATGGAACATAAACAAAATACAATACTCGTCAGCGGCGTGAAAAAAGTAAACCACTGCTAGTAGTATAAGACTACTCAGTCAGCATTATACTCCTGTATTTATGATGACTGGGACATACCCATTAATGTTCATAGTTAGGGTATATAACACAACTCGAGTTCACATCTTGGACGAGGCTGTGTGCGATTCCTTTCGCGCTAAGGTGTCACATATTTCAAAGTTGATATTTTTTAAATAAAACCAAGGAAAAGATAACTGCTATATATACGTGTCGTCAAGACAGAAATCGTTTCGACATAATATTTGTATTGTAAATTTTTTTAAATCCATTCCTAAATTCATATAAATGCATTTTGGATTTTGTTGGGGGCGTGTGGTCTAATAGTTAGAGTCGTAGGAAATGGTCTCGTCGACTCGAGTTCAATTCCTGGACGAAGCTGTTTGCATTTCACATGGCGCTAATTCCCTTGGGAAAGGTGTGCATTCAACTACTCTCCATACAGCTATAGGTAAATAGCTGGGCAGAATAGGCTATCTAACCATGGCTAGGTAACCAGTCTACGAGAAGGAAAACTCTGAATTCAAACCGCTTAAGACATTGACATTGTGTCGCATCCTGCTCGTCCAAAGGGGTTGGTAAATATATATAAATGTTTTTTTTTTTAATTGCGAAATCGCCAGAGTAGAGATAGAGCTTCTGTATGTATTTACCCAACCCGTTCGCCACAGTTCGGATGTGAGATTTTAAGATCGAAAGTATGGGGTATCCAGCAAGGATCGAACTCGCTTTTCAGTAGTAATAGATCTTTGAGACTAGCTTAATAACCATTACAGAACCATGGGATTACCAATATATCCAATCCGTTATCCACCAGTAGGATGTGACAAAAGGTCAAAAGTATAGGACATCCATCGGGGATGGAACTCGCTTTTCAGTAGTAATAGATCTGTGAGACTAGCTTGCTAATGATTACACCACAATGGCATGTCTAATATACCCAACTCGTTATCACAGGTATGTGACACAAGGTCGAAAGTATGGAGTATTCAGCGAGAATCGAACTCGCTTTTCAGTAGTAATAGATCTGTGAGACTAGCTTGCTAATGATTACACCACAATGGCATGTCTAATATACCCAACTCGTTATCACAGGTATGTGACACAAGGTCGAAAGTATGGAGTATTCAGCGAGAATCGAACTCGCTTTTCAGTAGTAATGGATCTACGAGACTAGCTTGTTAACCATACACCACGATGGGATAGCTGAAATAGATTTGTATACGTGTGGTGCAATGGTTACCGTTGTAGGAAATGGACACGGCGAGATGAGTTCAAATCCTGGACACAACTGTTTGCATTTCACATAGCACTAATACCCTTGGGAAAGGTATGGATCCAATTATTCTCCCTCCAGCTATGGGTAAATAGTAGAGCAGAATAGGCTCTTTAACCTTGTTTATGCAACTAGTCTAGGAGGGAAAAAAACTCTCAATTCAAACCTGTTACATCCGCTTTTAAATTGACCTTGTGCCACATCCTGCTTGTGCGGAGGAGTTGGTAAATATCTATGTATGTACACATTAAAATTTGCGAAAAATTATTTTTCGATTTTTTCCGAAAGGGACCCAGATGGTTCAGTTGTGCAAACCGAAGTTTCATGCATCTGATAGGGGATTTTGAAACGTGTATACTGCTGATAAGTGCTTGTGTGGGAGGGGGGGGGGCTAATGTTTTTTTTTTTTTAATAAATGAGAAAATTGACACCTGCTTATCCGTAAATAAATAAACACTCACGGAGGTATTTATGCTACGCGGTGGCCACAAGAAAAGAAAAAAAACGTGCCCTACAGGTGCCACGCCTCCCGTGATCGTTACCCTACCTCCTCACGACGACATCTCCCGCACGATGCCCGAGGACTTATGAAACACTAAACATGTCTATCATTTCAATAAAGTGATATGACATTATCCTTATTAGGTGACACTGTGGGTGGGTGGGGGTGGATTCAATCTCCGAAACCCCCACCCTCAGCCTTTCGTCAGTTCCTCTAACCCCCTCAACCACTTATGACCAATTCTCTTCTTTCCACTTTCTCTTTCTCGTTTTTACCTATATCTTTGTGTGTTTTTCTTCTTTCTTTTCGTCTCTTTCTTTTCGTCTCTCTCTCTCTCTCTCTCTCTCTCTCTCTCTCTCTCTCTCTCTCTCTCTCTCTCTTTCTCTTTAGTAACTTATTACGTTGTTTTGCTCCTGCTATTTCTTTCTATTTTCCTTCTCTCTATCACCACCATTTTCTCTTCATCCAACCAGTTCTCACCCTCTCTGATTTCTCTATATTATCTATCTATCTATCTCTATCTATCTATTTCTCCCTCTCTCCCACTCTCTCTCTCCCTCTCTCTTTCTTATTTCAATGTTTTGTTCCTACTCTTTCTTTCTATTTATCTTCCTTCTTCAATCACCACCATTCTCCCCCCTATCTCTCTCCCCTCCCCCTCTCTCTTATTTAGCGTCTATATTTCTCCCTAGTTCTCTATTATTATTATTTTACTCTCACTCTAATTGTGCCTCACCCTCTTCTTCTCCCGCTCCAATTCTGTCTTTCCTCTTCCCCTCTCTATCTCTCTCTCTTTCTTTTCCCCCTCTCTGTCTCTCTCTGTCTGTCTCTCTCTGTCTCTCTCTCTACCTTTCCTTACTAAATCCAAAGTTGACACCGACTGCATTTCCATGGGAATGATAACAGAAAAGACAGTTGATGAAGACAAAAAAAATGAGAAAAAAAAAGAAAAAGAAAGTGTCATACAATAGTTAAACTATAAAAAAAGGAGCCATCGGGGATTGGTGAGGGACTTGTAGGGCGCCGAAAATCGCCCCCCTCAAAACCACCACCCTCACCCCCCAGCAACCAACCCCTCCGCTCGTCCCATCAACCTACGACCAACTTTTCAACTAGTAAACTGATGGACAACTATTGAGTGCGGAGGTGCCAGTTAAGTTAGATAAGTAACTAGAGGGCGTTAGTTTGTCATGATGACAATCCAAAAACAATGGGGAGCGGAGGGGGTTGGGTTAGACCAACCCGACCCCCCCCCAAAAAAAAAATCCCACAAAAACAGGCGGAGACAAAGAAAAGAGAAGAAGATAGATTATTATTTTGTTTGGCCGTAACTTGATATACGGATAAGTGACAAGTCCTTCAGGCTCTCTCGGTGGGGGTGGGGATAAGGAAGGTTAAAGATAAAAAGGATTAATATCTGTCAACTCTTAAAAGAACCACCCACAACTAACCAGACCGCAACCCGTCCTTAATATTACCGTCGTCCTACCGTGGGGCTCTAAAAACCTTCGTGTCGACCCATTTCTTCTTCACCTGTATGACAAGCGAGTAACCTAAAAAAAAAAAAAAAAAAAAGAGAAAAACTTTTCTAAAAAAAATGCAGACTAGTCAGAAATGAATTGATAAGACATTTAAAATCTATCGGATGATTAAGCACTTGTGACAGATTGCGATTATCAAAAAAATGGGATTGCTTGAGGGGCGTTGGGTCATTTGTCAATATTAAAAGTGCGTTAGGACGTTTTCGGTCAAGAAAATTGAATAAATTAAAGTTTATTTCCTCTTTTTCTTTTTTTCTTTTCATTCATCCAACGAGGATCGAATTTGCTAGTAAAGTAAAAAGTAAAGTTGTCAGGGTGCCCTAGTCGGTATCAGCCAGACAACGAGGGAGTCTATCCCCTTTTCACTAGCACTAGATCAAGGAGATTATTTTAGCGTCTGTGGTGAAGCGCCACACCTACCATCAGCTCCTCACTTTACCGCACAGATCCCATAGGCTGACCCGAAACCTTATGATTCCTAGGTGGATGCTCTACCGACTGAGCTATTCAGTTGTAATGCTTGGTCGGTTAGTTAGTTAGATTTTACGGCATGTCAACCTTCGTTGGGTTATTTCATGCCGAATACCTTTTGTTCTATTCATTCTTGATGGTATTCAAATGTTCTTTTTCAAACTCAATTTTTTAAGCACATTTTTAAACTCATTTTTTTCTATTCAACCCATAGATAGTACCCTAACTAGTACTCCCACTCCGGGTCAGAGTGGACCTGGGAGTAATGGAGATGAAGGGGTACTCCACACTCTCCAGAGCTCCATAATTGGAACTTCACAATATAGATAGAGTTTAATGTCATACCCAGGACAATAAGACCCTCAGCCACCGCCTTCTAGCTAATATATGATAAAAAGGGTTAGGGGTTGCCATGAGTGTAATAGGGTTGGGACAATCATATAGGTACTAGGGAGTTGTAATGGATCAGCGAGATTAGCTTGCTAATTATTACACCACGATGGGACGCCCTGGCACTCAGTGGGTAGAGTCCGAATTCATCTACCACAAAGATAAACCTGAAACTCTAATTAGAACCCTTAACCCCTTCCTAAAAAGAAACATCGGTATCATAATGGACAACTGGTGCGACGGGAATCCATGGAGGCAACACTCCAATTTGGCCCTTACTTAGGCTAGACGGGCCGTCGGAAAGGCCCCTCCGATCTATCGGCTGGTCATGTCATGCTCTAGTACCTATATGATTGTCCCAGCCCAAGCTATTATGGCAAACTTAAATTAGAAAGGCTAATGAAATTAAAGAATGCAGATAAAAAGATTTGAAACAGAGGGAGTATAATCGAAAAATAGAACAACTGATACTTACTCTTCCATCACACCCATCTTTCATTACTACATTTTCCTAATTTAACTATTTAGTTAAAATAGGGAGTAAAGAATATATTACAGTTATTTTTTCTTGTTAATGGATTTCTTTTAAGATTTATCCCTGAGATTTTTGCTTATATTCATTAATATAAAACCAAACAATTAGAAATCAATAAAACTAAGCACATAATTATTAAAATCATATTTTTTATATCAATATGCAAATTACCCTTCCCGTTCACACTGTAAACCGCTACTTTGTTGTATATATAAATACAATTGCATGTTATTAGTATGAAGATATGTCCAACATATCGTACTTCCGGTTTCGACCGGTGGTCCAGTGAGCTTCGGCCACTGGACCTTACAAGTTAATAGCGTCGATCCCAGGGGGCTATCCCCCCCAGGCAATACCTGACCCTTGATCAACGCATTTTTGTGCCTATCACCCATGAGATTCGGCTTGTGGGTGGTTCCATATTAATATGGCATTGTGCCTAACCCGTACACGTGGGGTACATGGTAAATATCCTAGTATGTAGATATGGCCAACAGTATTGATAATGTAAAACCATTTTATTAATAATTCAGGTTTAAATGAAAATAAAATCATGGGAATTGTAACTTGAGTAGTGATATAGTTTCGTTTACAGACAGACAAGCACACACAATCTCCATTATAATAAGATATAATAAAGATACATAAATACACTAGTAAGTAAGTAAAGACGTCGGGGCGGCCTAATGTCGGTATCAGCCAATCAGCGAGGGAGTCTATCCCCTTTTAACTAGCGCTAGGCCAAGGAGATTATTTTTAGCGTCTGAGGTGGGGCGCCACACTTACCATCAGCTCCTCACTTTACTGCACAGATCCCTGTGCTACTCATACGCTGAGTTGGCGGGAGCTGGTATCGAACCAGGAACCTTGTGATTACTAGCCGAACACTCTACCGACTGAGCTAAGCCGGCTCTCAGTGACTACAATACAGTACATTTGGTAAGTCCTTTACTTTTTTGGTGATAATATGTTGGCATACGTGGGTGGAGGTGAGTAGAGGCGGGAAGAAGTTATTGCTGAGAAGGGGAGTCCGCTTACATAGAAACTTCAGGTAAATCAGTGTCTTCAGAAGGTTCTTCTACTTAAATTTTAAATTTTATGGCGGGTAGATGAAAAAAAGTTCGAAAACCGGTACAAAGTTTGAAAACCGAGACAAATATTTTCCATAATTGAAGTTGGAAAACAGAAACGTTCGAAAACCGAGGTTTGACTGTAATTTATACTGCACCCCAGCTGCGGAGAATCAGCAGCAATGATAATAAAACAACACAAAGAGAACAGAGAACACAAGACAAGGGTGGGGTGCAACATCTTGGTCAGATTTGGTTTAGTTTGTTTTGTTTTACGGCATATCAACCTCGGTGGGTCATTTAATGCCGATAAAGTTGTGAAATAAATTCATTCTTAATGCATAATACAATTTTGTTTATCAACTCATATTTTTCTATTTAACCCATAGATGGGACCCTAACAGGTACTACCACTCCAGAGAGTGGACCAGGGAGCAATGGTGATGAAGGGTTGCTCCACATTCCCCAAACCTCCAAAACTGGAACCTCACCATCAGATAGAGTTTAACGTCATTCCCAAGACATGTAGACTCTCAGTCACCGCCTTCTAGCACCCATATGATAAAAGGGGGTTGGGGCTTGCCATAAGGGCAATAGGGTTGGGAAAATCATATAGGTGCTAGGGCTTGACGTGACCAGCCGATTGATCGGAGGGGGCCTCTCCGACCGCCCGTCTAGCCCAAGATAGGGCCAAAGTGGAGTATTGCAAATTATGAATTGCTCATCCACCTGGGCTCTATCCTTAAGCATCACGGGTCGCCACCCACGGCCAACAGGTGGCCCCATTAGGGGAGTCTTACTCCTCTGCAGAGGTGCAGTCGGTGTATTCTAACGCCCCACCGACAGGGCGTATCTTGATCAGAGGGTGAATGTAATAAATTTAAAAAAATAGATATAGAAATGAAACTTTCATTACACTATTCCAGAGATGCTGATGGTACGCGTTCTGCATCCCTGACGCATAAAAATCTAAAAGGACGAAGTAAAATCGTATCCATGTGTCCCAGTGTTTTTCTTTTTTCTTCCCTCACAATTTCAAGCTAATTGTAAATACATTTCAATAGTTTCTTAAAAACGAATTACACTGGATAGGTTTTAAGGAAGTGGTTAGACGGCTTTAGTTGTTTCCGCAAATCATAAATAAAAACCCAACAAACAACTTTAGTTGGGACGCATCAAATTTCCCGGGTACTCATTCAAAGTAAATATGTGCGTCCCAAGATGCACTAAATTAAAAAGCTATCAGCATCACTGCAATTCTACTAAACAAGGAAAAAATCTTTCTTTCTCTTTTCTTTTCGACACGCTCTCGTATTTACTGAGTTTTGCTTAGTCTAGCGTACAGGCCTTGGGTTGCTTACTGTACCTGCTTTTAAAAAGTATCACCCATCTGAGCACTGAACAGGCTCATTGCTGCTTAACTTCGGTGATCTAACGGCTGCAGGTGCATTCAGTGAGGCTTGACCGTAAATAAATTGTTCAATAACCTTTGACATTTCCATTTCAAACAGTGACATTTTAAAATGTTAAATCTGCTCCTCCCAACTTACGTTGCCTTATGTGATTTAATGGTTAGAGAACAAGGTTAGAAAACCAATACTAGTGAGTTCGATTCTCACTGTATGCCCCATACATTCAGCCTTGTGCCAAATGACCAAATTTGGATTTATTTTGATCTTCTGAATCGTTTTAACAAGCTTTCTACTTGTATTCGCTTCTGGCAGGGCAAATAGTCAAATTGGGACAAGCCTCCTCGTAGCATTGAACTTCAAACCTCTTTTGTGCCATTCCCCTTGTCTAGCCACTGAGCCCGTTGTCATGGCTTTTGGCTGTTGTTTGTATATCCAAAATGCAGTGAAATGCTAAGTCACTTCTCATTAAACAAAACCCTTTTGCTTTGTTATTTCTGGACTGGAAGAATCGAGGAAAGGGGTGTGGTGTTGTAGGGGGGGGGTTGTGGTTAAAGAGCCAGTCAGTACTCCAGATCATTTTTCATTCTTTTTCTTTCTTTTCTATTCTCTTACCGACATTTTTTTTTTAAATTCTATTTTCTTACGTTATTCAACTTTTATTTCTGATTACGTTGTTCTGTTTTTCATTTTTGTTTTGTATATGTTTTTTAATCATTTCTTTTTCTTTCTTTTTTTTTTCTTTCTTTCTTTTCTTTTATGTAACTCTTTACTATTATCTTTCTATATTTTCTTTCTTTTTCCTGATAATTTTCTTTCTTTTATTTCACTCTTTCATTTTTTTTCTCACTTTCCTTTCTTTCACTTGACCCCCTCCCTTTCATTATTTCTTTTTTCTTCTCTTTCTTCTCCTTTCCTTCCTTTCATTTCTTATTCTTTTCTTTACTCTCTCTCTCTCTCTCTCTCTCTCTCTCTCTCTCGCCCTCTCTCTCTCTCTCGCTCTCTCTCTCTCGCTCTCTCTTATTGTCGATCTCTTTTTTTCTTCCATCATCTTATTCCTCCCTCCCTCCCTCCCAGAGAGAATCAAAGAATGTGCTCTTAGCAGATGATGATGATGATAAAAATAAAAATGCTACTAATTTTTGAATGAAAGAAAATGCTCTTTAACCCTTTGAACTCTAAACCCCTACTAGCACCCTACACAATGCTCGTAGGGCTCCCACACCTGAAAATAACTTGACATGTTAAAAGTTGTAAATAAAAAGTCTGCTGAGTGGTCTATTGTCGGTAGGCGAATAGCGATGAAGTCTATCCCCTTTTTGCTAGCGCTTTACTGAGGTGGTGCACTACACGTACCATCAGCTCCCAGATGCTTTGCCGCACATAGCAAATTACCCAAGCTACTCACGATCAGAGTTGACGAAGATCGGTATCGAACATGGACACTTGCGATTGCCTATGCGAATGTTCTACCGACTGAACTAAACTTTATATGCCGTTAAAAAACAGATTTCAACATTTTACAGATTAGATTATTAGATTACTAATATACTTGGCTAGGCAATAGCGATGTAAAAATGGGGTTTTCCCTGTCAGAATTCTCTCTCTCTCTCTCTCTCTCTCTCTCTCTCTCTCTCTCTCTCTCTCTATCTATCTATCTATTTGTCTCTCTCCCTCTCTCTATCTATCTATCAATCTATCTATTTATCTCTCTCTCTCTCTCTCACACACACACACACTTAACCTTATTCCTTCAGTTGCTTCCCTTTCCTTATTTCCTTTCTTTACTTCTTTCTTTACAAACTCTTCTTTCCTTTATCTCGTATTCTCTCGGGTTCATCTCAATTGCTCTTCTCTCTCTCTCTCTCTCTCTCTCTCTCTCTCTCTCTCTCTCTCTCTCTCTCTCTCTCTCTCTCTCTCTCTCTCACACACACACACACACACACACACACTCACTCACTCACTCACTCACTGTTTACTATCTACTATTTCTGTTCTCTCTCAGCTTCATTCCTTCATTTGCTTCCCTTCTCTTCGCTCCTTTTTCTATTCTATCTAACTCACATTCTCTCGGGTTATTCATTTCTATAGATCTCTCTCTCTCTCTCTCTCTCTCTCTCTCTCTCTCTCTCTCTCTCTCTCTCTCTCTCTCTCTCTCCTGTCTTCTATTTTTTCCCTTTATCACTAAGCTTCATTCCTTGATTTTCTCCCCCTTTTCACCCCCCCCCCCGGTGGTGTGTAACAAATCATCCGTCTATTACCCTAAAATTAACCCATTCTCGAACTTGCGAAATAGATATCTAATTAGGACTAAAAAATAACAAAATTCAAAGCCCTCTTTTAACGCCGACGCCATTTTCCGTCTTTAACCAGGACCCCCCCTTTTTTTTAAAAAAAGGGTTAATTGTTATTTTTTTTTTCTCCTGTTGATGTGGCTTTAGTCTTCTTCTACCCCCCCCGTCTCTCTCTCTCTCTCTCTCTCTCTCTCTCTCTCTCTCTCTCTCTGTAGGGTATTTTATTTTATTTATTACTGTCTTTCGTTATATATATATATATATATATATATATATATATATATATATATATATATGTGTGTGTGTGTGTGTGTTCGTTGGTAATATTTGGTATTTGTCTTCTCTTTTCTTGATGTAATCACTTTCGGCTCTGTTTATTTAAGTAGTCCATTCTTTTTGCATTGTGTTTGAAGTCGTTTGGATAATATAGGGTTTTGCATATTTTCAATGTACATTTCTTCCCCTTGTAGATATTCAGGGCAAATAGACACACACACACACACACACACACACACACACATACATATATATATATATATGTGTGTGTGTGTGTGTGTGTGTGTGTGTGTTTATATATATGAAAAGGAAGATGACTTACAGTGGAATTTATTCACTTCTACGATTGTTCTTAATCAATTATTTTGATTAATTCATTGCGATTAACCCTGATGACCCAATTTTGCTGAAACTTAAGTAGGTCATCTGAGATGGAGCGCAACACCTACCCTTCTCGTTGTTTTCTCCAATTCTATATGGTTGGTTGGATTTTATGGCATATCAACCCTTGTTGGGTTATTTTATGCTGAAAACGTTTTGTTTTATTCATTCTTGATGGTATTCAAATTTTTTTTTCAAACTCAATTTTTTGGGACGTGTAGATAACAATAAAGATGAAGACAATAGTCCGAATAACCCAAATAATACAAATTATCAAGCCCCATCTTTTTAAAAAATCAGGGAAATTCCGCAGTTGTTAAATATGGATACTTGAACATCCTGGGAATTAAAAGTTATCTCGGACTTGGACAAACATTAGCTGATAAAGAATGACGTGTTAACAGGTGCGTTGTCGAGGTCCAATATCCCGGTTTTATTTGTTCGTACTTCGGGCCTCTCAATTCGAAGCAAATCTCTTCAGTGACCGTTTGATGAGGGGAAACCAATTTATAACGAGAGAGTGCGATAAGTCTGACTGATTGATTTTAACGGCATGTCAACCCATCTGGGCTTATTTTTTGTCTAAAAATTAGGGAATTGCGTGCATTGTACGTTCATGTTTACATTTTTGTATTATAGGTTCTTAAAGTTTTTGTTTTTTTCACATGGTCATATATCAACGGTTTTTAGCTCAGTCGGTAAAAACCACAAGGTTCCTGGATCGATACCGGCCCTCGCCAAATCAGCGTATGATTAGCACAGGGATCTGTGCGGTTAAGTAAGGGTTGATGGTAGGTGTGGCGCTCCACCTCAGACACACACAAAAAAAACAATCTCCTTGGTCTAGCACTAGTGAAAAGGGGATAGACTCTCTTGCTGTCTTGCTGATACCGACTTTAGGCCACCCCAATGACTTTACTTACTTATATGATATCAATGGTTGGTTGGTTGGTTGGCTGGCTGATTGCTTGAGTTTTACGGCATGTCAACCCCTGTTGGGTTATATTATGCTGTGGAAGTTGTGTTTTATTTATTCATGTTCGGTGTTCAATTTTTTTTAAAACTCAGTTTGTTTTAACCACATTTTTAAAACTCATTTTTTATCTACTTAACCCATGGATGGGGTCCTAACAAATACAACCACTCCGGGTCAGAGTGGACCTGGGAGTAATGGCAATGAATGACATGCAACACTCCACATTCCCCAGAGCTCCAGAATTGGAGCTTCACCACTAGATGCAGTTTAACGTCATACCCAGGACACTAAGACCATTAGCCACTGCCTTCTAGCACATATATGATAAAAAGTATTAGGGCAATTAGATCGGGACAATTATATAGGTGTTAGTGCTTGACGCGACCAGTCGATTGATCGAAGGCCTTCCCGACCGGCCCTCTAACCTAAGTAAGGAGCAATGTGGATGTTGCATGTCATGGACTGCACAGCTACCAGGATTCCGTCCTTAAGCATCAAGGGTCGACACCCACGGCCAACAAAAGTAAGAAGATTTAATGTGGGTGGTATAACCATGGATATCTCTCATAGTACAGAAGCAAGTACAGAAGAAATAGAGTATTAAATATGAGGACAAAACTACGGGTGTCTCTCATAAGAAGAATAGAATTCAAACGGGTCCCTCTCCATAATATAAACCCGGCAGAGTATGGGTATATAGAACGTTTTCGGCATAAAATAACCCAATAGGTATGCCGTAAAAAAAAACAACAACAGCCAAACAACCAACCAATCATATTGGGAAAGGCTTGAACCTAATTTTCCCTATCAGAATTTCTGTCAATTGGATTCAAAATTGTTAAATTTCAAAAGGATTTATTTTCAAATGTTTTCTGATGTTACACTGACTTAGTTAAGATTAAGATTCTGTTACTGGTGTAACATAAATCCAGAGCCGGAGTCCCTAAGGTGGTGTGTTACTGAACTCCAGTGTTACCCAGCTCCTGCGACACTACCCGCTGCCAAACTGCATTGGCTACTTGCCTTTCCTTTGGATCACAGTGGCAATGTGGAGAGGGGGAGATTTGCTGCTTGGACAACAGCTCATCCTCCATACCAACTCGCCCGGGCTACGTAGTCTTCCCCCCCCCCCAAAAAAAAAATGGACACTACTCCATCGTCTCTCGTAGAAGAAAGCATGCCAACAACTGACGTAACGTAATTTCATCAGAAAATACGTCTCTTTTACGTAATTTAAGTCTCTTTTTTTTCTTTTCTTTTTATTTATTTATTTATTTTTAGAGAAATTGATTTTGTAGTTGAAACGTCCGATGTTCCAAGCTTCGACCAGCTTTCCTTCTCTGCCAAATTGGTTTGAAAACAGCTGGCCGTAGAAACCAGCCCCGTGAGATCAAAGGGCTATTTCAGAGAATTTCCCTTGGGGGTGGAGCAATTTTCCATTCCTTCGCTCGGGGTTGGGAATCAGAAATGACGGTCTTTCATAATGGAATCTGTGCAATGTTTTTGTATTATTTTGTTTTTTGGGGCCGAGGGTGTGTGTCTTTTGTTGTTGTTGTTTTTCCCTCTCGGATACATAGATTTCGGATTGTCGGGAAATAATTAAATGTGGTATTATAAAATACTGTTGGCACTCTCTGGGTTAGATGTAATGATGCGTTGGCCATGAATCCATACCTGACCCCAGAGACATCATCTGATAAAGGCTTTGTTAACTGCACAGCTGTTTTGTTTGTTGCAGCTCGTGTACATTATCAATATACTAGAAGCGGCTACTCGGCGTCGCCTGGGTAGAGGAGGGATTTTTTAAAAGTTAGTCCTGCAGATTCATTATTACTGAATCGTTAGTTGGATCCTCGTAGAATGCCCAATTAAAATCCCTACGTAAAAAAAGATCTTGCATTGATCCACCCACTCTACAATGAAACGTTAATGTCTACTATTTAAAATATTAAACGCAGAAAAAAAATCCATGCTGTTATCAATTAAATTTTATTTCTTAATTATATTCACTAATATAAATCAAATCTTTATTATTTTTGCTCAAAAACCAAGCCCTGGTGATATTTAATGTATATATATATATTTACTTTGTCGTTGATTGTTTTATTTTCGAAGTTACCTCCGGACATACACATACACACAACTGCCTTTTATAGATAGATAGATAGATTAATCCGAGATGCTGATAGGTACGCGCCCTGCATCCTTGACGCACAAAAATCTAAAAGAACGCAGTAAAATCGTATCCATGCGTTCCCTCACCATTTCAAGCTAATTTGTAAATACAGTTCAATTGTTTCTTAGAAACGAATTACACAGGATAGGTAACAAGGTAGGAGTTAGACGGCTTTCGTTAGGACCCATAAATTTTCCCGGGGACTCATTCAAAGCAAAAATGTGCGTCCCAAGACGCACTAAATCAAAAAGCTATCAGCATCACTGATTAATACTCGAGTTCCTTAATTGTATGCCTTCGCTAGAATAAGCCGCGAAAAGACTGCTTTATCCATTAGCAGTTATGACTGCTGGTGGATAGCGGTGCTAGGTAAATTTAGTTTCGTTACCATAGTTAATATATTGGCATATTTGTCAAGTAAAACTAGAAGAGTTTTTGTTGTTTCGTTTTGTTGTTTTGGGGGCCCCGTAACGCCCGCCCTCCCCGCTCTTCACTTATCTTCCTTCCTCCCAGCTTCCCACTTCCCTATCTATGTGTGGGGCGGCATCTTTGTCGCTAATGGCTTCCTGCATTTCTCGCTTCAATCAAACGTTAAGGACTCCTCCAAGTTGATAGAATCAATGCGCCCTTCCGGAGAACGGGGGCGAAACCGCAATCTTTTGTTGAGAGGACGACAGGTGCGAATCGGGGTCACTCCACCTGTCTATCTGTTTCTATTGTACTTACTTATATATATAGTGTACTCACACACACACACACACACACACACACACACACACACATATATATATATATATATATCAGAGAGAGAGGGGGAGGGAGAGAGAGAGAGAATGTACTACTTAAGGGATCGGGGAATTTTAACAGATTCATGAATTTGTTCATCGTTAAGTTAGCCATGGTTTCCCTCGTCTCACCAGATATTTATCTCGAAATCACTCCAGAAAATAAGTATCCTGGCTGATTTTAGCCTTGCTCTTCTCAGGGTGGTCTCGATTCTTTCTCTGATCTCCAGCTCTCCCAGTCTCTTTTCCAATCCCTTTGGGGTTCATTCTAAGGGTTTCAACTACAATTGCAATCACCGTCACCTTCATGTTCCATAACATCTCCAGCTCTTGTGTTTTCTTTCATTTTCACTCTGTGGTACCGAAACGGCAAAATCCACGAGATTACCAATTCTTTTTTTTTTTCTTTTTTTCTCTTGTTAATTAATACTATGCCTGGACGGGTTTGGGTGATCCCTATGTTTCTCAAAGTCCCAGAGAATTTCATGCGTTTCGTTTTCTAGAACAGATTCTGGTTTGTGCATATAGCATTTGTCAAGTATAATCAAACTTTTGTTTTCTGCACAATTCCCAGTGAATCACCTTGCCCACCCAGTCATACCTGCTTTTGCATTCCCTGTCGGCTTGGGCTTTTGAATACACCGACCACCTCTGCAGAGAGGTAAGATACCCCCAATGGGGCCACCTGTTGGCCGTGGGTGGTGACCCGTGATGCTTAAGGGCGGAATCCTGGTGGATGAGCAGTCAAGGACTTGCAGCACTCCACTTTGACCCTCACTTAGGCTAGACGGGCGGTCAGAGGGGCCCTCTCTGATGAATCAGCAGGTCATGTCAAGCCCTAGCACCTATATGATTGCTCCAACCCTATTGCCTTTATGGCAAGCCCCAACACTTTTTATCATATATGTGCTAGAAGGCGGTGACTGAGGATCTTCATGTCCCAGGAATGACATTAAACTCTATCTGCTGATAGTGAGATTCCAGTTCTGGAGGTCTAGGGAGTGTGGAGCACCCCTTCATCACCATTGCTTCCTGATCCACTCTAACCCGAAGTGGTAGTACCTGTTAGGGTCCCATCTATCGGTTAAATAGACAAATGTGTTTTTTATTAAAAAAAAATTGATTATCCATTAAGAATGAATTTATTTCAAAACTTTGTCGGTATTAAATGACCCACCGAGGTTGGTATGCCGTAAAACAAAACAAACCAAACTAAGGTTTGTTCTTCTGGCCTGTATTGGGTGATCCGCTTGTATCTCAAAGACTCGCAGTATTTTATACGTCTTATTTTCTAGAACAGCTTCTGGTTTTGAAAGCTACGCCCCAAAATTTACTGTGCAAACCTTGAAATTTATAAAGGGGGCAGTATTTTTTTGCAGGTTTCGGGGTGTTTGCTTCTTAAACGAACCTAATTATGTCATCGTTAAATTTGATAGTACATTCAAAAGTTGACGCCCCTAAAAAGTCGCAATGAGTGCCTTTAAATGTATGGGGTGTTTAAAGCTCTTTTTTATGGTTCTTTTAGTCTGGTTTAAACAGGTCTAAAGACGCTTTGCGTTCACTGTTAGATTTAATTGTATTTTAAAAGAAAAGGGAGAAAGAAGAAAAATGATCAATGTTGAGTACCCACTCACTCGCCCAGATTTCATCCCTACTGCCAACCCCCGGGGGCGAGGGTGATAAAATTCGTAGCCTGCGAACAAAAGGTGATGGGGAGGGAGGAGGAGGAGATGAAAAGAGGTCTTGTCCGGTTCTTGAAAATTTGACCAATTCTTGTTATGTCCCATAAATCACAAGGAGAGGGGGGGCAAAAGGGGGAGGGGCGTAGATTACGTTGTCTTGCACAGAAGTAAATTCCTGAAACGAAGGATCCCACATTTACACTCCCAACTCCTCCGACTTTTTTTCTATCTCCCCTTTTGGATTTCTCACCCCCGACTCCTTTGTTACTCTCTCTCCTCTCTCTCTCTCTCTCTCTCTTCTCTCTCTCTCTCTCATCCCTTTCTTACTTTACCCTGCACCCTCTACCTGTCTGTTTTCCTCCTGCTCCAATATATATCTCTTTTTATTGCTCTTATGATCTCTTTTTGTTCCTTAACTTTTACTTCTCTCTTTCTCTCTCTCTCTCTTTCTCTCTCTTCTCTCTCTCTCTCTCTCTCTCTCTTTCTCTCTATCTCTATCATCATCTCTCCTTTTGTTTCTCCCAGCTATCTTTTCTCTCCACATTTCATCTCCCTCTCCTTTTCTTTCTTTCTCTCTCTCTCGCTCTCTATCTATCTATCTATATATATATATATATCTACATATCTATCTATATCTATCTATCTCTATTTCTCTTTCATCTTTTCTCTATTTTCCTCTTCATCACTTTTTGTCTCTCCATCTTTTTTCGCCTCTGCATCTCTTTCCATTCTTTTCTCTTTTTGCTGCCTCCCCTCCTCTCTCTCTCTCTCTCTCTCTCTCTCTCTCTCTCTCTCTCTCTTTCTCTCTCTGCCCACTCTCTATATTCTCCCCCTTTCCCTCTCTCTCATCTTTTCTGTCTCTATTTTTTCTTTTTTTTTCTCTCCCTCTTTTTCTTTCTCTTCCTATCTCTCTTACTCCTACTCCGCCTCTCTCCTCTCTCTTTCTCTCTCTCTCTCTCTCTCTCTCTCTCTCTCTCTCTCTCTCTCTCTCTCTGATATATTTACCGTTACAACTTTTCAGTATCCAATACTCCACCCCACCCTAAAATAAGCTTACGCATACAATGTTCAATGCCCCCCCCCTTTCTCCTGGGGTGCCATATTTAAGTATTCGGTATGTAATTTTGTCATGCCACATATCTCTTAGGGGTGGAGGTGGTTGTGGTGATTTGAAATTTGCAAGCGGTTGGTATGGATTGGTGGGATATTAAGTAGAGTGTTAAATAAAGGTTGTGGATCGCTGGCTGGTTAGTTGCAATGTACCTACATATGTATTTAGGGTAGCGATGAACGCGGCTGGGAATGGGTTGGGTCGGGGCTTTACATTGTGTATGTGTGTGCCACACCCCCATCCCTCGTTTTCAACATCACCCCACCCCACCGAACTTCTACTTTTTTGTCCTGAAGATAATGACAAACATCTGTTCATCTACCCACCCTTTCTTTCTTCATATATATATATATATATATATTATATATATATGGGCATGTGTGTGTTGCTGTGTATACCCTAACACACCCATAAAACGTGTTACTGATAATCCGGAATTTGGTCGTCTGTTACCTCCTTTGGTCCGGCATCTGATTGCGAATTCTGTTCCTTTTTAAATGGTATTTTTCAACAAGCTATTTTTGTCACCACCCTACTGACCCTCTTGTTTGTCCTGAAGATTTCAAACATCAGTTTAATCATCTACCCCTATCTTATTATATATATATATATATATATATATATATATATAATGTGTGTGTGTGGTGTGTGTGTGTGTGTGTGTGTGAGGAGGTTAATCCGACAATATGTGGAGAAAAGTAGACAAACACTGGATGTTATGGAAACTGGATGTTTATTGTCGACGATGCAACGTTTCGGTCATTTGGTCCTGATGATGGTCTAAATGACCGAAACGTTGCATCGTCGACAATAAACATCCAGTTTCCAAAACATCCCGTGTTTGTCTACTTTTCTCCACACACACACACACACACACACATATATATATATATATATATATATATATATATATATGTGTGTGTGTGTGTGTGCGTGTAAAAAATAAAGAAAAGCACGATTTATTCCAAAAGAGTGTATTCTTGATGATAATGTCGATGTTATAACGTTTCGGTTTTTGCAACCTTCATCAGGACACGTGGTGACATCTTGAGTGGAGATATTCCACAAGTCATCCACCATCACTAAACAAGAGTTCACCACGTGTCCTAATGAAGGTTGCAAAAACCGAAACGTTATAACATTACCATCAAGAATTTTTATTACAAAAATATTTCAAGAAAAACATTTTTCATCACAAGCGCTAACCTGTTTAAAATGATTGTGAATAATACATTGGTTCTTTAAACCAAGTAAATGTTTTACAAAAAGGCTCTCCGGAAGTTACGGTCAATAAAGAAGATCATATTGAAAATGGTGCAACTGTAAACAGTGCTTCCTATTGCCAACTCCTTGGGCAAAATTACCATTTAATATATATATATATATATATATATATATATATATATATAGCCATGCACAAAATTTGCCAAGGGAGGTAATTAATTTTTAAATTTCTTAATTTTAAAACAGTTACCAAAAAATAAAGGTAATTGTCCAATTTTAATGAAATTTTCACTAAATTATTTTTCAAAGAATTAATTTTATAACAATTAGCTTATTTTATAAAAGCAACTTGAAAAAAATTTTTTAATAATTCAGAAAGTGTGTGTGGGTGACCTTTTTACCATTTGAAGAAAGAAATCCCGAAATTTACATTTCTTGAAAGATCATATCCTGAAGAATATATAGAAAAATTAAAAATTAAAAATTAAAAATTCAATACCCTAAAAAGTGATTTTAAAATTTAAACGTTATTTTCTTAAAACTCAAAAAATAAATCATGTAGCAAATTTTTTTCGTAGTTTTAAAAAATAAATTTTTCTTTAAATTGATGCAAATAAAATTATCTTAACTAAATTAAATTGAGTTTTTTTACTGACTTAAAAATTTCAAGGTTAATTTTAAATGTCTCTCACTATCTATGACTAACTAAAAAATTTCACCAAAGATAGATTTCGTTGAGATCTATCTAAAAATGTCAGTTAAATAATGTGTTATCATGTGCTGCATATTTTCCGAGATTTTTATATATTTAATATAATTTTTTTAATCGTCAATTTCAACTATGGATAACAAAACAGGCCGAATTCTCTCCATTTCCAGAAAGTATTGTGTGATGAATATATCAATTGCAACAGAGAAAAGGCTTTTTGGTTACACTTCCAAGAAAAAATATTTTTAAGGATATTGGATGAAAAATGTTTATCTTTACATCGAAATACCCGGATGGGAACACATACGTGATAGTAAAAAAAATAGCACTTTAAGTTCACCATAATATTTCGCTCAGCAGCATAGTATAAACTTCCATGTAAGGTTGATAACTCCTATTTTTTATGATAGTTACGCGTCCTGTGTCACTAACGCATAAAAATCTAAAATGACACAGAAAAATCATATCCATGCGTCCCAGTGTTGTTTTTCTTCACCCATCATTTCCAACTAACTGTATATACAGTTCAATATTTTCTTGGAAACTAATTACACTGTATGGGGTACAAGTAGTTTATAGATTTTAAAATAACTGCAATTTATTTAGAAACTTTTGTTGGGGCCCATCAAATTTTCCGGGACTCATTCAAATGAAATCCGTGCGTCCCAGTAAATTAAAAAAGCTAACAGCCTCACCATATATATATATATATATATATATATATATATTATATATGAAGTTAAATTTGCAAATCATGGTCAAAATTAAAACGGAAACTTGTTTGGTGATCCATGAGTTTAACTGCAGTGTATGAACTTTTTTGCGAATTGGGTTTAGGGGTTTTGGGGCTTAAGGTTGTTTTTAATTACGTATTGCTTGAAAAAACAAAAAACAAATTACTATGCATTTAATGTTGAAAATCTTTTTTAAAAACCATGTTTAATTGAAATTGTACATTGCAATACTAACACAAACAACTGGGACTAATGTGTCTACCGTTGGGTTCAATAATTAATTTCAATGGTTAATTAAATGCATAGTAATTTTTTGTTTTTTGTTTTTTGTCTTAAGCAATACGTAATTAAAACAACCTTAATCCCCAAACCCCTAAACCCAATTCGCAAAAAAGTTCATTCACACACTGTAGTTAAACTGTCATGTAGCACCACCAAATAAGTTTCCGTTTTAATTTTGACGACGATTTGCAAGTTTAACATATATATATATATATATATATATATATATATATTATATATATATATATATATATTTATATATATTAAAATATTCGGAATAATGGTTACTTGGAGCTCTAATTATTTACAAATGACCATTATCAGTTACTCAAAACCATATAATTGCTTGCAACAAATGCTGACATCAGCATTAGACAAGTGTTGATATACACTAAAACCAAACAATAAACTAACCATTAGAGGGAGAGAGAGATAGAGAAAGAGATAGAGAAAGAGAGAGAGAGAGAGAGAGAGAGAGAGAGAGAGCAAAAACCAAGACCACACAAATTCACATACGGCATATTGATATCTAGGCTTTTAAAATACATTTTTTTAAAAAGACTTCGTCAAAATTTAGATTATTTTCCATAACTAACATATGGTTCACGTCAACAAATCCAAAATATCTGCCACACCCATGAAACAATATATCCCGAAATGCATTTTTTTTATTTGAATTTCCATAAGGTAATATCAATTTCCTTGGTGGAGAGAAGGGGTTCTGCTTTAAGAAATTGATTCACAGATAACAGGTTACTCTTTAATGGGCCTCCTTCTCAACCGTGTTCAATTAGAAGGCCCGGATGTTATTTTATACCGCCTCTGTCCCATAATAGTTGTCAGATTTGCATATAAATTTCATACAATAAAATGTAATATCCATCTAACTATCATTATATTCATATTTCCCTCTGTGTGTGTGTCTATCTATCATTACGTTCGTATCTATCTAACTACCCTACATACTCGCATATCATGCAACTTTCTGAGACCAAGATTTTAGTTTAATATTAGAAAAAACGTGACCTGTTGGGTCCCCCATTGAGCTGTTGGCTGATAATTGTGATCAGGAAACAAGTGAGTTTGAAAAGCGAATTAATTTAAAAAAAAAATAGATAAAAAAAAAACATTAGAATTTATTTAGTTTAATGACACAAAGTACATGCTAAAATTTGCAAATAAGTCAAAATCTGACCCGTCTCTTACCCTATATTCTGTCTGTCACTTCCTTCTATATATATATATATATATATATATATATATGATTAATTACTTCTCATTTATGTTAGTTTCTCTGCGAGTGTAAAGAGAGAGATTGGAGTGTTTGAGAGAGAGATTCGACTTCTCATTTTATTTGTATGTTAATTTTCATCATTATCCAGAAACTAAGTAATAAATTCGCCTGGTTAAAAAATGCAGCTTAAATGAAGGTTCCACAAAATCAGCATTCAGTTGCAAATTGAACTGGAAATGGCTTTGTACTTTAAACTATGTCATTTTAAGTGTATTGCCAATATCGCCTATAAGTGACTTTCTCCTGTGGACACCTACACATGGACACACCAGAGTGGAGCGACCAGCAAAGGCTTACATTGATCAGCTCTTTGTAGATATTGCTGCAAGTCTTCGCAATATTCCAGCACTCTCCCCAGTATTCAGAAGGTTAATATTATTCATTATTTTCCCATCTTTTGTCCAGTGGTTCCAATTGAAGATTAAGTGACAGCAAATCTCTTCAATACTCCAGGACTCTCCTCAGTATTCTTCCTGAATTTAGTAACGCTGCCATTTGGATGGTCTTAATTCTTCCACGGAAGACGTCTAACCTCTTAATAAACTCTGATGGGCCAAGTCGTGGGGAATGAGAGGATCAGACTGACATTTTAGCTTAAGGCTGTAAACCAGACAGGTGTTGCGTTCAAGATTAGCGGGGGGCGTTAAGATGCGGCGAAAAGAGGAAATTGGCACTGAGGGGAGGGGATGTGAAGAACAAACAATAAACATGCTCATACAAACGCGCATATATATATATATATATATATATATATATATATATATATATATATACTCACACACACACACACACACACATAATATATATATGTGTGTGTGTGCGTGTGTGTGTGTGTGTGTGTGTATATATATTGATCGATCATGTGAGTAATAAAGTAGATATTAAAGAGGGAAGAATTCTCCTTTATTGTTGAGGAATTGTGGGAAGGGGTGTTTTCTGGCAGGAGATTTAATTTGGATGATGGAAAACGTGTTAGAACATTTGTGTTGCCCCTTCAACAAATTAGTGGCTAAATTCTCCATCGTGTTCACTTCATGCATTGTACAAGTTCTTTAGATTCTGTTCTAACATGCTTTCTCGTCTATGCGCATCATCATCATCACCACCAGCATCATTATTGGTTCCTGAAGATCACCCCCCCTTCCCGTGTAACAGTGCCGTATCTGCCTTTTCATTATTAGAATGTTTCTTTTTTTTCTTCTTTTTTCTTTTTTTACAGGGATCTAGTTTCCAACTCCACTCTCTCTCTCTCTCTCTCTCTCTCTCTCTCTCACACACACACACACACACACAACACACACAAATACACACACACACACATATATATATATATATATATATATATATATATATATATATATATATGATGTCACCATAGCTAATGTGCACTTTAGAGAATTTTAAGTGCACATGGACTTTGTGGACACCCATTATTTATTTATCATATAAAATAGAAAAACAAAGTATTCAAGAAAAGAATGAATATATTCTTGATGGTGAAGTCGA
>CM042151.1:62813766-62908766 GCA_023376005.1 Doryteuthis pealeii | reverse complement strand
AAAAAATATTAAGAATCTGCTCGGGTAGTAAATAAGTACCGAAAATCGGAAAATAAAATGAAAATAAGAACTAAAATAATAATTTTTGGAGATTTTTTTTTTTTTTTTTACTCATTTCGATAATTATTTAATTGGCTATTATCTTATAAAAGAAAAATATGCATCAATATTTGTTCCGTTTAAAAGGGGGGCGCTAAATTTTCAATATAGTTTTTGACCAAAAAAATATAGGGTATTGATACTAAAGTAAAGTAGTTATTAAAAAGATATTTTTTAGAATCTAATAATATGACATTTTAAACTTTAAATTTTTCTGCTCATATTTTAAATTAATTTTATATATTAATTTATCATAGCAGAAATACCTAATTAATGTTTTGAAATGAAATAACTGATGCATTATAAAATTCATTAATTGATAAATCAATACTGAAAATTTCATTAAAATTGGATAATTCCCTGAGTTTTTGTCATTTTTTTTTTCTTTTTTGCAATCGCGAATGTTACATTTATTTTGTAAAAATGGATTTTCAACAGCGTTTCAAGCCGAATGCGATCGAAATTGAACGCAAAAAATCGTTTTAAATGTATTAAAGATAAATTATGTCTACTTTTTGACAAAAATTTGACCTTAAATAATCGATTCGTTTTTAATATTCGTAGCTGCCGATTTTTAGGGTATACCTAGGCTATAAATATAAGATCTTACACAAGAGAATCCACGGGTAGGATGTGACACAAGGTCGCAAGTATAGGGCACCTAGTGAGGATCGAATATCTATATACACATTCAACTAGACAACTGTGAACTCATTGGGTCCCCGTTGTAATTGTGGTCCATAATAATATTATTACTTCTATTTTGGAAGGAGTGAAAGATTCTTATTATAATTTCAAATTTTCTTTATATTGACAATTTAAACGACTAAAAGATAATATTTAATTTACAAAATTAGTATTCATTTGCAAATTAGACTGGAAGTGGTTTTATTCTTTAAGTTACCGCATTTTGAATGTGTTGCATAATGGATGTGCAGATGCTCATCATTTTTGTAAGGTAGTATAATTTTTTTTAAATAACGATAGAGTACGCAGTTATATGATCCCTCTCCAGTACACACAATTATATGATTTCAAGTATTTTTATGACACACTAATAATCTACAGACAATTATGTGGTATCAAGTATTCCTATCTAATACAAAAAAAATTAAAAAAACTATTTGATCCGTAGTCGGAACCAAAACAGGTACTAACACTCCGGATCAGAGTGAGACCTGGGAAAAATAGTAATGAAGGGATACATTGTATTCCCCAGTACTCAAGAGCTGGAGCGACACCACCAGATGCAGTTTAGTGGAGGAGTGAGCTTGTAATATTCTAATAAAAAAAACCTTGCGATTATTGTATTCTTCGTAAATTGGAGGCCCCCCAAAAAATGTCTACTCTCACCGATTTTGTAGTCGTCAAATTCTTGTTTTACACACATTTCTTATTTCGACTTTTGAAAACAAACAAATGTAGCTAATTGATTTTCCAATAAACATCGATCATAACACTGTGTCTATTAACTATTTCGGTTTGCTCGCATCTATTTATCTATCTTAGACTGTTAACATCTATTTATCTATCAGACAGTCTGTTCCTATCTATCTATCTATCTATCTATCACAGTCTGTTGATATCTATCGATCTATCTTTTTTTCTTCTTTTCAGCTGAACGTAAAGAAAGAATACAGCAGAACAATCTTTATCCGAATCAGCAAGACCCAGACGGCGGAGGTAAGTTGATTTTTTTCTTCTTTATTTCTTGATTAGAATTTCAGTCACGTGTCAAAGCTGGCAGTGGACATACCAGCCAATTTTGTTTATCTCTGAATTTGTAGATGAGGCTTGATAATTTGGATTATTTGGATTATTGTCCTGATCTTCATTGTTATATACACAACATTTCGGCCGATGCGCTCTCCGGCCTTCTTCTGGTGTTTCTTGTCGGAGTCGGGAACCTTCTCAAACTCGGGAACCTTCTCAAACTCGGGAACCTTCTCAAACTCGGGAACCTTCTTGTCGGACTCGGGAGCCCTCAAGTCGTAATCGGGAGCCTTCACGAGTTCGACAAGAAGGTTCCCGAGTTCGAAAAGAAGGTTCTCGAGTTTGAGAAGGTCCCTGAGTCCGACAAGAAACACCTGAAGAAGGCCGGAGGACACAATGGCCGAAACGTTGTGTATATAACAATGAAGATGAGAACAATAGTCCGAATAATCCAAATAATCCAATTTTGTTGTCAAGCAAGTGGCTTTCTCTTTCTACTAATGTAATGTAGCAGTGATAAAATCCTATTTTACAATTTACTCTGGACAGAGAAAATAATCTGTATGCCTTTCCCTAATATATGGATATTGAAGATTAATAACCACAAGTGTAAATATATATATATATATATATATATATATATATATATATATAAGGTGTGTCAGAAAAATATCAAGATTTTTTGTACTTTTTGACACCTTGTATTCTAAAAAATAACATTCCATTTATTCCTCATTTCTATCTTGGTAAATACAGCTTTAAACTTGGTACTTTTTTGACACACCTTGTATTCTGTAAAAAAAATTAATGAATGGAACGTTATTATTTTTTTTTCTTCAGAATAAAAGCTGTGTCAAAAAGTACAAAAAATCTCGATACTTTTTTGACACACCTTGTATCGTATATGCCAGCACACACACACACACACACACACACACACACACACATATATATATATATATATATATATATATATATATATATATATATATATCCTACAGTTTTCTGGGAAAACCGTATCAGTGCCTACAAGAAAGCCTTCAGCTGTTGATAACCCTGGGGTCAAAGCATGGTCCTGAGGCTTAAACCGGATTAACCCTAACGTCATGTTTCCTGGCAGACCCTCCTAAGATTAAAAGGCTATGTTAGTTTTACCATTCCAATGTTCAACTGCCAGAACTTAGAATTCCTTTGCAGGTTTTTTTTTTCTCTTTTCTACAAATAATCATTTTTTTTTCTTTTATTATTATTATTTTTTGTTCTCTGTCTTCTTCTGTAGCCGAGCCAAAGTTCATTCATTTGAACAAGATGAAACAGAATAAGATTCCACGTCCAGTTGGGAGTTCCATCCGTTTCAAATGCAAAGCGACCGGTGTTCCGCAACCAGAAGTTCGATGGCTGAAAGACGGTCAGATCTGGGTGTCTGAAGATGTGGGCAGCTACCAGGACAGTCGGCTGCGATGGACACTAAAGATCAATGACCTCCAACAAGAAGACAGCGGCAAATATACTTGCATCGTGACAAACCTTCACGGCACTATAAACTACACATATACCTTGGAAGTTGTAGGTACGAACAAAAAAAGATTAAATAAATACATTTGATTTTAGAACTCTTCTTTCTTATATAATCCGAGACAAAATGTGAACCATTGGATCACCCATTGAGCTCTAGGTAGATAATTGGGATTAGGGAAAAGTGAGTTTGCAAAGCGAATTAAATTTGATAAAAATAAATAAATACGCCTGGAAAATTTAAAAAAAAAGAAACATTAAAATCATTTTGTAAGATTTCTAAGAATGGGAACGTCTGACCTAATTTAAATTTAAATGGGTCTGATTCTTGGATTTTATTAAGAGCCAAGATGTTGAGAAGCTACGAACTAGCTACTGCTGAAACTTAACATTCAAATAAAGTGGGAAGTTAAATCTCCCTCTCACACTCTCCAATCTCTTTCTCTTTTACTGTCACAGAGAAACTGACATATATAATGAGGAGATAATCAAGATATACATAGAGAGAGGGAAAGTGACAGGCAGAATGTGAAGTAAGAGACGGGTCAGTTTTTTAGTTAATTGCAAATTTTGACTAATTAGAACCAATTAAAATGGATTTCATTTTCAAACATAACTCAATCCTAAAATTTAGGAACATTCTAAAATGTATTTTTCGTCATTAAATTCTTAATTCTTATGAGTGTCGTCACTTCAGCTAAATAATAGACCATTACGTTTTCATTATAAAGAAAGGGAAGAAAAGGGATATGCTACACAGAAAAAATATGATAGGAAAGAAAGAAAGAAGTAGGGGAAGATAGAGAGAGATGGAGGGAGTGAGCGCATGAAAGTGTTAACGCTAATCTGTTTCCATTGAACATAATGAAAGAATGAAAAAAAGGGAAGAAAGAAAAAAATGAGAGAGAGAGAGAGAGAGAGAGAGAGAGAGAGAGAGAGAGAGAGAGTTAAATTAAGATCATTATACTTTTTACATGTTGAACTATTTCGAAATAGTTCTTAAGTAAACATATCAAACTTTGTAATACTTAGATTATTATCATACTGTGGTATATCTACTGGTCCTGCCAGTTTAATATATTTCATTACATTAAAATTTAGATACTTACACCCAGAGGGTGTGTTTTCTTGCTAGTTTATATAATTTATCTATTTTATCTAGTTCTACATAATATTTGTTAATTTGCATACTGGTTTTAACAAAACCGGGTTTAATAAATAATTACTTGGTGTTATTGATTTCTAATATTATTATTTTATTCTTCAATGTATTAAAATCAATCCTATGAATGACTTTATATAGAAACCAATTAAAATATAATTAAAATAAGTGTAATCTTTTTATATGCGTTCTTATTTAATTTCATTAGTTTTTTTTATTTATTATATTTCATTACATTTAAACTTAAATACTTATGCCCAGAGAACGCATGTTCTTGCTAGTTTATATAATTTATCTATTTTATCTATCTTTAGCAAGTGCTTGGGAAAATATATATATAGGATATTTCATATCAAAATAGTTAAAATAGAAAAAGAACTTCTGTAATTCTTGTGTTCTTTAAATTTTTCTTGAATGTCCATTTTCAGAGAAAGTACATGACAAACCAGAATTCTTACCACCCCATCCGCTGAATCAAACAGTCCAACATGGACAACAAGCTTCATTCCAATGCCATGTGAAAAGTGATGCACAACCTCACATAACGGTAAATAAAGTTTCCACTTTCTTCTTCTTCTTTCAGCAAGATATTAGTCAATTTGCTATTTGTCAGTGATCCCCAACTGTAGCCTAATTATTATGGTCTACGGGGAAATTGGGGATTGAAAATAAAACGGTATTTGGATTTCTGGAGAAAGAGAGGAAAAAACAAATAAGAACAAAGTGAGGTTAAAGTTTGGAACTCAATTGACCGACCAATGACCCTGGAACTAAAGTTAAAAATAAAACTGGAAGGTTATAGTTTAGAGGAGCAGAAGTGGCCCTCCTACCCTGGGACGACAAATGGAAGAAGAGGAAAATCAGTCTTTTTCGGCTGGCCTTTCGTGGTAGGCAGACAGGGGCTTCCTGGGTTCCCCTAAACATGATTTACAATATAGTAATTTGACTCTCTCTCTCTCTCTCTCTCTCTCTCTCTCTCTCTCTCTCTCTCTCTCTCTCTCTGAAAAAGAACCCATGAGCCTAGAAAGAAATAAACAGCTCCCTTATGACTATGTGACTTGCTGTTGTTTCTGAACTAATGACGACTACTAATACTAACGACTACTACTTCAACTCAAATTTGGTCCTATGCCACACCAACCACCAAGCTGCAGACCATTATCAGGCCCAGTGATGCTGATAGCTTTTTGATTTAGTGCGTCCTGAGATGCAAATATTTGCTTTGAATGAGTCCCCGGGAAAACCTATGTGTCCCAACTAAAGTTTCTTAATAGATTGTAGGATTTTTATTTATGATCTGGGGAAACAACTGAAGCCAGCTAACTCCTACTTTGTAACATATCCTGCGTAATTCGTTTCTAGGAAAATATTGAAATGTATTTACAGTTAACTTGAAATGGTTAGGAAAGAAAAAAGAAAAACACTGGGATGCATGGATATGATTTTACTGTGTCATTTTGGATGTTTGTGCATCAGGGACACAGGATTTGTACCTATCAGCATCTCTGAGACCACAAAGCATGTCCGAAAAGACAAAATGCATATATATATATATATATATATATATATATATATATATCAACCCCTCTGCCTGAGTAGGATGTGACAACTACTTCGACTGTTAGTTAAGTAGGTATGTATCCAACCCTTTCGCCAGGTAGGATGTAACACAAGATCCCAAGTATGGGGTATCCTGTGAGACTGTTTGTTAAGTATGGCCAAAATTTCTGTACGACAGCACAATCCTCTTTCATTAAACTTTCTTTTTTTAAATTTTAAATTGTATATTGTCACTTATTTTAATTTTTTCCTTAAGAACAGAGCCTGAACTTACACAGCCTAAAATGACAGATGAAATAAAACAACAAAAAGATCCTATCACTAAAAATTGAATTGTTTTTATATTCTTCTCTCCAACAAATAGCCTCACCGACATAGCAACTGTCATACAAAAAAAGTCTATGAATTTCTTAATTATATATATTTATCAACCAAATGAGCAGGTTTAAATTCAGAGCTTTCCTTCTAGACCGGTTGCCATACCAAAGTTAAAGAGCCAATCTGATCTACTATTTTACTCATAGCTGGAATGAAAATCGTTGGATTCCTACCTTTTCCAAGGATATCAGCGCTATGTGAAATGCAAATAGCCTCGGCCAGGATTTGAACCTGGGTCACCATGTCTATTTCCTATGATGATGACCATTGTACCACAAACACCTTTCAAATCATATATATCATAGATAGATATAACTAATAAAGAAAAAGCATTAAAATCGGTCATGTTAATAGTTATAAATTTATTTCAACTGAAATTCTTGTCTTTGAGAATATCGGCTTCTTCAGACTTTTATACACTTGAGAAAGGAAAACAACAAAAAAAAAAGCATGTAAGTAATAATTTAATGAGAGTTGAATAGCTTTTTTTAATGCATCACCCAGCAAGTTGTTTTGTTTGCAGAGGAAGAAACCCAAGACACCCACTGATATTTTTATTAATACCCCCTCCTCCCCAGTGCAAAGCAAGGAATCTAAATTGTACCTGTTTGGGTGAAATTTGTTGGCTATTTCCTCCAAAATAGCAGGATTGATTTTAATATAAAAAAAATGATGGAAATACTCATCAAAATAGAGAAAGTGACCTTAGAGATATAGTGTGATATAAAAAAAAACTTGTACAAGGTGTCAAAATTGTTCAATAATCAAAAATAAATATATATATATACATTAACAGATAGAGTGGGAATTAGGAAAAAAACAATGAATGATAGAAATGGTAGTGTTAAGTTTATTGGATGATTTGGGTCATTTATTTGCCAGAGAAGTTACTTTTAAAAACAGATCAATTTCCTAATATTGGATAGATAGATATGAACAGCTTCACACACACACACACACACACATATATATATATATATATATATATATATATATATATATATATCAAACCCTCAGCAGGAGCCGGGTGTGACACAAGGTCAATTTTTTTAGCGGAGTTTTAACAGGTTTGAATTCAGAGTTTTCCTTCTCCTAGACTGGTTACCTAGCCAAGGTTAAAGAGCCCAGTCTGCTCTACTATTTACCCATAGCTGGAGGGAGAGTAGTTGGATGCGTACCTTTTCCAATGGTATTAGCGATATGTTAAGTGCACACAGCCTCATCCAGGATTTGAACTTGTGTCACCGAGTCCATTTCCTACGACTGTAACCATTACACCACATGCTTCGAATTTGACATTTATAAGTAGACAAATTCAACACTCTTAGATATAAACAGACTGAGATAGATAGATGGATAGATAGATATATATGAACAGAGATAGAAAAATAGATAAACAGATAGAAAGATATGAACAAACTGATATATATATATATATATATATATATATATATACATATATATATATATATATATATATAGAGAGAGAGAGAGAGAGAGAGTGAGAGTGAGATAGATAGATAGCTAAATAGATAGATATGAACAGAGATAGATAGATAGATAGATAGCTAAATAGATAGATATGAACAGAGATAGATAGATAGATAGATAGCTAAATAGATAGATATGAACAGAGATAGATAGATAGCTAAATAGATAGATATGAACAGAGATAGATAGATAGCTAAATAGATAGATGTGAACAGAGATAGATAGCTAAATAGATAGATATGAAAAGACTGAGATAGATAGATGGATATGAACAGATGAGATAGATAGATAGATAGATAGATAGATAGATAGATATGAACAGACTGGGATAGATAGATAGATATGAACAGACTGATAGATAGATAGATAGATAGATAGATAGATAGATAGATAGATAGAAACAGATTGAGAAAAACAATGGATGTATATATAGATTTGGGGAAAGCACTAATTGTGTGTGAAGGTGTTTGAATAAAGAATGTGAAAATACCGAACAAAATAAAGGAATTGGCAGGCGCCATTTCTAACACTGGCGATTGACCTGAGGCTGGTTCACTTTTTTGACCCCCAGGGATGCCAAAGTGAATTTACCTTAGGGCAAGATGTTGGACCAATGTCCAATACCAGACATGACTCATCTGCATGCATACACCTTAAAGAATTCGAGAAACAAAGACAGATACACACTAACAGGCTCAGAAGGATACACGCACAGATATAAACAAACTGAGATAGATAAATAGATAGACAGATTGATAGATATGAATAAACCAAGATAGATAGATAGATAGATAGATATGAATAGACCAAGATAGATAGATAGATAGATATGAATAAACCAAGATAGATAGATATGTATATATATATATATGGATAGATTAGATATGAACAGAATGAGATAGATCATCATCTCCATCTTGTTGCACTAGCAGTAGCATGACCCCCCTCTCTCTCTCTCTCTCTCTCTCTCTCTCTCTCTCTCTCTCTCTATCGACCATCGTCCCTGGGAGGTCATTCGCACAGTATCCAGAATCCCCACAGAAATGTATAAAGGAGAACGTCACAAGAGTTCGGCCTTGCTTCCCCAGCAGTTCCCATCATGCCTTGTTCATCTTATTCTCTGTGATAGTGGCAAGTGGCCATACAGTTGTTTTCTTGTGGCGTGCAAGATAGATAGATAGATAGATAGATAGATATTAATAGACCGGGATAGATAAATTGTTAGAGGCAGTGTGCGTGAGAAGGAAAGATATTGATGATAGAGATAGATAGATAGATATAAACAGACTGAAATAGATAGATAGATAGATAGATAGATAGATAGATATGAACAGACTGAGATAGATAGATAGATATGAACAGACTGAGATAGATAGATATAAACAGACATAGATAATTACATACATGCATAGATACATACATATAAAGACATTAAGATAGATAAGCCAGTGTCTTTTTTTTTTTTGTCAACTTAACGACAAATTGTTAGTTGCAATAAAAAAAACACAAGAGAAATGCGACTAGTGGAAATTTAATAACCTCTCACAACCACTTGTACACATTGACTTTGGCAAATAATGTTTTTCTATTTCCAACTGACTTGCTTCAAATAATCGTTACGAAGACATTTAATTCAAAATCTTGTGGAGGTAACCCCCCCCTCTCCGCCGTCGCCTCCGGCAGAATCTCGTCAGTACGAGAGCTGAAAAATAGAGAAGAAAAATAGTTTTTTTTCTCTCTAAATATATGAATGCTGCTAAGGAAAAGGATGATGATGATAATAACGTTATATATTTTCCACCTGGGGTTGGTGGGTTAAGGGGTTCTTTAAGTTTACTTCAACCTTGAAATATATTGGACAGGAATGAATTATTCAACTGAAAAAGGAAATATGTTGAGAATCTGCGTTTGTTTTACTTGTGACTGGCTTTTTTTTTTGTGTGTGTGTGTTTTTTTTCTCTTTTTTTTTACCCTTTAGATTTAAACTGACTTAACACAAACAGTTTTGAATAATTTTGATATTTCGGACTGTTGTCAGCCCGCCACTTTACCACACAGATTCAAGTTGTGTTACTCATGAGTTGACAAGAGTTGGTATCGAACCAGGAACCTTATGGTTCCTAGGCGGATGCTCTAGCGACTGAGCTAAACCGGCCCTACCACAATCCATGAACATCGCTATTGTCGTTAGAATGTTGTTATTTTATAATGATTGGTTTATTTGTTTAATGGCATATCAACCTCCATGGGTTATTCATTTTTATTGTGTATAAGCACAACATTCAGGCCACAGTAACCTCGGGTTCTGTTCAGATGTGTTTTGTTGTTGTTGTTTTTTATGAATAACTTCATTTTATTTTTCTATATCTAATCGCATTTCTGTTCAATAAGTCTGGTGGCATTTGTTGCTTTTTTGAGCTCCCTTGAACTAGTGGTAACGATTTTAGCTCCGAAACCACCTTTGAATTAATGGGTAATCGTCTAAAGATGATTTATTTCAATGTAATTAAAAAACCAAACAACTTCTGAACAGAGCTCGAGGTTACTGTGGCCTGAACACTGTGTTTATGCACAATAAAGATGAGGACAACAGTCCAAAATATCGAAATTATTCATATCAAGTTTCGTCTCATAGATACATACCGATTTCGATCTCTGTCGGGGGGAGATCGTAGGTATAAACCGCTGATGAGACTTAATAAAGTTGAAACAGCTGTACGGTGTTCCACGTCGCGCACGTTATTCGCCGGGTTTGCTTGTCATGATTATTTTCAATAATTATCGAATTTTATACGATATACGCATTGTAAATGCCTTCAAAAAATATAAATGATAATATACTTTACAAAACAATGCTTCTAAAGCAAATTATCAAGTTCCATTATATATACTAGCAAATATCTGCACCCTCCGGGTGCAAGTATTTAAGTTTTAATATAATAAAATATCATGTTAAATTAGAAAGGCAAATGAAACTGAATAAGAATTCAGATAAAAATATTTGGAACAGAGGGGGTATAATCGGAAAATAGAACAACTTTGAAACTAACTCTTCCATCATTTTCCATTACTCCCGTCTTTCAGTGGTAAATTTTCCTAATTTAACTATTTAGTTAAAATAGGAAGTAAAGAATAATATTACATTTATTTCCTCTTGTTAATGGATTTCTTTTAAGATTTATCCCCAAGATTTTTACTCATATTCAATAAGATAAAACCAAACAATTAGAAATCAATAATACTAAGCATATATTTATTAAAATCAATTTTTTAAGATCAATATGCAAATTAGCCTTTCCATTCACACTGTGAACCGCTATTTTGTTGTATATATAAATACAATTGCATGTTATTAGTATGTAGATATGGTCAACAGTGGCTTCGGCCTCTGGACCATTGATATAATTAACGGCGTCGATCCCAGGGGGCCATCCCCCCAGGCAACACCTGCCCCCTTGATTTAAAGGGGCAGGGCTGGGTTTATTGCCCAGTGCCTGAGGCGCCCCCTTGAGGGGGAATGCCGACGGGATCGACGCAATTTTTCACCTGCCACCCCATGAGTCTCGGCTTGTGGGTGGTCCCACATAAATAGGGCCTTTGTGCCTGACCCGTACAAGTGGGGTACGTGGAAAATATCATGTAGATATTGTTAACAGTCTTAATGATGTAAAACAATTTTACTAATAATT
Source organism: Doryteuthis pealeii (assembly GCA_023376005.1). NCBI lineage: Eukaryota > Metazoa > Mollusca > Cephalopoda > Myopsida > Loliginidae > Doryteuthis > Doryteuthis pealeii. The sequence goes on along the minus strand of CM042151.1, from coordinate 62,897,159 downwards.
GAGGTTTAAATAAAAAATAAAATCATGGAGAATGTGGTGTAAATAACAAAGGGAATTGTGACTTGTATAGTAATATAGTTTCGGTTACATACAGACAAACCCACAATCTCCATTATAATAAGATATATATATATATATAATGTATTTTGATATACAGTTCTTTGTTTTACTCACTAGGAACTCTCTTCACCTGTAGCCTTGTGCCAAACTATGTTCCAGGCTTATTAAACACCTATATTTTCTGCTACTTTCACCTTTTCTAGTTTCCGACCCTATGTGATGTCAGTTTGCAACCACAAAATCCCATTCTTCCCACCCTGATCTCCCAGCATCACCACTTAAAGACCGAGAGTTCGTGGGGGTGCCAGGAGGGGGGGGGTCTGTCCCCCACAATTACACTCAATGCATATCACATTTCTTGGCAAGATGACTAAGAGATGATTAGAGTGAGCTTCATTAATTATAAGCAGAAATATCCACAAACACCTAGAGCCCCCACCCCTCAAGGAAGGATGACCTTGGGGGTGAGGATGAAGGAAAGAAGCTGGGAGGTGGCTTTAGGTTACGGGGGATATTAAGGGGAACTTCATGGACAGGTGGATGTTGGTTACAATATTTTTCTCATTTTTCTTTCTTACTTTCGTTTGTCTCTCTTCTGTCTTCATTGCTCCACCTCCCTCCCCCTCTCTCTCTCTCTCTGTCTGTCTGTATGTCTGTCTCTCTCTCTGTCTGTCTGTATGTCTGTCTCTCTCTCTATCTATCTATCTCATCTTCTCTTAGTAATTCTTTTTGTATCCCTATTTGCCCTTCTTTTCTTCTCTCAGTGCTTCTCTTTATCATCCCCCTCTCTCTCTCTCTCTCTCTCTCTCTCTCTCTCTCTCTCCATCACACTTTTTCTCGCGTACTTCCCAGAATATGCAGCCCCCCCTCTCTCTCTTTCTTTCTTATACTATTTCTCACGTTCCCAGAATGAGTGAGTCTCTTCTTTCTGTTTTTCTTCTCACCCCCCTCTCTCTCCTCATATACACACACACTATCTCTTGCTTTCTCTTATTCTCTCTTTCTCGTGTACTTTGCAGAATAAAATACTTTTTTTCTTTCTCTCTCTGTCTTTCTCCTCTCTCTCTCTCTCTCTCTCTCTCTCTCTCTCTCTCTCTCTCTCTTTCTCACATACTTCTTTTTTATCACTTACTCATCTCTCACTTCCCAGAAAGAGTGAGTCTTACTGTGTGTGTGTGTGTGTGTGTGTGTGTGTGTGCGTGTTGGGGGGGGGCAAAATGGGATGGTCTACTAATTAGAGGGATTGAACCCGTACAGATTACTGATTGCATGTAACTGCAGATATGTTCGTAATATTGCCGGAGCGTAAATATACAAAGCACTAGACTGACCGCTTTTAGAACTGGGGTTGTTGTCCAGTTTTGTTTTTGCTTCCTTTTCTTTTTTCCTCCTCCTGAATAAGATTACCTACAAATTATGAATTCAGCTAGGCAGGCTCTTGGGAGGGGGCCTTCCCCCGCCCCCTATAAACCTGTCAGTTTTGATCGGTTCCTTTTTGGCATTATGGTCTAAATTTCTCTGGATAAAGAATGGTAATCGGTTTCAATATCTGATGTAGAAAGAAAAGAACAAACAAAAATGTTTTCATTCAAGAGGGGAAAAGAAAACAAGGTAAAAGAAAGAAAAAGAGAAAGTAGAAATGAAAAGTGAAAAAAATGAGGAAGAAAGAAAGAAAGAAAGAAAGAAAGAAAGAAAATAATAGAAAGAGAAGAGGGGGTAATGATGAATGGAAAAGAAAGAGGAGGTATAAAAAATAGAATTGTGGTTTAGAATAGAAAAGAAAGAAGGTAAATAAAGATGAAGAAGGGGGGGATAAAGAAAGAAGAAAGAAAGAAAGATAAAGAGGAAGGAGGGGGTTAGAGAAAAGAGAGAATGAAAGATTAAGAGAAAAGAAGGGGGAATAGGGAAAGAAAAGAAAGAAGGAAAGATGAAGACGAAGGGATGGGGGATAAAGAAAAGAAAGACAGGAGGAATAAAAAATAAAAATTTTGGTTTTGAATAGAAAATAAACGACGAATGTATTTATATAAAAAAAAGATAATTATTGCAAATTGAAAGAAATTAGGACTCATGAATTCAAATGATTTTCATTCTGGGCAGAATGAATAAGTAATGAAGAAGAAAATGAAGGAAAATAAGAATGAAGGAGAAGAATACGTTAAAAGAAAATGAGGTAAAGAGAAGATTGAAAAGAAAAAGAAATCACTAGTGAGGGAAAACTTAGCTTCTAGAGAAAAAGTTTTAGAAAACTCTTCATTCTCCCCCCTTCCCCCTCCTCCATCATCATCATCACCAAAAAGAAGAAGAAGAAGAAAAGCAAGAAGAAGAAGAAGAAGAAGAAGCTGATGAAGAAAATATTGGGAAATAAATAAAAGAAGAAAAATGAATGCAAAGGAAAGTGAAAGAAAATGTATAGAAATATAGAAAAAAAAAAAATGGGAAGAAGAAAAAAAGGAAAAAAATTCTGTCGGAAAAAGTTTGGATTTTTAGAAGAATTCGAGAAGAAGAAAAATTGAAGAACGAGCAGAAAATAGGGAAAGAGAAAGAAAATGAAAATGAAAGAATTATTCCAAAGAAAGAATGAAAGAATTTTTCCAAAGAAACTCATTCCAGTTTTGAAGATATTGGATCCCATAGAAGAGGGGACGGAGGGGGGGGTGCAGTCATAAATGATTAGTTTCTTCCTATTATCCCCAAGTGTACGGCGGGGGGGTGGAGTGGGGGTGGAATGAATGAGTTACAAAAATGAATGAATTAAAGATTAAGATGAATGAATGAACAAAGAAATGAGAATCTGAATGAATTTGTGTCACTAGTGATGGGTCGGAGGAGGAGGAAGAAGAAGAAGTCAGCGAGGTGTGGGCTGAGGGGAGTTGGGGGGGAGAAAAAGAGAGAGAAAGTTATGAATAAATGAATTAGGTATCTTATTACCTTACCCTAGCAACTCCATTTTTCTCGGACTGAAACCACTTGCTCCATCCCCATGGAAGACAATAGAACGGGGGGGGGAGCAAGAGGTCTGTATTCCCCTGGTTGCGATCTTCTTCTCTATTGTTTGTTTGTCCACCAAAGACAAAAGACCGGTGCGTGAACCAAACAAGATTTAGAAACAGTTCAGGATTAGTAGATACCACCAAAATAGGTCACGTGATCAGTTTAGGCCGTACTGAAGGAAGAAACGTAAATATTTTTAAAACTTTTTTCTTTTAAAATCTCGCAAAAAAGAAATAACGAACATAAAGAGTTGTTACAAAGAAAAATAGTTAATTCAAAGATCAAATTATCCGATTGTGGAAAATTACTCACCGTCATCTTGAAAAATAAGTAAAACGGTCCGTCTTTTTACGACACGGTCAGTTTCTTTATTGATATTTTATTTAGCTGAATTCTGTATTCATGGTTCTTTTACTAAAAATCTCTGGCATTGAAACTTATAAAAATCTTCTGATATAATTATTCAGACTCTTATCTTTATAGAAAAAAAGGAAAAATCGTTTGTTTTTTTGTTTTTTTGTCGGTTCATTTTTTTCGTATTTCATAACATAAGATAGGGGATAGACCTCGTAAAAAATATTTCCCCTAATATATTTTAGGAAAAACTATTTCAGACATATTTTGGGGTTATCTTGATAGTCATTTTGCTGAAGACCCACATTTTATTTATAATCATTATTTATTCTTTTTTTTTTTAATTTTCATTTTATTATACGCTATAAGGGCTGTGGAGTCGGAGCATAAAACCGTCGACTCCGACTCCTCTATTTTTGGCACCTCCAACTCCGACTCTTTATATAATTAAGTGCTTATAGCCTATACATAGATATAAAACCATGATTTTTTATTAAGATTTTTAAGAATGAAGATGCTAAATACATGATATGGGCCTAGATATCTACTTTATATGTTTAAACAAAAAGATAAAGATTCGATTTAGCTCGCCTGGTGGCCATAAAGTAAGGGTTCATTTTATCATTATACTTATATTGTAAATTAATCTCCTCGCTAAAATCTTTAAAAGTTCTGTAATTAAAAAAAACAAACTAATGCTCTGTGATCCCATTAGTAACCACAGATAGTCATAGTCTTCGTTTCTGTTATATGATGATAGACAAATGAATAAATAAAAAATTGATGAAAAACGATTAAAAATGGCTGCAAGTATGTGGCAATGAGAATCGAACTCACTTACAATTCTGCTTGCTAACCATTACACCACGTGATGTGCTCAATGATTTTTTATTTTATTTTATAAAATTAATCCTTAAAACTTGAAATAAATATTCTTAGGTCATTTTCAAAGGTCACAAATCTTAATGAACATGCCATTTATTTTTTACTTAATTTTTTATTTAAAAAACAAATTTGTCAAAGAATGTTCTCATTTCACTCCCATTACCTCTTTCTTTCTTTCTTTCTTTCTTTCTTTCTTTCTTTTCCCTTTCATTTTCTGTCCGTTTCTCTCACTCTTCCCTCTCCTCCTCCTTCTCTCTCTATACTCATATATCATCACACACCGTACTTTACTCCTCATTCACATCGTCTCCCCCCCTCTCTCCTATTAACTCTCATTCCATCCCCACTTCTGAATTTTAAATATCAAATTCACCCGTAATAATTAAACTTTAATTTTTAATGTTCAAAATTCTCCAAACATGTTTCATCTTATTATTCATCTTCTTTTTTTTTCTGATTTCTTTTTTTTCTTTTTTTTTTTGTTATATTTTTCGAACATTTTTCACATTGGGCCAAGACTAGAATAGCCGAGGCGAGAATAGCCGAGACGAAAATAGCCAAGTTCATTCATAAAAGGCAGACATTAAAAAAAATTGTAATCGTCTCATATTGCAAATAGTCTTTTAGAAACCTTACTATTCCTGAGCAAGTGCTCTACTGACTGAGCTAAACCGGTCCTAGTCATTTAATCTAACACCTCCTGTATGGAAAAGGGCATATTGCCAATGTTGGATTTACTATTTGGATTTACTATTTGGAACTTTGCTCTTTCTGGATTTAATGTTGAACTGGATTGTGTTATATTTATTGACTCAGGACTTGATACTAACCATTTGTGAGTTAACATGAACTAAACCCTTCCAACAAGCTTATTTTCTGTATTACTGTTTAATGTCACACCTTCCGACACCTTCAGTTGTTGGCATCCTTCTGTCTACGAGAGACGATGGCATAGTGTCCATTTTTTTCTTTTTTAACTACGTAGCCTGGGCGAGTTCATATGAAGAATGAGCTGTTGCCAAGCAGCAAATCCCCTCTCTCCACCTTCAGTATGTCACATTATTTTACAAGCTAATCTCACATACTATCATTATTAAGAATAGCTTAAACCATCTGGTCGAGTGAAAAGTAATAACAGCTCACTTACAACGGGGCTTCACCCCAAACAGGACCTGTCTCTTGCCCCCCCCCTCACAAAAAAGTGTATGCATTTACCCAAAACCACTTCGCTAAAGGGTAGGATACAACACAAGGTGAATTTTTAAAACAGAGTACAGCGGGTTTGATTTACCAAGACTTCTATCCATAGCTGAAAAGAGAACATCTGGACCCACGCCTTTTAGCTCAAAATAAAACGACCCTCGACCAGGATTTGAACCGATTCCATTCCCGCAATGATAATCATTATGCCAAGTGCGAAATTAATTTGATGCTGGAGAGTGCCCAATATTTGAGGCCTTTTGCCAGACCTGGATGTCTCAGTGTAGTATAATATATAGCAATCGCTCCTATTGATATGACTTTGATCCTGGAGAGTGCTCAACACTTGAGGCCTTTTGTCAGACGAAGATCTCAGTGTAGTGCAGTATATATCAATCGCTCCTATTGATATAGAAAATAAGTTTGCCAGCAATGGAGAGTCATTATCAGCATTTCCTCTCACCTTCCCGCCAATTCCCTGTCTTTCTATTCAGCTAATTTTCTTTTCTTTTACTCGGCACGGATTTCCTATTAAAAGTCAATGACATGATACAAGAAAAAGAAAAAAAAAAAAAAAAAAAAAAAAAAAAAACGAGTTTGGGAGATTTACAAAGAATTTCAATTCAAAGCAATTGTATTGGATTTGCATGAAGAATCGGAGAAACCTTCATTTGAAAATGGTAATGATGCCTACCCAGAATCCTTATGTATCTACCCGGTCATCTTGTAAACAAATATCTTCTTTCTCTGAATTTTTGAGATGCGATTTGTTAATTTGGATTATTCGGACTATTATCCTCATCTTTATTGTGATATACACGACGTTTCGGTCAATGTACCCTCCGGCCTACTTCAGGTGTTTCTTGTCGATCTCAGGAACCTTCTTGTCGAACTTTGGAGCATTCATGTCGTAATCGGGAGTCTTCACGGAACTTCAAACCTAACCCTTTATTCAATCCACCGGGGTAGACTGTTCTCATTCCGTTAACCACGACTGGGTACAAGTGTTAAGCTTTTAAGTATTCGATTTTATTATTGCCCCATAACAACTAAAGCCGTCTAATTCCTACTTTGTAACCTATCCTATGTAATTCGTTTCTAAGAAGCTATTGAAATGTATTTACAGTTAGCTTGAAATGGTGAGGGGGAAAAGAAAAATCCTGGGACGCATGGATATGATTTTACTGCGTCCTTTTAGATTTCTGTGCACCAGGGACGCAGGACGCATACCTATCAGCAACTCTGAAATACAATTCGCGTATTTTTCCTTACGTATTTGAATGTGTCGCTGTGGCAACTGTGTCGCCTCCTTACCGTCGTCGGAAAAGTCTTCCTTCAAACAAGGGAAAGGTTCTACCACAAGCTTATCATTTATTACCTATTTGTGATATTTTGACCGATTAGTGTCAAAGAAAGCGTTGAATGAGTAAGTACTTGGCAAACCACTCTCCCATACTGTTGTAACCTAACAAAGGTTACTAAATGATAAATAATCGAACGGAGGTTGGAAATGAGATAGAATTTTTATAACATTAACAAAATACAATACTCGCCACCGGTGTGGAGTAAGTAAACCACTGCTGGTAGTATAAGACCACTCAGCCAACCTAATACTCCCGTATTTATGAGGATTGGGACATACCGATTAATGTCCATAGGTAGAGTATATAACACATACTCAAATCAGGGGTAGAGGTGTGAGCATTAGGGTCATCTGGCCCAAATTTACGGTTTTTAGGGGTGGGGGTTACAAAATCGTGGGTTCGGGCAACTTTTTTTGTACGAAACACTCGAGGGGTCATTTTTTTACCATGTCCAAAGTGATCCAAAATATTTAATGTGCAGTTTGAGGGTAAGAGATTACTTTCCTGTCTGACCCGAACCTACCCCCCCCCCCGGATCTCTCCGGACCTACCCGTGCCGATTTTACCCACAAGCAATAATTACTGTAACAAGAGCGTTTGTATGCGTACAAGTAGAATGAGATTACCTGCCGAGGCAATAGAAATAAAATGCTGTTACCTCCATAGTTAACCTTGACAACGTCTAATTATCTACGCAGATGTATGTGGGTGGCACTGCACATGGAGGGAAATATCCCCTCCCCCATTCCTTTTATTCTTTTTATTCTTTTTTTTATTTTTCTTGGGCTTAATCAACTGTCTGAGGTGTGTTATATATTAATCCGTGTAAATTCAAGTCTTTGTGTGTGTGTGTGTGTGTGTGTGTGTGTGTGTCTACCCATGCATCCATCAACATATATGCATATGTGTGTATTTACACCGACACACTCATTTATGTGTCTGTCTATTCATTATTGCAAGTTGTGCAAGTGTGTCCTGTGCTTCCTGATTTTAACCCTCCCACATCCAACGTCTCACCCCCGGGGTCATTTTGTTGTCCTTGTGGCATTGAAATTTGATTGATGGGATATTTTTAGCAGAGAATGAGGTAGGAAGCCCCTCCTTGTCGAGAGTGGGATTGTACGGCGGAGGATGGGTTAAGTATGAAGGGAGGGGGGAGTGTGAACCCTCGAGATCAACTGGGGTGTTACTGTATAATAGCGTATATACGTATGTGTATGCAAATGTGCATGTTGGATTCTATAAAGTTATTTTGTGTGTGTGTGTGTGTGTGTCCGGTTTCATTTGTGTCTGTAGACACAAACACTAATGATAAAAAGGTAGACTGTGAATTCAGGGGCGTAAAATTTCCCCATAGTCTACCGGACAGATGTTGGTGGAATATTAAAAGAAATCCAATGTATATATTTTAATTTCTCATCTGGGATTAATACTTTTAATAAATATGAAACTCTAAGGAAAACATATCTTAAAAAGTTAATTCAATTATAAGTTTTAAAGAAAATTAAACGACAGCATTAATTGATGTTGTATAGATTTATAGGTGTTGCGTAGTCATTCAGTTATACACTTTTTTCACCTCAAAACTGCAAAAGTGGACTGTTTTAATTTTTTTTATTGTTATTCTGAAATAGGAATATTGTTAGATACTCGTCAAAATTACCAGCGAATAGTAATTTTCAGTTTATTTAAGTATAGGACTTGATAAGTTTATAATCTCAATATCCCTTAAAATAACATGATATACAACGTGATATATAACACACTTTGCAGGATCCTAAACTTGTTAATAACATGGGCTGTTTTGAGATAAACTTTAACAGAGACATCGTTAATAGATAAGATTACATAATGACTATTTAATTGAGAATATAATGTAAATATCTAAACGAATAGTGACGTCGATGGTGGCGTAGTTTCGGTTACAGATAGGCAGATACATAATCTCCATTATGATAAGAGATGAAGAATTGGTTTTAAAAAAAGAAACTTTTTTTTTGTTTTTTCACATGTTTTTTATTCATGCCGGTTATTTCCTATAACTCCAACCTAAAAAGGGGGAACCACTCTGAATGAATTTTATCTGTTAATTAATCTACCCATTATTTTCCCATTAAACTAACCCTAACCCCGTCTTCTTTTTTCCCAGTAGATCAATAAATAAATAAATAATTTATAAAATTCATTCAGAGTGGTTTCCCCTTATTCTAGGTTGGAGCTATAGGAAATAACCTTCTTGCCTTTCACAGAGAGATTTATTCCGGTTGATATGTAGAACCGGGCATTCAGGATATGTGTTATATACCCACTTTTTCTGCTGGGTAATATCTATTGAGAACGTTCATTTCTATTCTTCTTATGAGGGCATCCGTGGTTATGCCTTCATATTTAATCTTTACTTACTTTTTGCATAGCTGGCTGCTATTTTTTAAAATTTTCTTCTGTTTATTGTAGTATGTAGCTATCTTCATGGCTTCTTCTAACTGGTCTTTTGCTGACTGGTCTAGTTCTGCTATAAGTCTGGTTCTTCAAGATGCTGTTGTGTTGTTGATTAGTTCACCTCTCAGAGACAACACAAGGCATATATTTTTCTGATAACATTTTTATCAATTTCAGAAACGGAACTTTTTCAAAGGCACGGGGGAGCCAAACCGGTCCGTGCTTACATTAGGACGTCTCAGGGCTTAACAGTCTCTAAGCTAACAGAACTTTCCGTTTTCACAGTCTGCGTAAACGAAAAAAAGGTTACGCAAAGCTTATTTCGCGTCAATCACCTAACGCCTCAGATTCTGAATTCAACAACACCTGGATTCAAAATCTGTCCCTACATTTTAGTGTAGAGCCAGATTTTGTGGCCTATTTTCGGTATCAGCCGGACAGCAGGGAGTCAATCCCCTTTTCGCTAGCGCTAGACCAAGGAGATTTTTTGGCTGAGGTGAAGCGCCACACCTAATGCCAGTGCCCCACTTTACCGCACAGACCAGATTACCCAATTTGTGCTACTCATACGCTGAATCAGCGGGGTCCGGTATCGAACTCAGTACATCGTGATTCCAAGACGGGTGCTCTACCGACTGAGCTAAACCTGTCCCTCTACACTAACCGTCTAAAAAACGACGCTACTCATTAATATACATTTGTCATTAAACAAAATAGCAAACCAACCAACCAATAAACATACATATGCGAAATGCTCCAAAAGTAATGCCTCCTATCTATTTCACGAAATCATAACAGATACAAGAAACACAATAATACTGTAGCGATTGTCTTCCCTTGTTTGGGATGGAGTTGAAAGTGGAAAAGGGTTACCTTCCCTTGCCGCCAGGGTTTGCCACTAGGGTCTGCACACAACCTGGCTTTTAAACACAGCCCGGGAAAAACTAACTCTTTTTCATCTGGCATCCACAAAGATGCACTAGACAAGTTGTGTCTCTGTCCATTAAGGCTTGGGGGCCTCCCCCCAACTATAAGCTTGTACCCATGTATATACGTAACCCTTTTTAGCCCACGTGGCTCCTATACAGTAAGTGACTCTTCTATTCTCCGGTTAGTAGCCTCAAGATTAACTCTACAAGAACTCTTTCTTTCTTTAGGACATTTGTCCTAACTGTTTTGTATCTATATTTTATGTTACATGTGCTCAGACAATAAAGTCTGTATTGCTGTTATGTGTACCTCTTTGTTGAATTTCTTTGTATATGTTCACTTACGTTAGAGATTTCTCTGAAGCCTCCGAACGTATTATAAGAAGTGGGTTAGCTACTGAAGCTAAAAGCACATTTAATTCTTATAATACCATTGGATAGAGCAAATTTTCAGCTACAAAAATACCTTTCCATATAGTCACCACCATTCGATATGCATTTTTCGTATTTAATCATTTTTGTTTATTTTAATTTTTTTTCTAAATCATAAAAATATTTTTTAAAAAAGAAAAGAAATTATTCCAAATGTCATTTAGCAGATGCGTGGCTTCGGCTAAATTAAGTCCGGAGGGGAGGGGTAATGCGTGGGGGGTTATGGGGTTTTGTTACAGGGTCTGGCATGAAGGGTCAACATGGGAACAGGCAGGGGGGAATAGCTTGGGGATTTGGGATTGACTGGAGCAAATTGAGAGATTCCTGGTGGGTAATCGGAGACGGTGGGTATCATTAGCTATGGAAAACAGAAGCAGAGAATTAAGCATATGTGCGCATGCATGCACGCATGCGCACACACACACACGACAATATTCATGCCTGAATAATGACGATAAAATAAGGATTATGATTATAACAACAACAATAATATATTTGGGGATTTCAACAAACTCTTTTGTATCCACGAATTAAACATTATCAATTGATGGGATTATATCTATCTATCTATCTATCTATCTATGTTGTTGAGAGTAGAGAAAATGTGGATATAACAACACAAAACGACTATGTTCAATTGATATTTCGCTTCATTATTGGTTGAGCTTCTTCGGGAGTTTATTGATTTAAGTGCTTGTTAAGGTAGCGTGGACATGGAGTCAACTGCATCTGGTTACGGATAGTTTCTCGCGTATGCGATCTTTAGACCAAGTTGACTTTGTCCTACCTTAACTTAGATATAAATGCTCTATCAATGATATTGAGCTCTGTTTACTTATAAATATACCACCATATTATCTATATATAATGTGTGTGTGCGTGCGCCCGCGCGTGTTGATGGCAACAGATAAGTAAAAAGAATGTGAGATCGAGAAATAAGTATAGAACAGAGACCAACCCATACGAACAAACGCAGATATATATAAACGGACATAGATTTGTATAAAATGAAATCGATAAGTATAAATAGAATCGATAAGTATAAATAGAATTAAGATCAATATATATATATATATATTATATATATATATATATATATATATATAATAAAGAAAAAAGCTTTAAAATCGGGTATTATGCGGTTATGGTACCATTACCACTCAGGTATCCGAATATACCCATGAGCTTCATCAGACCGCTAACCTTATTGATTCTCAATAAAGATAGCGGTCTGATGAAGCTCATTGGTATATTCGGATACCTGTGGGTGGAAATGGTACCATAACCGCATGATACCCGATTTTAAAGCTTTTTTCTTCACTAATTATCTTGCTCTGTTTATAAAAAAACTAAACATCGAGCTCTCAATCGAACTTGAACTCTCTAACATTTTACCGTTGGAAGAAAGGACCAGCTTAGAATCATCCTAATACCAAATTAACTGGTATCCCACCTAGGAGTATAATATATATATATATATATATATATATATATATATATATATATATAATGGGATCAATAGATATGAATACATTTAGATCGATAGGCATGAATAGAATGAGATCGATATATATATAAATAGAATAACAATCTGTTTATTCTTGTCAGTCCATTTCTGTCTGACATATTGACATTTTAATAACACCTGTCTCTTTATCAATATCTATTAAGCCCATCCTCATGCCACACAAACATTTACTAATCCAATATGTTTATTATATACTAGCATGACATGTGGATATATTACAGTATGATAATTTAATATATTACAACGTTTGATGTGTCTACTTAAGAGTTATTACCAAAATAGTTCAATATGTAAAAAGTATAATAATCTTGATTTAACTCTCTCTCTCTCTCTCTCTCTCTCTCTCTCTCTCTCTCTCTCTCTCTCTCTCTCTCTCTCTCTCTCTCTCTCTTCATCTTTCCTTATATACGATTGAAATAGATTAGCGTTATTGCCTCCGCGCTCATCCCCCCTCTCTCTCTCTCTCTCTATCTATCTATCTATCTATCTATCTCCTACTCTCTTTCTTTTGTTCTTTTTTTGTTATATTTTTCTGTGTAGCATGTCCTTTTTCTTCCCTTTATTTTTTATGATAAAAACGAAATCGTCTATTATTTAGCTGAAGTAACGACACTCATAAGAAGAAAGAATTTGACGGATAAGCAACACCAGATAATTATGATTTACGTATTTGCATTTCATCTTGGACCATTTGGACGGTCTAATTTTGATAACGGTCGGAAGATTAAGGAGCAAGTGTATTAGTATATAGATGAATGAAATTTACTGCATGTGTTACTAGCATTACTCTACTACTTTTTCATGGGGGTGCCTGTGGTGCAATGGTTATCATCGTAAGAAATGGACACGGCGACACGAGTTCAAAAGCCTGGACGAGGCTGGTTGCATTTCACATTGCACTAATACCATTGGGAATGGTCTGAAACGACTATTCTCCTTCCAGCTATCGGTAAGTAGTCTGAGAGACTGGGCTCTTTAACCTGGGTATGGTAACTGGTCTACGAGAAGAAAAACTGAATTCAAACCTGTTAATGTCCGCTTTAAAAATGACCTTGTATTACACCCGGCTCGTGCGGAGGGGGGGGGGCTAAATACATTCTATGTTACTTTTCCACGTAGTCGCCATCGAGATTGTTGTCCTTTTCCCATCAGTATATGTGTCTATAAATACCCTCCTTGATGAACGTGGCGTCACCAAGAGCACTTGTTGTTGGCATCCTTCCGTCTACTAAATACGAGTGCGTGAGTGGCTGAACAGCCCACTTTTTGAATGGCAATCTCGGGTGCAGTGACTGCGAACACTTCGGCTGACCAGGTCGAATGCCTTCGTTAGGTCTATGGATGCGGTGTAGAGTGGCATCTGTTTTCCTGGCACTTTTCCTGCAGCTGGCGTAGCGAGAAGATCATGTCCATGGTTGACCGGTTTGCTCGGAAGTCCCTTTCCCATCAGTACATATATCCATAAATACCCTCCTCGATGAACGTGGCGTCACCAAGATCACTATTAGTGTGTATTATATGGACGACCGACTTTGACAGATGAAGATCTAGTCATATCCTGAAGAACGTGGACGCCGACGTCGGTCGACCATGAAACGGTTCCACACTAATAGTGCTCTTGGTGACCCCACGTTCTTCGAGGGGGGTATTTATGAACACGTGCACTGGTGGGACACGCTTGGCTTCGTTCTGGCACTAAGCCACAAGTGTAGGAGAGTCGATGGAAATTGAACTCGCCACACGGTCTTTTAAGAAAGTCACTTGCTCGCTCCTCGCCATTGTTCCTCCTCGGCGAAAGTCGACACACGTGATATGATAGGAAACAGATTGCGAAATGATCCAATGTGAATTCCATCTAATCTGCCCAAATCATCCGAGACGAAATGCAAAAATTTAAATCATGATTATCTGGTGTTGCTTATCCACCGAATTCTTATTTCTCATGAGTGTTGTCACTGCAGGTAAATAATGGACCGTTCCGTTTTTTGTTATAAAGAGAGAAAGAGAAGAAAAAGGACACGCTACACAGAAAAATATAAAAAAAGAAAAAGGGGGAATATAAGGAGATTAGGTGAGCGTGTGGAAGCGATAACGCTAATCTGTTTCAATTGAACATAATGAAAAGATGAAAAGAAGGAAAGAAAGAAAAAAAGAGTGAAAGATAGTTAATCAAGATTATGATACTTTTTACACATTGAAGTATTTCGCAATGGCTCTTAAGTAGACATATCAAACGTTGTAATAATCAAAAGATCATACTGTGGTATATCCACAGATCCTGCCAGTTTATTAAACTTAGCTTCGTTTTGGCTGCCGGCCACAAGTGTAGGGCACTCAATGAGAATTGAACTCGCTACACAGTCTTTTGAGAGAGAGAGAGAGAGAGAGAGAGAGAGAGAGAGAGAGAGAGAGAGAGAGAGAGAAGAGAGAGAGTCACTTGCTTGCTCCTTATCCATTGTTCCTCCAAATCGAAAAAAAGTCGACGCACGTGATGTGATAGGAAACAGATGGCGAAATGATCGGATGTGAATTCCATCTAATCTGGCCAACTCTGTATCTTTTCTATCTTTTATTGGAAAAAAGAAAAAGAAAAAGAAAAGAAAAGAAAGGAAGGAAGAAAGAAAGAAAGAAAAGAAAGAAAGAAAAGGTCTGTAAAGAAAAAGCCAGATAAAGTCTATCAAAAAAAAAGGAAACCGGAGAAGAGTTGCATTCCTTACACCTTACTTGCTCGGAAGATAATTCATCAGATAATAAGTTGGAATGATTCGGGGGGGGGGATTTAGAGAGAATGAAGTGTGTGTGTGTGTGGGGGGGGGTGATTTTAATTTTATTTTATGACCGTGAACTGAATAATAAATATTACTGAATCAGTCTGCTTACTTCATGATGTCTGATACTGTTTCGATGTCTTCAACAGCCAGTCTGGTTTTTTTTTATTGATTACTTCCTGCTTTGGGGGGGGGGGTCTCTTGGTTGTTGGGGGGGGGGGGCTGCACACGTGCAGTTGGAAAACAAAATACAAAATTGCTCGATGTGTGTTCAGACTTTTAAAACACAGAGATCAGTAAAATAAATAAATAAAATAAAATATATAATAAAGATCATTGGTTTTTTTTGGGGGGGGGGCGTTACGGCATATCAACCCTTTTCGGGTCATTAAATGCCGAATCAAGTTATCTATCTATCTATCTATCTATCTATCTATACGTATATAAAGGATAGTTGTGTGTATATGTATATCCTGAGGAAACTTCGAAAATAAAACAATTAATGACAAAGTAAATATATATACACATTAAATATCACCAGGGCTTGGTTTTTGAGCAAAACTAATAGAAATTTGATTTATATTTATGAAGATAATTAAAAGATAAAAATTTAAATGATAACAGCATTGATTTTTTTTTAATTTAATATTTTAGATAGTAGACATTAACATTTCTTTTCAGAGTAGCTGGATCTATTTTTTACATAGGGATTTAAATGGGGCATCCCACGAGGATTCAACTCACGATTCAGTAATAATGGATCTGCGGGACTAATTTTAAAAATACCACTCTACCTAGGCGACGCCGGGTAGCTGCTGCTAGTTTTTGATAAACAAACGACTCAGGTTGTTTACAGGTTAGTTGCTTTGTTTTAGGGCATATCAATCCTTTTCGGGTCATTTAATGCCGAATAAAGTCATTTTAATGAACAAACGACTCAGGCTGTTTACAGTACCTGCTATTGCTTAAGTGGTCATCCAATTAAGTATGGAAAAGTCTCACATTTAAGGGGACTGTTTAGCTCAGTCGGTTGAGCATAAGCAAAAATAAATGAAAATAAAGACTGTACCTATAATCATTATCTTTCTCCCCTCCTCTCTCTCACACACACACACAATAAATGAATGAATAAAAATGTCTTTGGCATAAAATAACCCAACAAGGGTTGACATGCCGTAAAATTCTGCCAGCCAACCAACCAACCAACCAACCAACTAACCAACTAAACTCTTGAAACATTTTTTTCTCCTCAAAATTTAAAAAAAAAAACGCAGCGCACTAGGTTTATATCCAACCTAATTCTCGAGGTTCAGACAAGGTTGCTGATTGTGGGCAACGCTCTTCTGTTTGTTTATTTGTTTGTTGTTGGATTTTTGTTTTGTTTTGTATTTTTGGTGGGGTGTTTTTTGTTTTTTTCGTTTTTTGTTTTTTTCGTTTTTTGTTTTTTGGTTTTTGTTTCAACAAAAAGTTGAAAAAAGTTAACAATACAATTGCATCTCGTCCTCTTATCAGCTGGTCAATCGAAGAAGCACTTCATGTAAAACCAATCTTTCCCAATTTACAGCCTGTCAGTCTATTTGCTTCTGCCTCAAGCCTCCAGTTGTCATAGCAACGGATCAAGAGTGGTTGACTAGGGGGGGGTGTAAGAAAGATCAGTTGGAGTAAGAACGTAGCAGGTCATCTGAGATGTCAACCATTTATTAACGAACGGGACAAAGAGGTCACCATCAGTTTGGGGTGGCTCCGGAGATACTGGGGGAGGGGGGGTATGTCAAGTGACGAACCGGTAGGAGAAAAAAAATTGTGGGTGGTTCGGAAGAGGAATATGGTTTTCGTCTCCAGGGCAACTGTCTTGTTTTTTTTTTGTTTTTTTCTTTTTTTTAAAACTTCATCTCTGAGATGAAACTGCACATTCAGGGAAGGGGTTGTAAGGGAGTGTGATCTCTTTTTCATAAATAACCGTGGTTTATAATGAGCGGGTGTGGGATGGTTGGCTTCCTGGGCGATGGAGGGGGAGGAGAGGTTATTTAAAGAGCGGAAGTGGTAGTTGATGATTATTGCTACATGAAGTTTTTCTTCTTTTTTTTTCTTTTTTACGGAGATTGTTTCAAAAATTGCTTCTTGATAGCACACGTGTATGCAATTATTGTAAGTCCTCTGGCGAGGTAAGGTAATACCTACACGTGTCTACGGGGAACCGGTGTGCTTTTCTATGTAAATACACACCTGTCTATGTGGTTGGGATGTGTGTGCTTAGTGGTGTAGATCCGAATGCAGCTATTAATGCATGAGTGTTTGAGAGTTCATGATATTATTTACGAGGTTGGTTCGGTTGGTTGTCTTATTTTACGGTATATCAACCCTTTTCGGGTCATTTAATGCCGAATCAAGTCATTTCAATAAGCAAATGACAAGGTTGCTTCGAATCCTGGTTGATGAGTAGTCCATGGCATGGAACACTCCTCTTCGGCCTTGCCTTAGGCTAGACGGGTGGTCGGAGAGGCCCCCTCCGATCAATCGGCTGGTCACGTCAAGCCATAGCACGTATATGATTATCTCGACCCTATAGCCCTTATGGCAAGTCCCAACCCTTTTTATCATATGGGTGCTAGAAGGTGGTAGCTCTGTATGACGTTAAACACTAACTGATGGTGAGGTTCCAGTTCTGTGTGTCTGGGAAATGTGGAGTACCCCTTCATCACTATTGCTCCCAGGTTCACTCTGACCGGGAGTGGTAGTACCTGTTAGGGTCCCATCTATGGGTCAAATGGAAAATTTGTTACAAAAAAAAATATATTGTGTTTAAGGAATTTTCTTCCAAACTATCGCTACAGACCATTTAAAGCTTTACCGGCATTAAATGTGGTTGATATGCCGTAAAACAAAAACAAACAAACAAACAAACAAACTAAGGTTGCTTACAGTACCTGCTGTTGCTTAAGTGGTTAGCCACCATTGAACAGGTTATTGTTTTTTTTAACGTGGTTGGTAATATCGACTAATCTAAGGATAGTCTGGTAAATAGGTTATATTGACTAATCTAAGTATAGATAAAGGTATTCTGGTTGCTAAGCAACAAAATTCAGTCGTAAATTTAGAAATAAATATTTACTGGCATCCCACCATGCCAGTCGAACATAAGTATCATTATAATAGGGAACCACGCACAAACTGAAGCTTATGTGTGGCTAGTGTTTAAAAATTGTATGAATCCCGCCAACATTCCTTTTGAGGCGCCATCTCTGAGCAAATATCGCACTTTTTGGTACAAATAATGTTCAATATATGGGAAATAATAACAGAAAAAATTGTTGTCGTAGACGCAGTGCCACATCGGGATATTGATCTTGCTATGAGAAAATCCGAAATCATCAATAACTTAAAATTGGTTGACTTTAAGACTTTTTTATAGCATTTTTTAATTCCTTGGGCAAAAATGCTTTTATAAACTCATTTTTAGGAGTAGGGGAGCTCTAGAACTCATTTTTCAGACAAAAATAGGTTACAAAAAGTTGCCATTTTCTCGGCCCCCCCCCCTCAAATTTAGAGAGCTAAAAAATCAACATAACTCCGCCAATTTTTGGAATTGGAAGCTCAAATTTTGGGAATTGGCTAACTTTATCAGAATCCATACTTGGGCAAAATTTCAGAAAAATTGAAGGGGCTGGATAACATGGCCTGGATGGTTTGACATGGAATTATCCAATAGTTTGAAAAATGCTGTGGCTTTATTTTTTTCTCTGGATGATATCTTCATCTTTACAAGGTTTAGGTGTGTGTGTGTATGTGTGTGTGTGGTCATTATTTCTGTGTTCAGATGTATGTGTGTGTGTGTGCGTGTGTTGTCATTTTTCTGTGTGTATGTGTGTATGTGTGTGTATTGTCATTTCTTTCTGTGTGTACACATACGGATTTACAATTTAATTCGTTGTAAAGTTTCTGAGTTTAGGTGTGTGTGTGTGTGTGTGTGTGTGTGTGTGTGTGTGTGCGTGTGTGTGTGCGTGCGTGTGCGTGTGTATGTGTGTGTGTGTGTGTGTTCTGTCATTTTCTTTTCTGTGTATACACATACAGATTTACAATTTTATTCGCTGGGAAGTTTCTGTATGTGTGTGTTGTCATTTCTTTCTGTGTGTACACATACAGATTAATGCGTAAAGTGTCACATGTGCGTATCTTTTGGGAACAATCTGACTTTTGTTTAAATTCTCATTAGGGAGTTTGAATGACTCATACCACAAATCTTCTGTGGTGGTGGGTGGGTGTTTGGGGTAATCCAGAAGGGGTGAGGGGTTATTTGTAATTGTATGGCAGAGGGGTAGGGGGAGAATAGTCGGGGGATGAAGGTATGGGGTGGGGCTGGGAGTATTGCAGCTGGTGTCATTGTAATGGCTTCTGTTAATGAGCCATCTCGAAGATGGTGTCATTACACATGCATAATTCTTCAATCTCACCGCCAAAATTCCACAATGCATCTTTACAATTTACAACTCCCGGCACAAAATCATTCTCTGAGATTCGCACATAAAATGCTTTTATTATTATCTGCAATTATTATCCTCATCTTGATTGTATTTAGCACATTTCAGTCCGTGTATTCTCCAGCCTTCCTTTGTTGCCTATAGTTTTACAATGAAGTGTTTCGCTACCTATAGTCCTCGTTATATATACTAGCAAAAAAATAATAAAAAAATAAAAACACGCTCTCCGGGCGGTGTAAAAATACATTTTTTTTAGAGATATTGCCTGAGGGCGATGGGAAAATTAAATAAATAGAATAAGACGTTTAATATTTTTAGAAATTAATTACTTACTTAAAAAGCATCCTATTTACTCCACCCCACTGAGATATTTGTTTTGTTTTACGACAGTAAGGACCTCTAAAACGTTTCTAATAATTTCTGATTTAATTATTCAAACTCTCATTTTTATAGAAAAATTTAAAAATCGTACGAGTAAAATATATTTTGTTCAGATTTCATAAAATTAAAAAGGGGCGGGGGTCGACCTAGTAAAAAAAAAATCCCCTAATATATTTTATATATCTTGCTTTCATTCATTCATTCATTCATTCATTCTTTCTTTCTTTCTTTCAATCATTCTTTCTTTCATCATTCTTTCTTCCTTCTTTCTTTCATTCTTTCTTTCATTCTTTCATTCATTCATTCATTCATTCTTTCTTTCTTTCTTTCTTTCATTCATTTCATTCTTTCTTTCATCCATTCTTTCTTTCCTTTCTTTCATTCTTTCTTTCATTCTTTCATTCATTCATTCATTCATTCTTTCTTTCTTTCTTTCAATCATTCTTTCTTTCATCCATTCTTTCTTTCCTTCTTTCTTTCATTCATTCGTTCATTCTTTCATTCTTTCATTCTTTCTTTCCTTCATTCTTTCTTTCCTTTTTTCTTTCTTTCATTCATTCATCCATTCATTCATTCTTGCATTCAATGACCCGAAAAGGCTTGATATGTCGCAAACCAACCAACCAACCAACCAACAGGAATTACCGACAGATAAACAAAACAAAAAATCCCCAAAACGTCTCCCTAAAAATGTATTGAATCTTACAAATGAAAATGAGAATGTTGTTAATGCATTTGAAAGAAAACCACTAAAAACATGGTCAACTCAACAGTAAACCTGACTCCACCCCCAAGTCATTTGGCTTTTTAAAAAAAAAGTTTATTATTTATTTCCCATTTTATTGCCCCAGAGAAAATTTGGCCTTAGCAGTGAGGCTGACAGCGTTTTGATTTAGTGCGTCCTGGGACGCACATATTTGCTTTGAATGAGTCCCCGGGAAAATTTATGGGTCATAACTAAAGCCGTCTATTCCTACCTTGTAACCTTTCCTGTGTAATTCATTTCTAAGAAACTATTGAAATGTATTTACAGTTAGCTTGATCTAGTGGGGAAAGGAAAAAGAAAAACACTTGGACCTATGGATACTATTTTACTGTGTGCCTTTAGATTGTTGTGTGTCAGTGACGTAGGACGCGTATCTGTTAGCATTCTGCTCGTGGCAGAAGGGTTGGATAAATACTACCTTTCTACACATTAAGTCAAAGTACCGCTGTACGGTATATTGGGATATGTTTGTGTCTCAAACAACTGCACCAATCTTTTTTTTTAATGTACTAGCAAAATAAAAAAACACACTTCGGGCGATGTAAAATTAGATTTTTAAAACATATTGCCTGAGGGGTGGGAGTAAAAAATTCAATGTCAGCGAGTTTGTACCCTAAGAAAGTAAAATCATCAAATTCATTAAAGGATTAAAAAATAAAACAATTTGAAATGTAAACTTTAAATATGTATTAAAATAAAACAAACTATATATAGATATATAATACCAGTCATGTATTGATTAAAACTTGTTTTAAAAAACAACGAGGACTGTCTAATTTTTCATGTTCAAATTTTGAGTGTATTTATTCTATGTTATGACGATTTTGGGTAATGTGACGTAAGCAGTGACGTAGTCTTTGTTACAGACAAAAACCGGAAGTGAATCTCTATTATTAATAGATGTTTAATTATAAGAACTAATATGAGACAGGAACAAAGGTCATTAATTTATTAACTCAATAATTAATCTGTGAGTTGTAATCACCACATGCGTTTAATTATAATAACAGATTTTGCCTTGTTTCCTTCTTGGTCCAACTCAAATTCACAGTCATTGCCCAAAGTTTGGACACCCACTGTTATTGGTATTTAATAAGCTTAGCTGGTATAGCTCAGTCGGTAGAGCACCTGCCTAGGAATCCTAGATCGATACCGGTCCTCGCCAACTCAGCGCATGAGTGGCACAGATTGGGTAATCTGACCTGTGCGGTAAAATGGAGACCTTTAAATAGTACGGCAGACTGGTTTAGCACCCCAAACCGCCTGACGATCAAAATGCCGAACCCCGTTCAAAGGAAAAATAAATAAAGGAAAGAAAATGTTGAATGGATAAAATAGATTTACTAACACATGTTTTGGCCAGGAGTTTTTTCATGTACACATGTATCTATTTATTCCTTTCAACATATCGTCAGATTCATTTCCATTTTCAACTTACACACACACACACACACACACATACATACATACATACATACATACTATATATATATATATATATATATATATATATATATACATATATATATATATATATATATATATATATATATATATATATATATATAATATATATATATATATATATATATATATATATATATATATATATATATATATATATATATATATATATATATATATATATATATATATATATGGTTTAAAGATGTCTGCAAGAGGGGCATGAGGACATGCCACATCGATACCAACACATGGGAGACTTGTGCTAAAAAACGTGCGACCTGGCGATTCCTCGTCAAACAAGAAACAAGAAGGAGTGAAAAAGAGAGGAAAGAAGCCGTCGCAGAAAAGAGACCCAAAAGGAAGGAGAGACAACAGCAACTCCAGCAAGCATCACTGTTCAAAAAAGTCATTCAAAAATTGGTCTGATCAGCCACTCACGCAGCTGCAAATAAATAATAATGATTACCAAAAAAAGTGGACACTACGCCATCGTCTTCAGTAGACGGACGGATGCCAACCATATATATGTTTGAATTACATTAAGTAAAATGACATTAATCCCTTCTTGAATTGATTCATTAAAGTCACTAATTAAGTCATAAAAAACTAATTACTTTCATCAAGCGTAAACAGGCAAGTATTCTATAAAATGACTTGCTTTTTTTTTTTTTTGCTGTTGTTTTTTTATTTGTTTTTTATTTTGCTTTTTTTTTGTTGTTTTTTTTGTTTGTTTTTCAAGAGTTGTTTCGGTGATTGACTTCCATTTTCTGATCTTCTTCAGATGTACAATCCATATGAAATGAGTTGAGGGTCTTTTTTTCTTTCTTTCTACTTTACCTTCTTAGATGGTAAAAAAGAAAGCTCTGACAGTCACAATCTAATATTCTTCCTTATCAATGCAATTCTATACAAAACTCCATATTATTAGATGTGTGCAAAAGTTTCCAGCATTTTAAAAAATGGTTTCCTACTGTTTATTCAGTGGCTATTGGTAGTGTTGCAGGAGTTGCTGGGTAGCACTGGATTTCAGCATCACACCACTTTAGGGACTCTGGCTCCTGATTTGTTTTCGGGGTTTACTCCCCTTGCCTTTTCCTTGGGATGGGGTAATGCCGCTAGGTATCGGAGGTTTTGTATTGGACTTTTCCTTGTCTATGTGCTAGCTGACTCTCTCTCTCTCTCTCTCTCTCTCTCTCTCTCTCTCTCTCTCTCTCTCTCTCTCTCTCTCTCTGAAAACAATGAAAAAAAAATAAGGCACTTTCTTTCTTTCTTTCTTTCTTTCTTCATTTATTTATTTATTTATCTATTTTCATTTGTCTTTTACCTTTCCAGTGGTTAAAGGGAGTCGATGATCCTTCAGCTCTGTCCAGCTTAAACCGTACAATCGAGGTCAAAGGTCGCCGGTTTGTTGTGTTGAAGTCTGGACAGAACTGGAAACGGCCAGATGGATCGTATGTCAACAAGCTCATTATCAAGCGGGCAACACAGGAAGATTCTGGAATGTACATTTGCCTTGGTGCATCAAGTTTTGGATACAGCATACGACCAGCCTTTCTGCAAGTTCAGCCAGGTAGGTGTCTTACCTGTGGGTACACAGCCCTGTCATAAAATCTGGGGACTGCAAGGTCCAAGGAACTGCTCCAAGTTCTTCTAAATTCCACAAACACCATCAGACATTTAAATTTACCTTTTATAAAACAATTGTTAGCATATACTAATTTATGGACAATATTGTAAATAATACCTAATAATATCTGTTTTTATTGTATAATGTTCTACGAGAAATTATTAAATCCTGGTATTTTTGGCTTAGAAGGAAATTGATTTTTATTTTAAAAGTTATCCTAAGAATAGTAAGTTCCTGGGAGGGGGTAAAGTTACAAAAAAAGGGAAGAATTCCTTGTTTTAATTGTTATGTTAAGCCTTTGATAATTATTATTAATAAGGCTTGTACTAATTTTAAAAGGGTGGATAGATATTTTTACTGGGATATTCTCAGGACTATACAACATGTGTCAAAAAAGAATCGAGATTTTTTGTACTTTTATGACACCTTGTATTCTGAAAAAAATTAACGTTCCATTCTAGCTTCAATCTCGATACTTTTATGCCACACCTTGTAGGTTGCAGTTTGTGAGGTTTTGTTTCACATATTCATTCAAACATTCACTCATTCAAAATATACTTACTAATCCAGGATATACTAACTGAATCTTTACTGATCCAGAAAATTTCAGTTCAGATCCATAAATATATTGGTCAAAATGTCTGTCATTCAGAATATGTCTGTCAAAACCTCACTAATCCAAAATATATGAATCAAAATTTTACTAATCTGGAATATATTGGTCAAAATCTCACTAATCCGGACTGTATCAGTCCAAAAAAAAACTCACTGATCTAAAGTGTACGTCAAAACCTCTTTAATTTAAAATATATCAATCAAAATCTTAATAACCTGTAATCTATTGGCTGGCCAAAATGTTGATAGTCCAGATTATTTGTAAAAAAACCTCATTAATCCCAAATATTTCTATCAAAACCTCACTAATCCAGAATATTTCTATCAAAACCTCACTAATCCAGAATATTTCAATCAAAACCTCTCTAATCCCGAATATTTCAATCAAAACCTCACTAATCCCGAATATTTCTATCAAAACCTTACTAATCCAGAATATTTCTATCAAAACCTCACTAATGCAGAATGTTTCTATCAAAACCTCACTAATCCAGAATATTTCAATAAAAAACCTCACTAATCCAGAATATTTAAATAAAAAATCTCACTAATCCAGAATATTCCAATCAAAACTTTATTCACCCAGAATATTTCTATCAAAATCTCACTTATCCAGAATATAAAATGGCAAATGAGATTTTTTTTTTTAAATCATGCAAATCTTTCAGTTTTAAATATTGGTCAACTAAAAGTTACTGAAATTATTCCTATACTGTAAATTTTTACCTTTTGTATTCTTATAAAATCCACCAGGCTCAAAACTTGAAGAATATTTATTTGTACTTCTTAATTGTCTTGTGGAATTTTGTATTTTTTCTTCTAATCTGATTTCTTCTTCTTCTTCTTCTACCCTTTCTTTCTACCCTGGAAATGAAATCAGATACTCGTCGTTACCACCCAACCAAGAAGCAACCACCATCCGACTCGGACAACAACAACAACAACATCCTCCTTGCCATTCTAATTCCTCTTGTCTTGATCATCCTCATCATGGGAACTGTCTGCCTCTGTCTCTGTCTCCGTTGTCATGGAAACTACCAGGAGACAAACAACAGCTCCAGCCTGCGACACATCCAGCACGTCGCAGTGCCCACCCACAACAAAGACTTCCCCACAGCAGGCTATGCAGTGCCCACACCCTCACTGTCAGCCTACCACACAACACCCTTACCTCCACCCGGTTCCAGCAGCATGTCAGGTGGTTCTACCTGCAGGATAGCAGCATCAGTTCCATCCATGCGTCACTGATTTGGCGTCTGCAAGATGAAGAATTTAAAAAATAAAAAAAAAGTGAAGAATTTAGAGAGAGAAAGAGAAAAAAAAAAATTAAAAGATGTTAAAACAACCTTTTTTTTTCTTGACCTCATATTGCAAGTGGACTATTTTAACAAAAAAAAAAAACCCAAAAAACTATCAGCACAATCATTTGTTCTTTTTGAGGTCAAAAAGAAAAAAAAACACCACCAACAACAACAACAAAGACAATAACAAAACATTTCTCAATGATGAAGTGCAAAAACAAAGAATTTAAAAAGAAAGTTTTTTTTTTTGTTTTTTTTTACTTGGTCTCATATTACAAGTATTTTTTTTTTTACTTTGATAACAATAGTAGTCTTTTGAGAAAATATAAAAATAAATAATTGGATTAACTGAAGAATGTTCACCCACCCAATCTAATCCACCTCAAAAATCCATCCCCTACCCCCGCAAAAAGGTTCACCCGAAACTGAGTCATATAAGACTTATTGGCATTTCAGTCTCGAAAGACTATAATATAGTTTTTGTGCCCCTGAAGTTACAGCGC
The DNA here is from genome assembly GCA_023376005.1 of Doryteuthis pealeii. Classification (NCBI taxonomy): domain Eukaryota; kingdom Metazoa; phylum Mollusca; class Cephalopoda; order Myopsida; family Loliginidae; genus Doryteuthis; species Doryteuthis pealeii. The sequence continues at coordinate 62,871,068 of CM042151.1, read as the reverse complement.
CTCCTGTGACTGTGAAGTCCAATAAAAATCTGAAAATTAGTCATATCAGACTAGTCTATACATTAATATACTTATCTTTGATTACCAGCCTACCTACATTTCTATTGTTCGTGTGTGTCACACTCTCAATTACAAATATATATGCAGTAGTGTTGAATGCTTTTCTGTAACTAAACTCTTCAACAAAGTCTCAATTCTTCAAGGGATCTTCAGTAATCCAGATTACACAACTGAAAACCTACCTACTCAGAAAAATACCAGTTTAGAATAGTTTCTATAAGTTAACAATAATAATGAAAAACCTTTTAAATTGGACTTCTTTTTTTTTTTTACCTGGCTTCATATTTTAAATTGTTATTTTTGGAAACTTTTGGTAATATTGCTCATCTTTTGGGAATCATAAAAAAAAATTAATAAAACTAAGATCACAAAACAAAGTGGGATTTTTTTACCTAGCTTCATATTGCCTGTAAAACTTTCTGTTGAATTTAATTTTTAAAAAATCAAATATAAACAAATAAAGTTTCTACAACACTTTTAAAAGTTGCAACAAAAGTTAAGTAAATTTCTCCTACTTGGAAAATATACATATTAAGGTCATCTCCCCCTCTTTTTTGTTTATAGAAATCATATTAAAACAAATAAACTATCTCTTTAATCCATTATTTAGAGGTATTTGAGAATTTGGAATGTACCATATTTAAGATGATTGACAGTAAAACTCGCTAATCCAGAAATTATCAGACAAAACCTCATTAATTCAGAATACACAAGTCAAAACCTCAGTAATCCAGAATACACAAATTAGAACCTCATTAATCTAGAATACTCAAGCCAAAACCTCAGTAATATATATAAATACACACATACATAGTCATAAAAACATCAAAAAGCCAAACTACAGAGTTGTCCGAAAGTCTTGTTATCCCTACATATTGTTTTAACTTTCATTATATTTCATTCAAAAAATATAAAAACAATATATTGGGGTGACAAAACTTTTGGAACACCGTGTACATTAAATAGTAGGAATTAACTTGCTTTGTGGTACAGAATTCGATGTGCTTCATTATCCGTAAGTCATTCTGAATACAAGCAGAGAAATCATTACTGATTTCAAAAGAGGCTTTCCCCATTTTCCTATTTATTAATTGTGTTTGTATTTTTTTTTTTTTTTTTTCTGGGATCACAAAATATTTACAAAAGTTCTTAAAAAGCTTTTAAATAATTTTTCAAAATGTGGAGCCTGATAAAAAAAATAACTTTTTTTTTCCATTCTCACTTTTTAAACTGCTGATTAGTTTTCTATAATCCTGTCTAATTTAATAAAAGTGTTGAAGATTATATTTTCCCAGAACCCTTATAGACTTGTTGAAAGGATTTTACAAACTAGCAAATGTATTGGTTATCATTTATAGAAAATGCCAAGGGTAGTTCTTTTCGAAATATCTTCAAACTTTAGTTTGTAATTTTAGCAGCTTTATATATGAATACATGTATATATATGTATATATACATATACATATATAAATGTGTATGTATAGATACATATACATACACATATACATATATATATGTATATATTCATATGTACATATATATGCATAAATATGTATATATAAATGAACACACATACATATATATATATGTGTGTGTTAATATATATATACATATATGTATATATATGTGTGTGTGTTAATATATATATACATATATGTACATATGTGTATATATATATATGTATATATGTATATATATGTGTGTTGATATATATATGCATATATATGTATACATATATGTGTGTTAATATATATATATATATATGTATATATATGTGTGTGTATATAAGGATATATGTGTGTGTGTATATAAGGATATATGTGTGTGTATATATATATATCGTCGATGTATATGTGCTTTTACAACCATATTTAAATTAAACTATGAGCACCTGCTGTAAAAGAGCAGTGTTTTGCTATCTTATCTCACAGGTAATTGCTAATGAATATATCTCCCACCCCAGGTAACCTATAAATATAAACCGTGTGCCAAATCTATCAAGCAATTACAAGCATCAACCTGGTATTTGATCCCAAGAAAATGCTCAGACTTCAAATACAGACTTTCCTAGCCATTAGGCTTCTTCCTGTGTGGACATTTGGAGCAACACAATCTTCCTCCTCTCCCTGTGGTCTTGTGCCAGACTATGCTAAGATCAGTAACTTTGGTGAAGAAAACAGTAGATTTTCACGGCATATGATTCTATGGAAAATTTTGCCATCAAACCCTGACTAGACCTTTGGCTGCAGCTGCTGTGACTGTGCCTGCTTGTCCAGCATAAGTCTTATCAACCACGAACATGCCTACAAGTAATGTGAACTACCCTCTTAATTTTCATTCATGAACTTAGGTCACAAAGATGATGGTTGTATTTGGCCCACCAGTGAGAGAGGTTGGTGTTCAATCCCTGTTAAAGGTCAGGATTTTCAAATCCATCAGACATTCTTCACTGAGAATATCAAAGCCTTGTAATCTTCCTGAGTCCAATTTCTCTAATTGGATCTGGAGCTCTAACATTTGTGGCTTGTGCCATACTAGTCTAAACGTAATATCTTTTGAATATGCCACTCTATGCTAATCAAGTGAATTACCAAGGAGACTATATATATATATATATATATATATATATGATAAAGACAAAACTTAAAATCAGTCATTTTGTGGTTATATATCTATTTCTACCCACAGCAAAATGTTAGAGTTGTACAGGTCCAAGTTGAGAGCTTGATGTTCAGTATTATTGAACATCGAGTTCTTAACTCGGACCTGTACAACTCTAACATTCTGCTGTTGGAAAAAAGGTCCAACTTAGAATCATCCTAATACCAACGGACCTGGTAACCCATTTACGGATAAGGTATATATATATATATATATAGACATGGCAACATGAGTTCAAATCCAGGACAAGGCTGGTTGCATTTCACATAGCGCTAATACACTTGGGAATGGTATTAATTTAAGAGTAAATAGTTGAGCAGTCTGGGTTCTTTAACCTTGATATGGCAATAGACCCAGGAGAAGGAAAACTCTGAATTCAAAACCTGTTAAACTCCACCTAAAAACTGACCTTGTGTCACATCCTGTTTGTGCAGAGGGCTTGGAAAATGCATACACAACATTTTAAACTAGAAACAAGATTTTGTGAGATGTTAACATTTTGAATCAACTGGTGGTCATTGCTCGTACTAGAAACATAATTGATTTTTTTTAAGTCTTAAGTTTCTCGTGATTAAAAAAAAAAAGAAGTCTTAAAGTTTGGATTTTAGTAACAGAATTTTCAGCTTCATGTTTACTTTATATTGTTAAAGAAGAAAAATAAAGATTAGGTTTAGCTAACCAAATTGGTACAAAATAAGGTGCCAGTTTAACATTATACTTTAATATTATATTGTAAATTAAACTCCTTGGTGAAAACTTTGAAAAAATTTTTGTTAAAAAAAAAAGGTTTGTTAATTGGGTGACCATTTTTTTTAGTTATGCAATAATTTAGAGAAAGACAAAAAAGACCATTGAACTATAATTACACACACACACACACACACACACACATACATATATATATATATATATATATATATATACTATAGTGTAGGATTGTCACTGTTTCAGATTTTACTGGAACAGTGTGCCAAACGCAGTATTATTGGTAGAGTGCTCAATATAAAATAGAACTGTTATATAATATAATAAATAAATATATAAAGGTTTTACATATCTATTTATTTGGTGACAAAGGAACAGTCACAACCATTTTGGTTTCATTTTTTCGATTTTCCTTGCATTTGAAACAAGTTCACCTGACGATTGTTGACACATGAAACCAAAATGGTTGTGACTGTTCCTTTGTCACCAAATAAATAGATATGTAAAACCTTTATATATTTATTATATTATATATGTATATATATGATATAATATATATGGCTAGTAAAATATGGAATATATATATATATATATATATATATATATATATATATATATATATATATATGTAATAAAAGACGAACAAGGTTTATTTAAGCTTTATTCAATATAATTTAACTGTGGTCCAGTTAAGGTGAAGATTCCTTAGTCTTTTTAGTAGAATAATCCGGTGGAGACAACTATGTTTGACTTTACCACAATAGTTAATATGTAAAAGACTACTAATGTTATGTCATGTTTTACTTAAAGGAGAACAACATTTTACAAGTTTGGACAGTTATTTGACCAGTGGCATTATTCTTAAAGAATAAAAAAAAAAAAATATTTAAAAAAATAATTATGAATATATCATTTGAAATACAAAACGACATTCTTCTTCAGAGGCTATTTTTTGTAAGTAATGAGACCAAGAATTTTTTTTTATACACACACACACACACATACCCATACACACAGAGAACACACACGTTCACATAACACAGGAGAAAACTATTTCGAGAAATGTGAAAAAGGAAAACGAACTCTGCTGATCCAAATGCTAATGCTAAATCAGTCATATTCAAGGGAGGTAACTCTAATGGAACGAGTTGCTTCCCTTGTTCCCATTTTTCCCCGCCTATATTTCCGAGTAACGTATTTATAAACATATATCGATTTTAACACAGAGAGAAAGTAATCATTATTCATATCTGAACAGCACCTCGGGCAAGTCTTTCACAACCTATGGCCAACCAAATACTTGCATATTCAAAAATATCTACTAAACGGCATGAACATACACACACACACACACACACACATATATATATATATATATACACACACATATATATATACACACACACATACATATATACACATATATATACACACACATACATATATATATATATACACACACACATACACACACAGACACATATATATATATGTATATATATACATATACACACACAAACATACACATATATATATATACACACACACACACACATATATATATATATATATACATACACACACAAACATACATATATATATATACATTCACACACAAACATACATATATATATATATACACACACATATATATATATAATTCATGCTGAAAAGACGACAATTATCATAAATATTGGAAAGAACAATCAAAGAACCAAATAAAAGTTTAAAGTTCAGTCTGTGGAAAAAAAGAGAAGAAGATGCCTTTAAGCAATTAATATTTACTTAACAGGCATGAATCATTAGTAGTTTTGTTAATATTTCAATGTTTATTCGCATCATCATCATCAGCACATTACGAATGATAGTGACATTTTCTGTCTGTTTATAAGGAAAACTGATAAATAATCAAACAGACAAATGAAAAGAAAGAAAGAAAAATTTAAAAAAAAAAAAAGAACTGAGTGGAGCTATGTGATAATAAGTCAAAAATACAAATATGAAACGTGGTTAAAGTGCAAAGAGAAAAAAAAGGATTGGAAGAGGTGCCAAATTTAGGGAGTTGGAAAAAAAAAGACCATATTTGGAATCACAAGATGGATGGCTTGTCACAGTAAATTTAAAAAGAAAACAAAACAAAAAACAAAAGAGGAAAAAAAAGACAAAGGTATATCGGTTGCTGTTTGGGCAAATAAAAACAAAATAAAATATTGATTATCCACAGTTTTTGGAGTTACCGTCCTCCTTTTTGTCCTGAGATTTTTCTCGATGGGCAAGAATTTTTAATGTATGTATAAGTTGATGTCAAAATGGACTGGATGGACTGACGGACAGACTGATATGGTTCCTGGTAGCCATGCTGTGTAAGGCCATGTTGTGAAGTACGTGAACTTTGTGTCTTTTAAATTCCGTGTGTTGAAAATAATGTAAAGAACAATCAAATAAAATGGACAACATTTTCTTTTTCTTTTTTTTTTTTTTTTTTTATATCTGGATAAAAAAAAATAGAGCATCAATGGCTAGTTTGTTTTTTTATCTTATTTTTGCTGCTTGTTTACACACCCTTAGAAATCTATTTATAAAAACAGGATTATTTCCTATAAGTCTAACATAAACAAAGGGGAAACACTCTTGACTGATAAATTATTTATTTATTTATTGATCTACTAGGAAAAAAGAAGATGGGGTTGCGGTTAGGGTTAGGGTTTAGGGTTAGTTTAATGGGAAAATAAATAAATAATTTATCAGTCAAGAGTGGTTCCCCTTTGTTTATGTTAGACCTATAGGAAATAACCAAAGATAGTTCATTCAGTACGGGAAAATTTTATAACTTTTTTCTCATAGTTGTCCAATCATAAAATCCATTGATATTAATTATACTTCAACATTGAATTATTCTTATTAGAGATAATTTTACTTATGCATACCTTTCCCAAGGGTATTAGCACTATAAAATGCAAACAGCCTCGTCCAGGATTTGAACTCTTGTCGACAAGTCCATTTCCTCAAACTCTAACCATTACACCACACACCTCCACAACAAAAGTTTATTTAAGTTGGTACATTATTGGTATTACTATTTTAACTGTTTACTTTTTTTTTTTTTGTTCTTGAAGATATGAATCAAACTAATATTTTTGATTTCATTAAGAGTATTTCAAATGTCTTTTCCAAATCTTGATCATTTTCGTAGTTTTAATTTTGTGGAAAGAAATGCTGGATTTTAAAAAATGCAAACTTATTCTCATTTTTAAAAGTTGCAAATTGGATTGGAAGTTGCTTATTCATATGTTTCGATTTTCCATTTTATATTTGACATTTCTGACTCTTTTTCCATTTATAAAAGAAAATTAGCATTTTTTTTCACACCTGAGAAAAATCAGTTTTCTGACGAATCAAAAATCTTTTATACTAAAATACCAAGTGTGAAATTACAACCAAATCAAAATGAATGGACGAATAAAAAAAGTAAGAAGATCAAAGGTAAAGGGCAATTTGTTAAAGGTATTAAATACCAGGTAAAAAGTTAGCAGATACCAGGTAAAAAAAAGTATACAATAATAGGTAAGGGTTATAATAGGTTAAGGGGCCGGTTTAACTCAGTCGGTAGAGCACCCACCTAGGAATCTCAATGTTCTGGGTTCAGTACCTGTTTCCACCAACTCAGTATATGAGTAGCACAAATTAGGTAATCTGATCTGTGTGATAAAGTGGAGAGCTGACGAAAGGTGTAGCACTCCACCTCAGCAAAAATAATCTCTCTGGTATAGCGCTAGTGAAAAGGGGATAGACTCCCTTGCTATTTGGCTGATACCAACAATAAGTCATTCCACCAACTTTACTTTTTTATAATAGGTTTATAAAATAAAAATTTTCTTAGTATTTTTTTTTTACCTGTATGATGGGATATTTACCTGTATGATGGGATATTTCAAAGTTCACTATCTATTCTATTCAAATAATCTCCTATTATTATTGTAATGTGAATCCTTCTGCTCAATTATAGTGACACATGTGAGAGCCACTGCCAGCGGTTTACGGTAGGATTGCAGTGGCGGGAGAGCCGCTGTGAGCGGCTTAAAGTAGGCAAAGAGTAAAAGAAATGAATTTTTTTTTATACAAATTTCTTTTTATATTTGTTGCCAATATTTCTTAAGTGAACTTTTGTCATTTGTTAATATTATTTATTGGTTAGTCTTTCTTCCATTTTTTTGTTATTTGTTTACACTTTGTAATCATCATCATCATCATCATCATCATCATGCTCAAGGTGTGCCAACAGCACAAACACCCTTGACTCTCTCTCCCCATCCGTCCCTATCAGTCATCACTCGTGGCATCCAGTGTCTGCACACAGCTCATGAATGTCAATTTTTGCTGGTCAGCCAATACTGGTGTGTCCATGTGTATTATTAACTATTCTGTGCGCTTGTGTGTGTGTGTATGATGTGTGTTTGTTTGTGTGTGTTTATATTTGTGTGTGCTTGTATTTGTATGCATGCGTGTGTGTTTGTTTGTATGTGTATTTGTTTTTTTTTTTTGTGTGTATTTGTGTGTATGTGTGTTTTTGTTTTTGTGTGTATTTGTTTTTTTTTGTGTATTTGTTTTTTTGTTGTGTGTGTGTTTTGTGTATTTGGGGTTTTTTGTGTGTGTATGTGTGTGTATTTGTTTTTTTTTTTGTGTATTTTGTTTGTTTGTGTGTGTGTGTGTTTGTATTTGTTTTTGTTTTGTGTGTATTGTTTTTGTTTTTTGTGTATTTGTTTGTTTGTGTCTTTGTGTGTGTGTGTGTGTGTGTGTGTGTGTGTGTGTGAAAGTAAACTGTGTATTTCAATAAAAAAACAACAAATTGTGCTAGAAAAACTATCTAAAAAAACAAAAAAAAAAACTAATAACAATGTTTTACTTAAGAAATATACAACAATTTTCGATTATTATATCTATGATATGACAAGACGATTTCAAATCCTGGAAAAAGCTGTTTGCATTTCACATAGTGCTAATACCCTTAGAAAAGATATGAATCCATCTAAGTCCCCCCCCCCTTTGCCCCGCTACTTTGTGGGTATCCTCTGGAGAGGAAAAGGCTAAGGGAGAAAACCCTGACAGAAAACACTGCTTGGACTCAGGCAGTTTAGTGTGAAAAGTACTGTCTGCCAACTCTAGCAGCTGAACATATTGGTTCACCATTCCTTCGGATCATGGCAGAGAGTACTGCTTTGTTGCTTGGCAACACAGGGTCTCCATACATCTTGTCCAGGCTTTCTATGCCCTGGAGACGAATCTAAAAAAAAAACCCAAAAAAAACAAACTCCAGTGCATGAAAAATCTATGCTCTTCCAAGACTGTGATGCTGGTATATATCTATGATAATTGTTACACATATGCAAGCAACAAAAATTTGATGGAAGATAAACTAGTCAAAAATTAATAATGATGCTAATACTTTATTTAACGTTTCTGTCATTTTACAAACTTCTCAAATTATTTAAAGATCATGAACAATTTAATATTAGTATGTCTATTACTACAATTATGTATAAACTAAGCAATGAAAATAATATGAAAGAAAAATTCATCAAAAATTAATCATGACTTCATGTAAGAAAAACTTAAGATTATTACACGTGTCACTACTTTTAGGTGTAAACAAGCAATAGAAATAAGAGAGAAAAATTTACATCTGATATTACTTGAATGTCAAAAATAAAATGAAAGAAGATCTAATTAAAAGTTAAAACTAGTTTATATAGATTGTTGTTTATGTTATATATCTTACTACTAAGTGTAAACAAGCAACAAAAATAAGATGAAAGATAAACTAGTCAAAAATTAAGAATAACAATGCTTCATCTAAGAAATTCCAATAACTTCAGACTATTATGTCTATTATTACTATTGGATGTAAATAAGCAACAAAAATAAGATTAAAGATAAACTAGTCAAAAACTTTAAGAATAATAAAGCTTCATAAAAAAAATTCAAACAATTTAAGACTATTATGTCTGTTACTTTTATTTGGTATAAACTAAGCAATAGAAATAAGATGAAAGAAAAACTAGACAACAAATTAATAATGGCAATGCTTCATCTAAGAAATTCAAACAATTTAAGACTCGGGTTAGCTCAGTCGGTAGAGCGTTCGGCTAGAAACCACAAGGTTCCTAGTTCGATACCGGTCCCCGCTAACTCAGCGTATGAGTAGCACAGGGATCTGTGCGGTAAAGTAAGGAGCTGATGGTAGGTGTGGCGCTCCACCTCAGATGCTAAAAAACAATCTCCTTGGTCTAGCGCTATTGAAAAGGGGATAGACTCCCTCGCTGACTGGCTGATACCGACTTTAGGCCGCCCCGTCGACTTTACTTTTTTACTTACATCTATTAGAATTATTAGGTGTAAACAAGCAATAGAAATAATTTACCTCAGAAATTTCTGTTTGATATTAATTTTTGTCATTATTAGAAGAAAAAAAATCAACAAATGAATAAAAATATTGCTGGATAATTTAAATTAAAAAAATAAAAAAACATAATTAAAACTTTATGTTTTTATATTCATGTAAATGTTCATTAATTTTGTTTTTTATGCTAATATATTTTTTGTATTTTTTTTAAGAATCAACCAAAATAACAATAAAAAAAAAGGTAAATAATGTACATAAAAATAAACAGAGAAAGTACTCAAAAAATATTTCTGCTTTAATTTAAAATTTCTGTCACTTTATAAAGCTTCTTGACAGACAAACATTAAGAGACACAACAAATCAAAAAAAAAATTAAAGAAAAATATTCTGATTTAAAAAGAAGAGAAAAATAAAAATTGACTGTGAATCAACAGTTAAAACAATTATTTTAAAAGCCAAAAGATAAAAAATATCGGGACAATTTTAATTAAAAGATGATTTTTTTTGTACAAATATTACACAATAAAAATAAACTGAATATTAAAAAAAGAAAGGACGTTATAAAAATTAAGATAATTATAATAATAATAATAATAATATTGATAATAATTATATTATTAATAAATATAATAATTGATATTTCTAATCATGCAAAATAAAAAAACAAAAAAAGAGAACTGTCCACTTTTTTTCTCATATTTTGTCAGAATTGCCAGCTTTTCATTTTTTTTTTTTTTTTTTAAATCATTTTTTTTTTTTGGCAGAAGCCAATTGAAAAAAAATTTATTGTATAAAAAAATAAAATAAAATAAATTTTTAAAAGATAAACACTTTTAATTGTTTTGTCTTTTTTGTTTTTTTAACTATGCTAAAGCCGATTTTTGCTTCAACTCATCTTTATCATCTTAACTGTAGCATGGGAGAAATTTCGGACCAAGTAACCAATAGGCACCCCAGCTGGGATCTGTTTTGAAAGGAACACCTTTTGCTTTTCACCGTAAACTCCCGGTTGTTTGTTTACAAACAACACATTTTTTTTGCATTAGAATTTCACTGTAAGATTTTAAAGTTTGTTTATGTATATTTACAACCCAAAGGCACATTTTTATACTAAAATAGTTTTGAATTTTAATTAAAATTAATTCTTTCATGTTGTTGTTGTTAATTCAATAGGAATGTTTTTTTCAACTATAAAACTTTAAACAAAAGACACGTTTTTATATAAAAGACACATTTTTATGTTAAAATAGTTTTTGTTTAATCAGAAGAGAAATGCAGATATGTTTATTTAAATGAAAATATTTTTATTTACAAAATATTTTTTATGTTTGTTTAAATAAAAGGATATTGTTTGGAAATGATATCACACAATTTATAAAGTTTATTTTCAATGCGCCTCTTGTACCACAAACCGAAGTGTGCAGTGAAAAGCAAAAGGTGTTCCTTTCGAGGCAGCTCCCAGCTGGGGTGCCTATTGGATACTTGGTCCAGAATTTCTTTTGTTGGGGAATAAGAGAATAATTGGACACATGGCCTAGTGGATAAGGTATTTAGGTTAAGACAGTTCTAAGTGACAGTTATCTCTGGATTCCAGATTCAATCCTGAGTAGAGGCAGTAACATAGAAAAATAATTATCACAACACCTACCCCAGCTATGGTTAGCGGAATGAGAACAGGATACCCCCGGGGACTAAATAAAGGGTTAGGTTCAAAGTTCTGTGATGGCTCCCGATTACGACAAGAAAGTTCCCGAGTTCAAAAAGAAGGTTTCCGAGTCCGACAAGAAATACCTGAAGAAGGCCGGAGGGCATATCGGCTGAAATGTTGTACAAATAACAATGAAGATGGGGACAATAGTCCGAATAATGCAGATAATACTAATCATCAAGCCTCATCTCAAACATTCAGAGAAATAAGAGAAAGATAGTTGGTTGGTTTTACAGCATGTCAACCCTACAAGAGAAAGAGGAGCAAATATCAAGAACTGGTTGAACGATGATGGCGGAATGTATGAAGGATTTACTATGACACAATAGAACTTGGTTGCAGGGTTTTTGCAGGACACATACAAAAATAGGGATAATAGTACCTATTATCCCTATTTCTGTATGTGTCCTGGCAAAAGTGTTAAAGGACATCACTAATAAAGTTCTGTCCACTTCCAAATGGATTTGGCTTAGAATTCAAATGACATAAAATAAAAGTAGGTTATTTCCTATAACTCCAACATAAACAAAGGGGAACCACTCTTGACTGATAAATTATTTATTTATTTTTCCCATTAAACTAACGATAAACCCTAAACCCTAACCCTGTCTTTAAAAAATAAAATAATGAAATTTCTTGTGTACAGTGCTCAGGTGCACCACAACTCATCAAAGTCTCATGTCAAGTACACAGAATAATGTATTAGTGTCAGGAACATGAACAGTTTACAGTAGTAATATGCATGTATGTGTGCGCGTGTGGAGAGTGGCATCAGGTATAGTGTCGGTAGACTACAGGAAGCATGGAGGCTTTGAAAGTTTCAGTGCTTCGGCAGCCTACAACAGACGCGGGTCTTCTTTTTTCCTAGTAGATCAATAAATAAATAAATAATTTATCAGTCAATCAGAGTGGTTCCCCTTTGTTTATGTTGGATTTATAGGAAATAATCTAAAAGTATTATTGTTATTAATCACTTTGTTATAAATTTTTGGATAAGAAATATTTGGTTATCTGCCCTTGAGTAAATATCTCGGCCATTAATATTTGAATATGAAGAAAACTTTATTACTATGGAAACTGAAATTGGCATCTTTATATTGTGAGCAAAAGTTTGAGGTACAAAAGAATTTATGCTAATAAGTTCACTAAAAACATTTAAGTTTCCAATAATAAGTTCACTAAAAACATTTAAGTTTCCAATAATAAGTTCACTAAAAACAATAATTTTCCAATAATAAGTTTCCAATAATAAGTTCACTAAAAACATTTAAGTTTCCAAATTTATTGCGCCATAGTAAATATCATTTATAAAAAGATAAACATTAAAACATATTACCACATATAATTCATTACATTCTATTTTATTATGTTTTTATACAATACAGTGCTGTTTATATCAATATCTATACTATTCACAAGGCCATAAATGAGGAGCACCCAGTGAGAAACAAACTTATGAAAGCTTGTTAGTCATTGCTCCACATGAAGATGCTGATATAGTTATATTAACTCAGTTTTACTTATTCTGACAAGATCATCAGTAAGAAGCACTCAGTGAGGAGCAAACTCATGAGAATAATAATAATCTACAATAGTGGTTTTCAACCTTTTATTTACCTATGGACCCCTTTGATTCCTATTTTACTTTGATGGACCCACCAATAGCCTTTCAATGTTTAAAAATCCTATTGTATTTTTATGATTTAATATTTTTGCTTGCCTGGACCCCCCCCCCCAAAAAAAAAGTTACATGATCCTGGGGAGGCATATGGCCCCGGTTGAGAACCACTGATCTACAAGACAAGCTTGCTAATCAAAAGATACCGAAACAGTTCATTATGGCTTAATCTGGCACAAAATTACAAAGATGGGGCACCCAGTGAGAAACAAGCTCATAAGAGTAATAATGGTTTTGAGTACAAGCTTACCAATCACTGCTTCATAGTGAGATTCTGAAATAAGGTTGGTTTAGTCACCCAGTGAGAAACAAACTCATGAGAGTAATAATGGTCTCTAAGACTAGCTTACAAATTACTGTTTCATAGTGAGATTCTGAAATCAGGTTAGGTAAGTCTGGCACAAGGTAATCTGTAAAGAGCACCCAGTATAGATCTTACTCTTTATACTAATAAGGGTCAGAAAGATGCCTCATCATTGATATTTATTAAACTTAGCTATGTATGACACAAGGCCATGAGTATGAAGAACATATGAGGACCAAATTTATTCAAGCCACATCTATCATTAATAAAATATGTTCAAGGAAAAATCAGAGTATTTAGAGTTATTTGAATACTCGGTGGTAAGGAAGATATTTAGTCAATTCCCTACTCTCCAGGGACCAATATCAACATTAGTATATCCGTGATATACTAATACTGAACACAACAGGAAGAAAGACAAAATAAACTAAATCTCTAAGAATAGATCCGAATGTCAGTGTGTCACATTTTTCAACTTTACTTCTAGAAGCCATAGCTCAACATATCATACTATTTTGGAATCAAGCTTCCTCCTTAAAAAAATTAAAAACATTCTGGGTTGAATCCGGAACCACAATCCTTTTTAATTGCTGCAATTGATTTGGTGATTTTTGTGACAATCTTATCTTTTTCTTTCAAGAAACTGAGGCTCCAGAAGGTGTCACAAAGTTAAAGAAATATTCTTCAGACAATCAAAGGGCTGAAAAATAAATCTTCTGTAGAAGAAATTCTTATCTCAAAATATTAAGAATAAGTCAAAGGTAAACAAACAACACCATAGTTACCTTATTTTTCTTTACACTTGCATTGTGATAGCCTTCAAAACCAACAACCAAACCAATATAAACACAATGCTTCAAGCAAATTATAAAACACTTTTACTTAAAATAAATTTTCAGAAACAATTTCTGTGGAGTCTATCTAAGCCCTTCGAAGGTCATAAATAACAAGTAGAACAACTCAAATAGTAGTTGTGAGATGCTCGACGAGTGAGAAGTAACAGCGGCAGTCCCAGTTGGAACCCAAGTTAGTCTAGTGGTGTTCAGCTAAGCATGTTGAAATCTCTGAACTTTAGACCGTGTTCACTATAAACGAGTCTAGGTAATCTGGACATTAGCTACATAAATGAAAGTAACCTCCCCTTGTTTATTTTACTTTGAGGAAGCCATATGTTTTGGTTAGCCATTTTCATTTCACCGTAAATCTACACTAAAAATACAAATTTGTTCGAATCAATACAACTGCATGTTTTAACACAAAAATATCATAAAATGTGTTCTTAATAACAATTAAGTTCATTTCAAATAATGCGCAAGCACAAGTAAGAACACATTTTATGATATTTTTGTGTTAAAAAATGCAGTTGTATTGATTTGAACAAATTCGTATTTTCAGTGTAGATTTACGGTGAAATGAAAATGGCTAACCTCAAAGTGAAATAAACAAGGGGAGGTTACTCTCATTAATGTAGCTAAAATTCAGATTACCCGAGTCTACATATACAACCTTTAAAAAAACCCACAGAACAACTAAATCAGCCAGAATGTGACACTCTAAAAATCAATACGATGGCCTCCGAAATCTCTGAATTTTAGTCCATGTTTGATACCAATCACATACCCACAAAGAACTTTTGGTTAGAAACTAGAGATGCTGCATTACGGCCTTTCTTTTAAGGGTAGTGGCATTTCTTTCCAAAAGGACTTAGTTGTAGTTTTTTTTTTTATTCTGTTGTAACTTCATATCAGAAAGAATTGAATGCAAATCACTTGTCCACTTGTCAACATCAACTTTTATTATCACTGTTGAAAATTCTCAAGCAGTAACTGTCACTGCAAAGAGAGAGGCAGGGAGGAAAGTGTTGTTTACCAGTACAACTGTCAAATCAGAAAGAAAGAAAGAAACTGAGATGGGTGAGATATTTTGGCAATTCAGCTAAGTCTGGCTGATATCCTGCGTGTTTCATCTCTTGTCACTGTCTGCTGTCTGCCCCTTCTTCCAAAACTGGGCTTTTTTATAATCCTAAATATTTTAATTATTCATAAAATTCTAATCATTTTGGCATATGTCAGCATTTCCAAAAATATCAGTTGATTAATAGTGACGTATTTTCTGCCATTCCAACATTGGAATTTTGCCATTATTCTGGATGTTTTTATTTCAACCAAATATTTCTCTCTAGGCATACCCAATTTGTTGTCTGCTTTTCATTTTAAAAATGAATTAAATCGATTATTTAAGGTCAAAATTTTTGTCTAAGTTGAAAAGTAGTAGCATAATAAGCATCAGTTAAGAAAGCAAAATGACACATGTAATTTATTTTTAATACATTTTAAACAATTTTTTCAGTCAATTTTGCTCCAATATGGTTTAAACATAGTTTATTATCGTTTTTCTAATAATTTTTGTAGAAAAACTATTGAAAATTTAACCCCCCTCTTTTAAACAGAACAAATATCGATGTACATTTTTTTCTTTAATAAGCAATTAAATAATTATGGAAAAGAGTAAAAAAAAATATCTCCAAATATTATTTTTTTAGTTTTTATTTTCATCTTATTTTCCGATTTTTGGTACTTATTTTCAACCAGATTATCATCATTATTTTTTTTTTTTTCTGTTCACACCTTCGGTCTTTTGTCTTTTTATTTATACTGTAATTAGTTTCAAATTTATATAACCCCACCGATATTTTGTGCCCCAAAAATAACGGGGGTGTCAAAGTTAAGTGACCTGAAAAAAATCAGAAAGTTTTGAAATAAAATAACTAATGCGTTATAAAATTCATTCATTGATAAATCAACTCTGAAAATTTCATTAAAATCGGATAATAACCTGATTTTTGGTATTTTTTTTTTCAAACGAGGGGCGGGGTACATTTTTTTCATATCAGCCAAATGTCTCTCCAACATCATTTGTCTTTCTTTTCTTTTTCCTTCTGAATTCAAAACACTAAATCATAAATTACAAACTACTAAAATAATTGCGGATCATATGACCTTTAGGCACCTTTTTGCGATCTCGTTTCATAAGGACATTTTTTCATTTACACCGTCTAAATCCGGTTGTTTGTTAACAGACGATATTTAGAGTTTTTTAAATTATAAAACTATCCCCTAACCCTAACCCCTAACAAACAACCGGATTTTGACGGTGTAAATGAAAAAAATGTCCTTATGAAACGAGATCGCAAAAGGAGTGCCTATAGGTCATATGTGGTCCATAATTGCTTTAGATTCCTAATTATTTTACAGAGATGGTAAATATGAAAAAGAAAATGTTTAATCAAGACTTTTCATGGGAGACAACCACAGAGACCATATAATTTGGATTACCTCCCTTGGTAGCTCTTTTCTGTTTTTAACATAGGAATAAGTTGTTTAAATTGTATAGATGAATCATCGATATATTTTTTTTTTTTTTTTCTATGATGAAAAATAAAGCAAAAACTTAGGTGGTTTAAAACAGGCAAACGGTAATTTTCACCTTTAGTTGGCTAAATTCCTAGCATAAAATTGTGCGTGCGCATTATCTGAAATTAACTTAATTGTTATTAAGAACACTTTTTATGATATTTTTGTGTTAAAGCATGCAGTTGTATTGTTTTCGAAAAAGTTTCTAAGATTTGTTTATTTCGCATGGAGACTTTCTAAATAGCTTTCTAATTGCCTTATTTGCTAGGAATTTAGCCAACTAAAGGTGAAAATTACCAATAAATATACAGTGGTACCTTTATTTACGAGTTTAATTCATTCTGCTCATATTTCAATTTTCTCATTTATCAAATCAATTTTCCCCATTGAAATAAACTGAAATGCCATTAATCCGTCCCTTCCCCTAAAAAAACACATTGATTTATTTGTTATATTTTTAAATAAGAAAAATAGCACTGCATTCTTTAACAATCATAATAAAATAGAATGTAATTAATTATGTGCTGTAATATGTCTTAATGTTTATTTTTTTAGAGATGATATTTTCTTTAGCGTAATAAATTTTGAAACTTAAATGCTTTTAGTGAACTTATTCCCACAAGTGTATCTGAAGCTTGCTTGTACCTCAAATTTTAGCTCTCAACACAAAGCAAAAAATTGACCAAGTGACAGAAGTTGGGGCACTCGTAAATACATAATTTATCAGTCAAGAGTGGTTCCCTTTGTTTATGTTAGACTTATAGGAAATAACCCAATATTTTCCTTCTAAATAATGCAGAAAAAAGTATTTTCTCTGATTCACTTGGCCTACTTTTATTCATTTAAAAATTTAATAGGGAATTTTAAACGTCTGGAAAGTGGCATGTTGAACTCAATATTTTTACCATAGATTAAGCTATCTAAAAATAAAATAAAAAAGAGCATAGAGACCATGATTTCAATACTAAATAGACCAAAATAAATATTCTTATTTCCAAAACATTTTAATGGCGTTTTTATTATGCTACTAACAACTATGAATAATAACAAAGTAACAAAAAAAAAAAAGAAGATTTTAATTTAACAGTTTAAAATTGTTTCAGGATAGTTAAAATTGTTTTTTGGAATAGAGGTTGAAAGAAAAAAAATGAATTAGTGAAATAGATCTCTAATTAGGTCTGAGCCTATTCTAATAGTGACCACCCCAAGCTGAGTTTAACAAGTTTTAATTCAGAGTTTTCCTTCTCCTAGACTGGTTGCCTAACCAAGGTTAAAGAACCCAGTCTGCCCTACTATTTATCCATAGCTGAAGAGAGAGTACTTGGATTCATACCTTTCCCAAGTGTATTAGTGCTATTTGAAGTGTAGCTTCATCCAGGTTGACGAGTCTATTTTCTATTACTCTAACCATTACACCACTGCCTCCAACCAAAAAAAGTTAGTCTGGAGCACTGGTTATATATATATATATATATATATATATATAATATATATATATATAAGTACGTTAATGCTTCACACCTAAGCCCAAACCTGGTATAAGTATCTGCTAAAACGGATACAAATACTAACATTCACCTCAAATATATATACGCACAAGAAGCATACGGAGATGCAAAATCCACAACATATATATATATATATATATATATATATATATATATATATATATAATATCACCAATAAATAAGTACATCACAACAATTTTTATAAAAATCATTTTTAATCTAAACTAAATTTATCAGAATTTCATTATTTCTAGAGGAAGATTATAGAATCAAAAACAGATATTATTAGGTATTATTCATTACCTAACTCTACACCATTGAAAACTTAAACTAAAAATGAATATGTATCATGCCAAAAATAAGTACACCATTTATGTATTCATACAATCTTTTTTTCTTTTTTCTTTCTTTCTTTTTATTCAGAAATATTTCAATTCTATCTTTGGTTACTGTGTTTCAATGCTCTAATGGCAATATATAATACATAGCAATGTCTGTTTTTATTGGATAATTTTAAACTAGAAATAAAAATAAAAATTCCTTGTAACTTTGGTTTAGAATAAAATAATTTTATGAAATATCACTTGGACACACACACACACACAATACATATATACATATGTACTGATTATAAATATGATACAATTAGACACCTCCACATTAGAATCAAAGAACACATCCACACACGTGCATCCTCATTCCATAAACATTTAATCAAATGCAAAAATACGGACAACAATTTTTCTGTTAAAATAGAGACAATAATACGCAACATTGGTAATCTCAGAATTAGAGAAAGTTTATTGATAGCTAAATTAGGTCCTAATATAAACAACAGATTAGAATTAAACACGGAATACATAGTTAACTAATTACACATTCCATCTATAGCTTATAGTTTATTTAGTATCCATATTCTATACATAGATATGTAATTTTCCCTATCACAAATTTAAACCTATCAACAATCAACTATTTGCATATTTTTACTTTATTCTCTCAAGAAATAAGTCCAAGGTGGACACTTGAAATAACGGATTTGAATTATGTAATACATCTATAATAGATATCTACTAATATATATATATATATATATATATATATATAAAAGAAATTAAAAAAAAAGTTTTTATTCTAAAGAAAATACTCATTAAACATAGAACTATTAACATAAAAGGATCAAAACAATTAAAACAAAAAAACAAAAACAATAAAAAAAACAAAAAAAAAACACTATGCCTTTTATGATTTGAATATTTAATTTATAATATTGAATTTATTTGAAATTTGGAAAGAAAATATTCATAATACATAGTTTTCTCAAATTTTGAATCAATCCTAATATATAATTATTATATAATATTTTAATATATAATTAATATATAATACTTAATCTATTTAAAATCTAAATAGAAAAAAAAAATACTCATTATACATATTTTTCTTAAATCTTCCTCCAATCCTAATAATATATAATTAAAGATAATCTTTTATTTACTTATTTACTGGTCCATATAATTAAATTAATACATTTTATTTTTTACAACTGAAAATAAGAATAAATAAAATAAAAAATAGAAAATTAGAGAAGGGAGGGAAAGAGAAAGAATCAAAACAAAGAAAGAAAGAGAAAGAAAAGAAAATGAAAGCTAAGAATAAGAATTTTCTACGTAACCGTTTTTTATTTTGAATTGAATGGCTACATTGTCACAATATTCGCCACAATATTCACCGGATGATAAACAGACAATATTGGATGCATAAACAAGGTAGGATTTTAAGCATTTGTTCTCACAAAAAAATATTTAAAAAAAAAAGAAAGAAATTACAGTTATTCGCCCATTTCATTCATAACATAAAGAAGGGGGAAGGGATGAGAAAGGAGAAAAAGAAGAAGAGGAAAAAAAGAAAAAGTATCACCACTCAAAAAAAAAAAAAACTTAAGCACGTTCATTTCTGATTTTCGTCTCTGAAGATAAAGTGTTCTTTGAAATCAATAAGACAAAAAAACAACATCTTTTTGTTTTTATTTTATATACGCATTGTAATTGCCTTCAAATTATTAATATATTATATGATATTATTTAATTTGATATTTAAGTACATTTCTGCATATATTTTATCTACTGGAAAGAGGCAGTGAGACTCAAATCCTCTACTTATTTATAATTATCTTCGAGATTAGATTGCCGAGGTATCATCACTAAAGTAAGCTTAACTCATTCTTTTACTGTCATAAATACTGTTTTTATTTATTTATTTTTCTCTCATATTATTTTTGCTGCTTTTCATCATTGTACTCAAATCATGTATTTTCTTTGAAAAGACAAAAAATTGATCTAAGGGAGAGCACTCGTTTTTTAAGGTCGGGCCTAAGAATTATCTTTCTTTGCAGATGACGTCAGCTATTTTTAACGTGACCTCCAAAAGTGTTATTTACCTCAACATGGCGCTCGTGAATTGGATATGCCGAAGTCGATTTGCTGTGAATCGGAATTTCTGTCGGTTTCATCCGGGGATCGTTAGCAATTCCAGGTACTTTCTGATCCTTTTCGCGTTTTGAGTGTCGGATTTGTTAAAACAGATACCCCCAATCGATTTTAGGGGGTGTAAAAAATTAAAACAAAGTGGGGGATTAGTTTACAATTGTCATGGACTTGTAAACTGATCCCCCAATTTTTGACCGAATCTCACATATTGCATCATTACGTCTTTCTTTTAAACCTTCATTAAGTGGTGTAAATTAAGTTATCTCTTCAGAAAAGTTACATTATTGTAAATTTGTGTTTAAAAAATATTTTTGAAAGAATTAGGCAAAGTTTTGTATTCTTTTTCTTAATTATTTTTACTTGTAATGAATATTCTAGAGTTTGAACGAATTTTTTTCTCTCGATTAGTTTAGCCTTTCCTTGACTTCTACACGTGGAGAAAGAAAAGCTAATAAATCCTTTTTATCTGATAAACTATAACTCTAGTTTTGTTTCATGTTTTGTTTTTAAGTACGTTAAGTATTATTACATAAATAAAATTTCTTTTTATTTCATTTTATATAACTGCGTTATGTAACTAAACTTACTTTCTTTTTATATAACTCTTTATTTTTCTTTCGTTCATAACTAAAACATGAAAGTTAGTTTTCCGTTTTAAAAAGTGAAAAAAAAAAGATTACTTTTTTCAAATTCCTTTTATAAAGTGTAAATTTATATATAAAATGATTTGAAATGAAATAATTTTGGATAAAATCATTAAGATGGTTGGAATTTTATCAAACATCTTTCCTCTTCGCTTGCTGAATTTGACCTTCGTGTACATAGGAAGTTCACTTCCTCACGTTGAAATACGTTTTTTTTAATATGTAGATAATGTTATTGACTATTATTCCGTTTTTTCTTTTAAACAATAAAATTATTATTCAATTGCCTCCACTTCGTATTTTTAGCTTATTTATTTATTTATGTATAGTCTATATTTTAAAGTTTATTTGCTATGTCTGAACACGTGCTCTATTGTCTTACATGGTGGTGTCTGTGGATACGCGAGTTGGGGTTTAGGCGTGTCCGTGGGTCCCACCCCTGCGTGTCCAAAGTATGACATTAAACCACATCTGATGGTGAAGTTCTAATTCTGGAGCTTTGGTGAATGTGGAGTACTGCTTGATCACTATTACTCCCAGGTCCACTCTGACCCAGAGTGGTAGTACCTATTACGGCCCCATGTATAGGTTAAATAGAAAAAACATGAGTATGTTTTAAAAATGAAGTATGTTTTTAAAAAAAGAGTACCCATCAAGAATGAATAAAACAAAATCGTCTTCGGCATAATATGACCCAACAAGGGTTGACATGCCGTAAAACCCAACCAACCAACTCCATGTCTTTTTGTTTGAGAGAAGCGAATGTTAAATTTCAGGAAGCCCTTCCTTCTCGGTTATTTACCGACTCCCCGCGAGGCCTGAATGTGATGCAAGGTCGGTTTAATGTGAGGTGCACCGTATGAATAAAACCTCCCGCGGGGTGATTTTAGGATCTGATTATATCCATCGGCACTGCCCTTCAAAGGCACCTCGGTCACTGGCCAATAAACCCGGCCCATTTCTCCCTTTTGTGTGGGCAGAAAGGCACTCTGGTTCTAAGCTGATATTTAACACCCACCCGTCTTTTCACGTGTGGGTCCTGCACTTTATGCTTGCCCTTTGTCTCAGTATTTGGTAAGCGCCAATAAGATAATTATTTACTAAACTTAGTTGTGGCACTAGGTCTGAAGTATAGGGCACCCAGTGAGAATCAAAGTGCCAATGAAATAAATCAGCTAAAAATTGACCGAATTTCCAACATCCGGGTTGCAAATGGTGTTATCGTCTGGTATAATGATTAATAACAAGCTAGGCTAAGAGGCCATTGTTCGTGAGTTCGACTCTCACTGAGTGCCCACATAATTCCGGTTTTGTGCTAAGTTCAGTTAAGCTTAGTAAATTAAAATTCTAATATATTAAATTTCAATATTAGAATACTAAAATGTTTGATGCTTGTATGATTAGCTTAACTTAGCACAAAACCGGAATTAGGTGGACACTCAGTGAGAGTCGAACTCACGAACAATGGCTTCTTAGCCTAGCTTGTTATTAATCATTATACCAGACGATAGCACCATTTGCAAGGTAATCTGAACATTAGCTACATAAATGAGAGTAACCTCCCCTTGTATGTTTCTTAATAACAATTAAGTTCATTTCAAATAATGCACAAGCACAATTATGAACACATTTTATATTTTCGTGTTAAAACATGCAGTGTTATTGATTCAAACAAATTCGTATTTTCAGTGTAGATTTACGGTGAAATGAAAATGGCCGACCAAAACAAACGGCTTCCTCAAAGTGAAACATACAAGGGTAGGATACTCTCATTTATGTAACTAATGTTCAGATTACTGATGCTTGTACAGTCATGAAGGTTTTCGTTTATTTTGTAGAAATGTACAAAATAATATGATAAAATAATGATGATTAGAAATAAAGTAATATAAAAAATAATTATTATATAGAAATGAAATATTTATATTCACAATCCAGATAAGAATAAATTTCTGTTAAACATTGGCATCCTGTTCTGGACAAACACCACAGTTTTATTAATAATAAAGTTGTCGGAGTGGTCTAAAGTCGGTATTAGCCAGACAGTGATGGAATCTCACTAGTGCTAGACCAAGGAGATTATTTTTTTAGTATCTGAGGCAGAGTGTCACACCTACCATCAGCTCCTCACTTTACTGCACAGAACCCTGTGCTACTCGTACGCTGAGTTGATGAGGGCTGAAATCGAACCAGGAACCTTGTGGTTCCCTGGCAGATGCTCTACCAACTGAGCTAAACTGGCCCTATTCATTAATAAGTAATATAATTCTAATAAAATTTATTAACAAAAGGTCAATGTAAAGGGTTGTGACCCCACCCTCTTAAAAATATCTTTTTCATGTTTTTTAAGTGGAGTTCAAAAGGTTTGAATTCAGAGTTTTCCATCTCCTAGACCACTTGCTATACCAAAATTAAAAAGCCCAGTCTGCCCAACTATTTACCCATAAACTGTGAAAGAATAGTAAGATTCATATTTTTCCCCAAGCGTATTAATGCTATGTGAAATGCAAACAGCCTCATCCAAAATTTGAACTCTATTAACCTTGCCTATTTCTTATGATGATAACCATTACATCACAACCACCTCCTTAATTGTTTAACTTGTACATAAATGTTGGTTAGAGTGTATATATATTTACCAACCCCTCCACACAAACAGAATGTGATACAAGGTCAATTTCTTAAGCGGAGTTTGAATTCAGAGTTTTCCTTCTCCTAGACCAAGGTTAAAGAGCACAGTCTGCCCATAGCTGGAGGGAAAGTAATTGGATACTTACGTTTCCCAAAGGTATTAGCAATGCAAAGAGCCTTGTCCAGGATATTGAATAGGTCGACAAGTTCATTTCCTATGACTCTAGCCATTACACCATGTTGATAAGTACGCATCCTGCGTCACTGACAAATAAAAATCTAAAAGAATGCAGAAAAATCCTAACCATGCGTCACAGTATTTTTTTCTTCTCCCGCCATTTCCAGCTAACTGGAAATACATTTCAATAATTTTCTTGGACATGAATTACACTGTATGGAGTACAAGGTAGGGGTTAAATGGCTTTAGATGTTCATAGATAAAAACTCTGCAATTTATTAAGAAACTTTACTTGGGACCCATCAAATTTCTCGGAGACTCATTAAAAATTATATGTGCATCCGAGGATGCACTAAATTAAAAAGCTATTGGCATCACTGTATGTGTGTGTGTGTGTGTGTGTGTATATATATATATATATATATATATACACATGATGTGTGCTCAAAAATAAATCTAGTTCTTTCAAAAACTTACTTTTTGTTTAACCTATAACCTTCTTGCTGAGACTTTGCTCCTTCAAAATTATCCTCACCCATCATTGATACACCATTCTCAGCATTTGTTTATTTATTTTATTTAACTTTTCTAATTCTGGAATGAATCCTGGAAGTCATTTTGAAGGATAGTGTGCTGGTCTTCTTGCTCATTTTCTATCTGTTTTATCATCAGAAATTTAATGATCTTTTAGGGTGGATTTCAACTTGGGAACTGTGTGCAGACAAATCATTGTTATCAAATAGAATTATATTAATGTTAGTTAGGAATACTTGAAACAATTTAATTGTTTGCAAATTATTTGTATTAAGGATAGTTACTTGAAGCTGTAACTGTTTATTAAGGATTATTATTATTAGTTACTTGAATTTATGTTAGTTAGGAATACATGAAACCATTTAACTGTATGCAAATTGTATTATTCAGAATCCAAAAAAATCGGGCCTTGACTTCATTACAAAAAGTGTGTGTGTGGGGTCTTTTTTTTTGGGGGGGGGGTAGTGGTGGTGGGGTTATCCTATAGTTACTTGAATCATATAATTGTGTAAGTAATAGTTGCCCTGTTGATGGGCTTAGAGATCCTATAACTGTGCAAACATATGCTCATAGACAAATGAAATTAAACTAATTTAGAAAAAACAAAAACGAACATTGAAAATTATGATTACAATCAAATGTTTGCAAATGAATCAAATTTTGGTATTAAATAACCCATTATGATTTGATATGCTCTTAAACAGATAAACTAAGCCATCATCAGGAAGTGTTTCAAGACTTAGAAAAAATTGATTGTTTTTAACATTTTATTTGCTGATAATAAGCTTTATTATTACTATTATTATTATTATTATTATTATTATTATTATTATTATTATACTGTCTTCCATAGTTATATTAAAGTTTATGAAGGCACCTGTGGTGTAATGTTTATCATCCTAGGAAATGGACACAAGTTAAAATCCTAGACTGGCACATAGCCTACAAAGGTATGCATACAATTATTATCCCTTTAGCTATGGGTAAATAGTAGGGCAGACTGGTCTCTTTAACCTAGGTGTGGCAACCAGTCTAAAAGAAGGAAAACTCGGAATTCAAACCTGTTAAATTCCACTTAAAAATTGACCTTGTGTCACACAAGTGCAGAAGGGGTGGTAAATACATACATCTACTAAAATTAGAATGAAAAGCTTGTTTATTGTTCAAAAATATTTTCAAATTTTCAAATATAGAATAGATCTGATACTTCAGCAGAGATACTGATAGGTACGTGTCCTGCATACCTGACACATTAAAAATGTAAAAGGATTACCTGACACATTAAAAATGTAAAAGGATGTAGAAAAATTATATCCATGCATCCCAGTGTTTTTTTTTTTTCTTTCCTCACTATTTCCAGCTAACTGTAAATACATTTTAATATTTTCTTGGAAATTAATTACATTGTATGGGGTACAGGGTAGGGGTTAGACAGCATTAGTTGTTCATAGATAAAAACTCTGCAATTTATTAAGAAACTTTAGTTGGAACCCATCAAATTTCCCGGGGACTCATTCAAATCAAATCCATGTGCCCCAGGATGCAATAAATTAAAAAGCTATCAGCATCACAGCTTTGGTCCAAGATAGCTGTATGTTTGTCACTTGTATCAAATCTTTGGTATTTGAACCCAGTTAAAAGAAATTGAATCCACTGTTGTTTCCTGGGTATAATGTTAAACTGCATCTAATTGTGAAGTTCCAATTCTGGAGAGTATGGAGTACTTCTCCATCACCATTACTCCTAGGTCAACTTTGACCTAGAGTGATAGTACTTGTTAGGATGCCATCTATTTGTTGGATAGAAAAAAATAGGTTTGAAAAATGTGTTTAAAACGGTTTTGAGTACCCAAGAGGAATGAATAAAACAAAATGTCTTTGGCATAAAATAACCCAACAAAGATTGATATGCTGTAAAATCCTACCAACCAACCAGGGATTTTTAAGGTAGACAAATTCTCTTCATTAGATAATCTACACTAGAATCTTTTTGTCCCTTATTTGGCATTTAAATAAACTCGTTTTCTATCATTTTCAACAAGGATTCAATCATCAGATCATAAAAGGTTTTCAAAAGTACAAGTTGAAAAGAAAGAACATTAAACATTATTTGTATTAGATAGATTGATAACCTATAACTATGTGCAAACAAATGATTATTATTGAATAGATTTATTTATGTTATATAGGAATACTTGAAACTATTTTACTGTATGCAAATTGTTTTATTCAGAATCCAAAAAAATTGGGCCCCAATTTCATTACAAAAAGTGTGTGGGTCCCTTTTTCTTTTTTTTGGGTGGTGGTGGGTCACTTGAAATCATATAATTATGTAAATATTAGTTGCCTTGTTGATGGGGCTTAGAGATCATATAACTGTGCAAACAAATTATTATAGACAAATAAAAAAAAAAAAAAATTTTTTTTTTAAATGCAACATTGAAAATTTAGTTTGTAGACAAATTCTCTTCATTAGGTAATCCACAATAGAGTCATTTTGTTCTTTATTTGGTGTTTAAATCCATTCGTTTTCTATCATTTTCAACCAAAGGATTTAATCATCATATCATAAAAGTTTTTCAATTACAAAACAGTTCATTTTTATTTCTTATCAGCATGTCTTATGAAGTGGTATTTGGAAATATTGTTACCCCCCCCCCCCCCAAAAAAAAAAACAACAACTTTTTAACCCCTTTACCCAGATGTCAGATACCATCACAGCCACACACAAGACAGCTCCAGTTTTATCTCAAAGTATTCTATACATACAGGCACAAAAACACAATTCTCCAACACTTCTATAACTATTCTATAACAGGTAGTGTGTTGGGTGGCTTCTTATTTTATTTCGCCCCCCTCTTCCCCTACACCTAAAAAAAAACTTTCTAAATTCAGTAATTTGTAGAAGTGGTTTCTTATCTAAGAAAAGCCTGTTTAGCTATCTCTGTTATCATTTGAAATTGATGATTTTTCAGGTATGAAACAAAGTCCACAAGGGCCCCACATCCACAAAGATATATGACATTAGATTATTTTCTCTACTGTTGTTGTTTTTAAGATTTACTTAGTCTGACATACAAGCATTAAGTTACTTATATTTAGTTTATTGTTACTTACTAGGCTTTGTTTAGTCTGGCACAAAGCCCCAGGACTTTACAGTACCTGTTTTTACTACTAGCAATATTTAGTTTGATAGTGCAGGGGAAAAAATAACTAAGCTGAGTAGTGTTAATGGGGGTTTGGTTCATTATACCGAATATCACTTGCCACAGGACATCATTACACAGAAATAATTACTTCATGGGAAAAAATCCGCAATCCAAATTCAAAGAAAGTTAACTTTTACATATGAATCAGATTTCTTAAAAATTCTGTGTAAATTTTAAATTCCACCATTTTGTAAATAGTTTTTGTTCATTTATGATAAAAAATATCAAAGAATAAAATTGATTCAAGAAGAATTTAGAAATTAAAATACCTTTTTTTTTCTCCATAAATTCATTGCCAGATTTTTTATTTGCATAAATTTTATTGTTTTTAGTTTTATGATTTAGTTAAAAATGAGTAAAAAAAAATTTGAACAAAGAGGATTTCATAAGTTAATTACAGAACAAACAATCACAATAAATACAATAATTCTTCTTACTTTTCCCTTCTAAAATCTCCTTAAAATAAACCCAACCATAAACAGTACACTAAGGATAACTTCTATAACCTTTCTAATTGAATAAGATAACAGAGATGCTGATAGGTACACGTCCTGTATCCTGATGCACAAAAATCTAAAAGGACACAGTAAAATCGCATCCATGCATCCCAGTGTTTTTCTTTTTTCTTCCCTTATCATTTCAAGCTAACTGTAAATACATTTCAATAGTATTTCAGAAACGAATTACATAAGGTAGGTTACAAGATAGGTGTTTTATGGATTTAGTTGAGACATATAAATTTTCCCAGGGACTTACTCAAAGCAAATATGTGCATCCCAGGATGCACTAAATCAAAAAGCTATCACCATCACTGAGATAATATAGTTTTAAATGACAGTATTATTTAATTGAAATTAAAATACCTTTTTGTGTAATGACGTTCTGTAAAGTCAGTTTTCTGGCAAGTGACATTTGGTATTATGATTGCCTCCCTTGTCAATTTGGGCATGTTTATGTGTATTGAATAATAGAATACTCTTGGTTCAACAATTAGTAATTATTACATCATGGTCCTATTCTGGGTAATCTGAACATTAACTACATAAATGAGAGTAACCTCCCCTTGTTTCTTTCACTTTTAGGAAGCCTTATGTTTTGGTTGGCCATTTTCATTTCACCGTAATAAATACAACTGCATGTTTTAACACAAAAATATCATAAAATGTGTTCTTAATAACAATTAAGTTCATTTCAAATAATGTACAAGCACAATTAAGAACACATTTTATGATATTTTTGTGTTAAAACATTCAGTTGTATTTTCAGTGTAGATTTACGGTGAAATGAAAATGGCCGACCAAAACAGACGACTTCCTCAAAGTGAAAGAAACAAGGGGAGGTTACTCCCATTTATGTAGCTAATGTTCAGATTACCCTATTCTGTTGGAAATTCTTGCATTAATTCCTGACCACTGACAATCCATTTTTTTCCCCTTGATTTTTCAATGCAAAGCATAACAAACTAAGTGCTGAAAAATGCTGAAACAAATTTTAGCTCAAAATTTTTATTCATAATTTCTTTTTCTTATTGCTAGCAATATTCTGCCATGCAAGTGTGTAACAGAAACCATGGGAAGCAACATGGTGGATGTAAAGCAAGGCGGATGAACCCAAAAATGGGTCAACGGCAAACTTCACCAGATACTGGGTGGATGAACCTCATAGGTCAACAGCCAGGATCAAAGAGTTGAGACAGAAAGAAACTGCTACTCATCTCTAAGGGTGGCATCTATTAATGAGATAACAAATACAGTTATTGAAATATTACCATGACTAGAAACCTAACCAAACATCCAAACCAAATGGCCCTTCATGTGGATCAACAGTTGGCATGGGGTCATTACTTTGGCCTCTGTTTGAAAAATTAGCTACAGAATACAAACACAAAGCAAAATTATTTAGAGGCAAAAAAACATTCAACATAGCAACTTTTAACATTAAAAACATTAAATTAACTACTTAAGCTAACAGCATCTGCAGCTGATAAGATATAACCATCATATATATATATTAGCTCAGTCGGTAGAGCGTTCCGCTAGAAACCACAAGGTTCCTAGTTCGATACCGGTCCTCTCCAACTCGGCGTTATGAGTAGCACAGGGATCTGTGCGGTAACGTAAGGAGCTGATGGTAGGTGTGGCGCTCCATCTCAGACGCAAAAAACAATCTCCTTGGTCTAGCGCTAGTGAAAAGGGGATAGACTCCCTCGCTGTATGGCTCATACCGACATTAGGCTGCCCTGACGACTTTACTTTACTTTTATATATATAAGAACATAGATATTACCATATCTCATCAGTAATCTGAACATTAGCTACAGAAATGAGAGTAACCTCTCCTTGTTTCTTTCACTTTGAGGAAGCCTTATGTTTTGGTTTGTCATTTTTATTTCACTGTAAATCTACACTGAAAATATGAATTTGTTTGAATCAATACAACTGCATGAAAATATCATAAAATGTGTTCTTAATTGTGCTTGCGCATTATTTGAAATGAACTCAAATGTTAAGGCTTCCTCAACGTGAAAGAAACAAGGGGAAGTTACTCTCATTTATGTAGCTAATGTTCAGATTACCATCTCATCTACAGAAAGCGATGTCAGTATATGCATAGGAAAGTCCTGTACTGCTATATTCAGATTATCTATCATATGGAAATCTTATCTCTCTGATAAAATAAAGTGAGAATTTTTCCAAACTCTAGCTGTGTCAGTGCTACTGTATAGCTGCATCACTTGAACTCTAACAAAACACTTAGAGAAAAAGCTAGATGGGAACGACATAAGGATGCTGCGTGCTGTCTTGCACACATCCTAGAAGCATCACCCCCCCCCACACACACACACACACCCACACACACTCAACTATACAGCCACTTACCTCCCATTACACAAACCATCCAAATAAGAAGTCACTGCTTAAGAAGTAAAAACGAAATCATGAGTGATGTTTTCCAGTGGACACCTACATGTGGATACACTAGTGTGGGCCAATCAGCAAAGACTTATTGATCAGCTCTGGCAGATGCTGTGAGAAGGACTTGCCAGGAGCAATGACCAGTAGGGTTGGGCGGCAGGAGAGTGTCAGGGGAATCAGTGCTGTCAACACAACATGATGATCATGAATGCAGAAAGTAGCTAAAGCTGTGGAGTAGTGATAGAACCTGTGGGCAGCAATAAGAAAAATAGACAAAGTTCAAATGCTATTGAAATACAACCATAGTTTATAGAATGGCATCCAAGAACATTGGAATTCTCTTGTCTAATCTGACAAAATTGTTGAATGGTTCAATGATTACCAATATTGAACACTTAAATATTGATAAATTTGGTCATTAAATGCTGTCCTATTGGCTGTGACTGTAGAATATGCCAATTGCCCCTCTCTTCTCCGTTAGGGCCACCTATTGGCTAATGCCTGCGGACAGGATTGTGGCAGCTGAGTGGTCTGTGACCCGAGTACTAAGTGGCCCTATGACATGCGACACTCCACTTTAGCCTTTACTTGGGCTTGACTGGCAGTCAGAGAGGCCTCACCCAATCAATCAGCTGGTCATGTCAAATCCTAGCAACTATGATTGTTCCGATCATATTCTTCAAATTGGTTTTATGGCAAACACCTACTCCCTTTTATTATATAGGTGCTAGATGGCAGTGGCTGAGGGTCAACAAACAGTATTTATTAATGTACATGAAGTTAATGAAAATTATTTCTTAAACAAATCAAATATATTAAAATATGACATTAAATAACCCGCAATGGTTGATTTGCCATTAAACCAAACCAAACCTTTGGAAACCATAATCCTTAACTAAGAGGAAAGGGCATAAGCTGTTGTATCCAGATGCCATAGCACGGAATTCTGGTATTGAAGTCTAGGACGTGGCCAAGACTGCAATGAGTGTTAGAAATTTATTGCTGAATGTATCTCTGCTAAGGCCACCGCTCAGCAAGACACTGAGACCATAATCCTTAACTAAGAAGATAAGGCATAAGCTGTTGTATCCAAATGCCATAGCCAGGGGATTCTGTGTTGGAAACCTATTGCCGAGTCTCAGCTAAGACCACAGCCCAGCAAGACACCGAAAGTATCTACTCCTTTAAGCTGAAGAGACCCGCACAAATCCAGTTGTTGTGATCCATATAACAAACCTGATAGTAATGGCGATGAAGGGGTACTCCATACATCTCAGAACTGAAGCCCCACCACAAGATGCAGTTTAGTGTCATAGCCAGGGCACACCCTGCAGGGGGGGGGTGTTTACCTCTATCTAGGGGATTCAGTTATCATTTTCTAACCTTTTGCTATGGTAATTGTTTCAAGGATTTATTTATTTTGTATTAATCGGACTATTGTCCTCATCTTCATTGTTATATACTTGGGAAACTTCTTGTCAAACTCTGGAGCCTTCATGGAACTTTGAACCGAACCCATTATTCAATCAAAGTTTTGTAAAGGCTCCTGATTATGACAAGAAATTCCTGAAGAAGGCTGGAGGGTACATCTTTCGAAACGTTCTGTATATAACAATAAAGATGAAGACAATAGTCCGAATGATCCAAATAATGCAAATTTAAAAAATTCAGAAAACAGTTTTATTAATTTTATTTTTTTTCCCCTTTTCCAGAACAGTCCGGTTTATGTCTGCAGCTACAGAGACCAACAAAACTGACCAGAGGGATGCAAAAACTGAGGGTGACTCTGTTGATGCTGCTAAAGTATGGATGGAAGAAAAAGATAAACTAACCAAAGATCTTAAAAATATGAAGGTAAATGTTGAAATCATTTGAACAATTCAGTTTTGTTTTTGTTTTTTTGTTTTGAGACTTTAGCAAAGTACAGAAAGATTAGAATCAATTGGACTTCAAAAGTGGAAATTTATACAATATTAATTATAGAAATTAATCTTACTAGTGAGACTACCTGTGGATATACCACAGTATGATAATTTGATTATTATAACATTTTATATGTTTACTTAAGAGCTATTGCTAAATAGTTCTGTATGTAGAAAGTATAATAATCTTGATTTAACTCTCTCTCACTCTTTTCTTTCTTTCCTTTTTTTTTTCATTGTTTGATCGAAACAGATTAGCATTATCGCTTCTGTGCACTCCCCTTCCCCACTCTCTATCATTCCCCTACCCTCATTCTTTCTTTCTTATTATATTTCTTTCTGCAGCCTGTCTTCTTCTTATCTTTCTTTATAATAAAAATGGAATGATCCATTATTTAGCTGAGGTGGCAACACTTTCATCTTGGACAATTTGGATGATCTCATTTTTAACCAGAGGGTGTTGAAAGAGGATAATGGTCATATTTTTTAGGAATACCAGTATTATTATATAGATTATTATTATTACTGGTGAATTTGCTGTGCTTAGCATGGCTTTGCAGAACTAGATCTTGAAGGTAGTTTAGTCACTTTGTGACAGGTTCGCTATACTCACAACCTCACTAACATTGGTATCTGATTTATGGAATTAATTTGGTATCTGGTACCTTTTATCTGGTATCTAATTACCTTTTTATTTCTTTTATTTATCCATTCACTGTAGCTGACTGAGCCATTAAGAGACAAAAAGTTAGAAATGTAAATTTCCCCTGATGGAATAAGCCGCTTTAAATAGAGATTATAATTCATTGGAAACAAGACAGGTTATAACTGAATTGGTTTAATCTCTTAATTTTAAGAGCAACCACACATGACTTGTAAAGAAGGCAATCATAATACACTGAATGTCAATTGCAATGAAAATGATCACAGCAAACCTGATAATTTATAACTGTATTTTATCTTCTCTCTGTTCTCTGTTATGGCATTCACCCTGCGTCGGTAGAGCCAGCTCCAAACAAAGAATTCGCCTGTGGTGAATTCATGGAAGGAGTAACAAAAGAATAGGAAATTCACAAGCAGTCCCCAAACCCTGCATGCATATCCCGGTCAGGGGAAGGAGATGCCCTTGTTTGCTGTTGATTCCTGATGATGATGATGGAGACGCCCTTTAGATTTTTGCCAAGACTCTTTGGCTGGGTTGTGACCCTAATACCACTAAGTGCCAGACCTGGCTGTCTTGGGTGACCCTACCAGGAACTTGAGTTCCTGACAGCATGGCCTGATACTACTAAGTTTAAATAGCACTGCTGTGATAAGGAGGGGTTGGACTTTAAAAATAATATGCTAGATGGCTGTTGAGCAAAGAGCTTCCTCTGCCCTTTTACAGGTCTTGTTTTTCAT
The DNA here is from genome assembly GCA_023376005.1 of Doryteuthis pealeii. Classification (NCBI taxonomy): domain Eukaryota; kingdom Metazoa; phylum Mollusca; class Cephalopoda; order Myopsida; family Loliginidae; genus Doryteuthis; species Doryteuthis pealeii. The sequence continues at coordinate 62,836,709 of CM042151.1, read as the reverse complement.
TCTACAGGGTGTCTAGCCACCCTCCTCACCAAACAAAATCTGTGAGGTTATCGGTTTAGTCGCCGATGATCCAACTATGAAACAGGTAGTACTGGGTTACATAGTATCACTAGCACATTCAGCAACCTGACACAGTGTATATTATCTTATTCAATTAGAAAGGTTATATAAGTTACTCTTGGTGTACTGTTTATGGTTGGGTTTATTTTAACTCTTAACATCCTGTTGAGAATTTTTTTTTTAAAGTCCAGAGCCCATTCCTATAAGGATTTATCAAAAAATGACTAAAAATGGCCTTTTCATTTAAAGTTACCTGTTATTTACCTTAAATCAAAGACTTCTAGATATGTTTAATATTACATTTAAACAAAGGCTATCATTTGGGGTAGATTAGGAAAATGAATGTGGCTTCCAGACAGGTGGAATTAGGCGGTATAGGATGTTAAGAGTTAAGGAGAATTTAGAAGGGATCATTCAGAAAAATTATTGTATTTGCTATGGTCATCTGTTCTGTAATTAACTTATATTATTCTTTGAAATCCTCTGAACTTATTTTTATCCTTTTTGTTGTTGTTTTTGTTCAAATTTTTTTTTTTTTACTCATTTTTAACTAAATCATAAAACTAAAAACAATAAAATTTATGCAAATAAAAAATCTGGCAATTGAATTTATGGGAAAAAAAAAATGTATTTTAATTTCTAAATTCTTCTTGAATCAATTTTATTCTTTGATATTTTTTATCATAAATGAACAAAAACTATTTACAAAATGGTGGAATTTTAAAATTTTCACAGAATTTTTAAGAAATCTGATTCATATGTAAAAGTTAACTTTCTTTGAATTTGGATTGCGGATTTTTTGTGGGGAAATGACTCTTCAAGGAAGCGATTATTTCTGCGTAATGATGTTTTGTGAAGTCCGTTTTCCGGCAAGCAATATTTAGTATAATGAACCAGACTCAATTCATGAACCCATTTGGTTCCCATTGTAACTATGGTCCATAATGATATTGATGCTTCTATTTAGCAAGGAGTAAAAGATTCCAATTAAACGGGTAATAGTTATCTTTGTTAGTTTGAGAATTTGGATGATTAAAGTATAACATTCAGTACAAACATAGACCCCACAAAATTATCATTGAATTGCATGTTGAACTGGAAATTGTTTTATTCTCCAAGTTAATGCCAGCCCTGTCGGCTGGGGCGTTAGAATGCACCGACTGCACCTCTGCAGAAGGGTAAGACTCCCCCAATTGGGCCACCTGTTGGCCATGGGTGGCCACCTGTGATGCTTAAGGATAGAGCCCAGGTGGATGAGCAGTTCATGACTTGCAATACTCCACTTTGACCCTATCTTGGGCTAGACAGGCGGTCGGAGAGGCCACCTCTGATCAATCGGCTGGTCATGTCAAACCCTAGCGCCTATATGATTTTCCCAACCCTATTGCCCTTATGGCAAGCCCCAACCCCTTTTTATCATATGGGTGCTAGAAGGCAGTGACTGAGGGTTTACATGTCCTGGGAATGACGTTAAACTCTATCTGATGGTGAGGTTCCAGTTTTGGAGGTTTGGGGAATGTGGACCACCCCTTCATCACCATTGCTTCCTGGTCCACTCTGACCTGGAGTGGTGGTACCTGTTAGAGTCCCATCTATAGGTTAAATAGAAAAACATGAGTTGATAAACAAAATTGTATTATGCATTAAGAATGAATTTATTTCAAAACTTTGTCGGCATTAAATAACCCACCGAGGATGATATGCCATAAAACAAACCAAACCAAACCAAGTTAATGCATTTTAAATGTATTGCTCTATTAAATATCTCAATACCAGTATTGCTTTTTTTTTTTTTTAATAGTTATTTTTTTTTTTAACTTTTAATAGTTGTATTTTTTAAAAAAATTTTTTTAATTGTTTTGAAAAAAAAATTTTTTTCAAATAGTATTTAAAAAATTATTTTTTTAAATTGTATTTTTAAAAAATTATTTTTTTAAATTGTATTTTTAAAAAATTATTTTTTAAATAGCTGTATTTAAAAAAAAAAAAATTATTTTTTAAATAGCTGTAATTAAAAAAAAGAAAAGGACATTTTTTTTTTCTTTTTTAAATTGCTTTATTTATTTATTTTTAAATTTATTTTTCTTAATCTTTTCTACAGGACAAGTATATGTTAGCCCTGGCCGAGACAGAAAACGTGCGGATGCGTATGAACAAACAAATTGGTGATGCCAAATTGTTCAGTATTCAAGGTTTCTGTGGTGACCTGCTTGAAGTCGCTGATATTTTGACCAAGGCAACGGAATCAGTCCCAAAAGAAGAGCTCAGCAAAAATAATCACTTGAAAAATCTTTTCGAAGGCCTCACCATGACGGAATCACAGCTGCAGAAAGTCTTCAACAAACATGGCATACAAAAGATCGTACCGAACGAGGGCGACAAGTTCGATCCTTACCTACATGAGGCTATGTTTGAGGTACCCACTGAGAGCAAACAAGCTGGGACTGTAGCTGTTCTGACCAAATTAGGTTATAAATTACACCAGCGGACAATTCGACCAGCTGTGGTTGGTGTATTTAAGAATGCATGAAAAAGAAAATGAAAAATAATCTTAAAAGAATAAGAAAAAAATAATTTTTTTTTTACCATGCCTCATATTATAAATTACCATTGCTAACTTTTTGGCAATTTGGTTGTTTTGAAGTTGTACAAAAATATTTAGAAAACATCTCAAACAGAATAAGTGGGAAGGTTGCTTTTTCTTTTTTTTTTCTTTTTAATAGTCTAAGCTAGATGACCCATGAATCTTTTTGTGTTCCTGTTTTAACAACAGTTTGTGTTGAGGCTTCTATTAAGGAAAGAGTAAAGGATTCTAATTAACATTTTACTTAGCTCCATTATTTCAAGAGTTTGGAGGATTAAAAAAAAAAAATATCTTCAGTGTGAACAACAAAGACCCCACAAAATTACCATTCAATTGCAACTGAAAATTGCTTTATTCTATAAGTTACAGCATTTTAAGTCTCACTGTAATTTGTCATTTTTGCTGGGTCTATGTAAACATGCACACATTTATATATATATATATATATATATATATATATATATATAAATTACACATGCTTGTGTATAAATATATATAACACATGCTTGCATATATATATAATATACACACACACACATATATATAAATTACACACTATAATTAGAATTTTAATATTATATAGATAAGCAAACTTATCTGTACAACTCTACAGTAGTGGTCCTTGCGTAACTGCAAAATGAATACAGGAAGTATGTTAATATTAGTCCTTCTTAAAAGTTACTCTATTTGAAAGTATCTTCTATTCTAGTTTCGGATATATCTCTGTATTTTTCTAGTTACTTCAAAATGACCATTAAAAAAAAAAATTAAAAAAATTTTTTTTTCTAAATCTAGAATATGAGGTCTAGTAAAAAAAAAAAAAAAATGATCAACTTCATATCTAAAAAGAAAGAAAAAGAAAAAGATTACTTTTTTCTTCTTTTTTTTTTTTTTTTTTTTTTTTAAATTTTTTTTCTTAACCTGAAGTCTTGCTACATGAAAGATAAACTTTTATTGCTGCCATGGTAATTAGTAGCCAAATTTTCAAATTGGGTGGGGAGGAAAGAAAAAAAAACGAAAAAAAAAAATCTGATGGTTTGGTTTTGAATGGTCTGTGTAGTTGGAGACTGATTGGTAATTATATGAACTTTAAAAGTTTAACCCAAAAATGATTAATAAAAATTACCATGGGTGAAAAATTTTTTTCCATGAAAATAAAATCTTAGTTTTTAATTGCGTATTTCTCTCTATTTTATAATTTTATTACTAAAATTCACTTTTTCTATTTTTTTTTTTTTTAATTTCCGTTTTTTAATTTTTTAATTTTCTTGAACTAACACACATCTTATTATAATGGTGATTCAGAGTCTGTCTGTAACTGAAACTGTCACTGCTAATGTCATAATACCCTCAGGATTTGTGTAACTTTATCAATGAGTATTTAATTTATAGTCAAAATAATTAATACATGAATAAATCTTATTTATTAACAATGTCTCTATGAAAATCTGAGTTAGATTTGCCTCAAAACAGCCGATGTTATTAGTGCATTTAAAATCGTGTGATATGTCTTATATATCACTAAGAAATAAAGGTTTACATAATATATGGTGTGATTAATTTGCATACTGGTTTTAACAAAACCAGGTTTAATAAATAATTACTTAGTGTTATTTGATAATATTGTTTTAACCTCCAACATGTTAAAATCAATCCTATGAATGATTTTATATATAAACCAATTAAGATATAATTAAAATAAGTGTAATCTTTTTATACACATTCTTATTTAATTTTGTTAGTCTTTCCATCTTGATATATTTCATTACATTAAAACTTAAATACTTACACCCAGAGGACGCATATTCTTCCTAGTCTTCATAAATACCCGGTGTTTATTTGATATTCCTCTCAAAACGACCAAAATTTATAAAAAAATCACAATTCCACTGTATTGGGGTGTTCTGGGTATAACACCTGTATCTAATGGTGAGGCTTCAATTCTGGAGATCTAGGGAATGTGGAGTACCCCTTTGTTGCTATTATTCCCAGATCCACTTTGACCTGGAGTGGTAGTACCTCTTAGGGTCCCATCTATGAGTCAAATAGATCTGTGTGAAAATTGTTTGTATTCAATAGAAATATGTGATGCCATATAACTTAATTAGTTTCAGTATTAAAAATAATTACTTAAAGCTATAATTGTTTACTAAGGATTATTATCAGTCGGTAGATCATTCGGCTAGAAACCAGATGGTTCCTAGTTCGATTCCGGTCCTCGCCAACTCAGCGTATGAGTAGCACAGGGATCTGTGCGGTAAAGTAAGGAGCTGATGGTAGGTGTGGCGCTCCACCTCAGATGCCAAAACAATCTCCTTGGTCTAGCGCTATTGAAAAGGGGATAGACTCCCTCGCTGATTGGCTGATATCGACTTTAGGCCGCCCCGACGACTTTACTTTTTTATTATTAGTTACTTGAAACTTTGTGCAAACAAGTGACTATTATTGTATAGAAATAATTACTTGAAACCATATACTTATTAGTATTAGATAGGAATACTTGAAACCCTGTAACTGTGCAAATTATTTGTATTAGAAATATGTGATATGTAACAGTGTGTAAAAAAAAAAGAAACCCATGCACAATGAACACAATTCCCTAACCTCTGAGCATAAAATAACCCTAGAGGGGTTGACATACAGTTAAAATCACTTTTTTTTAAAAACTCTGATTTTAATGGCATGTCAACCTGTCTGGTGTTATTTTATGCCTCGTGGTTAGGTAATCATTCTTTAAAGAATCATATTTACATTTTTTGTGTAATTTTTTGCACGTGGTCCTATCAAAATATGAATAATTTCTAAACAGATCTATTTGTCCTATGAATGTGACTCTAACAGGTACTACCACTCTGGGTCTGAGTGGTCCTGGGAGTAATGGCAATGAAGAGATGCTCCACACAGATCTCCAGAACTGAAGCCTCACTACTAGATGCAGTTTAGTGTTATTTTTTTATTTATTTTTTTGAGTGGGGTGGGTGTCCTACCCCTCTACTGGGCAGACAGCATGTTCTAAGCCCCTCTGACAGGGCAGAAAACAAATTGAGATTTATATTTTTATAAGGAAGAAAGGTGGAAATTCTTTGTATCCAAAAAGTCTTTGAATGTTAACTGGGTGGTGGTGGGGAACTGGTAACATGACTTGTTCCAGAAAGGAAAAGTTATGGTTGCTGTTCACAATAGAACAATTATTTAAACTGATTATTTTATTATTTTCATGAACTGATAGTGAGACTGGGTCTTCTAGACAATTGTCTGGATCAGGGGAAACTTCAGTTATTTTTTGCAGCCCTGTCACCTGGGGCTTTAGAATACACTGATTGCACCTCTGCAGAGGGGTAAGATCCCCCAATGGGGCCACCTGTTGGCTGTGGTGGAACCCTAGTGGCTGAGTAGTCCATGACATGCAACACTCCACTTTGGCCCTTACTTAGGCTAGACGGGCGGTCAGAGGCCCCCTCTGATCAGTTGGCTGGCCACGTTAAGCCCTAGCACCTATATGATTGTCTCAACCCTATTGCCCCTATGGCAAGCCCCCACCCTTTTTATAAATTTTATATCTAGAAAGTGGTGGCTGAGGGTCTTAATGTCCTGGGTATGACATTAAACTCTGATGGCAAAGTTCCAATTCTGGGAATGTGGAGTACTCCTTCATCACCATTACTTCCAGATCCACTCTGACCTGGAGTGGTAGTACCTGTTAGGGTTCCATCTATGGGTTAAATAAAAAAAAATTCAAAAATGTGTTTTAAAAAAAAGTTGAGTTTAAAAAAATAAAATTGAGTACCCATCAAGAATGAATTAAACATTTTATTTTAGCATAAAATACCCCAACAAGGGTTGACATGCAGTAAAATCCAACAAAAAACTCTAATTTTCGTCTCCTCTCTTTTGAGTTATTCTTTCCATGGTAGGATGCATCTTGTCACTGTCTCTTCTTGGTATGTGAATGTATGGGACGTATATTTATGGCAGTTCTGTTTCTTGTAGAAGATATATTGTTTACACTTTAATTTCTTTCCTGGTACTTTCGCTTTTTAAAACAATTTACTAAGTCTAAAAAGACTTTGTTAATTGTTTTTATCAGACATTCTTTAATCTCATCTGATATCAATTTTTGCGGGTAAAAGTTACAGGTAAACAAATCTTGTTTGAGGGAGGGGGTGCTGACCGACCTGGCTTATGCTTTACCAAAAAAAAATCTGCATGAGGTGTGAAGGATCAACTCAATCATTGTGAATGGACTGGTCACAATATACAAATTCACTTGGTGTCTCACTGTCAACTGAGTAACCCCACAGGAGAATATATGTTCATACCTTATTATAATGGAGATTAGGTAACTGTCTGTCTAACTGAAACTGTCATCACTGATGTCACGATTTCCTTAGTTATGTTTTATTCTCGATGATAATGAAATAGTCATTATACAAATTTAATTAGCATTTTATTTATTAATGATGTCTCGATTAAAATCAAGCTGAGTTAGATTTACAGCAAAACTGCTATATTTTTAATGCATTTAAAATCCTGAAATATGTGTTATATATCTCTAAGAAATAAAGATTACATATTATATGGTGTGGTTAATTTGCATAATGATTTTAACAAAACTGGGTTTAATAAATAATTATTTGCTGTTACTAATTTCTAATACTATCATGTTATTCTCAAATGTATTAAAAACAATCGTATATATAATTTTATATGGAAATCAATTAAAATAACATTAGAACAAGTGTAATATTATTATATTCATTCTTATTTAGTTTCATTAGTCTTTCTAATTTAATATAATATTTTATTACATTAAAACTTAAATACTTGTGCTCAGGGGTGCATACTTTTTCTAGTATGTACAGTGGGGTCATCTCTGGTTTCTAAATTATATCAAAGCTGGTTCTTGAGATATTTAAAATGGTGGATAATTTTCATCTTCAGTTGTTAAAATTCCTTGCATAAAATTGTGCATGCACATTATCTGAAATGAACTTAATTGTTATTAAGAACACATTTTATGATATTTTTGTGTTAAAGCATGCAGTTGTATTGTTTTCGAAAAAGTTTCTAAGATTTGTTTATTTTGCACGGAGACTTTCAAAATAGCTACCGGCTTAGTTCAAAGTGAAAATCAAGGGAGGTTACTCTAATTGCCTTATTTGCTAGGAATTTTAACAACTAAAGGTGAAAATTACCAAATGGTGGACATGTTTTGGATATACAGGGTGATTGAAAATATCTGCTTATTTTAAACTATTTATAATTTTTTAATATGCAGTTACATTTCAATACTTGGGAGAATATTGAAGACTTGATTTTTATGTAAGATGGTGCTCCTCCACATTTTACTATTGTTGTTCGTGAATGACTGAATCACCATTTTCCTAGGAGATGTATGGGTAGATGTGGTCTGTATGAGTAGCTGGCCAGAAGCCCTGATTTAACACTGCGACTTTTTCTTTGGTTGGTTAAAAGAGAAAGTCTACTCAATGAAACTAACGACTTTGGAAGAACTTGAAGGACAAATACAAGAATTTATTTTTGCCATTCCACAAGAGTTTCTGGTAAGATCAGTTCATGTGATTCTTGAGAGGCTGGTGGCGAATGCTGGTGCCCATATAGAATTTTAAATAAAACTCTATGTTATGTGTGTTCTTCCCATTTTCATTTTTTGTAAAAATAATGATTCAGAAATAAATAAGATTTTTCAAATAGGGAGTTACTTTACAATCACTCTGTATTTGACAGTGACTTGGGGGTGATTTCAAAATCCCTCAATCTCCCATCTGTCCCCAAAAAGCATGTTGCTCTTTTAATGTATATTTTTTTCAAGTTTTCAATAAAGGTTAATTTTCAGCACTTGAACAGTTTAGTATATACTTTTTCAAAATTAAAGAAACTTAAAAAAAACTCATACGCTGAGTTGGTGAGGGCTGGTATCGAACCAGGAACCTTGTGGTTCCCTGGCAAATGCTCTACCGACATGACATGCAACACTCCACTTTAGCCCTTACTTAGGCTAGACAGGCAGTCAAGAGGCCTCCTCCGATCAATCGGATGGTCACGTCCAACTCTAACACCTATATGACTGTCCCAACCCTTTTATCATATATGTGCTAGAAGACAGTGAGGGTATGACGTTAAACTCTATCTGATGACGAGGTTCTTCATCACCATTGCTCCTAGCTTCACTCTGACTCAGAGAGTTAGAGTCCTATCTATGGATTAAATAGAAAAACATGAGTTTAGAAAAAAATGTGTTTAAAAAAATGAGTACCCATCAAGGTTTAACATGCTGTAAAATCCAGCCAACCAGCTATATGCATCCATTTTTTTGACAAACTCGAGAAAATATAAACGGTAATAAAATATTTTACAATTGTGATTATTGGGTCAGTAAAATGGTAATTCCTGTTTGTGGAGTTGAGTGAGGGAGAGGCTTTCTGTGATTGGATATACCAATCATGTGACGAGCCCAGAAGTTTCGGTGCAAAATACCAAAATTCAACAGAAGAGACCCCAGATCCGACGAGGCAGCAACTTTAAATTCTCTCCAAGAAATCACCCTAAGATACCAGATATCTTTACCAGCACACCGGTAAGTCTCTTAAACTCAACTTTATACATAGGAAGGACTTTATATTATTACTCATTGTTTTATTTGTCTTTAATAAATTGTTTGAATTTGTTGTATCCCGATATGAAGGATATACAGAATAAAAACAGGGAATATGTTAACAATAACAATATTTGTTTTATTTATTCTCACTGACAGGGAATACAGTGGGATGGTTTTGGATTCAGTCCCGGCTTGATGTAGGATACACATGTGTCACGTACCGTGCTCACTTCCTTTCTTTGTCTGGTCTGGCTGTCAGTATTTTTCCCCTCCTTTTTCTGAGAGTATCCGGTTCGAATCGTTAACTCTCCCTAACAGAATTAAACTAAGTTTTAATTCATTGATTTTGTTGCTGTTAACCTTAGAATTAATTGTTATACTAACACAATATGACGATAGACATTCACCTGACTTGAAGTTTCAATGTTGCCAGATGTGTCTGACTGTTATTTGTGAAATATCCTGGATGCATACTCAGTGTTAAGCTTTTACGTGGGCAGCAGTTGGCTTGAGTCATGGCGTGAAGGGCCGGTATATTGGAAGCAGTGAATTAAGGCATCCAGGTGGAGTGCAACCACCTTCTTTATTAACGGAGTACACAGCAAAGGTTGACAGAGAAAATTTGGATGTGGTGAGATTTACAGACTTCACAAGAAAATGTTTTTTGTCTTTTGTGTGTTTGCATGTGGTCTTTCAAATGGGACCTTGTAGAAAATGCTAATCCACAGACTTCACAAGCAAATTTCTCCAGTGTGTCTTTGCATGTGGTTTTTCAAGCTGGATTAGTCTGAAAATGCTGATCCACATACTTCACAAGAAAATGGTTTCTCTCCAGTGTGTATTCGAATGTGTCTGCTATTTGCGAAATGTCCTGGATGCATACTCAGTGTTAAGCTTTTGTGTGGGCAGCAGTTGGTTTGAGTCATGGCGTGAAGGGCCGGGATGTTGGAAGCTATGAATTAAGTCACCCAGATGGAGTGCAACCACCTTCTTTATTAACGCAGTACACAGCAAAGGTTGGCAGAGAAAATTTGGAGGTGGTGAGAGACCATTCCGATTCTTCAAAGGTGAGACACTTTGGAACATGGTTAAAGATTGCTGTAATATTTTTGCAAGAGGAAAGAGTTTGTTGGCAGATTTTAGCTGTTGGGAAATCAATTACCCAAATCCTTTTTTTTTTAATACATCACCAATCAATGGGCATCAGTTACATAACTTTCAAGCAAGCCGACTTGGAATAGGCCATATGTATAAAGACAGCTTGAATTTCACCCAGTGGACAGAAAGGATTTGTGACACATCAAAATGAAGTCAACGCAGCAACTTTGAAGAGATTCTAAACAGTCATGTAGGAATAGCTGTGTACAGACTATGAAGAATAATATACAGAGATACACAAATCAAAGTAACAAGGGAAAAGCACATGTAACCTTAACCAAGTTTATTAACATGTAAAACACAACTAGACACAACAATATAACAAGTACTTGAAGGCAGTATTTACAGTTATTTATCTTCCTCACTGTGCTCAGGTGGTGTATGCGGCTATGCTCTCTCACTGAGGGGTTTTCTTCAGTCACAGTTGACTGAGTGGCAAGTGCTCGATTCTACGAGGCTTACTCCTTGGGGTCGAAACCAATTAAGAGAAAGTTCTTAAAACCTGACAAAGGACGTTAATCTCCCTAATTCCTGTCCCCTGGGTACAGGAGAGTTCTAGCCCCTACAGTTACTAAGAAGCAGCATAGACCACAGCGATGACTTAGCAGCAGCAGCATTTCAAAAAGATTCTGAATGGTCAGTAAGATGTTCAAGCAGCAACCTCAACAAAAGATGAGACAACCAAATTAAATTATGCAAGGACAGCTAATCCCTGTACATCAAATGATTTTATTGTATTGATGCATAGATTACAATGATACCAGAGAAAGAAGCCAATTCAAAAAATTAGCGGAGATATGAGGCTTTAAACAAAACTTAGCAGTGCCTTAAAAAGTACATATTTTCTAGCAAATTTTAGGTGTTGATTTTATTGTATTTTCTAGTAGATTCCAATGTGTAGATTACAATGAAACCAAAATAAGTGGTCACTTCAACGAATTAGCAGAGATATGAGGCTTTAAAAATCCCCTAATTATGCCTTAAAAAGTACCTATTTTCAAGCAAATTTTAGATGTCAGTTTTATTGTATTTTCTGGTAGATTTTGATGCGTTGATTAGAATGATACCAAAGAAACTGGTATGGGGTAAGATCAGGTTTGGGTTTTATGGTTTAAAGGTAACTGGATATTCTTGGTGTGTGTTCCTCAGGTTTCTTTTTTACCCCATATCTTTTTATGGGCGCGCTGAAAAGAAGGCATTCAAAGAACTAGAAAGGAAAGAGACAAAGGCAGAAGGTGGCTTTATGATTTAGGCTTTATTGAATGGGGTCATAGTGGCCAGGCGAGGGGATAACCCCTGGCCAGGAAATGACCTACACTCAGTTGCGGCCTAAGACTGGCCGAGGGATTCTTTTTGGGGAAGGCAGTCAGTCCTTTTTTTGTCGGACATGTGCAGATCGAATTTCCAGTGAAAAGCCCCATAGGAGTTTGTTCTTTTTACTTTATTTTTATTTTTGTATTTTTTAAATCACCACAGTGGTCAATAAAAAATACAAGTATTTTAAGAGCTTATTCTTTATTATTGTCTTTCGGTAGCATTGTTCTTTGTTGTTGTAGAACTGATGACCCGAAGAAAGAAAGGGTTATAAGTGTTGGAAAAGAAAGAGAGAAAGAATGAAAGAGTAAGAAATGTTGGAAAAGAAAGAAAGAAAGAAAGAAAGGGTTATAAGTGTTGGAAAAGAAAGAAAGAAAGAAAGAATGAGTAAGAAATGTTGGGAAAGAAAGAAAGAAAGAAAGGGTTATAAGTGTCGGAAAAGAAAGAAAAAAAGAAAGAAAGAATGAGTAAGAAATGTTGGGAAAGAAAGAAAGAAAGAAAGAAAGAAACGGTTATAAGTGCTGGAAAAGAAAGAAAGAAAAAAAGAAAGAAAGAAAGAAAGAAAGAAAGAAAGAATGAGTAAGAAATGTTGGGAAAGAAAGAAAGAAAGAAAGAAAGATAGAAAGAAAGGGTTATAAGTGTTGGAAAAGAAAGAAAAAAAGAAAGAAAGAAAGAAAGAATGAGTAAGAAATGTTCGAAAAGAAAGAAAGAAAGAAAGAAAGGTTTATAAGTGTTGCAAAAGAAAGAAAGAAAGAAAGAAAGAATGAGTAAGAAATGTTGGGAAAGAAAGAAAGAAAGGGTTATAAGTGTTGGAAAAGAAAGAAAGAAAGAAAGAATGAGTAAGAAATGTTGGGAAAGAAAGAAAGAAAGAAAGAAAGGGTTATAAGTGTTGGAAAAGAAAGTAAGAATGAAAGAAGAGTAAGAAATGTTGGGAAAGAAAGAAAGAAAGAAAGAGTAAGAAATGTGGAAAGAAAGAAAGAAAGAAAGAAAGAAGAGTAAGAAATGTTAGAAAGAAAGAAAGAAAGAAAGAAGAGTAAGAAATGTTGGGAAAGAAAGAGAGTAAGAATGTTGAAAGAAAGAAAGAAAGAAAGAAAGAGTAAGAAATGTTGAAAAGAAAGAAAGAAAGAAGAGAAGATGTTGGAAAAGAAAGAAAGAAAGAAGAGTAAGAAATGTTGGAAAAGAAGAGAAAGAAAGAAGAAAGAAAGAAAGAAAGAAAGAAAGAAAGAAAGAGTAAGAAAGTTGAAGAAAGAAAGAAAGAAAGAAAGAAAGAAAGAAAGAAGAAGAGTAAGAAAAGAAAGAAAGAAAGAAGAAAAAGAAAGAGTAAGAAATGTTGGAAAAGAAAGAAAGAAAGAAAGAAAGAAAGAGTAAGAAAAGAAAGAAAGAAAGAAAGAAAGAGTAAGAAATGTTGGAAAAGAAAGAAAAGAGTAAGAAATGTTGAAAGAAAGAAAGAAAGAAAGAAAGAGTAAGAAATGTTGGAAAGAAAGAAAGAAAGAAAGAAGAAAGAGTAAGAAATGTTGGAAAAGAAAGAAAGAAAAAGAAAGAAATGTTGAAGAAAGAAGAAAGAAAGAAAGAGTAGAATGTTAAAAAGAAAGAAAGAAAGAAGAAGAAAAGAAGAAAGAAAGAAATGTTAAAGAAAGAAAGAAGAGAAAGAAAGAAAGAAAGAAGAAAGAAGAAAGAAAGAAAGAAGAAAGAAAGAGTAAGAAATGTAAGAAAGAAAAGAAAGAAAGAAAGAAAGAAAGAAAGAAAGAGTAAGAAATGTTGGAAAAGAAAGAAAGAAAGAAAGAAAGAGTAAGAAATGTTGGAAAGAAAGAAAGAAAGAAAGAAAGAGTAAGAAATGTTGGAAAAGAAAGAAAGAAAGAGTAAGAAATGTTGGAAAAGAAAGAAAGAAAGAAAGAAAGAGTAAGAAATGTTGGAAAAGAAAGAAAGAAAGAAAGAAAGAAAGAGTAAGAAATGTGGAAAAGAAAGAAAGAAAGAGTAAGAAAGAAAGAAAGAAAGAAAGAAAAGAGTAAGAAATGTTGGAAAAGAAAGAAAGAAGAAAGAAAGAAAGAGTAAGAAATGTTGGAAAAGAAGAAAGAAAGAAAGAAAGAAGAAAGAAAGAAAGAAAGAAAGAAAGAAAGAAGAAAGAAAGAAAGAAAGAAAGAAAGAAAGAAAAGAAGAGTAAGAAATGTTGGGAAAGAAAAAGAAAGAAAAGAAAGAAAGAAAGAAAGAAAGAAATAAGAAGAAAGAAAGAAGAAAGAAAGAAAAAAAGAAAGAAAGAAAGAAAGAAAAGAAGAAAGAAAAAAGAAAGAAAGAAAGAAAGAAAGAAAGAGTAAGAAATGAAAGAAAGAAAGAAAGAGTAAGAAATGTTGGGAAAGAAAGAAAGAAAGAAAGAAAGAAAGAAAGAAAGAAAGAAAGAAAGAAAGAAGAAAGAAAGTAAGAAAGAAAAAAGAAAGAAAGAGTAAGAAATGTTGGAAAAGAAAGAAAGAAAGAAAGAAAGAGAAGAAATGAAGAAAGAAAGAAAGAAAGAAAGAAAGAAAGAAAGAAAGAAAGAAAGAAGAAAGAAAGAAAGAGAAGAAAAAAGAAAGAAGAAAGAAAAGAAAGAAGAAAGAAAGAGTAAGAAATGTTGAAAGAGAAGAAAAGAAAGAAAGAAAGAAAGTAAGAAATGTTGGAAAAGAAAGAAGAAAGAGTAAGAAAAGAAAGAAAGAAAGAAAGAAAGAAAGAGAGTAAGAAATGTTGGAAAAGAAAGAAAGTAAGAAATGTTGGAAAAGAAAGAAAGAAAGAAAGAAAGAGTAAGAAATGTTGGAAAAGAAAGAAAGAGTAAGAAATAATAGAAAAGAAAGAAAGAAAGAAATATTGGAAAAGAAAGAAAGAAAGAAAGGGTAATAAGTGTTGGAAAAGAAATAATGAAAGCATAAGAAGGGTTGGAAAAGAAAGAAAAAAAGAAAGAAAGAAATGGTAATGAGTTTTGGAAAAAAGAAAGAAAGAAAGAAAGAAAGAAAGAAAGAAAGGGTAATAAGTTTCAGAAAAGAAAGAAAGAAAGAAAGAAAGAAAGAAAGAAAAAAAAATCTCTGATTCAGAAACTTCAAAAGCCAATGAACAAAAGGGAATGACTTATGCAAAATTTTTTTTTCTTACTTTTTTGTTTTTTACTTTTCATTTTTCAAGTCCTGGAAATGACGATTTCTAAACTCCTAATATCTTCCGCCAGTTTCCGAAATCTGTTAGCATTCTGGAATTTTAAGTATGTCACAACCATAACATACAACAACAACAAACAGATGAAAAGGAGTGACAGGAGCATTTTTAATGTTTTTTAAGTTATATAAATAGGTGGGGTTGTCCTCTAACATACCTCATGCTGAACGGGAGAAAAAAAAATCTAGGACTTTATTTGAGTTATTATGATAAACTAGAGAAAGAAACACACATGCAAATATACAGGATGTCCACAAAGTCTATGTATAGTTTAAAATGTAAAATTCTTTAAAGTGCACACGGACTTTATGGACATCAAGTTAAAGAAAAATATGACGAAAACCAATATCTGGATCCAGTTTTGCTATATTACATCAACTTTTTGAACTACGAGATACCCTCTATTTTTCTCAAAAACCATAGAAATACAGCATCCAACAAATTTGTGCTTATTTAATGTAATGTTTTAATATTGATATGCTGCCCTGTCAGTGGGGCGTTAGAATGCACCGACTGCAGAGGGGTAAGATTCCCCCAATGAGGCCACCTGTTGGCTGTGGGTGGCGACCCGTGATGCTTAAGGATATAACCCAGGTGGATGAGCAGTTCATGACTTGCAATATACCACTTTGGCCCTATCTTGGGCTAGACGGGCGGTCGGAGAGGCCCCCTCCGATCAATCGGCTGGTCACGTCAAGCCCTAGCACCTATATGATTTTCCCAACCCTATTGCCCTTATGGCAAGCCCCAACTCCTTTTTATCATATGGGTGCTAGAAGGCGGTAACTGAGGGTCTACATGTCCTGGGAATGACGTTATACTCTATCTGATGGTGAGGTTCCAGTTTTGGAGGTTTGGGGAATGTGGAGCACCCCTTCATCACCATTGCTCCCTGGTCCACTCTGACCCGGAGTGGTGGTACCTGTTAGGGTCCCATCTATGGGTTAAATAGAAAAATGTATTTATAAAAAAATTGTATTATCCATTAAGAATTGATTTATTTCAAAACTTTATCAGCATTAAATGACCCACTGAGGTTGATATGCCGTAAAACAAAACAAACCAAACCAAACTAATATTAATATGAAATGGGAAATAATAAAACATTACACCGGGCATCACAAATGTTATTGAGTTAGATCTGACACTTGTTTTTGACTAACCTTTGGACTCTGTATCCAAAAATTACCCTAGTTTTTCTCTATTACATAAACTTTTTAAGTAACAGGATACGCTCACTTGGTCTCAAAAACCGTTAAAATATTGCATGTAACAAATCTGATCTTATTTTATAGAATGTTTTTTAAAAATTTTCAATGGAATATGATAAACAATTGCTTAACTGTAATGTTTGTACAAATTCATTTTGTTCATACAAAGGATATTATTACAGTAAGTCAAATTTTGTGTAAGTAGTTAAGGTAAACATCTACACATAGTTTTTACTAGAGTGTTCAATCTGACAATTTCACTTTATACTCCATAGTCAGCCATCATATTTACATCCCATATACTTTGATGCTATTCCTCCATGAATTTCAAATCTTGGTGGAATCATCTTGCTAATTGCTGACCACACCAAGGTTTTCTAAGAAGTTAGCAAGATGACCATGCAGAAAATAGAACTTGATGCTCATGTTGTAATCAAGCGTTTCGTGGCTATCCAATTTCAGTGTAATTCTTTGCTCAAGCATTCCAATTGTCAAGAACCAAGCATTCTTTTTGAGTTTTGAGATCATCCTGATGAAATGTTCATCTTTAATTACTAGCCGAATCTGTAGACCATCAAACACAGCAACGATATTTTCAATTGAAAGGCCAGGAAATGCCAAAATACAGTACTTGAAACAATTGCTTTCAGTTGGCAATGCTTTAAGAAATTGCTTCAAGAGACCTAATTTCATTGTACGAGGTGGGAACATAATTTTCTTTATGTCAACAAATGGCTCATGTAGAATGTTGGAATCAACAGGTTTGAGGTCAGATCCTGGATACCAATTCCTCTCCACCCAATGCTTCTCTCAAGCTCTCCTCCCCCAAACTGGGATTTCAACTGAATTAGGCACTGGACGTATTGCAGATGGTAGACTAGGATACTCAATTTTACATTTGTTTTTCTTGTTATATGGTGAAGTTTTCATTAAACAAAAGTAATAGTGTGTGCAATGATATTTTGGCTCTCTCCAAATCATAGGTATACCAAATGCTAACTAATCATGTATCCCTTTGATCCACATCTGTAAACTCTTAACACACTGCTTGCACATCTGGTGAGGGCTTCAGGACTTGTCTTAATTGTCAAGTTTTAATTTAAAATATGTAAAATAGAATAGCTTCATAAATGCACTGATGCTTGTTCTTTGACTGGGAATCAACCTAGTCACCAGATCTTAAAAATTCTCCTTCCTTTTCAATAAAATAATCAATACAATCAGTTGACCAGTCCTATTACAGAAAAATGATACAATTGTACTTACTTGGAGAGTAAGCTGTAGAGAAAAAACTTGACATGATAGAAGAAAACTGAATGCAGTTTTGAAATCAGCACGCCAATTTTAGTCTAAATCAAGTGGAAAACCAAACTCAACAGAAATTGTGTCCAAAATTGTTCCCCAGTTTTATTAATACACACAAAGCTAATGAAAATTATTTCTACCAATTTATTATCATACATGAAATTAAAGAAAATTATTTCTACTAATTTATTATTATGCATGAATTATTTCTAACAGTTCATTAATACATATAAAGTTAAACAAATAAAATAAATAAAAAGATATATATATATATATATATATATATATATATATATATATATATATATAATATATATATATATATATATATATTTACATATACACACATAGACAGGTGGATAGATAGATAGATAATCAAAAGACTTGTGTGAATTAAATTAGAATTGATTCAATAAAAAATACAGAATTTAAAAAGCAATCAGATAAAAAAAAATGTCAGAAAGAAAATAATAAACAAATAAAAAAGATGAATATGATTCGTCTGAAGCCCTTTGGTGAAACTGTGGACGCATTTAGTCATTGATAGTATTCAACACGAGGCGCCAACCAGTGAAAAGAAAACAACTGAAAGAAAACGAGTTGTCCATCATCAACAACACATTTAACAAATAATTGGCATTTACAAAATTGGTTGATGCATGACGATTTCAGGTTGGTTCCTATTTCAACTTTACTTTGCCAAAAAAAAAAAAACAAACTATAATCACCCGTCGTTAAACAAGGAGTTTAAAGCATTTAATGAAACAATTAGAGAGTCAGACGAAAAACACTGTACAAAAACTTGAAAATAGTTTCTTGTTTTTTCACAAACGAAGGAAATATCATCTTTTCTCGATTTTTATTTTAACTTAATTTTAAACGTTGTTTTAATTGTTGCGATTTAAAAAGTATTTATTTTATTAAATAACTAAGATAATTGTTTAATGTTTACTTTTATCTGATAAGTTATCTGTTGCTGAGATAGATAACCTCTTGTTGAAACGAAACTTAATTGATATTCCTTTTTTTTTTTTTTTTTTAAAGGGGAAAACAAAAACAAAGCAGGGAAGTTTAAATACATATTTATAAGGTTAAATACATATTTATAAAAAAATTCGAAAAAAAAATGTTAAAAACCTACCTAATTGTAAAATGTTTTTCTTTTATTTACTACTTTTTGTATGTATATTTTTTTTAGATAATTTCTTTAAATTTGTTTGATTTATTTTTTCGGTTATTTATTTATTTTTTTGCTATTTTTTTAAGACGACATTTTTTTCTTTAGATCATTTATATAAAATATTTTTTATGTCTTTCTTTAAATAAATTAAAATTATTTAGCTTTAAAAAAATCCGATAATTGAGGGGGGAAAATTTTTTGTCTTTGAATTTTTTTTTTTATAAGATAAAAGTTTATTTATCGGTTATTTAAAAAAAAATCTTTGTTAGTTTTCTTAAAATATTTTCAAATTTATTTACCTCATACCCCTGCTACATTTTTTTTAATGCAAAAGAAAAACACATGTGATTTTTTTTTTTACGTCTTTCTTTTATCTTGTTTAAAATATTTGACAGCACCGAATTTTTTTTACAATGTTTGATAGAACAAAAAACCCTTTTAAATGTATTTTATTTTCGAAGGCAACAGCAGGAAATTATTCAAAGGTTATTTATTTATTTTCCTTCTTTCATTTCCAAACCTCATTGGTCACGTGACTAAACAAGTTTCCCTTCTTCATTACAAGTTTCAAAATCACTTTTGGATTTAAAAAAAATTCTATTCGTGTAAAAAGTCCTTAGTTGAGTTTTGTTTTTCAATGATATAAGTACCTACATATTTTATTTTGCAATATGTCATGTTTTACTTTAATAATAAAACTCGTAAATAAACTTGGACGTAGGCGACCCATGAACTCGCTGAATTCCCCATTGTAACAGCGGTCCATGATGATACTAATGCTTCTGTTCAAGGAGAAGTAAAGGATTTTAAATTAGATTTATTCTTTCAGAGTTATCTCTGTTATATCGAGAATTTGAATTATTACTACGACGTTCAGTGCGAACGTCTACCCCAAAGAATTACCATTCAGTCTCATTTGCAAATTGAACACACTCTAGACATTGGTTTTATTCTTTTAAGGGAGCATTTGAAGTGTATTGGGGTATTGCTTATAATGAAAAATAAAATAAAAAAGAACCCGTTATAATTTGGTGTTTTGTTTTTTTAGTTATCACGAGAATTTGAATAATAATAAGTCTTCAAGATTGTCTTTGCTATATTTTCATATGTGTAAAACAAATAAACAATAAAATAATGAAATTTAGAATAAATAAAGTCCTCCCACTTGCTAATATATTAGTTACGTAAACTTTAATTAAAGGCCAAAACATGCGACTATTGTTTGTTTCTTTATTATTCGGGCTTGGCTTTCGTTATTAGTCACTGATACTATTACTAATATTTCGTCTCCAGGATTTGACATATACAAACCTCTGTATATATTTACTATCAATGGAACCTTCACTATAAATAGAACAAGGCATTGACATTCGTTTGTTTTTATTGAAACAAAATTAAGTATTGTGGTGATGGTAGTGGTATAAATGGTTTCACAGTCGGTTGTCACCCCACCCCCATCTCTTGTTAGGGCGATTTATAAAAAAAAAAAAAATGGTCAACCATAAGATCACGTGGAATTCCGTTCAAGAGGAAACAAACAATAACAATGCTTTCTTGTTGTTTTTTTGGTGTTTTTTTTTTTTAATAAATTTATTTCATTATCTATTGTTAATAATTGATTATTGTTACTGAAAAGTTTGTTATGTGAAACTTTTTTTACGTTACAATTACCATTGTTGTAGTAAGTAGTATTTTAAAGGCCACCATCAATAGACGTGGCTCATCTCGTAAAACCAGTTTTGTTCTTTTCTCTAACAATAACACGAGGCCTCAAATGCAGGACACATCTATGGTCAAAATAGATCTGTTTAAAAATCATTCGTATTTGATACCATATAACTTTGTGTAAATTATCTGTATCAACTATTAAGAATAGTCACTTGAAGCTATAATTGTTTACTGATGATTGTTGTTTGTAACTTGAAACCATATAACTGTGTGCAAACAAATGACTATTATCAAATAGGAATATTTGAAACCATACAATTGTATGCAAATTATTTATATCCAGATAGGAAATATTTGATATCATATGTCTGGTACAAGGATACATAAGCTGAGCACCTAAAGGATTGAAGATTGATTTGCATAACTAGCTTAGCTTACTGATTGTAGCTCTATGGTGATCCATTCTTGCTTCCCTGTTTAAAACGGTCTATATCATATGGACGAGGAAGAGGGAGGGTAGCTCTCAAAATAGTTTTGACTCATGAGAAAAGTGCACCTTTTTGTTTGAATTCAGAGTTTTACTTCTCTTAGACCAATTGCCATACCAAGGTTAAAGAGTCCAGTCCAGTCTGCCCTACTATTTACCCATTGCTGGAGGGAGAATAATTGGATTCATACCTTTCCCAAGGATATTAGCACTATGGAAAATGCAAACAGCCATATCCAGGATATGAACTTGTCTTGCCGTGTCCATTTTCTACAACGATAACCATTACACTATTCACCTCCAATTATACTATATTGTAAAATCTGCAACCACCCTTGAGTTTTTAGAATTTAAAATATTTATTTTGTATGTTTTGAATTTGTATTTTAGAACCTGGTATTTTCTTTAACAAAATTCTATGGAATAAACCACCTGAAGAAAAAGCTAGCTTATTGATGATAACTTGCCAGTTCACCATACCATATCTTCAGCGTGCTAAATTTTCTCATCAGTGGTGGAGGTTGATGGGCATCTTGTTCCCTCTTTGTGCATCACACTTGTCTGGCCACTTTTCTCAGTCGGTAGAGTGTTCGGCTAGGAAACACAAGGTTCTTGGTTCGATACCGGCCCTCACCAACTCAGTATATGAGTAGCACAGGGTAAAGTGAGGAGCTGTAATCTGTAAAAAGTATAATAATCTTGATTTAATTCTCTCACTCTTTTTTTTCCTTTCTTTCCTTTTAATTATGTTTGATTGAAACAATTTAGCATTATCAGTTCTGTGTGCTTACCCCTTCTCTCTATCTTTTCTCTACTTTCTTTCTTTCTTATATTTTTCTGTGTAGCATGTCCTTGTTTTTTCCTTTCTTTCTAATAAAAAGAAATGCTCTATTATTTAGGTGAGATGACGACACTTATTAGAAATAAGAATTCGGTGAATAAGCAACACCAGATAATCAGGATTGACATTTTTGCATTTCATCTTGAATGATGGATGGTCTCATTTTTAACCAGAGGGTGTTGCTAGCTGATAACGGTTGTGTTTTTTAGGTACACCAGTATTATTATATAGATGCTGATTTGTTTTCTCACAATTGGAACAGCGAAACAGAAATCCCCAAAAATGGCCCGCCTTGTTGGTTGGGGCATTAGAATGCAGAGGGGGCCACCTGTTGGCCGTGGGTCGTGACCCGTGATGTTTAAGGATAGAACCCAGGTGGATGAGCAGTCCATGACTTGCAATGCTCCACTTAGGCCCTTACCTAGGCTAGACAGGCAGTCAAGAGGCCCCCTCCGATCAATCGGCTGGTCACGTCAAGCCCTAGCACCTATATGATTTTTCCAAACCTATTGCCCTTATGACAAGCCCCAACTCTTTTTATCATATGGGTGCTAGAAGGCGGTGGCTGAGGGTTTACATGTCCTGGGAATGATGTTAAACTCTATCTGATGGTGAGGTTCTAGTTCTGGAGGTTTGGGGAATGTGGAGCACCCCTTCATCACTATTGCTTCCTGGTCCACTCTGACCCGGAGTGGTAGTACCTTTTAGGGTCCCATCTATGGGTTAAATAGAAAAATGTATTTATAAAAAAAATTGAGTATCCATTAAGAATTAATTCATTTCAAAACTTTGTCGGCATTAAATGACCCACTGAGGTTGATTTGCCGTAAACCAAACCAAACCAAACCCAAAAATGGCTTCATGAACTGAGGTCAGAGTTCAACTGATTGGTCTTTTCTACTTTTGTTTCTTTTTGATTATCCTATTGGGTTTTGGCAAAATCTTTTTGTGGGCAATGAAAGCTACATGTCTGCCATTGAATTTCTCTTCTAATTCTTGCACCAAACGGATTTTGATTTTCTGCTTTCAATTGAGACACAGGAACAAGAAATGTTTTTCTGTTACGGCATTCACCCTAGATCAGTCGAACTGGCTCCAACCAATGAATTCACATGTGGTGAATTCATGGAAGGAGTAACAAGGGAATAGGAAATTCACAAGCAGTCTCCAAACCCGACATGCATATCCCGGTCAGGGGAAGGAGATGCCCTTGTTTGCTGCAGATTTTACACTGACGCAGTGACAAGTATGCCAAAAGCTGTTGATTCCTGAAGGATAGAGACGCTCCAAAGAGATGATAATTATCAATATTTGATTAGCAAACAATTGGGAATTTCTTTAA